>CM060978.1:4601475-5801475 GCA_030765065.1 Deroplatys truncata
GACATCGCATCTCTCCAGCAATAGCTATAACTTGTGAACTACAGGATGTGCAATACTCTCCTGGAAGCTATTGGAGACAAAACGCTTGTCCGGCTCCTGCAGGTGTGTGTGACATCATCACATCTCTCCACTGATAGCTTTAACTTGTGAACTACAGTATGTACCCCCTGTATGCTATTGGAGACAAACGTTTGTCCGGCTCATGCAAGTGTGTGTGACATCATCACATCTCTCCACTGATAGCTTTAACTTGTGAACTACTCCATGTGCATTAGTCCCCTGGATGCTAATGCAGACAAAACGTTTGTCTGCCTCATGCAATTGTGTGTGACATCATCACATCTCTCCACTGATAGCTTTAACTTGTGAACTACAGTATGTACCCCCTGTATGCTATTGGAGACAAACGTTTGTCCGGCTCATGCAAGTGTGTGTGACATCATCACATCTCTCCACTGATAGCTATAACTTGTGAACTACTCCATGTGCATTAGTCCCCTGGATGCTAATGCAGACAAAACGTTTGTCTGCCTCATGCAATTGTGTGTGACATCATCACATCTCTCCACTGATAGCTTTAACTTGTGAACTACAGTATGTACCCCCTGTATGCTATTGGAGACAAACGTTTGTCCGGCTCATGCAAGTGTGTGTGACATCAACACATCTCTCCACTGATAGCTTTAACTTGTGAACTACAGTATGTACCCCCTGTATGCTATTGGAGACAAACGTTTGTCCGGCTCATGCAAGTGTGTGTGACATCATCACATCTGTCCACTGATAGCCTTAACTTGTGAACTACAGGATATTTCCCCTGTATGCTATTGGAGACAAACGTTTGTCTGGCTCATGCAAGTGTATGTGACATCATCAGATCTCTCCACTGATAGCTATAACTTGTGAACTACTCCATGTGCACTACTCCCCTGGATGCTAATGCAGACAAAATGTTTGTCTGGCTCATGCAAGTGTATGTGACATCATCAGATCTCTCCACTGATAGCTATAACTTGTGAACTACTCCATGTGCACTACTCCCCTGGATGCTAATGCAGACTAAACGTTTGACTGGCTCATGCAAGTGTGTCTGACATCATCACATCTCTCCACTGATAGCTATAACTTGTGAACTACTCCATGTGCACTACTCCCCTGGATGCTAATGCAGACAAAACGTTTGTCTGGCTCATGCAAGTGTATGTGACATCATCAGATCTCTCCACTGATAGCTATAACTTGTGAACTACTCCATGTGCACTACTCCCCTGGATGCTAATGCAGACTAAACGTTTGACTGGCTCATGCAAGTGTATGTGACATCATCAGATCTCTCCACTGATAGCTATAACTTGTGAACTACTCCATGTGCACTACTCCCCTGGATGCTAATGCAGACTAAACGTTTGACTGGCTCATGCAAGTGTATGTGACATCATCACATCTCTCCACTGATAGCTATAACTTGTGAACTACTCCATGTGCACTACTCCACTGGATGCTAATGCAGACAAAACGTTTGACTGGCTCATGCAAGTGTATGTGACATCATCACATCTCTCCACTGATAGCTATAACTTGTGAACTACTCCATGTGCACTACTCCCCTGGATGCTAATGCAGACTAAACGTTTGTCTGGCTCATGCAAGTGTGTCTGACATCATCACATCTCTCCACTGATAGCTATAACTTGTATACTACAGCATGTGCACTACTCCCCTGGATGCTAATGCAGACAAAACGTTTGACTGGCTCATGCAAGTGTGTCTGACATCATCAGATCTCTCCACTGATAGCTATAACTTGTGAACTACTGCATGTGCACTACTCCCCTGGATGCTAATGCAGACAAAACGTTTGACTGGCTCATGCAAGTGTATGTGACATCATCACATCTCTCCACTGATAGCTATAACTTGTGAACTACAGCATGTGCACTACTCCCCTGGATGCTAATGCAGACAAAACGTTTGACTGGCTCATGCAAGTGTGTGTGACATCATCACATCTCTCCACGGATTGCTATAACTTGTGAACTACAGCATGTGCACTACTCCCCTGGATGCTAATGCAGACAAAACGTTTGACTGGCTCATGCAAGTGTGTGTGACATCATCACATCTCTCCACGGATTGCTATAACTTGTGAACTACAGCATGTGCACTACTCCCCTGGATGCTAATGCAGACAAAACGTTTGACTGGCTCATGCAAGTGTGTGTGACATCATCACATCTCTCCACGGATTGCTATAACTTGTGAACTACAGCATGTGCACTACTCCCCTGGATGCTATTGGAGACTAAACGTTTGACTGGCTCATGCAAGTGTATGTGACATCATCAGATCTCTCCACTGATAGCTATAACTTGTGAACTACTGCATGTGCACTACTCCCCTGGATGCTAATGCAGACTAAACGTTTGTCTGGCTCATGCAAGTGTATGTGACATCATCAGATCTCTCCACTGATAGCTATAACTTGTGAACTACTGCATGTGCACTACTCCCCTGGATGCTAATGCAGACTAAACGTTTGTCTGGCTCATGCAAGTGTATGTGACATCATCACATCTCTCCACTGATAGCTATAACTTGTGAACTACTGCATGTGCACTACTCCCCTGGATGCTAATGCAGACTAAACGTTTGTCTGGCTCATGCAAGTGTATGTGACATCATCAGATCTCTCCACTGATAGTTTTAACTTGTATACTACTCCATGTGCACTACTCCCCTGGATGCTAATGCAGACTAAACGTTTGTCTGGCTCATGCAAGTGTGTCTGACATCATCACATCTCTCCACTGATAGTTATAACTTGTGAACTACTCCATGTGCACTACTCCCCTGGATGCTAATGCAGACTAAACGTTTGTCTGGCTCATGCAAGTGTGTCTGACATCATCAGATCTCTCCACTGATAGTTATAACTTGTGAACTACTCCATGTGCACTACTCCCCTGGATGCTAATGCAGACAAAACGTTTGACTGGCTCATGCAAGTGTGTCTGACATCATCAGATCTCTCCACTGATAGTTATAACTTGTGAACTACTCCATGTGCACTACTCCCCTGGATGCTAATGCAGACTAAACGTTTGTCTGGCTCATGCAAGTGTATGTGACATCATCACATCTCTCCACTGATAGCTATAACTTGTGAACTACTCCATGTGCACTACTCCCCTGGATGCTAATGCAGACAAAATGTTTGTCTGGCTCTTGCAAGTGTATGTGACATCATCAGATCTCTCCACTGATAGCTATAACTTGTGAACTACTCCATGTGCACTACTCCCCTGGATGCTAATGCAGACTAAACGTTTGTCTGGCTCATGCAAGTGTATGTGACATCATTACATCTCTCCACTGATAGCTATAACTTGTGAACTACTGCATGTGCACTACTCCCCTGGATGCTAATGCAGACAAAACGTTTGACTGGCTCATGCAAGTGTATGTGACATCATCAGATCTCTCCACTGATAGCTATAACTTGTGAACTACTGCATGTGCACTACTCCCCTGGATGCTAATGCAGACAAAACGTTTGACTGGCTCATGCAAGTGTGTCTGACATCATCACATCTCTCCACTGATACCTATAACTTGTGAACTACTGCATGTGCACTACTCCCCTGGATGCTAATGCAGACAAAACGTTTGTCTGGCTCATGCAAGTGTATGTGACATCATCAGATCTCTCCACTGATAGCTATAACTTGTGAACTACAGCATGTGTACTACTCCCCTGGATGCTAATGCAGACAAAACGTTTGACTGGCTCATGCAAGTGTGTGTGACATCATCACATCTCTCCACTGATAGCTATAACTTGTGAACTACTCCATGTGCACTACTCCCCTGGATGCTAATGCAGACAAAACGTTTGACTGGCTCATGCAAGTGTGTCTGACATCATCACATCTCTCCACTGATAGCTATAACTTGTGAACTACTGCATGTGCACTACTCCCCTGGATGCTAATGCAGACAAAACGTTTGACTGGCTCATGCAAGTGTGTCTGACATCATCACATCTCTCCACTGATAGTTTTAACTTGTGAACTACTGCATGTGCACTACTCCCCTGGATGCTAATGCAGACAAAACGTTTGACTGGCTCATGCAAGTGTGTCTGACATCATCACATCTCTCCACTGATAGTTTTAACTTGTGAACTACTCCATGTGCACTACTCCCCTGGATGCTAATGCAGACAAAACGTTTGACTGGCTCATGCAAGTGTGTCTGACATCATCACATCTCTCCACTGATAGTTTTAACTTGTGAACTACTCCATGTGCAATACTCCCCTGGATGCTAATGCAGACAAAACGTTTGACTGGCTCATGCAAGTTTATGAGACATCATCAGATCTCTCCACTGATAGTTTTAACTTGTATACTACAGCATGTGCACTACTCCCCTGGATGCTAATGCAGACAAAACGTTTGACTGGCTCATGCAAGTGTGTCTGACATCATCAGATCTCTCCACTGATAGCTATAACTTGTGAACTACTGCATGTGCACTACTCCCCTGGATGCTAATGCAGACAAAACGTTTGACTGGCTCATGCAAGTGTATGTGACATCATCAGATCTCTCCACTGATAGCTTTAACTTGTGAACTACTGCATGTGCACTACTCCCCTGGATGCTAATGCAGACAAAACGTTTGACTGGCTCATGCAAGTGTATGTGACATCATCAGATCTCTCCACTGATAGCTTTAACTTGTGAACTACTGCATGTGCACTACTCCCCTGGATGCTAATGCAGACAAAACGTTTGACTGGCTCATGCAAGTGTGTCTGACATCATCAGATCTCTCCACTGATAGCTATAACTTGTGAACTACTGCATGTGCACTACTCCCCTGGATGCTAATGCAGACAAAACGTTTGACTGGCTCATGCAAGTGTATGTGACATCATCAGATCTCTCCACTGATAGCTATAACTTGTGAACTACTGCATGTGCACTACTCCCCTGGATGCTAATGCAGACTAAACGTTTGACTGGCTCATGCAAGTGTGTCTGACATCATCACATCTCTCCACTGATAGCTATAACTTGTGAACTACTGCATGTGCACTACTCCCCTGGATGCTAATGCAGACAAAATGTTTCTCTGGCTCATGCAAGTGTGTGTGACATCATCACATCTCTCCACTGATAGCTATAACTTGTGAACTACTGCATGTGCACTACTCCCCTGGATGCTAATGCAGACAAAACGTTTGACTGGCTCATGCAAGTGTGTCTGACATCATCACATCTCTCCACTGATACCTATAACTTGTGAACTACTGCATGTGCACTACTCCCCTGGATGCTAATGCAGACAAAATGTTTCTCTGGCTCATGCAAGTGTGTGTGACATCATCACATCTCTCCACTGATAGCTATAACTTGTGAACTACTGCATGTGCACTACTCCCCTGGATGCTAATGCAGACAAAACGTTTGACTGGCTCATGCAAGTGTGTCTGACATCATCAGATCTCTCCACTGATAGCTATAACTTGTGAACTACTGCATGTGCACTACTCCCCTGGATGCTAATGCAGACAAAACGTTTGACTGGCTCATGCAAGTGTGTCTGACATCATCACATCTCTCCACTGTAAGCTATAACTTGTGAACTACTCCATGTGCACTACTCCCCTGGATGCTAATGCAGACAAAACGTTTGACTGGCTCATGCAAGTGTGTGTGACATCATCACATCTCTCCACTGATAGCTATAACTTGTGAACTACTCCATGTGCACTACTCCCCTGGATGCTAATGCAGACAAAACGTTTGACTGGCTCATGCAAGTGTATGTGACATCATCACATCTCTCCACTGATAGCTATAACTTGTGAACTACTGCATGTGCACTACTCCCCTGGATGCTAATGCAGACAAAACGTTTGACTGGCTCATGCAAGTGTGTCTGACATCATCAGATCTCTCCACTGATAGCTATAACTTGTGAACTACTGCATGTGCACTACTCCCCTGGATGCTAATGCAGACAAAACGTTTGACTGGCTCATGCAAGTGTATGTGACATCATCAGATCTCTCCACTGATAGCTATAACTTGTGAACTACTCCATGTGCACTACTCCCCTGGATGCTAATGCAGACAAAACGTTTGACTGGCTCATGCAAGTGTGTCTGACATCATCACATCTCTCCACTGATAGCTATAACTTGTGAACTACTCCATGTGCACTACTCCCCTGGATGCTAATGCAGACAAAACGTTTGACTGGCTCATGCAAGTGTGTCTGACATCATCACATCTCTCCACTGATAGCTATAACTTGTGAACTACTCCATGTGCACTACTCCCCTGGATGCTATTGCAGACAAAACGTTTGACTGGCTCATGCAAGTGTGTCTGACATCATCAGATCTCTCCACTGATAGCTATAACTTGTGAACTACTCCATGTGCACTACTCCCCTGGATGCTAATGCAGACAAAACGTTTGTCTGGCTCATGCAAGTGTATGTGACATCATCAGATCTCTCCACTGATAGCTATAACTTGTGAACTACTACATGTGCACTACTCCCCTGGATGCTAATGCAGACAAAACGTTTGACTGGCTCATGCAAGTGTATGTGACATCATCACATCTCTCCACTGATAGCTATAACTTGTGAACTACTGCATGTGCACTACTCCCCTGGATGCTAATGCAGACAAAATGTTTCTCTGGCTCATGCAAGTGTGTCTGACATCATCAGATCTCTCCACTGATAGCTATAACTTGTGAACTACTCCATGTGCACTACTCCCCTGGATGCTAATGCAGACAAAACGTTTGACTGGCTCATGCAAGTGTGTCTGACATCATCAGATCTCTCCACTGATAGCTATAACTTGTGAACTACTGCATGTGCACTACTCCCCTGGATGCTAATGCAGACAAAATGTTTCTCTGGCTCATGCAAGTGTGTGTGACGTCATTACATCTCTCCACTGATAGCTATAACTTGTGAACTACAGGATGTGCAATACTCCCCTGGATGCTATTGGAGACAAAATGTCTGTCTGGCTCTTGCAAGTGTGTGTGAGATCAACACATCTCTCCACTGATAGCTTTAACTTGTGAACTACTGCATGTGCACTACTCCCCTGGATGCTAATGCAGACAAAATGTTTCTCTGGCTCATGCAAGTGTGTGTGACGTCATCACATCTCTCCACTGATAGCTATAACTTGTGAACTACAGGATGTGCAATACTCCCCTGGATGCTATTGGAGACAAAATGTCTGTCTGGCTCTTGCAAGTGTGTGTGAGATCATCACATCTGTCCACTGATAGCTATAACTTGTGAACTACAGGATGTGCAATACTCCCCTGGATGCTATTGGAGACAAAATGTCTGTCTGGCTCTTGCAAGTGTGTGTGAGATCATCACATCTGTCCACTGATAGCTATAACTTGTGAACTACAGGATGTGCAATACTCCCCTGGATGCTATTGGAGACAAAATGTCTGTCTGGCTCTTGCAAGTGTGTGTGAGATCATCACATCTGTCCACTGATAGCTATAACTTGTGAACTACAGGATGTGCAATACTCCCCTGGATGCTATTGGAGACAAAATGTCTGTCTGGCTCTTGCAAGTGTGTGTGAGATCATCACATCTGTCCACCGATTGCTATAACTTGTGAACTACAGGATGTGCAATACTCCCCTGGATGCTATTGGAGACAAAATGTCTGTCTGGCTCTTGCAAGTGTGTGTGAGATCATCACATCTGTCCACCGATTGCTATAACTTGTGAACTACAGGATGTGCAATACTCCCCTGGATGCTATTGGAGACAAAATGTCTGTCTGGCTCTTGCAAGTGTGTGTGAGATCATCACATCTGTCCACCGATTGCTATAACTTGTGAACTACAGGATGTGCAATACTCCCCTGGATGCTATTGGAGACAAAATGTCTGTCTGGCGCTTGCAAGTGTGTGTGAGATCATCACATCTGTCCACCGATTGCTATAACTTGTGAACTACAGGATGTGCAATACTCCCCTGGATGCTATTGGAGACAAAATGTCTGTCTGGCTCTTGCAAGTGTGTGTGAGATCATCACATCTGTCCACCGATTGCTATAACTTGTGAACTACAGGATGTGCAATACTCCCCTGGATGCTATTGGAGACAAAATGTCTGTCTGGCTCTTGCAAGTGTGTGTGAGATCATCACATCTCTCCACTGATAGCTATAACTTGTGAACTACTCCATGTGCACTACTCCCCTGGATGCTAATGCAGACAAAATGTTTGTCTGGCTCATGCAATTGTGTGTGACATCATCACATCTCTCCACTGATAGCTATAACTTGTGAACTACTCCATGTGCACTACTCCCCTGGATGCTAATGCAGACAAAATGTTTGTCTGGCTCATGCAAGTGTGTGTGACGTCATCACATCTCTCCACTGATAGCTATAACTTGTGAACTACTCCATGTGCACTACTCCCCTGGATGCTAATGCAGACAAAACGTTTGACTGGCTCATGCAAGTGTGTCTGACATCATCACATCTCTCCACGGATTGCTATAACTTGTGAACTACAGGATGTGCAATACTCCCCTGGAAGTTATTGGAGATAATTGTCTGGCTCATGCAGGTGTGTGTGTGACATCATCACATCTCTCCACTGATAGCTATAACTTGTGAACTACTGCATGTGCAATACTCCCCTGGATGCTAATGCAGACAAAACGTTTGACTGGCTCATGCAAGTGTGTCTGACATCATCAGATCTCTCCACTGATAGCTATAACTTGTGAACTACTGCATGTGCAATACTCCACTGGATGCTAATGTAGACAAAACGTTTGTCTGGCTCATGCAAGTGTGTGTGACATCATCACATCTCTCCACTGATAGTTTTAACTTGTGAACTACAGCATGTGCACTACTCCACTGGATGCTAATGCAGACAAAACGTTTGTCTGGCTCATGCAAGTTTATGAGACATCATCACATCTCTCCACTGATAGTTTTAACTTGTATACTACAGCATGTGCACTACTCCCCTGGATGCTAATGCAGACAAAACGTTTGTCTGGCTCATGCAAGTGTATGTGACATCATCACATCTCTCCACTGATAGTTTTAACTTGTATACTACAGCATGTGCACTACTCCACTGGATGCTAATGCAGACAAAACGTTTGTCTGGCTCATGCAAGTTTATGAGACATCATCAGATCTCTCCACTGATAGTTTTAACTTGTATACTACAGCATGTGCACTACTCCACTGGATGCTAATGCAGACAAAACGTTTGTCTGGCTCATGCAAGTTTATGAGACATCATCAGATCTCTCCACTGATAGTTTTAACTTGTATACTACAGCATGTGCACTACTCCACTGGATGCTAATGCAGACAAAACGTTTGTCTGGCTCATGCAAGTGTATGAGACATCATCAGATCTCTCCACTGATAGTTTTAACTTGTATACTACAGCATGTGCACTACTCCACTGGATGCTAATGCAGACAAAACGTTTGTCTGGCTCATGCAAGTTTATGAGACATCATCAGATCTCTCCACTGATAGTTTTAACTTGTATACTACAGCATGTGCACTACTCCACTGGATGCTAATGCAGACAAAACGTTTGTCTGGCTCATGCAAGTGTATGTGACATCATCACATCTCTCCACTGATAGTTTTAACTTGTGAACTACAGCATGTGCACTACTCCCCTGGATGCTAATGCAGACAAAACGTTTGTCTGGCTCATGCAAGTTTATGAGACATCATCAGATCTCTCCACTGATAGTTTTAACTTGTATACTACAGCATGTGCACTACTCCACTGGATGCTAATGCAGACAAAACGTTTGTCTGGCTCATGCAAGTTTATGAGACATCATCAGATCTCTCCACTGATAGTTTTAACTTGTATACTACAGCATGTGCACTACTCCACTGGATGCTAATGCAGACAAAACGTTTGTCTGGCTCATGCAAGTGTGTGTGACATCATCACATCTCTCCACTGATAGCTATAACTTGTGAACTACTGCATGTGCACTACTCCACTGGATGCTAATGCAGACAAAACGTTTGACTGGCTCATGCAAGTGTATGTGACATCATCACATCTCTCCACTGATAGCTATAACTTGTGAACTACTGCATGTGCACTACTCCACTGGATGCTAATGCAGACAAAACGTTTGACTGGCTCATGCAAGTGTATGTGACATCATCACATCTCTCCACTGATAGCTATAACTTGTGAACTACTGCATGTGCACTACTCCACTGGATGCTAATGCAGACAAAACGTTTGACTGGCTCATGCAAGTGTATGTGACATCATCACATCTCTCCACTGATAGCTATAACTTGTGAACTACTCCATGTGCACTACTCCCCTGGATGCTAATGCAGACAAAACGTTTGACTGGCTCATGCAAGTGTATGTGACATCATCACATCTCTCCACTGATAGCTATAACTTGTGAACTACTCCATGTGCACTACTCCCCTGGATGCTAATGCAGACAAAACGTTTGACTGGCTCATGCAAGTGTATGTGACATCATCACATCTGTCCATTGATAGCTATAACTTGTGAACTACTGCATGTGCACTACTCCCCTGGATGCTAATGCAGACAAAACGTTTGACTGGCTCATGCAAGTGTATGTGACATCATCACATCTCTCCACTGATAGCTATAACTTGTGAACTACTGCATGTGCACTACTCCACTGGATGCTAATGCAGACAAAACGTTTGACTGGCTCATGCAAGTGTATGTGACATCATCACATCTGTCCACTGATAGCTATAACTTGTGAACTACTCCATGTGCACTACTCCCCTGGATGCTAATGCAGACAAAACGTTTGACTGGCTCATGCAAGTGTGTCTGACATCATCAGATCTCTCCACTGATAGCTATAACTTGTGAACTACTGCATGTGCACTACTCCCCTGGATGCTAATGCAGACAAAACGTTTGACTGGCTCATGCAAGTGTATGTGACATCATCAGATCTCTCCACTGATAGTTTTAACTTGTGAACTACTGCATGTGCACTACTCCCCTGGATGCTAATGCAGACAAAACGTTTGACTGGCTCATGCAAGTGTATGTGACATCATCAGATCTCTCCACTGATAGTTTTAACTTGTGAACTACAGCATGTGTACTACTCCCCTGGATGCTAATGCAGACAAAACGTTTGACTGGCTCATGCAAGTGTATGTGACATCATCAGATCTCTCCACTGATAGTTTTAACTTGTGAACTACTGCATGTGTACTACTCCCCTGGATGCTAATGCAGACAAAACGTTTGACTGGCTCATGCAAGTGTGTCTGACATCATCAGATCTCTCCACTGATAGCTATAACTTGTGAACTACTGCATGTGCACTACTCCCCTGGATGCTAATGCAGACTAAACGTTTGACTGGCTCATGCAAGTGTATGTGACATCATCACATCTCTCCACTGATAGCTATAACTTGTGAACTACTGCATGTGCACTACTCCCCTGGATGCTAATGCAGACTAAACGTTTGACTGGCTCATGCAAGTGTATGTGACATCATCAGATCTCTCCACTGATAGTTTTAACTTGTGAACTACTGCATGTGCACTACTCCCCTGGATGCTAATGCAGACAAAACGTTTGACTGGCTCATGCAAGTGTATGTGACATCATCACATCTCTCCACTGATAGCTATAACTTGTGAACTACTGCATGTGCACTACTCCCCTGGATGCTAATGCAGACTAAACGTTTGACTGGCTCATGCAAGTGTATGTGACATCATCACATCTCTCCACTGATAGCTATAACTTGTGAACTACTGCATGTGTACTACTCCCCTGGATGCTAATGCAGACAAAACGTTTGACTGGCTCATGCAAGTGTATGTGACATCATCAGATCTCTCCACTGATAGCTATAACTTGTGAACTACTGCATGTGCACTACTCCCCTGGATGCTAATGCAGACAAAACGTTTGACTGGCTCATGCAAGTGTGTCTGACATCATCAGATCTCTCCACTGATAGCTATAACTTGTGAACTACTGCATGTGCACTACTCCCCTGGATGCTAATGCAGACAAAACGTTTGACTGGCTCATGCAAGTGTATGTGACATCATCAGATCTCTCCACTGATAGCTATAACTTGTGAACTACTGCATGTGCACTACTCCCCTGGATGCTAATGCAGACAAAACGTTTGACTGGCTCATGCAAGTGTATGTGACATCATCAGATCTCTCCACTGATAGTTATAACTTGTGAACTACTCCATGTGTACTACTCCCCTGGATGCTAATGCAGACAAAACGTTTGACTGGCTCATGCAAGTGTATGTGACATCATCAGATCTCTCCACTGATAGCTATAACTTGTGAACTACTCCATGTGCACTACTCCCCTGGATGCTAATGCAGACAAAACGTTTGACTGGCTCATGCAAGTGTATGTGACATCATCAGATCTCTCCACTGATAGCTATAACTTGTGAACTACTCCATGTGCACTACTCCCCTGGATGCTAATGCAGACAAAACGTTTGACTGGCTCATGCAAGTGTATGTGACATCATCAGATCTCTCCACTGATAGCTATAACTTGTGAACTACTGCATGTGCACTACTCCCCTGGATGCTAATGCAGACAAAACGTTTGTCTGGCTCATGCAAGTGTATGTGACATCATCAGTTCTCTCCACTGATAGTTTTAACTTGTGAACTACTCCATGTGCACTACTCCCCTGGATGCTAATGCAGACAAAACGTTTGACTGGCTCATGCAAGTGTGTGTGACATCATCACATCTCTCCACTGATAGCTATAACTTGTGAACTACTCCATGTGCACTACTCCACTGGATGCTAATGCAGACAAAACGTTTGTCTGGCTCATGCAAGTTTATGAGACATCATCAGATCTCTCCACTGATAGTTTTAACTTGTATACTACAGCATGTGCACTACTCCACTGGATGCTAATGCAGACAAAACGTTTGTCTGGCTCATGCAAGTGTGTGTGACATCAACACATCTCTCCACTGATAGCTTTAACTTGTGAACTACTGCATGTGCACTACTCCCCTGGATGCTAATGCAGACAAAACGTTTGTCTGGCTCATGCAAGTGTATGTGACATCATCACATCTCTCCACTGATAGCTATAGCTTGTGAACTACTGCATGTGCACTACTCCCCTGGATGCTAATGCAGACAAAACGTTTGTCTGGCTCATGCAAGTGTATGTGACATCATCACATCTCTCCACTGATAGTTTTAACTTGTATACTACAGCATGTGCACTACTCCACTGGATGCTAATGCAGACAAAACGTTTGTCTGGCTCATGCAAGTGTATGTGACATCATCACATCTCTCCACTGATAGCTATAGCTTGTGAACTACTGCATGTGCACTACTCCCCTGGATGCTAATGCAGACAAAACGTTTGTCTGGCTCATGCAAGTGTATGTGACATCATCAGATCTCTCCACTGATAGCTATAACTTGTGAACTACTCCATGTGCACTACTCCCCTGGATGCTAATGCAGACAAAACGTTTGTCTGGCTCATGCAAGTGTGTGTGACATCATCAGATCTCTCCACTGATAGCTATAACTTGTGAACTACTGCATGTGCACTACTCCCCTGGATGCTAATGCAGACAAAACGTTTGTCTGGCTCATGCAAGTGTGTGTGACATCATCAGATATCTCCACTGATAGCTATAACTTGTGAACTACTGCATGTGCACTACTCCCCTGGATGCTAATGCAGACAAAACGTTTGACTGGCTCATGCAAGTGTGTCTGACATCATCACATCTCTCCACTGTAAGCTATAACTTGTGAACTACTGCATGTGCACTACTCCCCTGGATGCTAATGCAGACAAAACGTTTGACTGGCTCATGCAAGTGTGTGTGACATCATCAGATCTCTCCACTGATAGTTTTAACTTGTGAACTACAGCATGTGCACTACTCCACTGGATGCTATTGAGGACAAAACGTTTGTCTGGCTCATGCAAGTGTATGTGACATCATCAGATCTCTCCACTGATAGTTTTAACTTGTGAACTACAGCATGTGCACTACTCCACTGGATGCTATTGAGGACAAAACGTTTGTCTGGCTCATGCAAGTGTATGTGACATCATCACATCTCTCCACTGATAGTTTTAACTTGTGAACTACAGCATGTGCACTACTTCACTGGATGCTATTGAGGACAAAACGTTTGTCTGGGTCATGCATGTGTGTGTGACATCATCAGATCTCTCCACTGATAGTTTTAACTTGTGAACTACAGCATGTGCACTACTCCACTGGATGCTATTGAGGACAAAACGTTTGTCTGGCTCATGCAAGTGTATGTGACATCATCAGATCTCTCCACTGATAGCTATAACTTGTGAACTACTGCATGTGCACTACTCCACTGGATGCTATTGAGGACAAAACGTTTGTCTGGGTCATGCATGTGTGTGTGACATCATCAGATCTCTCCACTGATAGCTATAACTTGTGAACTACAGCATGTGCACTACTCCACTGGATGCTATTGAGGACAAAACGTTTGTCTGGGTCATGCATGTGTGTGTGACATCATCACATCTGTCCACTGATAATTATAACTTGTGAACTACTACAGGATGTTCCCCCTGGATGCTATTGAGGACAAAACGTTTGTCTGGCTCATGCAAGTGTGTGTGACATCATCACATCTGTCCACTGATAATTATAACTTGTGAACTACTACAGGATGTTCCCCCTGGATGCTATTGGAGACAATACGTTTGTCTGGGTCATGCATGTGTGTGTGACATCATCACATCTGTCCACTGATAATTATAACTTGTGAACTACTACAGGATGTTCCCCCTGGATGCTATTGGAGACAATACGTTTGTCTGGGTCATGCATGTGTGTGTGACATCATCACATCTGTCCACTGAT
The DNA here is from genome assembly GCA_030765065.1 of Deroplatys truncata. Classification (NCBI taxonomy): domain Eukaryota; kingdom Metazoa; phylum Arthropoda; class Insecta; order Mantodea; family Mantidae; genus Deroplatys; species Deroplatys truncata. The sequence goes on from CM060978.1 coordinate 4,616,480, forward strand.
AATTATAACTTGTGAACTACTACAGGATGTTCCCCCTGGATGCTATTGGAGACAATACGTTTGTCTGGGTCATGCATGTGTGTGTGACATCATCAGATCTCTCCACTGATAGTTTTAACTTGTGAACTACAGCATGTGCACTACTCCACTGGATGCTATTGAGGACAAAACGTTTGTCTGGGTCATGCATGTGTGTGTGACATCATCACATCTGTCCACTGATAATTATAACTTGTGAACTACAGCATGTGCACTACTCCACTGGATGCTATTGAGGACAAAACGTTTGTCTGGGTCATGCATGTGTGTGTGACATCATCAGATCTCTCCACTGATAGTTTTAACTTGTGAACTACAGCATGTGCACTACTCCACTGGATGCTATTGAGGACAAAACGTTTGTCTGGGTCATGCATGTGTGTGTGACATCATCACATCTGTCCACTGATAATTATAACTTGTGAACTACAGCATGTGCACTACTCCACTGGATGCTATTGAGGACAAAACGTTTGTCTGGGTCATGCATGTGTGTGTGACATCATCAGATCTCTCCACTGATAGTTTTAACTTGTGAACTACAGCATGTGCACTACTCCACTGGATGCTATTGAGGACAAAACGTTTGTCTGGGTCATGCATGTGTGTGTGACATCATCAGATCTCTCCACTGATAGTTTTAACTTGTGAACTACAGCATGTGCACTACTCCACTGGATGCTATTGAGGACAAAACGTTTGTCTGGGTCATGCATGTGTGTGTGACATCATCAGATCTCTCCACTGATAGTTTTAACTTGTGAACTACAGCATGTGCACTACTCCACTGGATGCTATTGAGGACAAAACGTTTGTCTGGGTCATGCATGTGTGTGTGACATCATCACATCTGTCCACTGATAATTATAACTTGTGAACTACTACAGGATGTTCCCCCTGGATGCTATTGAGGACAAAACGTTTGTCTGGCTCATGCAAGTGTGTGTGACATCATCACATCTGTCCACTGATAATTATAACTTGTGAACTACTACAGGATGTTCCCCCTGGATGCTATTGGAGACAATACGTTTGTCTGGGTCATGCATGTGTGTGTGACATCATCACATCTGTCCACTGATAATTATAACTTGTGAACTACTACAGGATGTTCCCCCTGGATGCTATTGGAGACAATACGTTTGTCTGGGTCATGCATGTGTGTGTGACATCATCACATCTCTCCACTGATAGCTCTGACTTGTGAGCTGCAGGATGTCCAGTTTTTTGTCAAATATAATTCATGTTAATTAAGATGAATGTTTATTGAAATGGTTTCATTATATGCTCCATTGTAGATTCAAGAGTGATACAGGTGATTGAAGTTAGTGGGCTGCTATAAGCTGGTCTTGAAATTCTGTACTCTTTGATTTACACTGCAAGAAACAACACAAAGTTGCTCAACCAAAAATAAAAACACTGCAAAATCAAGAAAATACCAATTAATAAGTCAGAAATGGTTACTGAATCGTAAAACCTTTGGATATAAATTGTGAGTTTAAAACAAGATCTGAAGTTGTTATTTATCCCTTATGGTTTACCAATATTCAATTCATTCAGAATAAACAGACTTCTTAGGACATTAGTACAAAACTGAAATTATATATATATATAATTAATCATAGGAATATCTTCAATATATGGTATTTTAATCAAAATCATTGAGGTGTTTTTGATAGAATAAAACATAACAAAATATTTTCCATAGAATGGGTAATTTAATGAGGGAATAGTTTATAGAAAATCTTAATGTTACAGCATTTGAAGGCGCAAAACTTAAATACCAAATTTAATAATTAAGCTACATTGAGTTATGCTGTCCTCAAATACACATGTGCTGCTCTTTAATGTGTTTTATATTTTTGTTGAAGGACCTCAAAATGTTTTTAGAGAAACTTGCAAATTAAACTTTTGAACGGAATAGAATACTTTGTTGACTTAGTAAGTAAGTGGAGGAGGACACATGATGCACTGGGAGGTCTATAACAGCTACCACAGCCAGGAGCAAGGGATGAAGTAGAGGAACCTTGGAGGCTGCAGGCAGAATTCCTTAGCAGTTGCCGGCTCAAACACCCCTCCTAGTGTCTGCAGGGAATACCCTTTCCTTGGAGCGGGCATCCAAGCCAATCTGTCTTGCAACGTCATATGCCACAAAACCTGAAACATGAGAAGGAAATGGAATTAAAGGGAAATGAGAGAAATAAAGTTGTGATAGAATGGGAAACCACCCCAGCATTCGCCTACTGACCAGGGAGAACTACAAAACCCAAGGTCAAATGTGAGAGCTCACATGTTACTGCAGAGGCCCACTTAGTAAGTGGTAGAGAAAGTAAAACATCATCATAATACAAGGCATTTAAATATTTCGCACCCTCTCTTGCTAATTGTAATTATGATTATATGTAACATATTTTTTGTGGGAGCTAAAGTATGTTATACATCAAATTTCAAAGTTGTGGATATGATTAATTTGAAGAAATTGTTTAAAAATACAATTATATGCTTCAAAATAGCCTATTATAAATGTTAACTTTGATCAAGAATTTCCATAAGTGAGAGTTTTATTATGAAATATATTTAATTGCAAACAGAAATACGTGAACAAATATACTGATGAGCTGCTGCACATTTTTCAGAATCACTTAGCAATTAGCTTTGAACTAAAAGTATGGCAAGTTTTGCTGCTCAAGCTGCTCTTAGATCTAAATGGACAGATTTGGTTGAGTCTTCTCCGTTTGACGTTCCTGGTGAAGTGTCGTCAGGTGTGAGGAGCGTGGTGGGATGGCTCAAACAGGTTAACATTCTTCTTCTTGTTTCTTTGTTACACAGAACAACTTGTTGGTAGGCAGTGGTGACCAGTGACTTTATACAACGCGAGGTCAAAGTAAGTGTTTCATTTCTAGCCGTGCATTGTCCAAAAGCTTTTGGCTGCTGGCATGGAGCATCCAAAATGTTGACAGGAATGTAGTTGTGGCCAATGAAATACCATTATCAAGTGTTGATAAGTTATAGGTATCCAAAGATGCTTGGGCAGTCCATGAAGAATCTTAATGTGCCTGGAAATTGGCAATTTCTTTGTAAATTTAATTCAATTTTTTATAAGATTCTCTGCTGCTAGGGCACCAAGAATTTACACGGTGTGTTGAGAGAGTAAAGCGCCCTACGATCAAGAATGCTTGGCTACAGCTGATGTGTTTTAATTTAATGCATCCCATAGCTCTGGTTTTTAAGCTTTTAATTTGGATTTTTATTATATAAGTTCTTTTTAGTTGCATCAATTTAAATTGAAAATGCCCATGTTTAATATTGGAATTTAATAAATTCCGAAATAAAACCTAGGGAGGCAGATGCTGAGGTCAGGGAACTGATAAATACAACACCTTCAACCAAAAGAAACTCTTTGGTTCAACATTCCAATTTATCTTTTCATGGTGAGCAGTATCAGAAGAAGTAATTTTCATTATAAATTAGTAAAACAAATATGAAACTAAGACCAGCTTAACAGTAGGCATCTCAATCACAGAAAGATGACTACACAACTAATATCATCTATCAAATTAAATGAGAGGTATACAGCACAGGAAGATGACTACACATCTGCAGATATCCATCAACACATTAGTCAATTATGTGATACAGGAAGATTTTGATACAACTGTGCCTATCCATCAACAAGTTAGTCAACCAATGATGCAAGAGTACAATACACAATTATGAACATCTATCAAGAAATTAGTGAACAATACGATACAAGAAGACAATACACAATTATGAACATATATCAAGAAATAAGTGAACAATAACATACAAGAGGACAATACACAATTATAAACACCTATCAAGAAATTAGTGAACAATAAGATACAAGAAGACAATGCACAATTATGAACATCTCTCAAGAAATTAGTGAACAATAAGATACAAGAGGACAATAGACAATTATGAACATCTATCAAGAAATTATTGAACAATAAGATACAAGAACACAATACACAATCATGAACATCTATCAAGAAATTAGCGAACAATCAGATACAAGAGGAAAATATGCAATTATTAACATCTATCAAGAAATTAGTGAACAATAACATACAACAGGACAATACACAATTATGAACATCTATCAAGAAATTAGTGAACAATAAGATATAAGAGGACAATACACAATTATAAACAGCTATCAAGAAATTAGTCGAGCAGGTGATACAAGCAGACAACACACAATTATGAACATCATGAAATTTGCGAACAATAAGATACAAGAGGACAATACACAATTATAAACAGCTATCAAGAAATTAGTCGAGCAGATGATACAAGAAGACAATACACAATCATGAACATCTATCAAGAAATTACTGAACAATAAGATACAAGAGGACAATACACAATTATAAACAGCTATCAAGAAATTAGTCGAGCAGATGATACAAGAAGAACAATACACAATAATGGTCATCTATTAAGAAATTAGAATACCAGATGGTACAAGAGAACAATACACAATTATGAACATATATCAAGAAATTAATGAACAATAAGATACAAGATGATTAAACAGCTATGATCATATATCAACAAGCTAATCAAACAGATGATACAAGATGACTACACATCTATGATCATATATCAACAAGTTAGTCAAACAGATGATACAAGAAGATGACTACACAGCTATGATCATATATCAACAAGTTAGTCAAACAGATGACACAAGAAGATGACTACAGAGCTATGATCATCTATCTACAAGTTAATCAAACAGATGATACAAGAAGGCGACTACACAGCTATGATCATCTATCAACAAGTTAATCAAACAGATGATACAAGAAGATGACTACACAGCTGTGATCATATATCAACAACTTAATCAAACAGATGATACAAGAAGATGACTACACAGCTGTGATCATATATCAACAAGTTAATCTAACAGCTGATACAAGAAGATGACTACACAGCTGTGATCATTTGTCAACAAGTTAATCAAACAGATGATACAAGAAGATGACTACACAGCTGTGATCATCTATCAACAAGTTAGTCAAACAGATGATACAAGAAGATGACTACACAGCTGTGAACATATATCAACAAGTTAATCAAACAGATGAAACAAGAAGATGACTACACAGCTGTGATAATATGTCAACAAGTTAATCAAACAGATGATACAAGAAGATGACTATACAGCTGTGATCATATATCAACAAGTTAATCAAGCAGATGATACAAGAAGATGACTATACAGCTGTGATCATCTATCAACAAGTTAATCAAACAGATGATACAAGAAGATGACTACACAGCTGTGATCATCAATCATCAAGTTAATCAAACAGATGATACAAGAAGATGACTACACAGCTGTGATCATCTATCAACAAGTTAATCAAACAGATGATACAAGAAGATGACCACAGCTGTGATCATATATCAATAAGTTAATCTAACAGATGATACAAGAAGATGACTACACAGCTGTGATCATCTATCAACAAGTTAATCAAACAGATGATACAAGAAGATGACTACTCAGCTGTGATCATATATCAACAAGTTACTCTAACAGCTGATACAACAAGATGACTAGACAGCTGTGATCATGTATCAACAAGTTAATCCAACAGATGATACAAGAAGATGACTAGACAGCTGTAATCATATATCAACAAGTTAATCAAACAGATGATACAAGAAGATGACTACACGGCTGTGATCATATATCAACAAGTTAATCAAAGAAATGATACAAGAAGATGACTACACAGCTGTGATCATATATCAACAAGTTAATCAAACAGATGATACAAGAAGATGACTACACAGCTGTGATAATATATCAACAAGTTAATGAAACAGATTATACAAGAAGATGACTACACTGCTGTGATAATATATCAACAAGTTAATCAAACAGATGATACAAGAAGATGACTACACAGCTGTGATCATATATCAACAAGTTAATCAAACAGATGATACAAGAAGATGGCTATACAGCTGTGATCATATATCAACAAGTTAATCAAACAGAGGATGCAATGATGACTACACAGCTGTGATAATATATCAACAAGTTAATCAAATAGATGATACAAGAAGATGACTACACAGCTGTGATCATATATCAACAAGTTAGTCAAACAGATGATACAAGAAGATGACTACACAGCTGTGATCATATATCAACAAGTTAATCAAACAGATGATACAAGAAGATGACTAGACAGCTGTGATCATGTATCAACAAGTTAATCAAACAGATGATACAAGAAGATGACTAGACAGCTGTGATTATATATCAACAAGTTAATCAAACAGATGATACAAGAAGATGACTAGACAGCTGTGATCATCTATAAACAAGTTAATCAAACAGATGATGGAATCCTCTAAAGTGGTATATCTGGTACACATTTTTATGTACCAATAATGTAATTCTAAATAATAAGCTGAAAATAATAAAGAAGTAAGTGTTGCTTATAGCAGGTCTGGTTTCCTTATTGGTGCACAAGACCAGATTGACATAGAATACTTGACCTCATGGCTACAGTATTGTGGTAGGGCAGGTTGTATTTGTGGCATAATATTAGATATATTGATATATATATATATATATATATAACTTTATTAACAAGAAAAAAGAAGCATATCTGGTCACCACCGCCTTCATATAAGCACTTTCGTGTTGTTGATATTTGAAGTTTGCTTTCAGCAATAGTTGACTGTAATACTGTACAGGTCAGGGTTTAGTTAGCACAGTAGTAGTATGCACAGAATATTTTTTTTCTTTCTGTGCATGATAACTGCATGTCTTTTCGTTTATTTGTTTACTGTTTTATTTTTAGTTGCTGTACAAGTGCTTCATATGTATTAACTTAGATGCATGAGTTTTTTGTGCTGTATTCAAGTCTCACTTGACTAAATGTGATGTGACCAAGGAAACATTGCAGTATCTAATAATAAATTGGTAATAATTGTAATAAATGCCTACATCCATGTTATGATGGTGAAACTGGTATAGACGTCATGTTTTAAGCTAAGTGCATTACATTGTGAACACTTTTGTTCTATTTGTAGAAAACTGCTTTGGTGTGCAGGTACATTTTGCTGGTAAGTGGGAAAATAAAACTTGATGCGTCCATCACAGAGTAAAACATACCCTCTGTCTCTAAGAATGCAGTGAAGTTTTAATAACTGTTATACAGATCCTTGGTTTTTGATGTGGTCAGCCTAACAGGAAACATTCCATTTGTAGTGGAGTGGATTCAAGTAAATGCAAATTGTGGATACATAGCTTCATCTTAGAAAATGCTGGAAATAATCTCCACACATCTCTCATACCTTTTGTATTAACACAATTTGTATTAACATGGCCATGTAATTAAAATCATGCGGGTTAATATAGCAATCATTAACATTATTCAATACCCAGTAGCAGAAATTAACTCTACTCACATTATTGCATGCTTGCAATTCCTGAACTATAGTTATATTATGGGTTATAATTTTAAAAACTTTAGTAGCATCCCAAGTGAAGGTTTGTAAAATTCCCAATTTCTGTGCAAGCTTTGTCAGGGATTTCTTTGGACTATCTCCTAACTGTTCTTTGATGTTATTGAATATTTGCTGTGTAAGAACATAATAGTTTCTTAGCAACAATAAGTGCTGTTCCCCTGAATGCTTTTTAAAAATTGTGAACCAACTCTCTGTGAGGTGCCCAAACAGCAGGGAATCTGTCTCACTTCCCTAAAAGAGTTTGTTGTCACATAGAAATCATATATGAAGATTCGGTGTACTGACATTATAACAGCAGGGAATCTGTCTCACTTCCCTACAAGAGTTTGTTGTCACATAGAAATCATATATGAAGATTCGGTGTACTGGCATTATAACAGCAGGGAATCTGTCTCACTTCCCTAAAAGAGTTTGTTGTCACATAGAAATCATATATGAAGATTCGTTGTACTGACATTATAACAGCAGGGAATCTGTCTCACTTCCCTAAAAGAGTTTGTTGTCACATAGAAATCATATATGAAGATTCGTTGTACTGACATTATAACAGCAGGGAATCTGTCTCACTTCCCTACAAGAGTTTGTTGTCACATAGAAACCATATATGAAGATTCGGTGTGCTGACATTATAACAGCAGGGAATCTGTCTCACTTCCCTAAAAGAGTTTGTTGTCACATAGAAATCATATATGAAGATTCGTTGTACTGACATTATAACAGCAGGGAATCTGTCTCACTTCCCTACAAGAGTTTGTTGTCACATAGAAACCATATATGAAGATTCGGTGTGCTGACATTATAACAGCAGGGAATCTGTCTCACTTCCCTAAAAGAGTTTGTTGTCACATAGAAACCATATATGAAGATTCGGTGTGCTGACATTATAACAGCAGGGAATCTGTCTCACTTCCCTAAAAGAGTTTGTTGTCACATAGAAATCATATATGAAGATTCGGTGTGCTGACATTATAACAGCAGGGAATCTGTCTCACTTCCCTAAAAGAGTTTGTTGTCACATAGAAACCATATATGAAGATTCGGTGTGCTGACATTATAACAGCAGGGAATCTGTCTCACTTCCCTAAAAGAGTTTGTTGTCACATAGAAATCATATATGAAGATTCGGTGTGCTGACATTATAACAGCAGGGAATCTGTCTCACTTCCCTAAAAGAGTTTTTTGTCACATAGAAATCATATATGAAGATTCGGTGTACTGACATTATAACAGCAGAGGATCTGTCTCACTTCCCTACAAGAGTTTGTTGTCACATAGAAATCATACATGAAGATTATGTGTGCTGGCATTATAACAGCAGCGAATTTGTCTCACTTCCCTACAAGAGTTTGTTGTCACATAGAAATCATACATGAAGATTCTGTGTGCTGGCATTATAACAGCAGGGAATTTGTCTCACTTCCCTACAAGAGTTTGTTGTCACATAGAAATCATACATGAAGATTCTGTGTGCTGACATTATAACAGCAGGGAATCTGTCTCACTTCCCTACAAGAGTTTGTTGTCACATAGAAATCATACATGAAGATTCTGTGTGCTGGCATTATAACAGCAGGGAATTTGTCTCACTTCCCTACAAGAGTTTGTTGTCACATAGAAATCATACATGAAGATTCTGTGTGCTGGCATTATAACAGCAGGGAATTTGTCTCACTTCCCTAAAAGAGTTTGTTGTCACATAGGAATCATACATGAAGATTCTGAGTCCTGACATTATAACAGCAGGGAATCTGTCTCACTTCCCTAAAAGAGTTTGTTGTCACATAGGAATCATACATGAAGATTCAGTGTACTGACATTATAACAGCAGGGAATCTGTCTCACTTCCCTACAAGAGTTTGTTGTCACATAGAAATCATATATGAAGATTCGTTGTACTGACAGTATAACAGCAGGGAATCTGTCTCACTTCTCTACAACAGTTTGTTGTCACATAGGAATCATACATGAAGATTCAGTGTACTGACATTATAACAGCAGGGAATCTGTCTCACTTCCCTACAAGAGTTTGTTGTCACATAGAAATCATATATGAAGATTCGTTGTACTGACATTATAACAGCAGGGAATCTGTCTCACATCCCTACAAGAGTTTGTTGTCACATAGAAATCATACATGAAGATTCGTTGTACTGACATTATAACAGCAGGGAATCTGTCTCACTTCTCTACAAGAGTTTGTTGTCACATAGGAATCATACATGAAGATTCTGTGTGCTGGCATTATAACAGCAGGGAATCTCTCTCACTTCCCTACAAGAGTTTGTTGTCATATAGAAATCATACATGAAGATTCGGTGTACTGACATTATAACAGCAGGGAATCTGTCTCACTTCCCTACAAGAGTTTGTTGTCACATAGAAATCATACATGAAGATTCGTTGTACTGACATTATAACAGCAGGGAATCTGTCTCACTTCCCTACAAGAGTTTGTTGTCACATAGAAATCATATATGAAGATTCGTTGTACTGACATTATAACAGCAGGGAATCTGTCTCACTTCCCTACAAGAGTTTGTTGTCACATACGAATCATACTTGAAGATTCTGTGTACTGGCATTATAACAGCAGGGAATCTGTCTCACTTCCCTAAAAGAGTTTGTTGTCACATAGGAATCATATATGAAGATTCGGTGTACTGACATTATAACAGCAGGGAATTTGTCTCACTTCCCTACAAGAGATTGTTGTCACATAGAAATTATATATGAAGATTCGGTGTACTGACATTATAACAGCAGGGAATCTGTCTCACTTCCCTAAAAGAGTTTGTTGTCACATAGGAATCATACATGAAGATTCGGTGTACTGACATTATAACAGCAGGGAATCTGTCTCACTTCCCTAAAAGAGCTTGTTGTCACATAGGAATCATATATGAAGATTCGGTGTACTGACATTATAACAGCAGGGAATCTGTCTCACTTCCCTAAAAGAGTTTGTTGTCACATAGGAATCATATATGAAGATTCGGTGTACTGACATTATAACAGCAGGGAATCTGTCTCACTTCCCTAAAAGAGTTTGTTGTCACATAGGAATCATATATGAAGATTCGGTGTGCTGACATTATAACAGCAGGGAATCTGTCTCACTTCCCTAAAAGAGTTTGTTGTCACATAGGAATCATATATGAAGATTCGGTGTACTGACATTATAACAGCAGGGAATCTGTCTCACTTCCCTACAAGAGTTTGTTGTCACATAGAAATCATATATGAAGATTCGGTGTACTGACATTATAACAGCAGGGAATCTGTCTCACTTCCCTAAAAGAGTTTGTTGTCACATAGAAATCATATATGAAGATTCGGTGTACTGACATTATAACAGCAGGGAATCTGTCTCACTTCCCTACAACAGTTTGTTGTCACATAGAAATCATATATGAAGATTCGGTGTACTGACATTATAACAGCAGGGAATCTGTCTCACTTCTCTACAAGAGCCTGTTGTCACATAGGAATCATACAGGAAGATTCGGTGTACTGACATTATAACAGCAGGGAATCTGTCTCACTTCCCTACAAGAGTTTGTTGTCACATTAGAATCATACATGAAGATTCGGTGTGCTGGCATTATAACAGCAGGGAATCTGTCTCACTTCCCTACAAGAGTTTGTCACACAGGAATCATATATGAAGATTCGGTGTGCTGACATTATAACAGCAGGGAATCTGTCTCACTTCCCTACAAGAGTTTGTTGTCACATAGGAATCATATATGAAGATTCGGTGTACTGACATTATAACAGCAGGGAATCTGTCTCACTTCCCTACAAGAGTTTGTTGTCACATAGGAATCATACATGAAGATTCGTTGTGCTGGCATTATAACAGCAGGGAATCTGTCTCGCTTCTCTACAACAGTTTGTTGTCACATAGGAATCATACATAAAGATTCGGTGTACTGACATTATAACTGCAGGGAATCTGTCTCACTTCCCCACAAGAGTTTGTTGTCACATTAGAATCATACATGAAGATTCGTTGTGCTGGCATTATAACAGCAGGGAATCTGTCTCACTTCCCTACAAGAGTTTGTTGTCACATAGGAATCATACATGAAGATTCGGTGTACTGACATTATAACAAGAGGGAATCTATCTCACTTCTCTACAAGAGTTTGTTGTCACATAGGAATCATACATGAAGATTCGGTGTACTGGCATTATAACACCAGGGAATCTGTTTCACTTCCCTACAAGAGTTTGTTGTCACATAGAAATCATATATGAAGATTCGGTGTACTGACATTATAACAGCAGGGAATCTGTCTCACTTCCCTACAAGAGTTTGTTGTCACATAGAAATCATATATGAAGATTCGGTGTACTGGCATTATAACAGCAGGGAATCTGTCTCACTTCCCTACAAGAGTTTGTTGTCACATAGAAATCATATATGAAGATTCGGTGTACTGACATTATAACAGCAGGGAATCTGTCTCACTTCCCTACAAGAGTTTGTTGTCACATAGGAATCATACATGAAGATTCGGTGTACTGACATTATAACAGCAGAGAATCTGTCTCACTTCCCTACTAGAGATTGTTGTCACATAGGAATCATACATGAAGATTCGGTGTATTGACATTATAACAGCAGAGAATCTGTCTCACTTCTCTACAACAGTTTGTTGTCACATAGAAATCATATATGAAGATTCGGTGTACTGGCATTATAACAGCACGGAATCTGTCTCACTTCCCTACAAGAGTTTGTTGTCACATAGAAATCATATATGAAGATTCGGTGTACTGACATTATAACTGCACGGAATCTGTCTCACTTCCCTACAAGAGTTTGTTGTCACATAGAAATCATATATGAAGATTCGGTGTACTGGTATTATAACAGCAGGGAATCTGTCTCACTTCCCTACAAGAGTTTGTTGTCACATAGGAATCATACATGAAGATTCGGTGTACTGACATAACAGCAGCGAATCTGTCTCGCTTCTCTACAACAGTTTGTTGTCGCATAGAAATCATATAAGAAGATTCGGTGTACTGGCATTATAACAGCACGGAATCTGTCTCACTTCCCTACAAGAGTTTGTTGTCACATAGAAATCATATATGAAGATTCGGTGTACTGACATTATAACTGCACGGAATCTGTCTCACTTCTCTACAAGAGTTTGTTGTCACATAGAAATCATATATGAAGTTTCGGTGTACTGACATTATAACTGCACGGAATCTGTCTCACTTCCCTACAAGAGTTTGTTGTCACATAGAAATCATATATGAAGATTCGGTGTACTGGCATTATAACAGCAGAGAATCTGTCTTGCTTCTCTACAAGAGTTTGTTGTAACATAGGAATCATACATGAAGATTCGGTGTACTGACATTATAACAGCAGAGAATCTGTCTCACTTCTCTACAAGAGCCTGTTGTCACATAGGAATCATACATGAAGATTCGGTGTACTGACATTATAACAGCAGAGAATCTGTCTCGCTTCTCTACAAGAACCTGTTGTCACATAGGAATCATACATGAAGATTCGGTGTACTGACATTATAACAGCAGAGAATCTGTCTCACTTCTCTACAAGAGCCTGTTGTAACATAGGAATCATACATGAAGATTCGGTGTACTGACATTATAACAGCAGAGAATCTGTCTCACTTCTCTACAAGAGCCTGTTGTCACATAGGAATCATACATGAAGATTCGGTGTACTGACATTATAACAGCAGAGAATCTGTCTCACTTCTCTACAAGAGCCTGTTGTCACATAGGAATCATACATGAAGATTCAGTGTACTGACATTACAACAGCAGGGAATCTGTCTCGCTTCTCTACAAGAGTTTGTTGTCACATAGGAATCATACATGAAGATTCGGTGTACTGACATTAAAACAGCAGAGAATCTGTCTCACTTCTCTACAACAGTTTGTTGTCACATAGGAATCATACATGAAGATTCGGTGTACTGACATTATAAAAGCAGGGAATCTGTCTCACTTCTCTACAACAGTTTGTTGTCACATAGGAATCATACATGAAGATTCGGTGTACTGACATTATAACAGCAGAGAATCTGTCTCGCTTCTCTACAACAGTTTGTTGTCACATAGGAATCATACATGAAGATTCGGTGTACTGACATTATAACAGCAGAGAATCTGTCTCACTTCTCTACAACAGTTTGTTGTCACATAGGAATCATACATGAAGATTCGGTGTACTGACATTATAAAAGCAGGGAATCTGTCTCACTTCTCCACAAGAGTTTGTTGTCACATAGGAATCATACATGAAGATTCGGTGTGCTGACATTATAACAGCAGGGAATCTGTCTCGCTTCTCTACAAGAGTTTGTTGTCACATAGGAATCATACATGAAGATTCAGTGTACTGACATTATAAAAGCAGGGAATCTGTCTCACTTCTCTACAACAGTTTGTTGTCACATAGGAATCATACATGAAGATTCAGTGTACTGACATTATAACAGCAGGGAATCTGTCTCACTTACCTACAACAGTTTGTTGTCACATAGGAATCATACATGAAGATTCAGTGTACTGACATTATAACAGCAGGGAATCTGTCTCGCTTCTCTACAACAGTTTGTTGTCACATAGGAATCATACATGAAGATTCAGTGTACTGACATTATTACAGCAGGGAATCTGTCTCGCTTCTCTACAACAGTTTGTTGTCACATAGGAATCATACATGAAGATTCAGTGTACTGACATTATAACAGCAGGGAATCTGTCTCACTTACCTACAACAGTTTGTTGTCACATAGGAATCATACATGAAGATTCAGTGTACTGACATTATAACAGCAGGGAATCTGTCTCGCTTCTCTACAAGAGTTTGTTGTCACATAGGAATCATACATGAAGATTCAGTGTACTGACATTATAACAGCAGGGAATCTGTCTCGCTTCTCTACAACAGTTTGTTGTCACATAGGAATCATACATGAAGATTGTGTGTGCTGACATTATAACAGCAGGGAATCTGTCTCGCTTCTCTACAACAGTTTGTTGTCACATAGGAATCATACATGAAGATTCTGTGTACTGACATTATAACAGCAGGGAATCTGTCTCGCTTCTCTACAACAGTTTGTTGTCACATAGGAATCATACATGAAGATTCGGTGTACTGACATTATAAAAGCAGGGAATCTGTCTCACTTCTCCACAAGAGTTTGTTGTCACATAGGAATCATACATGAAGATTCAGTGTACTGACATTATAACAGCAGGGAATCTGTCTCGCTTCTCTACAAGAGTTTGTTGTCACATAGGAATCATACATGAAGATTCAGTGTACTGACATTATAACAGCAGGGAATCTGTCTTGCTTCCCTACAAGAGTTTGTTGTCACATAGGAATCATACATGAAGATTCAGTGTACTGACATTATAACAGCAGGGAATCTGTCTTGCTTCCCTACAAGAGTTTGTTGTCACATAGGAATCATACATGAAGATTCGGTGTACTGGCATTATAACAGCAGGGAATCTGTCTCACTTCTCCACCAGAGTTTTGTGTCACATAGGAATCATACATGAAGATTCGGTGTACTGGCATTATAACAGCAGGGAATCTGTCTCACTTCTCCACCAGAGTTTTGTTTCACATAGGAATCATACATGAAGATTCGGTGTACTGGCATTATAACAGCAGGGAATCTGTCTCACTTCTCCACCAGAGTTTTGTGTCACATAGGAATCATACATGAAGATTCGGTGTACTGGCATTATAACAGCAGGGAATCTGTCTCACTTCTCCACCAGAGTTTTGTGTCACATAGGAATCATACATGAAGATTCGGTGTACTGGCATTATAACAGCAGGGAATCTGTCTCACTTCTCCACCAGAGTTTTGTGTCACATAGGAATCATACATGAAGATTCTGTGTGCTCGCATTATAACAGCAGGGAATCTGTCTCACTTCTCCTCAAGAGTTTGTTGTCACATAGGAATCATACATGAAGATTCGGTGTACTGACATTATAACAGCAGCGATTCTGTCTCGCTTCTCTACAACAGTTATTTGTAACATAGGAATCATACATGAAGATTCGGTGTACTGACATTTTAACAGCAGGAAATCTGTCTCACTTCTCTACAACAGTTTGTTGTAACATAGGAATCATACATGAAGTACTGACATTATAACAGCAGGGAATCTGTCTTGCTTCCCTACAAGAGTTTGTTGTCACATAGGAATCATACATGAAGATTCGTTGTGCTGACATTATAACAGCAGGAAATCTGTCTCACTTCTCTATAAGAGTTTATTGTAACATAGGAATCATACATGAAGATTCGGTGTACTGACATTATAACAGCAGCGAATCTGTCTCGCTTCTCTACAACAGTTTGTTGTCACATAGGAATCATACATGCAGATTATTGTACTGCTTTAAAACAACAGGGAATCTGTCGCACTTCCCTACAACAGTTTATTTTCAAATAGGAATCCTACATGAAGATTCTGTGTACTGGCATTGTAACAACAGGGTTTGCTCGCTTCTCTACAAGAGTTGTTTTCACATAGGAATCATACATGTAGATTCTGTTTACTGGTTTCTAACAACAGGGAATCTGTCTCACTTCTCTACCAGAGGTTGTTGTCATATAGCAATCACACATGAAGATGCTGTGTACTGGTATTATACGAACAGGGAATCTGTCTCACTTTTCTACAAGATTTTGTTGTCACATAGGAATCCTACATGAAGATTGTGTATGCTGGCATTATAACAACAGGGAATCTGTCTCACTTCTCTACAAGAGCCTGTTGTCACATAGGAATCATACATGAAGATTGTGTGTACTGGCATTATCACAACAGGGAATCTGTCTCACTTCTCTACAAGCTTCTGTTGTCACATAGGAATCATACATGAAGATTGTGTGTACTGGCATTATAACAACAGGGAATCTGTCTCACTTCTCTACAAGCGTCTGTTGTCACATATGAATCATACAAGAAGATTCTGTGTGCTCGCATTATAACATCAGGGAATCTCTCTCACTGCTCTAAAAACGTTGTATTCTGAAGTAGTTGTAGGTTATAATTATTTAACATTAATTGTAGCTCCGCGTTTGGAAGCCAATATGCGACGGTTGATGCTTTACGTAATGTTGTTTACATCACGTGTGTTGAAGCCTTCTTGTGACGTCATTCTTTGGTTCGTAGCTCCCTCTGACGTTAGCAATTTGTATCAATTAGTTTCTGAAAGAATTTAAGGTTATGTATATTGTCCTTCGGCTAGCTATCATCTTATCTTGGTAGAACTTGTATCTCTTGCAGGGTGTGAATCGGAAAGGAATCTTTTATCCAGAAATTATACTGACGAAGAAATTGGTTTTATAACTTTTATTGCTGAACACATTCACAAACACTTTTACAAATTAATCTGGATACTCGCCAAACTGAAACTGTTTGTAATAACTTCTCACTTTTAACTCACGTACTTCAACTTTGTGTATATTTAACTGTATAATATTTTAGATTCTCATAATTCTGCTGCGCGTAACTTATGACGAAATGAAGGACTGACTGACGATATGTAGTGTACTGAGAATTCCGTTGAACTGAGAGCTGACGTGTTATGTGTTGAGAATCTTGTTGAACTGGGGGCTGACGTGTTATGTGTTGAGAATCTTGTTGAACTGGGGGCTGACGTGTTATGTGTTGAGAATCTTGTTGAACTGGGGGAAAGCTCTACCTCGGACCTGGCTTATATACTCCCACTCCTTGACATGCCTAAAGATTATAAATGAACTGCTATTGGCTAATAAAACGCGCCAACATTAGCGTCTATTTTAATATCCAATGAAAACCACTAATACATATTTCTTTTAGGGAGCATTCTAGAAGCTTTTACCGAAAAGGCGCGAAATATTACGTAACTTCCTGGTTCCCGGTAACGATAAACAACTCACCCCCTTGCTGCATTATTGCGTTATTATTGACAGTTTCAGTAAAGCCGTATATTATTATTTACCAATAATAATTACAATTAATAAACCTCTGAAATTAATGTTACATAAAAATACATATTTATATTACAATCCTTATTTACATTTGAGTAATTTGTGATACAAATTACCGTATCATATGCCCCACTAGAAACATAATTATAAATATTTATAACTTGTTTAGAAATTTTAAAATTGTGTTTTTAGTCTCCTAAATCTTGGAACACACGTTATCACTTTCACTTGACACTTCACACGCATTTAACACACGACATGTTTTATCTCGCCACTACTTACTGGCTCTGGTTTAATTAATTTAGATATTAATCTGATATCACAAATTTTTTTATAGCAAATACTTTACCCTAAATTATTTAATCACTGTTACCAAATTGTTTACCTTCTTAAGTTGTTGACAAAAATTTATACATTTAGGATTTTTGTAATTATTACACATATTTACCAAAATATTCACCCTCTACACAAATATTTAAATCTCTTAAATCTAGACAATGTTTCACCTTTTCTGTTTGCTACATAAGTATTTGTTTTGAATTTTTTTTTTGTTATTTTGAATTTTATTTTAACAATACTCTTTGAATTGTATTTCCGTACTTTTAATTTAATATCATATTAAGTTTCAATCTTTGCATTCTTAATTTTCAAATGTTGTTACGGTTACTAAAAATTTATTTATTTATTTATTTATTTTTTTTAAACATTTCTTTTTTTTTATTTTATAATTTATTTCTCTTTTCAAATGATATATATATATATAAATAGTTAACCCTCTTACGTTCCAATACATTTCTCTGCAAGTCATCTTTACCTATCCAGCATTTACTTTACATCTCATTGCTATTTACCCTCCTGGATCAAATTGTGTGTGGCTAAACATTACTCGTAGCCGTAACCTAACCTTCAAATTTTCGTTCATGAATAACCTCTTGTATTCATATGAAATTTCATGACATGATAACATTTGAAAACAATCTACAGTTTCTTGAACAATACATCTTTTAACAACTTTCATTTTCAATTCTTCTGCTATCTCTTTACTTTTAGAATACTCTGACAAATCTGTACTAAACTGTACTGGACTGGAGTTTTCATTTTGAATATCTTGGTACAATTTCTTTCTTTGCATTTCTGATTCTTTCTGTATTTCTGATATTTCCCCTCTGAAATTAACTTGCACCTCATTTATCTCTATTATCTCACTTGAAATACTACTCACTTGATTTACTAACTGTGCATTCTACATTAACCTCACTTTTAGTATTAACCTCACTTTCTTTATTACCTATTTCCTTGCTCATGTCTAGCATTTTCTTTGAAATTTCTACTATCTCACTTGCTATTACTTCTTCATTTTCATCTCTCATTTTTGGCATAATACTATCTAGCTTCGTAACTTTTTCAATTTCTTTACTGCTTTGATCTACTTTTTGCTCTAATACATCATTACTCCTACCAATATCTTCAATTGATTTCCTGTTTTGTTCAAAAATCCTATCAAAATCTTCCCTTAATTCTTCCCTCAATTCTCTCTTATTCTGATCTAGTTTTTTACCAAAATTTCTAAACATTTCCATAATTTCCATCATCGTACCAGCATCAATAGTAATATATCCTGCTATTCTATTCTTACTTTCTGCACTAACATTTCCTTCCTCAAAAACTACATTGTTTGAACTTTTTTTTGTAACCTGTATTGACTTACAGCTAACTGTTACACTATCTCCTTCCATAATTATTTCTTCTGTATTACTAGCAGCCATTGTTTTTGTTTTCTAAAAAAAAATTACGATACCTTTGTGATGCTGTATGTTGATGTAGCTTTGATGTCCAGCATTCTGCCCCATTCTCCTAGATTTGTATGTCGCTTCTGCGTTGTGTTGTGATGAATCTACGTCGTCTCGATGTTTTTATAGTTGAATTCCTTGTTGCCTCGTAATCTCGGAATTACGATCGAAGTCTGTCGTCCCTTTTGTTTCTGGAATCTGCGTCTTGTAGATCATTTCACCGCTGTATTCCTGGTTACTCTGCTTCATTCCTTTCCTGGTTACTTCGCCCCACGTCCTGGGTGCCAATTTGATGCGGTATTAATGTTGTAGATCATTAATTGTAGCTCCGCGTTTGGAAGCCAATTTACGAGAGCAAATATGTGTTTACTTCACACGTTGCTATCTTGTGACGTCACTCCTTTATCTGGTTCGTAGCTCCCTCTGGCGTGGCAATTTGCATCAGTTTTTAAATAATTTACTTTAAATGTTCTCCGGCTAGCTATTTAGGTAGATATTTAACTCTTGCAGGGTGTGAAGCGGAAAGGAATCTTTTGTCTAGAAATGATGCTGATGAAGAAATTGGTTTATATAACTTTTATTGCCGAACACGTTCACTAACACTTTTTACATATTGAGATAGATACTCGCCAAACTGAAACTGTTTTTAATAACTTCTTACTGATCACTTTTAACTTGCATACTTCAACTTTGTGTAGAATTAACTTTATAATAATTTAGATTCTCGTAATTCTGCTGCGCGTAACTTGGCGAAATAAATGAACTGAGAGAGCGACGTGGAGAGTACGGAGAATTTTGTAGAACTGGGGAGAACGCTCCCTTGAACCTACACTATTTATAGGCTTACCTCAAGATACGCCTAAAGATTATAAATGAACTGCCATTGGCTAATAAAACGCGCCAACATTAGCGTCTATTTTAATATCCAATGAAAACCACTAATACATATTTCTTTTAGGGAACATTCTAGAAGCTTTTACCGAAAAGGCGCGAAATATTACGTAACTTCCTGGTTCCCGGTAACGATAAACAACTCACCCCCTTGCTGCATTATTGCGTTATTATTGACAGTTTCAGTAAAGCCGTATATTATTATTTACCAATAATAATTACAATTAATAAACCTCTGAAATTAATGTTACATAAAAATACATATTTATATTACAATCCTTATTTACATTTGAGTAATTTGTGATACAAATTACCGTATCAATTCACATAGGAATCAGACATGAAGATTCTGTATGCTTGCATTATAACAACAGGGGATCTGTCTCACTCCTCTACAAGATTTGTTTTCACATAGCAATCATACATGAAGATTCTGTGTACTGGCTTATAATAACAGGGAATCTGTCTCACTTCCCTTCAAGAGTTTGTTTTCACATAGGAATCATACATGAAAATTCTGTGTGCTGGCATTATAACAGCAGGGAATCTGTCTCACTTCTCTACAACAGTTTGTTGTCACATAGGAATCATACCTGAAGATTCGGTGCACTGACATTATAACAGCAGGGAATCTGTCTCGCTTCTCTACAACAGTTTGTTGTCACATAGGAATCATACATGAAGATTGTGTGTGCTGGCATTATAACAGCAGGGAATCTGTCTCGCTTCTCTACAACAGTTTGTTGTCACATAGGAATCATACATGAAGATTCTGTGTGCTGACATTATAACAACAGGGAATCTGTCTCACTTACCTACAAGAGTTTGTTGTCACATAGGAATCATACATGAAGATTCTGTGTGCTGACATTATAAGAACAGGGTATCTGTATCACTTTTCTACCAGAGTGTGTTGTCACATAGGTATCGTACATGAAGATTCTGTGTACTGGTATTATAACAACAGGGAATCTGTCTCGCTTCTCTACCAGAGTTTGTTGTAACATAGGAATCATACATGAAGATTCTGTGTGCTGGTATTATAACAACAGGGAATCTGTCTCACTGCTCTACCAGAGTTTTGTGTCACATAGGAAACATACATGAAGATTCTGTTTGCTGGTATTATAACATCAGGGAATCTGTCTCACTTCCCTACAAGAGTTTGTTGTCACATTGTAATCATATATGAAGATTCGGTGTACTGACATTATAACAGCAGGGAATCTGTCTCATTTCCCTACAAGAGTTTGTTGTCACATAGAAATCATATATGAAGATTCGGTGTACTGACATTATAATAGCAGGGAATCTGTCTCACTTCCCTACAAGAGTTTGTTGTCACACAGAAATCATATATGAAGATTCGGTGTACTGACATTATAACAACAGGGAATCTGTCTCACTTCCCTACAAGAGTTTGTTGTCACATTGAAATCATATATGAAGATTCGGTGTACTGACATTATAACAGCAGGGAATCTGTCTCACTTCCCTACAAGAGTTTGTTGTCACATTGAAATCATATATGAAGATTCGGTGTACTGACATTATAACAACAGGGAATCTGTCTCACTTCCCTACAAGAGTTTGTTGTCACATTGAAATCATATATGAAGATTCGGTGTACTGACATTATAACAACAGGGAATCTGTCTCACTTCCCTACAAGAGTTTGTTGTCACATTGAAATCATATATGAAGATTCGGTGTACTGACATTATAACAGCAGGGAATCTGTCTCACTTCCCTACAAGAGTTTGTTGTCACATTGAAATCATATATGAAGATTCGGTGTACTGACATTATAACAACAGGGAATCTGTCTCACTTCCCTACAAGAGTTTGTTGTCACACAGAAATCATATATGAAGATTCGGTGTACTGACATTATAACAGCAGGGAATCTGTCTCACTTCCCTACAAGAGTTTGTTGTCACATTGAAATCATATATGAAGATTCGGTGTACTGACATTATAACAGCAGGGAATCTGTCTCACTTCCCTACAAGAGTTTGTTGTCACATAGAAACCATATATGAAGATTCGGTGTACTGACATTATAACAGCAGGGAATCTGTCTCACTTCCCTACAAGAGTTTGTTGTCACATTGAAATCATATATGAAGATTCGGTGTACTGACATTATAACAGCAGGGAATCTGTCTCACTTCCCTACAAGAGTTTGTTGTCACATTGAAATCATATATGAAGATTCGGTGTACTGACATTATAACAGCAGGGAATCTGTCTAACTTCCCTACAAGAGTTTGTTGTCACATTGAAATCATATATGAAGATTCGGTATACTGACATTATAACAGCACGGAATCTGTCTCACTTCCCTACAAGAGTTTGTTGTCACATTGAAATCATATATGAAGATACGGTGTACTGACATTATAACAGCAGGGAATCTGTCTCACTTCCCTACAACAGTTTGTTGTCACATAGAAATCATATATGAAGATTCGTATACTGACATTATAACAGCACGGAATCTGTCTCACTTCCCAACAAGCGTTTATTGTCACATTAGAATCATACATGAAGATTCGGTGTACTGGCATTATAACAGCAGGGAATCTGTCTCACTTCCCTACAAGAGTTTGTTGTCACATAGGAATCATACATGAAGATTCGGTGTACTGGCATTATAACAGCAGGGAATCTGTCTCACTTCCCTACAAGAGTTTGTTGTCACATTAGAATCATACATGAAGATTCGGTGTACTGGCATTATAACAGCAGGGAATCTGTCTCGCTTCTCTACAACAGTTTGTTGTCACATAGGAATCATACATGAAGATTCGTTGTGCTGGTATTATAACAACAGGGAATCTGTCTCACTTCTCTACAACAGTTTGTTGTCACATAGGAATCATACATGAAGATTCGTTGTGCTGGCATTATAACAGCAGGGTATCTGTCTCGCTTCTCTACAACAGTTTGTTGTCACATAGGAATCATACATGAAGATTCGTTATGCTGGCACTATAACAGCAGGGAATCTGTCTCGCTTCTCTACAACAGTTTGTTGTCACATAGGAATCATACATGAAGATTCGTTGTGCTGGTATTATAACAACAGGGAATCTGTCTCACTTCTCTAAAATTGTTGTATTCACATAGGAATCATACATGAAGATTCTATGTGCTGGCATTATAACAACAGGGAATCCGTCTCACTTCTCTACCAGAGTTTGTTGTCATATAGGAATCATACATGAAGATTGTGTGTGCTGGAATTATAACAGCAGGGAATCTGTTTCAATACCCTACAAGAAATTATTGTCACATAGGAATCATACATGCAGATTGTTGTACTGCTTTAAAACAACAGGGAATCTATCTAACTTCCCTACAACAGTTTGTTTTCAAATAGGAATCCTACATGAAGATTCTGTGTACTGGCATTATAACAACAGGGATTTCTCGCTTCTCTACAAGAGTTGTTTTCACATGGGAATCATACATGAAGATTCTGTTTACTGGTTTCTAACAACAGGGAATCTGTGTCACTTCTCTACCAGAGGTTGTTGTCACATAGGAATCACACATGAAGATGCTGTGTGCTGGTATTATACGAACAGGGAATCTGTCTCACTTTTCTACAAGATTTTGTTGTCACATAGGAATCCTACATGAAGATTGTGTGTGCTGGCATTATAACGACAGGGAATCTGTCTCACTTCTGTACAAGAGTTTGTTGTCACATAGCAATCATACATGAAGATTGTGTGTGCTAGCATTATAACAACAGGGAATCTGTCTTACTTCTCTACAAGAGCCTGTTGTCACATAGGAATCATACATGAAAATTGTATGAACTGGCATTATAACAACAGGGTATCTGTCTCACTTCTCTACAAGCGTCTGTTGTCACATATGATTCATACAAGGAGATTCTGTGTGCTCGCATTATAACATCAGGAATCTCTTTCACTGCTCTAAAAACGTTGTATTCACATAGGAATCAGACATGAAGATTCTGTATGCTTGCATTATAACAACAGGGGATCTGTCTCACTTCTCTTAAAGATTTGTTTTCAGATACAATCATACATGAAGATTCTGTGTACTGGCTTATAATAACAGGGAATCTGTCTCACTTCCCTTCAAGAGTTTGTTTTCACATAGGAATCATACATGAAAATTCTGTGTGCTGGCATTATAACAGCAGGGAATCTGTCTCACTTCTCTACAAGAGTTTGTTGTCACATAGGAATCATACGTGAAGATTCGGTGTACTGACATTATAACAGCAGGGAATCTGTCTCGCTTCTCTACACCATTTTGTTGTCACATAGGAATCATACATGAAGATTCGTTGTGCTGGTATTAAAACAACAGGGAATCTGTCTCACTTCTCTACAACAGTTTGTTGTCACATAGGAATCATACATGAAGATTCGTTGTGCTGGCATTATAACAGCAGGGAATCTGTCTCGCTTCTCTACAACAGTTTGTTGTCACATAGGAATCATACATGAAGATTCGTTGTGCTGGCATTATAACAGCAGGGAATCTGTCTCGCTTCTCTACAACAGTTTGTTGTCACATAGGAATCATACATGAAGATTCGTTGTGCCGGTATTATAACAACAGGGAATCTGTCTCACTTCTAAAATTGTTGTGTTCACATAGGAATCATACATGAAGATTCTATGTGCTGGCATTATAATAACAGGGAATCCATCTCACTTCTCTATCAGAGTTTGTTGTCATATAGGAATCGCACATGAAGATTGTTTGTGCTGGCATTATAACAGCAGGGAATCTGTTTCAATACCCTACAAGAAATTATTGTCACATAGGAATCATACATGCAGATTATTGTACTGCTTTAAAACAACAGGGAATCTGTCTCACTTCCCTGCAACAGTTTGTTTTCAAATAGGAATCCTAGATGAAGATTCTGTGTACTGGCATTATAACAACAGAATTTTCTCGCTTCTCTACAAGAGTTGTTTTCACATAGGAATCATACATGAAGATTCTGTTTACTGGTTTCTAACAACAGGGAATCTGTCTCACTTCTCTACCAGAGGTTGTTGTCACATAGGAATCACACATGAAGATGCTGTGTGCTGGTATTATACGAACAGGGAATCTGTCTCACTTTTCTACAAGATTTTGTTGTCACATAGGAATCCTACATGAAGATTGTGTGTGCTGGCATTATAACAACAGGGAATCTGTCTCACTTCTCTACAAGCGTCTGTTGTCATATATGAATCATACAAGAAGATTCTGTGTGCTCGCATTATAACATCTGGGAATCTCTCTCACTGCTGTAAAAACGTTGTATTCACATAGGAATCAGACATGAAGATTCTGTATGCTTGCATTATAACAACAGGGGATCTCTCTCACTTCTCTACAAGATTTGTTTTCACATACAATCATACATGAAGATTCTGTGTACTGGCTTATAATAACAGGGAATCTGTCTCAATTCCGTTCAAGAGTTTGTTTTCACATAGGAATCATACATGAAAATTCTATGTACTGGTATTATAACAACAGGGGATCTGTCTCACTTCTCCACCAAGTTTTATGTCACATAGGAATCATACATGAAGATTGTGTGTTGCTATTATAACAAAACGGAATCTGTCTCACTTCCCTACAAGAGTTTGTTTTCACATAGGAACCCTACATGAAGATTCTGTGTACTGGCATTATAACAACAGGGAATCTGTCTCGCTTCTCTACAAAAGTTGTTTTCACATAGGAATCATACATGAAGCTTCTGTGTACTGGTTTATAACAACAGGGAATCTGTATCACTTCTCTAAAAGTGTTGTATTCACATAGGAATCATACATGAAGGCTCTATGTGCTGGCATTATAACAACAGGTAATCTGTCTCACTTCTCTACCAGACTTTGTTGTCACATAGGAATCATACAAAAAGATTCTGTGTACTGGCCTTATAACAGCAGGGAATCTGTCTCATTTCCCTACAAGAGTTGTTTAAACAAAGGAATCATACATGAAGATTCTTTGTAATGGTTTATAATAACAGGGAATCTCTCTTACTTCCCTTCAAGAGTTTGTTTTCAAATAGGAATC
This sequence comes from Deroplatys truncata, assembly GCA_030765065.1. NCBI lineage: Eukaryota > Metazoa > Arthropoda > Insecta > Mantodea > Mantidae > Deroplatys > Deroplatys truncata. Next base: position 4,642,812 of record CM060978.1, read on the forward strand.
ATACATGAAGATTCTGCGTACTGGCATTATAACAACAGGGAATCTGTCTCGCTTCCCTACAAGAGTTGTTTTCACATAGGAATCATACATGAAGATTCTGTGTACTGGTTTATAACAACAGGGAATCTGTCTCACTTCTCTAAAATCATTGTACTCACATAGGAATCATACCTGGAGAATCTATGTGCTGGCATTATAACAACAGGGAATCCGTCTCACTTCTCTACCAGAGTTTGTTGTCACATAGGAATCATACATGAAGATTGTGTGTGCTGGCATTATAACAGCAGGGAATCTATTTCTATACCCTACAAGCAATTATTGTCACATAGGAATCATACATGCAGATTATTGAACTGCTTTAAAACAACAGGGAATCTGTCTCACTGCCCTAAAACCGTTTGCTTTCAAATAGGAATCCTACCTGAAGATTCTGTGTGCTGGCATTATAACAACAGGGAATTTTCTCGCTTCTCTACAAGAGTTGTTTTCATATAGGAATCATACATGAAGATTCTGTTTACTGGTTTCTAACAACAGGGAATCTGTCTCACTTATCTACCAGAGGTTGTTGTTACATAGGAATCACACATGAAGATGCTGTGTGCTGGTATTATACGAACAGGGAATCTGTCTCACTTTTCTACAAGAGTCTGTTGTCATACTGGAATCATACAAGAAGATTCTGTGTGCTCGCATTATAACATCGGGGAATCTGTCTCACTGCTCTAAAAAAGTTGTATTCGCATAGGAATCAGACATGAAGATTCTGTATGCTTGCATTATAACAACACGGGATCTGTCTCACTTCTCTACAAGATTTGTTTTCACATAGCAATCATACATGAAGATTCTGTGTACTGGCTTATAATAACAGGGAATCTGTCTCACTTCCCTTCAAGAGTTTGTTTTCACATAGGAATCATACATGAAAATTCTGTGTGCTGGCATTATAACAGCAGGGAATCTGTCTCACTTCTCTACAAGAGTTTGTTGTCACATAGGAATTATACATGAAGATTGTGTGTACTGGCATTATAACAACAGTGAATCTGTCTCACTTCTCTACAAGCGTCTGTTGTCACATAGGAATCATACATGAAGATTGCGTGTACTGGCATTATAACAGCAGGGAATCTGTCTCACTTGTCTACAAGAGTTTTGTGTCACATAGGAATCATACACGAAGATTTGTGTGCTTCTATTATAACAACAGGGAATCTGTCTCACTTCCCTACAAGAGTTTGTTTTCACATAGGAATCCTACATGAAGATTCTGTGTACTGGCATTATAACTACAGGGAATCTCTCTCGCTTCTCTACAAGAGTTGTTTTCACATAGGAATCATACATGAAGCTTCTGTGTACTGGTTTATAACAACAGGGAATCTGTATCACTTCTCTAAAAGTGTTGTATTCACATATGAATCATACATGTAGATTCTATTTGCTGGCATTATAACAACAAGGAATCTGTCTCACTTCGCTACCAGACTTTGTTGTCACATAGGAATCATACATGAACATTCTGTGTGCTGGAATTATAACAGCAGGGAATCTGTCTCACTTACCTACAAGAGTTTGTTGTCACATAGGAATCATACATGAAGATTCTGTGTACTGGCATTATAACAGCAGGGAATCTGTCTTGCTTCCCTACAAGAGTTTGTTGTCACATAGGAATCATACGTGAAGATTCGGTGTACTGGCATTATAACAGCAGAGAATCTGTCTCACTTCTCCTCAAGAGTTTGTTGTCATATTGGAATCATACATGAAGATTCGGTGTACTGACATTATAACAGCGGCGAATCTGTCTCGCTTCTCTACAACAGTTTGTTGTAACATAGGAATCATACATGAAGTACTGACATTATAACAGCAGGAAATCTGTCTTGCTTCCCTACAAGAGTTTGTTGTCACATAGGAATCATACATGAAGATTCGTTGTGCTGACATTATAACAGCAGGGAATCTGTCTCACTTCTCTATAAGAGTTTGTTGTAACATAGGAATCATACATGAAGATTCGGTGTACTGACATTATAACAGCAGGGAATCTGTCTTGCTTCCCTACAACAGTTTGTGTCACATAGGAATCATACACGAAGATTTGTGTGCTTCTATTATAACAACAGGGAATCTGTCTCACTTCCCTACAAGAGTTTGTTTTCACATAGGAATCCTACATGAAGATTCTGTGTACTGGCATTATAACTACAGGGAATCTCTCTCGCTTCTCTACAAGAGTTGTTTTCACATAGGAATCATACATGAAGCTTCTGTGTACTGGTTTATAACAACAGGGAATCTGTATCACTTCTCTAAAAGTGTTGTATTCACATATGAATCATACATGTAGATTCTATTTGCTGGCATTATAACAACAAGGAATCTGTCTCACTTCGCTACCAGACTTTGTTGTCACATAGGAATCATACATGAACATTCTGTGTGCTGGAATTATAACAGCAGGGAATCTGTCTCACTTACCTACAAGAGTTTGTTGTCACATAGGAATCATACATGAAGATTCTGTGTACTGGCATTATAACAGCAGGGAATCTGTCTTGCTTCCCTACAAGAGTTTGTTGTCACATAGGAATCATACGTGAAGATTCGGTGTACTGGCATTATAACAGCAGAGAATCTGTCTCACTTCTCCTCAAGAGTTTGTTGTCATATTGGAATCATACATGAAGATTCGGTGTACTGACATTATAACAGCGGCGAATCTGTCTCGCTTCTCTACAACAGTTTGTTGTAACATAGGAATCATACATGAAGTACTGACATTATAACAGCAGGGAATCTGTCTTGCTTCCCTACAAGAGTTTGTTGTCACATCGGAATCATACATGAAGATTCGTTGTGCTGACATTATAACAGTAGGGAATCTGTCTCACTTCTCTATAAGAGTTTGTTGTAACATAGGAATCATACATGAAGATTCGGTGTACTGACATTATAACAGCAGGGAATCTGTCTTGCTTCCCTACAACAGTTTGTTGTCACATAGGAATCATACATGAAGATTCTATGTGCTGGCATTATAACAACAGGGAATCTGTCTCACTTCTCTACCAGACTTTGTTTTCACATAGGAATCGTACATGAAGATTCTGTGTACTGGCCTTATAACAACAGGGAATCTGTCTCACTTCCCTACAAGAGTTGTTTAAACAAAGGAGTCATACATGAAGATTCTTTGTACTGGTTTATAATGACAGGGAATCTGTCTTACTTCCCTTCAAGAGTTTGTTTTCACATAGGAATCATACATGAAGATTCTGTGTACTGGTTTATAACTACAGGGAATCTGTCTCACTTCTCTTAAATTGTTGTACTCACATAGGAATCATACCTGAAGATTCTATGTGCTGGCATTATAACAACAGGGAATCCGTCTAACTTCTCTACCAGAGTTTGTTGTCACATAGGAATCATACATGAAGATTGTGTGTGCTGGCATTATAAAAGCAGGGATTCTGTTTCTATACCCTACAAGAAATTATTGTCACATAGGAATCATACATGCAGATTATTGTACTGCTTAAAAACAACAGGGAATCTGTCTCACTGCCCTAAAACCGTTTGCTTTCAAATAGGAATCCTACATGAAGATTCTGTGTACTGGCATTATAATAACAGGGAATTTTCTCGATTCTCTACAAGAGTTGTTTTCATATAGGAATCATACATGAAGATTCTGTTTACTGGTTTCTAATAACAGGGAATCTGTCTCACTTATCTACCAGAGGTTGTTGTTACATAGGAATCACACATGAAGATGCTGTGTGCTGGTATTATACGAACAGGGAATCTGTCTCACTTTTCTACAAGAGTTTGTTGTCACACAGGAATCCTACATGAAGATTGTGTGTGCTGGCATTATAACAACCGGGAATCTGTCTCACATCTCTACAAGACTCTGTTGTCACATAGGAATCATACATGAAGATTGTGTGTACTGGCATTATAACAACAGGGAATCTGTCTCATTTCTCTACAAGCGTCTGTTGTCACATAGGAATCATTCATGAAGATTGCGTGTCCTGGCATTATAACAGCAGGGAATCTGTCTCACTTGTCTACAAGAGTTTGTTGTCACATAGGAATTATACATGAAGATTGTGTGTACTGGCATTATAACAACAGGGAATCTGTCTAACTTCTCTACAAGAGTCTGTTGTCACATAGGAATCATACAAGAAGATTCTGTGTGCTCACATTATAATACAGGATATCTGTCTCACTTCCCTACAAGTGTTTGTTGTCACATAGGAATCATACAAGAAGATTCTGTGTGCTCGCATTATAACAGCAGGGAATCTGTCTCACTTCCCTACAAGAGTTTGTTGTCATATAGGAATCATACATGAAGATTCTGTGTACTGGCATTATAACAGCAGGGAATCTGTCTCACTTCCCTACAAGAGTTTGTTGTCAAATAGGAATCATATATTGAGATTGTGTGTGCTGGCATTATAACAACAGGGAATCTGTCTCACTTCTCTACAAGAGTTTGTTGTCACATAGGAATGATACAGGAAAATTGTGTGTACTGGCATTATAACAACAGGGAATCTGTCTCACTTCTCTACAAGAGTCTGTTGTCACATAGGAATCATACATGAAGATTGTGTGTACTGGCATTATAACAACAGGGAATCTGTCGCACTTCCCTACAAGAGTTGTTTTCGCATAGGAATCGTACATGAAGATTCTGTGTGCTTGTATTATAACAACAGGGAATCTGTCTCGCTTTTCTATAAGTGTTTGTTGTCACATAGGAATCATACATGAAGATTCTGTGTGCTGGTATTATAACAACAGGGAATCTGTCTCACTGCTCTACCAGAGTTTTGTGTCACATAGCAAACATACATGAAGATTCTGTTTGCTGGTATTATAGCATCAGGGAATCTGTCGCACTTCCCTGCAAGAATTGTTTTCACATAGGAATCGTACATGAAGGTTCTGTGTGCTGGTATTATAATAACGGGGTATCTGTCTCACTTTTCTACCAGAGTTTGTTGTCACATAGGTATCATACATGAAGATTCTGTGTACTGGTATTATAACAACAGCGAATCTGTCTCACTGCTCTACCAGAGTTTTGTGTCGCATAGGAATCATACATGAAGATTCTATTTGCTGGTATTACAAAACATCAGGGAATCTGTCGCACTTCCCTACAAGAGTTGTTTTCACATAGGAATCGTACATGAAGATTCTGTGTGCTGGTATTATAACAACAGGGAATCTGTCTCACTTATCTACAAGAGTTTGTTGTCACATAGGAATCATACATGAGGATTGTGTGTACTGGCATTATAACAACAGGGAATCTGTCTAACTTCTCTACAAGATTCTGTTGTCACATAGGAATCATACAAGAAGATTCTGTGTGCTCACATTATAACAACAGGATATCTGTCTCACTTCCCTACAAGAGTTTGTTGTCACATAGGAATCATACAAGAAGATTCTGTGTGCTCTCATTATAACAACAGGGAATCTGTCTCACTTCCCTACAAGAATTTGTTGTCACATAGGAATCATACATGACGATTCTGTGTACTGGCATTATAACAGCAGGGAATCTGTCTCACTTCCCTACGAGAGTTTGTTGTCACATAGGAATCGTACATTGAGATTGTGTGTGCTGGCATTATAACAACAGGGAATCTGTCTCACTTCTCTACAAGAGTCTGTTGTCACATAGGAATGATACAGGAAAATTGTGTGCACTGGCATTATAACAACAGGGAATCTGTCTCACTTCTCTACAAGAGTCAGTTGTCACATAGGAATCATACATGAAGATTGTGTGTAACGGCATTATAACAACAGGGAATCTGTCTCACTTCTCTACAAGCGTCTGTTGTCATATAGGAATCATACATGAAGATTGTGTGTACCGGCATTATAACAGCAGGGAATCTGTCTCACTTGTCTATAGGAGCTTGTTGTCACATAGGAATTATACATGAAGATTGTGTGTGCTGGCATTATAACAGCAGGGAATCTGTTTCAATACCCTACAAGAAATTATTGTCACATAGGAATCATACATGCAGATTATTATACTGCTTTAAAACAACAGGGAATCTGTCTCACTTCCCTAAAACAGTTTGTTTTCAAATAGGAATCCTACATGAAGATTCTGTGTACTGGCATTATAACAACAGGGAATTTTCTCGCTTCTCTACAAGAGTTGTTTTCATATAGGAATCATACATGAAGATTCTGGTTACTGGTTTCTCACAACAGGGAATCTGTCTCACTTATCTACCAGAGGTTGTTGTTACATAGGAATACACATGAAGATGCTGTGTGCTGGTATTATACGAACAGGGAATCTGTCTCACTTTTCTACAAGGGTTTGTTGTCACACAGGAATCCTACTTGAAGATTGTGTGTGCTGGCATTATAACAACAGGGAATCTGTCTAACGTCTCTACAAGAGTCTGTTATCATACAGGAATCATAAAAGAAGATTATGTGTGCTCGCATTATAACATCAGGGAATCTGTCTCACTGCTCTAAAAAAGTTGTATTCACATAGGAATCAGACATGAAGATTCTGTATGCTTGCATTATAGCAACAGGGGATCTGTCTCACTTCTCTACAAGATTTGTTTTCACATAGCAATCATACATGAAGATTCTGTGTACTGGCTTATAATAACAGGGAATCTGTCTCACTTCCCTTCAACAGTTTGTTTTCACATAGGAATCATACATGAAAATTCTGTGTGCTGGCATTATAACAGCAGGGAATCTGTCTCACTTCTCTACAAGAGTTTGTTGTCACATAGGAATTATACATGAAAATTGGGTGTACTGGCATTATAACAACAGGGAATCTGTCTCACTTCTCTACAAGCGTCTGTTGTCACATAGGAATCATACATGAAGATTGCGTGTACTGGCATTATAACAGCAGGGAATCTGTCTCACTTGTCTACAAGAGTTTGTTGTCCAATAGGAATCATACATGAAGATTGTGGCATTATAACAACAGGGTATCTGTCTAACTTCTCTACATGAGTCTGTTGTCACATAGGAATCATACATGAAAATTCTGTGTGCTGGCATTATAACAGCAGGGAATCTGTCTCACTTCTCTACAAGAGTATGTTGTCACATAGGAATCATACATGAAGATTGTGTGTACTGGCATTATAACAACAGGGAATCTGTTTCACTTCTCTACAAGCGTCTGTTGTCACATAGGAATCATACATGAAGATTGTGTGTACTGGCATTATAACAACAGGGAATCTGTCTCACTTCTCTACAAGCGTCTGTTGTCACATAGGAATCATACATGAAGATTGCGTGTACTGGCATTATAACAGCAGGGAATCTGTCTCACTTGTCTACAAGAGTTTGTTGTCACATAGGAATCATACATGAAGATTGTGTGTACTGGCATTACAACAACAGGGAATCTGTCTAGCTTCTCTACAAGAGTCTGTTGTCACATAGGAATCATACAAGAAGATTCTGTGTGCTCGCATTATAACAACAGGATATCTGTCTCACTTCGCTACAAGAGTTTGTTGTCACATAGGAATCATACAAGAAGATTGTGTGTGCTGGCATTATAACAGCAGGGAATCTGTCTCACTTCCCTACAAGAGTTTGTTGTCACATAGGAATCATACAAGAAGATTGTGTGTGCTGGCATTATAACACCAGGGAATCTGTCTCACTTCGCTACAAGAGTTTGTTGTCACATAGGAATCATACAAGAAGATTGTGTGTGCTGGCATTATAACAGCAGGGAATCTGTCTCACTTCCCTACAAGAGTTTGTTGTCACATAGGAATCATACATGAAGATTGTGTGTACTGGCATTATAACAGCACGGAATCTGTCTCACTTCTCTACAAGAGTTTGTTGTCACATAGGAATCATACAAGAAGATTGTGTGTGCTGGCATTATAACAGCAGGGAATCTGTCTCACTTCCCTACAAGAGTTGTTTTCACATAGGAATCATACATGAAGATTGTGTGTACTGGCATTACAACAACAGGGAATCTGTCTCACTTGTCTACCAGACTTTGTTGTCACATAGGAATCATACATGAAGATTCTGTGTACTGGCCTTATAACAGCAGGGAATCTGTCTCACCTCTCTACAAGAGTTTGTTATCACATCGGAATTATACATGAAGATTGTGTGTACTGGCATTATAACAACAGGGAATCTGTCTCACGTCTCTACAATCGTCTGTTGTCACATAGGAATCATACATGAAGATTGTGTGTACTGGCATTATAACAACAGTGAATCTGTATCACTTCTCTACAAGCGTCTGTTGTCACATAGGAATCATACATGAAGATTGCGTGTACTGGCATTATAACAGCAGGGAATCTGTCTCACTTCTCCACCAGAGTTTTGTGTTACATAGGAATCATACATGAAGATTTGTGTGCTTCTATTATTACAACAGGGAATCTGTCTCACTTCCCTACAAGAGTTTGTTTTCACATAGGAATCCTACATGAAGATTCTGTGTACTTGCATTATAACAACAGGGAATCTGTCTCTCTTCTCTACAAGAGTTATTTTCACATAGGAATCATACATGAAGCTTCTGTGTACTGGTTTATAACAACAGGGAATCTGTATCACTTCTGTAAAAGTTTTGTATTCACATATGAATCATACATGAAGATTCTATGTGCTGGCATATAACAACAAGGCATCTGTCTCACTTCGCTACCAGACTTTGTTGTCACATAGGAATCATACATGAAGATTCTGAGTGCTGGAATTATAACAGCAGGGAATCTGTCTCACTTCCCTACAAGAGTTTGTTGTCACATAGGTATCATACATGAAGATTCTGTGTACTGGTATTATAACAACAGCGAATCTGTCTCACTGCTCTACCAGAGTTTTGTGTCACATAGGAATCATACATGAAGATTCTGTTTGCTGGTATTATAAAACATCAGGGAATCTGTCGCACTTCCCTACAAGAGTTGTTTTCACATAGGAATCGTACATGAAGATTCTGTGTGCTGGTATTATAACAACAGGGAATCTGTCTCACTTCTCTACCAGAGTTAGTTGTCACATAGGAATCATACATGAAGATGCTGTGTGCTGGTATTATACCAACAGGGAATCTGTCTCGCTTTTCTACAAGTGTTTGTTGTCACATAGGAATCATACATGAAGATTGTGTGTGCTGGCATTATAACAACAGGGAATATGTCTCACTTCTCTACCGGAGTTTGTTGTCACATTGAAATCATACATGAAGGTTGTATGTGATGGCATTATATTACCAGGGAGTCTGTCTCACTTCTCTACAAGAGTCAGTTGTCACATAGGAATCATACACGAAGATTGTGTGTACTGGCATTAAAGCAGCATGGAATCTCTCTCACTTTCCTACAAGAGTTTGTTGTCACATAGGAATCATACATGAAGATTCGGTGTGCTGACATTATAACAGCAGGGAATCTGTCTCACTTCCCTAAAAGAGTTTGTTGTCACATAGAAATCATATATGAAGATTCGGTGTGCTGACATTATAACAGCAGGGAATCTGTCTCACTTCCCTAAAAGAGTTTTTTGTCACATAGAAATCATATATGAAGATTCGGTGTACTGACATTATAACAGCAGAGGATCTGTCTCACTTCCCTACAAGAGTTTGTTGTCACATAGAAATCATACATGAAGATTATGTGTGCTGGCATTATAACAGCAGCGAATTTGTCTCACTTCCCTACAAGAGTTTGTTGTCACATAGAAATCATACATGAAGATTCTGTGTGCTGGCATTATAACAGCAGGGAATTTGTCTCACTTCCCTACAAGAGTTTGTTGTCACATAGAAATCATACATGAAGATTCTGTGTGCTGACATTATAACAGCAGGGAATCTGTCTCACTTCCCTACAAGAGTTTGTTGTCACATAGAAATCATACATGAAGATTCTGTGTGCTGGCATTATAACAGCAGGGAATTTGTCTCACTTCCCTACAAGAGTTTGTTGTCACATAGAAATCATACATGAAGATTCTGTGTGCTGGCATTATAACAGCAGGGAATTTGTCTCACTTCCCTAAAAGAGTTTGTTGTCACATAGGAATCATACATGAAGATTCTGAGTCCTGACATTATAACAGCAGGGAATCTGTCTCACTTCCCTAAAAGAGTTTGTTGTCACATAGGAATCATACATGAAGATTCAGTGTACTGACATTATAACAGCAGGGAATCTGTCTCACTTCCCTACAAGAGTTTGTTGTCACATAGAAATCATATATGAAGATTCGTTGTACTGACAGTATAACAGCAGGGAATCTGTCTCACTTCTCTACAACAGTTTGTTGTCACATAGGAATCATACATGAAGATTCAGTGTACTGACATTATAACAGCAGGGAATCTGTCTCACTTCCCTACAAGAGTTTGTTGTCACATAGAAATCATATATGAAGATTCGTTGTACTGACATTATAACAGCAGGGAATCTGTCTCACATCCCTACAAGAGTTTGTTGTCACATAGAAATCATACATGAAGATTCGTTGTACTGACATTATAACAGCAGGGAATCTGTCTCACTTCTCTACAAGAGTTTGTTGTCACATAGGAATCATACATGAAGATTCTGTGTGCTGGCATTATAACAGCAGGGAATCTCTCTCACTTCCCTACAAGAGTTTGTTGTCATATAGAAATCATACATGAAGATTCGGTGTACTGACATTATAACAGCAGGGAATCTGTCTCACTTCCCTACAAGAGTTTGTTGTCACATAGAAATCATACATGAAGATTCGTTGTACTGACATTATAACAGCAGGGAATCTGTCTCACTTCCCTACAAGAGTTTGTTGTCACATAGAAATCATATATGAAGATTCGTTGTACTGACATTATAACAGCAGGGAATCTGTCTCACTTCCCTACAAGAGTTTGTTGTCACATACGAATCATACTTGAAGATTCTGTGTACTGGCATTATAACAGCAGGGAATCTGTCTCACTTCCCTAAAAGAGTTTGTTGTCACATAGGAATCATATATGAAGATTCGGTGTACTGACATTATAACAGCAGGGAATTTGTCTCACTTCCCTACAAGAGATTGTTGTCACATAGAAATTATATATGAAGATTCGGTGTACTGACATTATAACAGCAGGGAATCTGTCTCACTTCCCTAAAAGAGTTTGTTGTCACATAGGAATCATACATGAAGATTCGGTGTACTGACATTATAACAGCAGGGAATCTGTCTCACTTCCCTAAAAGAGCTTGTTGTCACATAGGAATCATATATGAAGATTCGGTGTACTGACATTATAACAGCAGGGAATCTGTCTCACTTCCCTAAAAGAGTTTGTTGTCACATAGGAATCATATATGAAGATTCGGTGTACTGACATTATAACAGCAGGGAATCTGTCTCACTTCCCTAAAAGAGTTTGTTGTCACATAGGAATCATATATGAAGATTCGGTGTGCTGACATTATAACAGCAGGGAATCTGTCTCACTTCCCTAAAAGAGTTTGTTGTCACATAGGAATCATATATGAAGATTCGGTGTACTGACATTATAACAGCAGGGAATCTGTCTCACTTCCCTACAAGAGTTTGTTGTCACATAGAAATCATATATGAAGATTCGGTGTACTGACATTATAACAGCAGGGAATCTGTCTCACTTCCCTAAAAGAGTTTGTTGTCACATAGAAATCATATATGAAGATTCGGTGTACTGACATTATAACAGCAGGGAATCTGTCTCACTTCCCTACAACAGTTTGTTGTCACATAGAAATCATATATGAAGATTCGGTGTACTGACATTATAACAGCAGGGAATCTGTCTCACTTCTCTACAAGAGCCTGTTGTCACATAGGAATCATACAGGAAGATTCGGTGTACTGACATTATAACAGCAGGGAATCTGTCTCACTTCCCTACAAGAGTTTGTTGTCACATTAGAATCATACATGAAGATTCGGTGTGCTGGCATTATAACAGCAGGGAATCTGTCTCACTTCCCTACAAGAGTTTGTCACACAGGAATCATATATGAAGATTCGGTGTGCTGACATTATAACAGCAGGGAATCTGTCTCACTTCCCTACAAGAGTTTGTTGTCACATAGGAATCATATATGAAGATTCGGTGTACTGACATTATAACAGCAGGGAATCTGTCTCACTTCCCTACAAGAGTTTGTTGTCACATAGGAATCATACATGAAGATTCGTTGTGCTGGCATTATAACAGCAGGGAATCTGTCTCGCTTCTCTACAACAGTTTGTTGTCACATAGGAATCATACATAAAGATTCGGTGTACTGACATTATAACTGCAGGGAATCTGTCTCACTTCCCCACAAGAGTTTGTTGTCACATTAGAATCATACATGAAGATTCGTTGTGCTGGCATTATAACAGCAGGGAATCTGTCTCACTTCCCTACAAGAGTTTGTTGTCACATAGGAATCATACATGAAGATTCGGTGTACTGACATTATAACAAGAGGGAATCTATCTCACTTCTCTACAAGAGTTTGTTGTCACATAGGAATCATACATGAAGATTCGGTGTACTGGCATTATAACACCAGGGAATCTGTTTCACTTCCCTACAAGAGTTTGTTGTCACATAGAAATCATATATGAAGATTCGGTGTACTGACATTATAACAGCAGGGAATCTGTCTCACTTCCCTACAAGAGTTTGTTGTCACATAGAAATCATATATGAAGATTCGGTGTACTGGCATTATAACAGCAGGGAATCTGTCTCACTTCCCTACAAGAGTTTGTTGTCACATAGAAATCATATATGAAGATTCGGTGTACTGACATTATAACAGCAGGGAATCTGTCTCACTTCCCTACAAGAGTTTGTTGTCACATAGGAATCATACATGAAGATTCGGTGTACTGACATTATAACAGCAGAGAATCTGTCTCACTTCCCTACTAGAGATTGTTGTCACATAGGAATCATACATGAAGATTCGGTGTATTGACATTATAACAGCAGAGAATCTGTCTCACTTCTCTACAACAGTTTGTTGTCACATAGAAATCATATATGAAGATTCGGTGTACTGGCATTATAACAGCACGGAATCTGTCTCACTTCCCTACAAGAGTTTGTTGTCACATAGAAATCATATATGAAGATTCGGTGTACTGACATTATAACTGCACGGAATCTGTCTCACTTCCCTACAAGAGTTTGTTGTCACATAGAAATCATATATGAAGATTCGGTGTACTGGTATTATAACAGCAGGGAATCTGTCTCACTTCCCTACAAGAGTTTGTTGTCACATAGGAATCATACATGAAGATTCGGTGTACTGACATAACAGCAGCGAATCTGTCTCGCTTCTCTACAACAGTTTGTTGTCGCATAGAAATCATATAAGAAGATTCGGTGTACTGGCATTATAACAGCACGGAATCTGTCTCACTTCCCTACAAGAGTTTGTTGTCACATAGAAATCATATATGAAGATTCGGTGTACTGACATTATAACTGCACGGAATCTGTCTCACTTCTCTACAAGAGTTTGTTGTCACATAGAAATCATATATGAAGTTTCGGTGTACTGACATTATAACTGCACGGAATCTGTCTCACTTCCCTACAAGAGTTTGTTGTCACATAGAAATCATATATGAAGATTCGGTGTACTGGCATTATAACAGCAGAGAATCTGTCTTGCTTCTCTACAAGAGTTTGTTGTAACATAGGAATCATACATGAAGATTCGGTGTACTGACATTATAACAGCAGAGAATCTGTCTCACTTCTCTACAAGAGCCTGTTGTCACATAGGAATCATACATGAAGATTCGGTGTACTGACATTATAACAGCAGAGAATCTGTCTCGCTTCTCTACAAGAACCTGTTGTCACATAGGAATCATACATGAAGATTCGGTGTACTGACATTATAACAGCAGAGAATCTGTCTCACTTCTCTACAAGAGCCTGTTGTAACATAGGAATCATACATGAAGATTCGGTGTACTGACATTATAACAGCAGAGAATCTGTCTCACTTCTCTACAAGAGCCTGTTGTCACATAGGAATCATACATGAAGATTCGGTGTACTGACATTATAACAGCAGAGAATCTGTCTCACTTCTCTACAAGAGCCTGTTGTCACATAGGAATCATACATGAAGATTCAGTGTACTGACATTACAACAGCAGGGAATCTGTCTCGCTTCTCTACAAGAGTTTGTTGTCACATAGGAATCATACATGAAGATTCGGTGTACTGACATTAAAACAGCAGAGAATCTGTCTCACTTCTCTACAACAGTTTGTTGTCACATAGGAATCATACATGAAGATTCGGTGTACTGACATTATAAAAGCAGGGAATCTGTCTCACTTCTCTACAACAGTTTGTTGTCACATAGGAATCATACATGAAGATTCGGTGTACTGACATTATAACAGCAGAGAATCTGTCTCGCTTCTCTACAACAGTTTGTTGTCACATAGGAATCATACATGAAGATTCGGTGTACTGACATTATAACAGCAGAGAATCTGTCTCACTTCTCTACAACAGTTTGTTGTCACATAGGAATCATACATGAAGATTCGGTGTACTGACATTATAAAAGCAGGGAATCTGTCTCACTTCTCCACAAGAGTTTGTTGTCACATAGGAATCATACATGAAGATTCGGTGTGCTGACATTATAACAGCAGGGAATCTGTCTCGCTTCTCTACAAGAGTTTGTTGTCACATAGGAATCATACATGAAGATTCAGTGTACTGACATTATAAAAGCAGGGAATCTGTCTCACTTCTCTACAACAGTTTGTTGTCACATAGGAATCATACATGAAGATTCAGTGTACTGACATTATAACAGCAGGGAATCTGTCTCACTTACCTACAACAGTTTGTTGTCACATAGGAATCATACATGAAGATTCAGTGTACTGACATTATAACAGCAGGGAATCTGTCTCGCTTCTCTACAACAGTTTGTTGTCACATAGGAATCATACATGAAGATTCAGTGTACTGACATTATTACAGCAGGGAATCTGTCTCGCTTCTCTACAACAGTTTGTTGTCACATAGGAATCATACATGAAGATTCAGTGTACTGACATTATAACAGCAGGGAATCTGTCTCACTTACCTACAACAGTTTGTTGTCACATAGGAATCATACATGAAGATTCAGTGTACTGACATTATAACAGCAGGGAATCTGTCTCGCTTCTCTACAAGAGTTTGTTGTCACATAGGAATCATACATGAAGATTCAGTGTACTGACATTATAACAGCAGGGAATCTGTCTCGCTTCTCTACAACAGTTTGTTGTCACATAGGAATCATACATGAAGATTGTGTGTGCTGACATTATAACAGCAGGGAATCTGTCTCGCTTCTCTACAACAGTTTGTTGTCACATAGGAATCATACATGAAGATTCTGTGTACTGACATTATAACAGCAGGGAATCTGTCTCGCTTCTCTACAACAGTTTGTTGTCACATAGGAATCATACATGAAGATTCGGTGTACTGACATTATAAAAGCAGGGAATCTGTCTCACTTCTCCACAAGAGTTTGTTGTCACATAGGAATCATACATGAAGATTCAGTGTACTGACATTATAACAGCAGGGAATCTGTCTCGCTTCTCTACAAGAGTTTGTTGTCACATAGGAATCATACATGAAGATTCAGTGTACTGACATTATAACAGCAGGGAATCTGTCTTGCTTCCCTACAAGAGTTTGTTGTCACATAGGAATCATACATGAAGATTCAGTGTACTGACATTATAACAGCAGGGAATCTGTCTTGCTTCCCTACAAGAGTTTGTTGTCACATAGGAATCATACATGAAGATTCGGTGTACTGGCATTATAACAGCAGGGAATCTGTCTCACTTCTCCACCAGAGTTTTGTGTCACATAGGAATCATACATGAAGATTCGGTGTACTGGCATTATAACAGCAGGGAATCTGTCTCACTTCTCCACCAGAGTTTTGTTTCACATAGGAATCATACATGAAGATTCGGTGTACTGGCATTATAACAGCAGGGAATCTGTCTCACTTCTCCACCAGAGTTTTGTGTCACATAGGAATCATACATGAAGATTCGGTGTACTGGCATTATAACAGCAGGGAATCTGTCTCACTTCTCCACCAGAGTTTTGTGTCACATAGGAATCATACATGAAGATTCGGTGTACTGGCATTATAACAGCAGGGAATCTGTCTCACTTCTCCACCAGAGTTTTGTGTCACATAGGAATCATACATGAAGATTCTGTGTGCTCGCATTATAACAGCAGGGAATCTGTCTCACTTCTCCTCAAGAGTTTGTTGTCACATAGGAATCATACATGAAGATTCGGTGTACTGACATTATAACAGCAGCGATTCTGTCTCGCTTCTCTACAACAGTTATTTGTAACATAGGAATCATACATGAAGATTCGGTGTACTGACATTTTAACAGCAGGAAATCTGTCTCACTTCTCTACAACAGTTTGTTGTAACATAGGAATCATACATGAAGTACTGACATTATAACAGCAGGGAATCTGTCTTGCTTCCCTACAAGAGTTTGTTGTCACATAGGAATCATACATGAAGATTCGTTGTGCTGACATTATAACAGCAGGAAATCTGTCTCACTTCTCTATAAGAGTTTATTGTAACATAGGAATCATACATGAAGATTCGGTGTACTGACATTATAACAGCAGCGAATCTGTCTCGCTTCTCTACAACAGTTTGTTGTCACATAGGAATCATACATGCGGATTATTGTACTGCTTTAAAACAACAGGGAATCTGTCGCACTTCCCTACAACAGTTTATTTTCAAATAGGAATCCTACATGAAGATTCTGTGTACTGGCATTGTAACAACAGGGTTTGCTCGCTTCTCTACAAGAGTTGTTTTCACATAGGAATCATACATGTAGATTCTGTTTACTGGTTTCTAACAACAGGGAATCTGTCTCACTTCTCTACCAGAGGTTGTTGTCATATAGCAATCACACATGAAGATGCTGTGTACTGGTATTATACGAACAGGGAATCTGTCTCACTTTTCTACAAGATTTTGTTGTCACATAGGAATCCTACATGAAGATTGTGTATGCTGGCATTATAACAACAGGGAATCTGTCTCACTTCTCTACAAGAGCCTGTTGTCACATAGGAATCATACATGAAGATTGTGTGTACTGGCATTATCACAACAGGGAATCTGTCTCACTTCTCTACAAGCTTCTGTTGTCACATAGGAATCATACATGAAGATTGTGTGTACTGGCATTATAACAACAGGGAATCTGTCTCACTTCTCTACAAGCGTCTGTTGTCACATATGAATCATACAAGAAGATTCTGTGTGCTCGCATTATAACATCAGGGAATCTCTCTCACTGCTCTAAAAACGTTGTATTCTGAAGTAGTTGTAGGTTATAATTATTTAACATTAATTGTAGCTCCGCGTTTGGAAGCCAATATGCGACGGTTGATGCTTTACGTAATGTTGTTTACATCACGTGTGTTGAAGCCTTCTTGTGACGTCATTCTTTGGTTCGTAGCTCCCTCTGACGTTAGCAATTTGTATCAATTAGTTTCTGAAAGAATTTAAGGTTATGTATATTGTCCTTCGGCTAGCTATCATCTTATCTTGGTAGAACTTGTATCTCTTGCAGGGTGTGAATCGGAAAGGAATCTTTTATCCAGAAATTATACTGACGAAGAAATTGGTTTTATAACTTTTATTGCTGAACACATTCACAAACACTTTTACAAATTAATCTGGATACTCGCCAAACTGAAACTGTTTGTAATAACTTCTCACTTTTAACTCACGTACTTCAACTTTGTGTATATTTAACTGTATAATATTTTAGATTCTCATAATTCTGCTGCGCGTAACTTATGACGAAATGAAGGACTGACTGACGATATGTAGTGTACTGAGAATTCCGTTGAACTGAGAGCTGACGTGTTATGTGTTGAGAATCTTGTTGAACTGGGGGCTGACGTGTTATGTGTTGAGAATCTTGTTGAACTGGGGGCTGACGTGTTATGTGTTGAGAATCTTGTTGAACTGGGGGAAAGCTCTACCTCGGACCTGGCTTATATACTCCCACTCCTTGACATGCCTAAAGATTATAAATGAACTGCTATTGGCTAATAAAACGCGCCAACATTAGCGTCTATTTTAATATCCAATGAAAACCACTAATACATATTTCTTTTAGGGAGCATTCTAGAAGCTTTTACCGAAAAGGCGCGAAATATTACGTAACTTCCTGGTTCCCGGTAACGATAAACAACTCACCCCCTTGCTGCATTATTGCGTTATTATTGACAGTTTCAGTAAAGCCGTATATTATTATTTACCAATAATAATTACAATTAATAAACCTCTGAAATTAATGTTACATAAAAATACATATTTATATTACAATCCTTATTTACATTTGAGTAATTTGTGATACAAATTACCGTATCATATGCCCCACTAGAAACATAATTATAAATATTTATAACTTGTTTAGAAATTTTAAAATTGTGTTTTTAGTCTCCTAAATCTTGGAACACACGTTATCACTTTCACTTGACACTTCACACGCATTTAACACACGACATGTTTTATCTCGCCACTACTTACTGGCTCTGGTTTAATTAATTTAGATATTAATCTGATATCACAAATTTTTTTATAGCAAATACTTTACCCTAAATTATTTAATCACTGTTACCAAATTGTTTACCTTCTTAAGTTGTTGACAAAAATTTATACATTTAGGATTTTTGTAATTATTACACATATTTACCAAAATATTCACCCTCTACACAAATATTTAAATCTCTTAAATCTAGACAATGTTTCACCTTTTCTGTTTGCTACATAAGTATTTGTTTTGAATTTTTTTTTGTTATTTTGAATTTTATTTTAACAATACTCTTTGAATTGTATTTCCGTACTTTTAATTTAATATCATATTAAGTTTCAATCTTTGCATTCTTAATTTTCAAATGTTGTTACGGTTACTAAAAATTTATTTATTTATTTATTTATTTTTTTTAAACATTTCTTTTTTTTTATTTTATAATTTATTTCTCTTTTCAAATGATATATATATATATAAATAGTTAACCCTCTTACGTTCCAATACATTTCTCTGCAAGTCATCTTTACCTATCCAGCATTTACTTTACATCTCATTGCTATTTACCCTCCTGGATCAAATTGTGTGTGGCTAAACATTACTCGTAGCCGTAACCTAACCTTCAAATTTTCGTTCATGAATAACCTCTTGTATTCATATGAAATTTCATGACATGATAACATTTGAAAACAATCTACAGTTTCTTGAACAATACATCTTTTAACAACTTTCATTTTCAATTCTTCTGCTATCTCTTTACTTTTAGAATACTCTGACAAATCTGTACTAAACTGTACTGGACTGGAGTTTTCATTTTGAATATCTTGGTACAATTTCTTTCTTTGCATTTCTGATTCTTTCTGTATTTCTGATATTTCCCCTCTGAAATTAACTTGCACCTCATTTATCTCTATTATCTCACTTGAAATACTACTCACTTGATTTACTAACTGTGCATTCTACATTAACCTCACTTTTAGTATTAACCTCACTTTCTTTATTACCTATTTCCTTGCTCATGTCTAGCATTTTCTTTGAAATTTCTACTATCTCACTTGCTATTACTTCTTCATTTTCATCTCTCATTTTTGGCATAATACTATCTAGCTTCGTAACTTTTTCAATTTCTTTACTGCTTTGATCTACTTTTTGCTCTAATACATCATTACTCCTACCAATATCTTCAATTGATTTCCTGTTTTGTTCAAAAATCCTATCAAAATCTTCCCTTAATTCTTCCCTCAATTCTCTCTTATTCTGATCTAGTTTTTTACCAAAATTTCTAAACATTTCCATAATTTCCATCATCGTACCAGCATCAATAGTAATATATCCTGCTATTCTATTCTTACTTTCTGCACTAACATTTCCTTCCTCAAAAACTACATTGTTTGAACTTTTTTTTGTAACCTGTATTGACTTACAGCTAACTGTTACACTATCTCCTTCCATAATTATTTCTTCTGTATTACTAGCAGCCATTGTTTTTGTTTTCTAAAAAAAAATTACGATACCTTTGTGATGCTGTATGTTGATGTAGCTTTGATGTCCAGCATTCTGCCCCATTCTCCTAGATTTGTATGTCGCTTCTGCGTTGTGTTGTGATGAATCTACGTCGTCTCGATGTTTTTATAGTTGAATTCCTTGTTGCCTCGTAATCTCGGAATTACGATCGAAGTCTGTCGTCCCTTTTGTTTCTGGAATCTGCGTCTTGTAGATCATTTCACCGCTGTATTCCTGGTTACTCTGCTTCATTCCTTTCCTGGTTACTTCGCCCCACGTCCTGGGTGCCAATTTGATGCGGTATTAATGTTGTAGATCATTAATTGTAGCTCCGCGTTTGGAAGCCAATTTACGAGAGCAAATATGTGTTTACTTCACACGTTGCTATCTTGTGACGTCACTCCTTTATCTGGTTCGTAGCTCCCTCTGGCGTGGCAATTTGCATCAGTTTTTAAATAATTTACTTTAAATGTTCTCCGGCTAGCTATTTAGGTAGATATTTAACTCTTGCAGGGTGTGAAGCGGAAAGGAATCTTTTGTCTAGAAATGATGCTGATGAAGAAATTGGTTTATATAACTTTTATTGCCGAACACGTTCACTAACACTTTTTACATATTGAGATAGATACTCGCCAAACTGAAACTGTTTTTAATAACTTCTTACTGATCACTTTTAACTTGCATACTTCAACTTTGTGTAGAATTAACTTTATAATAATTTAGATTCTCGTAATTCTGCTGCGCGTAACTTGGCGAAATAAATGAACTGAGAGAGCGACGTGGAGAGTACGGAGAATTTTGTAGAACTGGGGAGAACGCTCCCTTGAACCTACACTATTTATAGGCTTACCTCAAGATACGCCTAAAGATTATAAATGAACTGCCATTGGCTAATAAAACGCGCCAACATTAGCGTCTATTTTAATATCCAATGAAAACCACTAATACATATTTCTTTTAGGGAACATTCTAGAAGCTTTTACCGAAAAGGCGCGAAATATTACGTAACTTCCTGGTTCCCGGTAACGATAAACAACTCACCCCCTTGCTGCATTATTGCGTTATTATTGACAGTTTCAGTAAAGCCGTATATTATTATTTACCAATAATAATTACAATTAATAAACCTCTGAAATTAATGTTACATAAAAATACATATTTATATTACAATCCTTATTTACATTTGAGTAATTTGTGATACAAATTACCGTATCAATTCACATAGGAATCAGACATGAAGATTCTGTATGCTTGCATTATAACAACAGGGGATCTGTCTCACTCCTCTACAAGATTTGTTTTCACATAGCAATCATACATGAAGATTCTGTGTACTGGCTTATAATAACAGGGAATCTGTCTCACTTCCCTTCAAGAGTTTGTTTTCACATAGGAATCATACATGAAAATTCTGTGTGCTGGCATTATAACAGCAGGGAATCTGTCTCACTTCTCTACAACAGTTTGTTGTCACATAGGAATCATACCTGAAGATTCGGTGCACTGACATTATAACAGCAGGGAATCTGTCTCGCTTCTCTACAACAGTTTGTTGTCACATAGGAATCATACATGAAGATTGTGTGTGCTGGCATTATAACAGCAGGGAATCTGTCTCGCTTCTCTACAACAGTTTGTTGTCACATAGGAATCATACATGAAGATTCTGTGTGCTGACATTATAACAACAGGGAATCTGTCTCACTTACCTACAAGAGTTTGTTGTCACATAGGAATCATACATGAAGATTCTGTGTGCTGACATTATAAGAACAGGGTATCTGTATCACTTTTCTACCAGAGTGTGTTGTCACATAGGTATCGTACATGAAGATTCTGTGTACTGGTATTATAACAACAGGGAATCTGTCTCGCTTCTCTACCAGAGTTTGTTGTAACATAGGAATCATACATGAAGATTCTGTGTGCTGGTATTATAACAACAGGGAATCTGTCTCACTGCTCTACCAGAGTTTTGTGTCACATAGGAAACATACATGAAGATTCTGTTTGCTGGTATTATAACATCAGGGAATCTGTCTCACTTCCCTACAAGAGTTTGTTGTCACATTGTAATCATATATGAAGATTCGGTGTACTGACATTATAACAGCAGGGAATCTGTCTCATTTCCCTACAAGAGTTTGTTGTCACATAGAAATCATATATGAAGATTCGGTGTACTGACATTATAATAGCAGGGAATCTGTCTCACTTCCCTACAAGAGTTTGTTGTCACACAGAAATCATATATGAAGATTCGGTGTACTGACATTATAACAACAGGGAATCTGTCTCACTTCCCTACAAGAGTTTGTTGTCACATTGAAATCATATATGAAGATTCGGTGTACTGACATTATAACAGCAGGGAATCTGTCTCACTTCCCTACAAGAGTTTGTTGTCACATTGAAATCATATATGAAGATTCGGTGTACTGACATTATAACAACAGGGAATCTGTCTCACTTCCCTACAAGAGTTTGTTGTCACATTGAAATCATATATGAAGATTCGGTGTACTGACATTATAACAACAGGGAATCTGTCTCACTTCCCTACAAGAGTTTGTTGTCACATTGAAATCATATATGAAGATTCGGTGTACTGACATTATAACAGCAGGGAATCTGTCTCACTTCCCTACAAGAGTTTGTTGTCACATTGAAATCATATATGAAGATTCGGTGTACTGACATTATAACAACAGGGAATCTGTCTCACTTCCCTACAAGAGTTTGTTGTCACACAGAAATCATATATGAAGATTCGGTGTACTGACATTATAACAGCAGGGAATCTGTCTCACTTCCCTACAAGAGTTTGTTGTCACATTGAAATCATATATGAAGATTCGGTGTACTGACATTATAACAGCAGGGAATCTGTCTCACTTCCCTACAAGAGTTTGTTGTCACATAGAAACCATATATGAAGATTCGGTGTACTGACATTATAACAGCAGGGAATCTGTCTCACTTCCCTACAAGAGTTTGTTGTCACATTGAAATCATATATGAAGATTCGGTGTACTGACATTATAACAGCAGGGAATCTGTCTCACTTCCCTACAAGAGTTTGTTGTCACATTGAAATCATATATGAAGATTCGGTGTACTGACATTATAACAGCAGGGAATCTGTCTAACTTCCCTACAAGAGTTTGTTGTCACATTGAAATCATATATGAAGATTCGGTATACTGACATTATAACAGCACGGAATCTGTCTCACTTCCCTACAAGAGTTTGTTGTCACATTGAAATCATATATGAAGATACGGTGTACTGACATTATAACAGCAGGGAATCTGTCTCACTTCCCTACAACAGTTTGTTGTCACATAGAAATCATATATGAAGATTCGTATACTGACATTATAACAGCACGGAATCTGTCTCACTTCCCAACAAGCGTTTATTGTCACATTAGAATCATACATGAAGATTCGGTGTACTGGCATTATAACAGCAGGGAATCTGTCTCACTTCCCTACAAGAGTTTGTTGTCACATAGGAATCATACATGAAGATTCGGTGTACTGGCATTATAACAGCAGGGAATCTGTCTCACTTCCCTACAAGAGTTTGTTGTCACATTAGAATCATACATGAAGATTCGGTGTACTGGCATTATAACAGCAGGGAATCTGTCTCGCTTCTCTACAACAGTTTGTTGTCACATAGGAATCATACATGAAGATTCGTTGTGCTGGTATTATAACAACAGGGAATCTGTCTCACTTCTCTACAACAGTTTGTTGTCACATAGGAATCATACATGAAGATTCGTTGTGCTGGCATTATAACAGCAGGGTATCTGTCTCGCTTCTCTACAACAGTTTGTTGTCACATAGGAATCATACATGAAGATTCGTTATGCTGGCACTATAACAGCAGGGAATCTGTCTCGCTTCTCTACAACAGTTTGTTGTCACATAGGAATCATACATGAAGATTCGTTGTGCTGGTATTATAACAACAGGGAATCTGTCTCACTTCTCTAAAATTGTTGTATTCACATAGGAATCATACATGAAGATTCTATGTGCTGGCATTATAACAACAGGGAATCCGTCTCACTTCTCTACCAGAGTTTGTTGTCATATAGGAATCATACATGAAGATTGTGTGTGCTGGAATTATAACAGCAGGGAATCTGTTTCAATACCCTACAAGAAATTATTGTCACATAGGAATCATACATGCAGATTGTTGTACTGCTTTAAAACAACAGGGAATCTATCTAACTTCCCTACAACAGTTTGTTTTCAAATAGGAATCCTACATGAAGATTCTGTGTACTGGCATTATAACAACAGGGATTTCTCGCTTCTCTACAAGAGTTGTTTTCACATAGGAATCATACATGAAGATTCTGTTTACTGGTTTCTAACAACAGGGAATCTGTGTCACTTCTCTACCAGAGGTTGTTGTCACATAGGAATCACACATGAAGATGCTGTGTGCTGGTATTATACGAACAGGGAATCTGTCTCACTTTTCTACAAGATTTTGTTGTCACATAGGAATCCTACATGAAGATTGTGTGTGCTGGCATTATAACGACAGGGAATCTGTCTCACTTCTGTACAAGAGTTTGTTGTCACATAGCAATCATACATGAAGATTGTGTGTGCTAGCATTATAACAACAGGGAATCTGTCTTACTTCTCTACAAGAGCCTGTTGTCACATAGGAATCATACATGAAAATTGTATGAACTGGCATTATAACAACAGGGTATCTGTCTCACTTCTCTACAAGCGTCTGTTGTCACATATGATTCATACAAGGAGATTCTGTGTGCTCGCATTATAACATCAGGAATCTCTTTCACTGCTCTAAAAACGTTGTATTCACATAGGAATCAGACATGAAGATTCTGTATGCTTGCATTATAACAACAGGGGATCTGTCTCACTTCTCTTAAAGATTTGTTTTCAGATACAATCATACATGAAGATTCTGTGTACTGGCTTATAATAACAGGGAATCTGTCTCACTTCCCTTCAAGAGTTTGTTTTCACATAGGAATCATACATGAAAATTCTGTGTGCTGGCATTATAACAGCAGGGAATCTGTCTCACTTCTCTACAAGAGTTTGTTGTCACATAGGAATCATACGTGAAGATTCGGTGTACTGACATTATAACAGCAGGGAATCTGTCTCGCTTCTCTACACCATTTTGTTGTCACATAGGAATCATACATGAAGATTCGTTGTGCTGGTATTAAAACAACAGGGAATCTGTCTCACTTCTCTACAACAGTTTGTTGTCACATAGGAATCATACATGAAGATTCGTTGTGCTGGCATTATAACAGCAGGGAATCTGTCTCGCTTCTCTACAACAGTTTGTTGTCACATAGGAATCATACATGAAGATTCGTTGTGCTGGCATTATAACAGCAGGGAATCTGTCTCGCTTCTCTACAACAGTTTGTTGTCACATAGGAATCATACATGAAGATTCGTTGTGCCGGTATTATAACAACAGGGAATCTGTCTCACTTCTAAAATTGTTGTGTTCACATAGGAATCATACATGAAGATTCTATGTGCTGGCATTATAATAACAGGGAATCCATCTCACTTCTCTATCAGAGTTTGTTGTCATATAGGAATCGCACATGAAGATTGTTTGTGCTGGCATTATAACAGCAGGGAATCTGTTTCAATACCCTACAAGAAATTATTGTCACATAGGAATCATACATGCAGATTATTGTACTGCTTTAAAACAACAGGGAATCTGTCTCACTTCCCTGCAACAGTTTGTTTTCAAATAGGAATCCTAGATGAAGATTCTGTGTACTGGCATTATAACAACAGAATTTTCTCGCTTCTCTACAAGAGTTGTTTTCACATAGGAATCATACATGAAGATTCTGTTTACTGGTTTCTAACAACAGGGAATCTGTCTCACTTCTCTACCAGAGGTTGTTGTCACATAGGAATCACACATGAAGATGCTGTGTGCTGGTATTATACGAACAGGGAATCTGTCTCACTTTTCTACAAGATTTTGTTGTCACATAGGAATCCTACATGAAGATTGTGTGTGCTGGCATTATAACAACAGGGAATCTGTCTCACTTCTCTACAAGCGTCTGTTGTCATATATGAATCATACAAGAAGATTCTGTGTGCTCGCATTATAACATCTGGGAATCTCTCTCACTGCTGTAAAAACGTTGTATTCACATAGGAATCAGACATGAAGATTCTGTATGCTTGCATTATAACAACAGGGGATCTCTCTCACTTCTCTACAAGATTTGTTTTCACATACAATCATACATGAAGATTCTGTGTACTGGCTTATAATAACAGGGAATCTGTCTCAATTCCGTTCAAGAGTTTGTTTTCACATAGGAATCATACATGAAAATTCTATGTACTGGTATTATAACAACAGGGGATCTGTCTCACTTCTCCACCAAGTTTTATGTCACATAGGAATCATACATGAAGATTGTGTGTTGCTATTATAACAAAACGGAATCTGTCTCACTTCCCTACAAGAGTTTGTTTTCACATAGGAACCCTACATGAAGATTCTGTGTACTGGCATTATAACAACAGGGAATCTGTCTCGCTTCTCTACAAAAGTTGTTTTCACATAGGAATCATACATGAAGCTTCTGTGTACTGGTTTATAACAACAGGGAATCTGTATCACTTCTCTAAAAGTGTTGTATTCACATAGGAATCATACATGAAGGCTCTATGTGCTGGCATTATAACAACAGGTAATCTGTCTCACTTCTCTACCAGACTTTGTTGTCACATAGGAATCATACAAAAAGATTCTGTGTACTGGCCTTATAACAGCAGGGAATCTGTCTCATTTCCCTACAAGAGTTGTTTAAACAAAGGAATCATACATGAAGATTCTTTGTAATGGTTTATAATAACAGGGAATCTCTCTTACTTCCCTTCAAGAGTTTGTTTTCAAATAGGAATCATACATGAAGATTCTGCGTACTGGCATTATAACAACAGGGAATCTGTCTCGCTTCCCTACAAGAGTTGTTTTCACATAGGAATCATACATGAAGATTCTGTGTACTGGTTTATAACAACAGGGAATCTGTCTCACTTCTCTAAAATCATTGTACTCACATAGGAATCATACCTGGAGAATCTATGTGCTGGCATTATAACAACAGGGAATCCGTCTCACTTCTCTACCAGAGTTTGTTGTCACATAGGAATCATACATGAAGATTGTGTGTGCTGGCATTATAACAGCAGGGAATCTATTTCTATACCCTACAAGCAATTATTGTCACATAGGAATCATACATGCAGATTATTGAACTGCTTTAAAACAACAGGGAATCTGTCTCACTGCCCTAAAACCGTTTGCTTTCAAATAGGAATCCTACCTGAAGATTCTGTGTGCTGGCATTATAACAACAGGGAATTTTCTCGCTTCTCTACAAGAGTTGTTTTCATATAGGAATCATACATGAAGATTCTGTTTACTGGTTTCTAACAACAGGGAATCTGTCTCACTTATCTACCAGAGGTTGTTGTTACATAGGAATCACACATGAAGATGCTGTGTGCTGGTATTATACGAACAGGGAATCTGTCTCACTTTTCTACAAGAGTCTGTTGTCATACTGGAATCATACAAGAAGATTCTGTGTGCTCGCATTATAACATCGGGGAATCTGTCTCACTGCTCTAAAAAAGTTGTATTCACATAGGAATCAGACATGAAGATTCTGTATGCTTGCATTATAACAACACGGGATCTGTCTCACTTCTCTACAAGATTTGTTTTCACATAGCAATCATACATGAAGATTCTGTGTACTGGCTTATAATAACAGGGAATCTGTCTCACTTCCCTTCAAGAGTTTGTTTTCACATAGGAATCATACATGAAAATTCTGTGTGCTGGCATTATAACAGCAGGGAATCTGTCTCACTTCTCTACAAGAGTTTGTTGTCACATAGGAATTATACATGAAGATTGTGTGTACTGGCATTATAACAACAGTGAATCTGTCTCACTTCTCTACAAGCGTCTGTTGTCACATAGGAATCATACATGAAGATTGCGTGTACTGGCATTATAACAGCAGGGAATCTGTCTCACTTGTCTACAAGAGTTTTGTGTCACATAGGAATCATACACGAAGATTTGTGTGCTTCTATTATAACAACAGGGAATCTGTCTCACTTCCCTACAAGAGTTTGTTTTCACATAGGAATCCTACATGAAGATTCTGTGTACTGGCATTATAACTACAGGGAATCTCTCTCGCTTCTCTACAAGAGTTGTTTTCACATAGGAATCATACATGAAGCTTCTGTGTACTGGTTTATAACAACAGGGAATCTGTATCACTTCTCTAAAAGTGTTGTATTCACATATGAATCATACATGTAGATTCTATTTGCTGGCATTATAACAACAAGGAATCTGTCTCACTTCGCTACCAGACTTTGTTGTCACATAGGAATCATACATGAACATTCTGTGTGCTGGAATTATAACAGCAGGGAATCTGTCTCACTTACCTACAAGAGTTTGTTGTCACATAGGAATCATACATGAAGATTCTGTGTACTGGCATTATAACAGCAGGGAATCTGTCTTGCTTCCCTACAAGAGTTTGTTGTCACATAGGAATCATACGTGAAGATTCGGTGTACTGGCATTATAACAGCAGAGAATCTGTCTCACTTCTCCTCAAGAGTTTGTTGTCATATTGGAATCATACATGAAGATTCGGTGTACTGACATTATAACAGCGGCGAATCTGTCTCGCTTCTCTACAACAGTTTGTTGTAACATAGGAATCATACATGAAGTACTGACATTATAACAGCAGGAAATCTGTCTTGCTTCCCTACAAGAGTTTGTTGTCACATAGGAATCATACATGAAGATTCGTTGTGCTGACATTATAACAGCAGGGAATCTGTCTCACTTCTCTATAAGAGTTTGTTGTAACATAGGAATCATACATGAAGATTCGGTGTACTGACATTATAACAGCAGGGAATCTGTCTTGCTTCCCTACAACAGTTTGTGTCACATAGGAATCATACACGAAGATTTGTGTGCTTCTATTATAACAACAGGGAATCTGTCTCACTTCCCTACAAGAGTTTGTTTTCACATAGGAATCCTACATGAAGATTCTGTGTACTGGCATTATAACTACAGGGAATCTCTCTCGCTTCTCTACAAGAGTTGTTTTCACATAGGAATCATACATGAAGCTTCTGTGTACTGGTTTATAACAACAGGGAATCTGTATCACTTCTCTAAAAGTGTTGTATTCACATATGAATCATACATGTAGATTCTATTTGCTGGCATTATAACAACAAGGAATCTGTCTCACTTCGCTACCAGACTTTGTTGTCACATAGGAATCATACATGAACATTCTGTGTGCTGGAATTATAACAGCAGGGAATCTGTCTCACTTACCTACAAGAGTTTGTTGTCACATAGGAATCATACATGAAGATTCTGTGTACTGGCATTATAACAGCAGGGAATCTGTCTTGCTTCCCTACAAGAGTTTGTTGTCACATAGGAATCATACGTGAAGATTCGGTGTACTGGCATTATAACAGCAGAGAATCTGTCTCACTTCTCCTCAAGAGTTTGTTGTCATATTGGAATCATACATGAAGATTCGGTGTACTGACATTATAACAGCGGCGAATCTGTCTCGCTTCTCTACAACAGTTTGTTGTAACATAGGAATCATACATGAAGTACTGACATTATAACAGCAGGGAATCTGTCTTGCTTCCCTACAAGAGTTTGTTGTCACATCGGAATCATACATGAAGATTCGTTGTGCTGACATTATAACAGTAGGGAATCTGTCTCACTTCTCTATAAGAGTTTGTTGTAACATAGGAATCATACATGAAGATTCGGTGTACTGACATTATAACAGCAGGGAATCTGTCTTGCTTCCCTACAACAGTTTGTTGTCACATAGGAATCATACATGAAGATTCTATGTGCTGGCATTATAACAACAGGGAATCTGTCTCACTTCTCTACCAGACTTTGTTTTCACATAGGAATCGTACATGAAGATTCTGTGTACTGGCCTTATAACAACAGGGAATCTGTCTCACTTCCCTACAAGAGTTGTTTAAACAAAGGAGTCATACATGAAGATTCTTTGTACTGGTTTATAATGACAGGGAATCTGTCTTACTTCCCTTCAAGAGTTTGTTTTCACATAGGAATCATACATGAAGATTCTGTGTACTGGTTTATAACTACAGGGAATCTGTCTCACTTCTCTTAAATTGTTGTACTCACATAGGAATCATACCTGAAGATTCTATGTGCTGGCATTATAACAACAGGGAATCCGTCTAACTTCTCTACCAGAGTTTGTTGTCACATAGGAATCATACATGAAGATTGTGTGTGCTGGCATTATAAAAGCAGGGATTCTGTTTCTATACCCTACAAGAAATTATTGTCACATAGGAATCATACATGCAGATTATTGTACTGCTTAAAAACAACAGGGAATCTGTCTCACTGCCCTAAAACCGTTTGCTTTCAAATAGGAATCCTACATGAAGATTCTGTGTACTGGCATTATAATAACAGGGAATTTTCTCGATTCTCTACAAGAGTTGTTTTCATATAGGAATCATACATGAAGATTCTGTTTACTGGTTTCTAATAACAGGGAATCTGTCTCACTTATCTACCAGAGGTTGTTGTTACATAGGAATCACACATGAAGATGCTGTGTGCTGGTATTATACGAACAGGGAATCTGTCTCACTTTTCTACAAGAGTTTGTTGTCACACAGGAATCCTACATGAAGATTGTGTGTGCTGGCATTATAACAACCGGGAATCTGTCTCACATCTCTACAAGACTCTGTTGTCACATAGGAATCATACATGAAGATTGTGTGTACTGGCATTATAACAACAGGGAATCTGTCTCATTTCTCTACAAGCGTCTGTTGTCACATAGGAATCATTCATGAAGATTGCGTGTCCTGGCATTATAACAGCAGGGAATCTGTCTCACTTGTCTACAAGAGTTTGTTGTCACATAGGAATTATACATGAAGATTGTGTGTACTGGCATTATAACAACAGGGAATCTGTCTAACTTCTCTACAAGAGTCTGTTGTCACATAGGAATCATACAAGAAGATTCTGTGTGCTCACATTATAATACAGGATATCTGTCTCACTTCCCTACAAGTGTTTGTTGTCACATAGGAATCATACAAGAAGATTCTGTGTGCTCGCATTATAACAGCAGGGAATCTGTCTCACTTCCCTACAAGAGTTTGTTGTCATATAGGAATCATACATGAAGATTCTGTGTACTGGCATTATAACAGCAGGGAATCTGTCTCACTTCCCTACAAGAGTTTGTTGTCAAATAGGAATCATATATTGAGATTGTGTGTGCTGGCATTATAACAACAGGGAATCTGTCTCACTTCTCTACAAGAGTTTGTTGTCACATAGGAATGATACAGGAAAATTGTGTGTACTGGCATTATAACAACAGGGAATCTGTCTCACTTCTCTACAAGAGTCTGTTGTCACATAGGAATCATACATGAAGATTGTGTGTACTGGCATTATAACAACAGGGAATCTGTCGCACTTCCCTACAAGAGTTGTTTTCGCATAGGAATCGTACATGAAGATTCTGTGTGCTTGTATTATAACAACAGGGAATCTGTCTCGCTTTTCTATAAGTGTTTGTTGTCACATAGGAATCATACATGAAGATTCTGTGTGCTGGTATTATAACAACAGGGAATCTGTCTCACTGCTCTACCAGAGTTTTGTGTCACATAGCAAACATACATGAAGATTCTGTTTGCTGGTATTATAGCATCAGGGAATCTGTCGCACTTCCCTGCAAGAATTGTTTTCACATAGGAATCGTACATGAAGGTTCTGTGTGCTGGTATTATAATAACGGGGTATCTGTCTCACTTTTCTACCAGAGTTTGTTGTCACATAGGTATCATACATGAAGATTCTGTGTACTGGTATTATAACAACAGCGAATCTGTCTCACTGCTCTACCAGAGTTTTGTGTCGCATAGGAATCATACATGAAGATTCTATTTGCTGGTATTACAAAACATCAGGGAATCTGTCGCACTTCCCTACAAGAGTTGTTTTCACATAGGAATCGTACATGAAGATTCTGTGTGCTGGTATTATAACAACAGGGAATCTGTCTCACTTATCTACAAGAGTTTGTTGTCACATAGGAATCATACATGAGGATTGTGTGTACTGGCATTATAACAACAGGGAATCTGTCTAACTTCTCTACAAGATTCTGTTGTCACATAGGAATCATACAAGAAGATTCTGTGTGCTCACATTATAACAACAGGATATCTGTCTCACTTCCCTACAAGAGTTTGTTGTCACATAGGAATCATACAAGAAGATTCTGTGTGCTCTCATTATAACAACAGGGAATCTGTCTCACTTCCCTACAAGAATTTGTTGTCACATAGGAATCATACATGACGATTCTGTGTACTGGCATTATAACAGCAGGGAATCTGTCTCACTTCCCTACGAGAGTTTGTTGTCACATAGGAATCGTACATTGAGATTGTGTGTGCTGGCATTATAACAACAGGGAATCTGTCTCACTTCTCTACAAGAGTCTGTTGTCACATAGGAATGATACAGGAAAATTGTGTGCACTGGCATTATAACAACAGGGAATCTGTCTCACTTCTCTACAAGAGTCAGTTGTCACATAGGAATCATACATGAAGATTGTGTGTAACGGCATTATAACAACAGGGAATCTGTCTCACTTCTCTACAAGCGTCTGTTGTCATATAGGAATCATACATGAAGATTGTGTGTACCGGCATTATAACAGCAGGGAATCTGTCTCACTTGTCTATAGGAGCTTGTTGTCACATAGGAATTATACATGAAGATTGTGTGTGCTGGCATTATAACAGCAGGGAATCTGTTTCAATACCCTACAAGAAATTATTGTCACATAGGAATCATACATGCAGATTATTATACTGCTTTAAAACAACAGGGAATCTGTCTCACTTCCCTAAAACAGTTTGTTTTCAAATAGGAATCCTACATGAAGATTCTGTGTACTGGCATTATAACAACAGGGAATTTTCTCGCTTCTCTACAAGAGTTGTTTTCATATAGGAATCATACATGAAGATTCTGGTTACTGGTTTCTCACAACAGGGAATCTGTCTCACTTATCTACCAGAGGTTGTTGTTACATAGGAATACACATGAAGATGCTGTGTGCTGGTATTATACGAACAGGGAATCTGTCTCACTTTTCTACAAGGGTTTGTTGTCACACAGGAATCCTACTTGAAGATTGTGTGTGCTGGCATTATAACAACAGGGAATCTGTCTAACGTCTCTACAAGAGTCTGTTATCATACAGGAATCATAAAAGAAGATTATGTGTGCTCGCATTATAACATCAGGGAATCTGTCTCACTGCTCTAAAAAAGTTGTATTCACATAGGAATCAGACATGAAGATTCTGTATGCTTGCATTATAGCAACAGGGGATCTGTCTCACTTCTCTACAAGATTTGTTTTCACATAGCAATCATACATGAAGATTCTGTGTACTGGCTTATAATAACAGGGAATCTGTCTCACTTCCCTTCAACAGTTTGTTTTCACATAGGAATCATACATGAAAATTCTGTGTGCTGGCATTATAACAGCAGGGAATCTGTCTCACTTCTCTACAAGAGTTTGTTGTCACATAGGAATTATACATGAAAATTGGGTGTACTGGCATTATAACAACAGGGAATCTGTCTCACTTCTCTACAAGCGTCTGTTGTCACATAGGAATCATACATGAAGATTGCGTGTACTGGCATTATAACAGCAGGGAATCTGTCTCACTTGTCTACAAGAGTTTGTTGTCCAATAGGAATCATACATGAAGATTGTGGCATTATAACAACAGGGTATCTGTCTAACTTCTCTACATGAGTCTGTTGTCACATAGGAATCATACATGAAAATTCTGTGTGCTGGCATTATAACAGCAGGGAATCTGTCTCACTTCTCTACAAGAGTATGTTGTCACATAGGAATCATACATGAAGATTGTGTGTACTGGCATTATAACAACAGGGAATCTGTTTCACTTCTCTACAAGCGTCTGTTGTCACATAGGAATCATACATGAAGATTGTGTGTACTGGCATTATAACAACAGGGAATCTGTCTCACTTCTCTACAAGCGTCTGTTGTCACATAGGAATCATACATGAAGATTGCGTGTACTGGCATTATAACAGCAGGGAATCTGTCTCACTTGTCTACAAGAGTTTGTTGTCACATAGGAATCATACATGAAGATTGTGTGTACTGGCATTACAACAACAGGGAATCTGTCTAGCTTCTCTACAAGAGTCTGTTGTCACATAGGAATCATACAAGAAGATTCTGTGTGCTCGCATTATAACAACAGGATATCTGTCTCACTTCGCTACAAGAGTTTGTTGTCACATAGGAATCATACAAGAAGATTGTGTGTGCTGGCATTATAACAGCAGGGAATCTGTCTCACTTCCCTACAAGAGTTTGTTGTCACATAGGAATCATACAAGAAGATTGTGTGTGCTGGCATTATAACACCAGGGAATCTGTCTCACTTCGCTACAAGAGTTTGTTGTCACATAGGAATCATACAAGAAGATTGTGTGTGCTGGCATTATAACAGCAGGGAATCTGTCTCACTTCCCTACAAGAGTTTGTTGTCACATAGGAATCATACATGAAGATTGTGTGTACTGGCATTATAACAGCACGGAATCTGTCTCACTTCTCTACAAGAGTTTGTTGTCACATAGGAATCATACAAGAAGATTGTGTGTGCTGGCATTATAACAGCAGGGAATCTGTCTCACTTCCCTACAAGAGTTGTTTTCACATAGGAATCATACATGAAGATTGTGTGTACTGGCATTACAACAACAGGGAATCTGTCTCACTTGTCTACCAGACTTTGTTGTCACATAGGAATCATACATGAAGATTCTGTGTACTGGCCTTATAACAGCAGGGAATCTGTCTCACCTCTCTACAAGAGTTTGTTATCACATCGGAATTATACATGAAGATTGTGTGTACTGGCATTATAACAACAGGGAATCTGTCTCACGTCTCTACAATCGTCTGTTGTCACATAGGAATCATACATGAAGATTGTGTGTACTGGCATTATAACAACAGTGAATCTGTATCACTTCTCTACAAGCGTCTGTTGTCACATAGGAATCATACATGAAGATTGCGTGTACTGGCATTATAACAGCAGGGAATCTGTCTCACTTCTCCACCAGAGTTTTGTGTTACATAGGAATCATACATGAAGATTTGTGTGCTTCTATTATTACAACAGGGAATCTGTCTCACTTCCCTACAAGAGTTTGTTTTCACATAGGAATCCTACATGAAGATTCTGTGTACTTGCATTATAACAACAGGGAATCTGTCTCTCTTCTCTACAAGAGTTATTTTCACATAGGAATCATACATGAAGCTTCTGTGTACTGGTTTATAACAACAGGGAATCTGTATCACTTCTGTAAAAGTTTTGTATTCACATATGAATCATACATGAAGATTCTATGTGCTGGCATATAACAACAAGGCATCTGTCTCACTTCGCTACCAGACTTTGTTGTCACATAGGAATCATACATGAAGATTCTGAGTGCTGGAATTATAACAGCAGGGAATCTGTCTCACTTCCCTACAAGAGTTTGTTGTCACATAGGTATCATACATGAAGATTCTGTGTACTGGTATTATAACAACAGCGAATCTGTCTCACTGCTCTACCAGAGTTTTGTGTCACATAGGAATCATACATGAAGATTCTGTTTGCTGGTATTATAAAACATCAGGGAATCTGTCGCACTTCCCTACAAGAGTTGTTTTCACATAGGAATCGTACATGAAGATTCTGTGTGCTGGTATTATAACAACAGGGAATCTGTCTCACTTCTCTACCAGAGTTAGTTGTCACATAGGAATCATACATGAAGATGCTGTGTGCTGGTATTATACCAACAGGGAATCTGTCTCGCTTTTCTACAAGTGTTTGTTGTCACATAGGAATCATACATGAAGATTGTGTGTGCTGGCATTATAACAACAGGGAATATGTCTCACTTCTCTACCGGAGTTTGTTGTCACATTGAAATCATACATGAAGGTTGTATGTGATGGCATTATATTACCAGGGAGTCTGTCTCACTTCTCTACAAGAGTCAGTTGTCACATAGGAATCATACACGAAGATTGTGTGTACTGGCATTAAAGCAGCATGGAATCTCTCTCACTTTCCTACAAGAGTTTGTTGTCACATAGGAATCATACATGAAGATTCTGTGTACTGGTGTATAACAACAGGGTATCTGTCGCACTTCCCTACAAGAGTTTGTTTTTTTACATAGGCACCATACATGAAGATTCTGTGTTCTGCTTAATAGCAACAGGGAATCTGTCTCACATCCCTACAAGTGTTTGTTTTCACATAGGAATCCTACATGAAGATTCTGTGTACTGGCATTATAACAACAGTGAATCTGTCTCGCTTCCCTACAAGAGTTGTTTTCACATAGGAATCATACATGAAGATTCTGTGTACTGGTTTATAACAACAGGGAATCTGTCTCACTTCTCTAAAATTGTTGTACTCACATAGGAATCATACATGAAGATTCTATGTGCTGGCATTATAACAACAGGGAATCCATCTCACTTCTCTACCAGAGTTTGTTGTCACATAGCAATCATACATGAAGATTGTGTGTGCTGGCATTATAACAGCAGGGAATCTGTTTCAATACCCTACAAGAAATTATTGTCACATAGGAATCATACATGCAGATTATTGTACTGCTTTAAAACAACAGGGAATCTGTCTCACTTCCCTAAAACAGTTTGTTTTCAAATAGGAATCCTACCTGAAGATTCTGTGTACTGGCATTATAACAACAGGGAATTTTCTCGCTTCTCTACAAGAGTTGTTTTCATATAGGAATCATACATGAAGATTCTGTTTACTGGTTTCTAACAACAGGGAATCTGTCTCACTTATCTACCAGAGGTTGTTGTTACATAGGAATCACACATGAAGATGCTGTGTGCTGGTATTATACGAACAGGGAATCTGTCTCACTTTTCTACAAGAGTTTGTTGTCACACAGGAATCCTACATGAAGATTGTGTGTGCTGGCATTATAACAACAGGGAATCTGTCTAACTTCTCTACAAGAGTCTGTTGTCATACAGGAATCATAAAAGAAGATTCTGTGTGCTCGCATTATAACATCAGGGAATCTGTCTCACTGCTCTAAAAATGTTGTATTCACATAGGAATCAGACACGAAGATTCTGTATGCTTGCATTATAACAACAGGAGATCTGTCTCACTTCTCTACAAGATTTGTTTTCACATAGCAATCATACATGAAGATTCTGTGTACTGGCTTATAATAACAGGGAATCTGTCTCACTTCCCTTCAAGAGTTTTTTTCACATAGGAATCATACATGAAAATTCTGTGTGCTGGCATTATGACAGCAGGGAAACTGTCTCACCTCTCTACAAGAGTTTGTTGTCACATAGGAATTATACATGAAGATTGTGTGTACTGGCATTATAACAACAGGGAATCTGTCTCACTTCTCTACAAGCGTCTGTTGTCACATAGGAATCATACATGAAGATTGCGTGTACTGGCATTATAACAGCAGGGAATCTGTCTCACTTGTCTACAAGAGTTTGTTGTCACATAGGAATCATACATGAAGATTGTGTGTACTGGGATTATAACAACAGGGAATCTGTCTAGCTTCTCTACAAGAGTCTGTTGTCACATAGGAATCATACATGAAAATTCTGTGTGCTGGCATTATGACAGCAGGGAATCTGTCTCACCTCTCTACAAGAGTTTGTTGTCACATAGGAATTATACATGAAGATTGTGTGTACTGGCATTATAACAACAGGGAATCTGTCTCACTTCTCTACAAGCGTCTGTTGTCACATAGGAATCATACATGAAGATTGCGTGTACTGGCATTATAACAGCAGGGAATCTGTCTCACTTATCTACAAGAGTTTGTTGTCACATAGGAATCATACATGAAGATTGTGTGTACTGGCATTATAACAACAGGGAATCTGTCTAACCTCTCTACAAGAGTCTGTTGTCACATAGGAATCATACATGAAAATTCTGTGTGCTGGCATTATAACAGCAGGGAATCTGTCTCACTTCTCTACAAGAGTTTGTTGTCACATAGGAATCATACATGAAGATTGTGTGTACTGGCATTATAACAACAGTGAATCTGTCTCACTTCTCCACCAGAGTTTTGTGTCACATAGGAATCATACATGAAGATTTGTGTACTTCTATTATTACAACAGGGAATCTGTCTCACTTCCCTACAAGAGTTTGTTTTCACATAGGAATCCTACATGAAGATTCTGTGTAGTTGCATTATAACAACAGGGAATCTGTCTCTCTTCTCTACAAGAGTTATTTTCACATAGGAATCATACATGAAGCTTCTGTGTACTGGTTTATAACAACAGGGAATCTGTATCACTTCTCTAAAAGTTTTGTATTCACATAAGAATCATACATGAAGATTCTATGTGCTGGCATATAACAACAAGGAATCTGTCTCACTTCGCTACCAGACTTTGTTGTCACATAGAAATCATACATGAAGATTCTGTGTGCTGGCATTGTAACAACAGGGAATCTATCTCACTTCTCTACAAGAGTCTGTTGTCACATAGGAATCATACAGGAAAATTGTGTGTACTGGCATTATAACAACAGGGAATCTGTCTCACTTCTCTAAAGAGTCTGTTGTCACATAGGAATCATATATGAAGATTGTGTGTACTGGCATTATAAGAACAGGGAATCTGTCTCACTTCTCTACAAGCGTCTGTTGTCACATAGGAATCATACATGAAGATTGCGTGTACTGGCATTATAACAGCAGGGAATCTGTCTCACTTATCTACAAGAGTTTGTTGTCACATAGGAATCATACATGAAGATTGTGTGTACTGGCATTATAACAACAGGGAATCTGTCTAACCTCTCTACAAGAGTCTGTTGTCACATAGGAATCATACATGAAAATTCTGTGTGCTGGCATTATAACAGCAGGGAATCTGTCTCACTTCTCTACAAGAGTTTGTTGTCACATAGGAATCATACATGAAGATTGTGTGTACTGGCATTATAACAACAGTGAATCTGTCTCACTTCTCCACCAGAGTTTTGTGTCACATAGGAATCATACATGAAGATTTGTGTACTTCTATTATTACAACAGGGAATCTGTCTCACTTCCCTACAAGAGTTTGTTTTCACATAGGAATCCTACATGAAGATTCTGTGTACTTGCATTATAACAACAGGGAATCTGTCTCTCTTCTCTACAAGAGTTATTTTCACATAGGAATCATACATGAAGCTTCTGTGTACTGGTTTATAACAACAGGGAATCTGTATCACTTCTCTAAAAGTTTTGTATTCACATATGAATCATACATGAAGATTCTATGTGCTGGCATATAACAACAAGGAATCTGTCTCACTTCGCTATCAGACTTTGTTGTCACATAGAAATCATACATGAAGATTCTGTGTGCTGGTATTATAACAGCAGGGAATCTGTCTAACTTTCCTACAAGAGTTTGCTGTCACATAGAAATCATACATGAAGATTCTGTGTACTGGCATTATAACAGCAGGGAATCTGTCTCACCTCCCTACAAGAGTTTGTTTTCACATAGGAATCCTACATGAAGATTCTGTGTACTGGCATTATAATAACAGGGAATCTGTCTCGCTACTCTACAAGAGTTGTTTTCATATAGGAATCATGCATGAAGATTCTGTGTGCTAGTATTATAACAACAGGGAATCTGTCTCACTTCCCTTCAAGAGTAGTTATCACATAGGAATCATACATGAAGATTCTGTGTGCTGGCATTATATCAACAGGGAATCTGTCTCACATCTGTAGCAGAGTTTGTTTTCACATAGGAATCATACATGAAGATTCTGTGTGCTGGCATTATATCAACAGGGAATCTGTCTCACATCTGTAGCAGAGTTTGTTTTCACATAGGAATCATACATGAAGATTCTGTGTACTGGCATTATAACAATTGCGTTTCTGTCTCACTTCTCTACAAGAGTTGTTTTCACATAGGAATCATACATGAAGATTCTGTGTACTGGCATTATAACAACAGCGATTCTGTCTCACTTCTCTACAAGAGTTGCTTTCACATAGGAATCATACATGAAGATTCTGTGTGCTGGTATTATAACAACAGGGAATCTGTCTCACATCTGTAGCAGAGTTTGTTGTCATATAGGAATCATACATGAAGATTCTGTGTGCTGGTATTATAACAACAGGGAATCTGTCTCACATCTGTAGCAGAATTTGTTATCACATAGGAATCATACATGAAGATTCTGTGTGCTGGCATTATAACAACAGGGAATCTGTCTCACATCTGTAGCAGAGTTTGTTGTCATATAGGAATCACACATGAAGATTCTGTGTATTGGCATTATAACAACAGCGATTCTGTCTCACTTCTCTACAAGAGTGTGTTGTCACATAGGAATCATACATGAAGATTCTGTGTGCTGGTATTATAACAACAGGGAATCTGTCTCACTTCTGTAGCAGAGTTTGTTGTCGCATACGAATCATACATGAAGATTCTGTGTGCTGGCATTATAACAACAGGGAATCTGTCTCACTTCTCTACAAGAGTTTGTTGTCACATAGGAATCATGCATGAAGATTCTGTTTTCTGGTATTATAACAACAGGGAATCTGTGTCACTTTTCTACCAGAGTTTGTTGTCACATAGGAATCATACATGAAGATTCTGTGTAGTGGCATTATAACAGCAGGGAATCTGTCTCACTTCCCTACAAGAGTTTGTTGTCACATAGGAATCATACATTGAGATTGCGTGTGCTGGCATTATAACAACAGGGAATCTGTCTCACTTCTCTACAAGAGTCTGTTGTCACATACGAATGATACAGGAAAATTGTGTGTACTGGCATTATAACAACAGGGAATCTGTCTCACTTCTCTACAAGAGTCTGTTGTCACATAGGAATCATACATGAAGATTGTGTGTACTGGCATTATAACAGCAGGGAATCTGTCTCACTTGTCTACAAGAGTTTGTTGTCACATAGGAATCATACATGAAGATTGTGTGTACTGGCATTATATCAACAGGGAATCTGTCTAACTTCTCTACAAGAGTCTGTTGTCACATAGGAATCATACAAGAAGATTCTGTGTGCTCGCATTATAACAACAGGATATCTGTCTCACTTCCCTACAGGAGTTTATTGTCACATAGGAATCATACAAGAAGATTCTGTGTGCTCGCATTATAACAACAGGGAATCTGTCTCACTTCCCTACAAGAGTTTGTTGTCACATAGGAATCATACATGAAGATTCTGTGTAATGGCATTATAACAGCAGGGAATTTGTCTCACTTCCCTACAAGAGTCTGTTGTCACATAGGAATCATAGATGAACATTGTGTGTAATGGCATTATAACAACAGGGAATCTGTCTCACTTCTCTACAAGCGTCTGTTGTCACATAGGAATCATACATGAAGATTCTGTGTGCTGGCATTATAACAACAGTGAATCTGTCTCACTTCTCCACAAGAGTTTGTTGTCACATAGGAATCATACATGAAGATTCTGTGTGCTGGTATTATAACAACAGGGAATCTGTGTCACTTTTCTACCAGAGTTTGTTGTCACATAGGAATCATACATGAAAATGCTGTGCTGGCATTATAACAACAGGGAATCTGTCTCAATGCTCTAAAAGAGTTTGTTGTTACATTGGAATCATAAGTGAAGATTCTGTGTGCTGGTATTATAACAACAGGGAATCTGTCTCACTTCTCTATCAGAGTTTGTTGTTACATAATAATCATACATGAAGATTGTGTGTGCTCGCATTATAACAACAGG
Organism: Deroplatys truncata; assembly: GCA_030765065.1. Taxonomy (NCBI): domain Eukaryota; kingdom Metazoa; phylum Arthropoda; class Insecta; order Mantodea; family Mantidae; genus Deroplatys; species Deroplatys truncata. Next base: position 4,685,164 of record CM060978.1, read on the forward strand.
GAATCTGTCTGACTTCCCTACAAGAGTTTTTTTCACATAGGAATCATACATGAAGATTGTGTGTACTGGCATTATAACAGCAGGGAATGTGTCTCACTTCCCTACAAGAGTTGTTTTCGCATAGGAATCATACATGAAGATTGTGTGTTCTGGCATTATAACAACAGGGAATCTGTTTCACTTCTCTACCAGAGTTTGTCACATAGGAATCATACATGAAGGATTTGTGTTCTGGCATTATAACAACAGGGAATCTGTCTCACTTCCCTACAAGAGTTGTTTTTACATAGGAATCATACATGAAGATTCTGTGTCCTGGTTTATAAAAACAGGGAATATGTCTTGCTTCCCTACAAGAGTTTGTTTTCACATTGGAATCATACATGAAGATTCTGTGTACTGGCATTATAACAACAGCGATTCTGTCTCACTTCTCTACAAGAGTTGTTTTCACATAGGAATCATACATGATGATTCTGTGTACTGGCATTATAACAACAGCGATTCTGTCTCACTTCTCTACAAGAGTTGTTTTCACATAGGAATCATACATGAAGATTCTGTGTGCTGGCATTATAACAACAGGGTATCTGTCTCACATCTGTAGCAGAGTTTGTTGTCATATAGGAATCATACACGAAGATTCTGTGTACTGGCATTATAACAACAGCGATTCTGTCTCACTTCTCTACAAGAGTGTGTTGTCACATAGGAATCATACATGAAGATTCTGTGTGCTGGTATTATAACAACAGGGAATCTGTCTCACTTCTGTAGCAGAGTTTGTTGTCGCATACGAATCATACATGAAGATTCTGTGTGCTGGCATTATAACAACAGGGAATCTATCTCAGTTCTCTACAAGAGTTTGTTGTCACATAGGAATCATACATGAAGATTCTGTGTGCTGGTATTATAACAACAGGGAATCTGTTTCACTTTTCTACCAGAGTTTGTTGTCACATAGGAATCATACATGACGATTCTGTGTGCTGGTATTATAACAACAGGGAATCTGTCTCACTTCTCTACAAGAGTTTGTTGTCACATAGGAATCATACATGAAGATTCTGTGTGCTGGCATTATAACAACAGGGAATCTGTCTCACTTCTCTACAAGAGTTTGTTGTCACATAGGAATCATACATGAAGATTCTGTGTCCTGACATTATAACAACAGCGAATCTGTCTCACTTCTCTACAAGAGTTTGTTGTCACATAGGAATCATACATGAAGATTCTGTGTGCTGGTATTATAACAACAGGGAATCTGTGTCACTTTTCTACCAGAGTTTGTTGTCACATAGGAATCATACATGAAAATGCTGTGCTGGCATTATAAGAACAGGGAATCTGTCTCACCGCTCTAAAAGAGTTTGTTACATTGGAATCATAAGTGAAGATTCTGTGTGCTGGTATTATAACAACAGGGAATCTGTCTCACTTCTCTATCAGAGTTTGTTGTTACATAATAATCATACATGAAGATTGTGTGTGCTCGCATTATAACAACAGGGAATCTGTCTGACTTCCCTACAAGAGTTTTTTTCACATAGGAATCATGCATGAAGATTGTGTGTTCTGGCATTATAACAACAGGGAATCTGTCTCAGTTCTCTACCAGAGTTTGTCACATAGGAATCATACATGAAGAATTTGTGTTCTGGCATTATAACAACAGGGAATCTGTCTCACTTCCCTACAAGAGTTGTTTTTTCATAGGAATCATACATGAAGATTCTGTGTCCTGGTTTATAAAAACAGGGAATATGTCTTGCTTCCCTACAAGAGTTTGTTTTCACATTGGAATCATACATGAAGATTCTGTGTACTGGTTTATAAAAACAGGGAATATGTCTTGCTTCCCTACAAGAGTTTGTTTTCACATAGGAATCATACATGAAGATTCTTTGTCCTGGTTTATAAAAACAGGAAATCTGTCTTGCTTCCCTACAAGAGTTTGTTTTCATATAGGAATCATACATGAAGATTCTGTGTACTGGTTTATAAAAACAGGGAATATGTCTTGCTTCCCTACAAGAGTTTGTTGTCACATAGGTATCATACATGAAGATTCTGTGTACTGGATTATAATAACAGGGAATCTGTCTTGCTTCCCTACAAGAGTTTGTTGTCACATAGGAATCATACATGATGATTCTGTATGCTGGCATTATAACAGCACCAACACACTGAAAGGCATAGTCTCCCAGTGTGTGAACCTCTGTATATCACATCAACTGACTAGCCAGCACATCCAGAGGGAACAAAACAGTTAGAAACAGTGCGGTGGAGGGCAACCAATTCCCCTTAATATGACCACTCATCTACATGAAGGCTGTATAAGTGCTACGACATATTGTAAGCAAGTTGATGACCTATGTATATTAAATATTGCTGGCTTATGAGGGATTTCAGATTCTTCAGTCTACCAGCTTCACCCCTCGTTCTTTGATTATCCATATCAAGGGATCATGATTTCCTTCAGTGTTAAAACTGTAAAGTCTACAATGCAATTAAATAATTTTGGGAGAACAGAGAAGATACCACAGTTGTATCTACTGCACTCATTTCATCATTTCTTTACCATTTGAATATTTCTTTCTTTACCGAAAGGCTTTACAACATATACAACATTTGAAAGATTATCAGGAGGTTAAGGGGTTGCAAAATACAATGTCTACCAATATTTTATCTCTATTTCTGTGAGTATAAGGAAAGTTTTGGTGTATTATTGTGTATATCTTGGGAATTACAGCAGTCTTTTAGATCATTTTGGAATAATTTCATAAAGATAGAAAGTAAATGAATGGAAATTGTTATTCAAGGTTTAAAAAGCCAGTTAGTTTTTGATGTGTCAATGCTATTCGTGGTACACAGTCACAAGCAAAATTCTGCTCCGGATATCACAGCCGTGCACATGCACATGGAAGAGGTTTCAATACAAGAACTAGATGTTTTCATTACATCTGCTAGAAATGAGATACATATCAGTGGAGGCTATGCTTGGAAGCGCCGCAGAAAAACAAAAAACATAGCTTTCTGTTCTACTGTATGTTCCCCTGTTCACATCACATTTGAGATATCAAAGATTATAAATGTTGTTAATCTGCAAGCAACATCATTATTTGCTAAACAAATTACAACTCAGGAAACTTTCCTTTTTCTATACCTAACTGGATGACTCTAGGGTAATATCTCAGGCCACACATACCTCTAGTTTTTCCACACTCGCAGGAAAATGCAGCGGTGATTTTACAGTACCATAAATTTTTGAGCTGATTTGACTCTTAATCTTTCAAGATTAAACTGCCAGATGGTTGTGCCATATGTGGTAGATGGGCCCTCAGAAGATAACTATTTCTTCACTGGCAATAAAATCCTGTGGCCAAACCTAACCATAACCAGGAAAAGGGCATCAAGCTAGAAGCCAAGAAGGTCAATCTGGAAATGCTAGGGATCCCTCTGCATTGTAGCTAACACAATAAAATTTGAACACCTTATTTCTTACTCCAAGTGCATTATTACAAGCACTAGGTTTAACTTTGGTCACAGTGTTGAAACGATCCATTTGCCAAGCTATCCCTATCCTCTTCCATAAAGGTTACCGTTAAACAGAGGCTAACATTAACTACAGTGTTGAAACAGTCCATTTCCCATGGTATCCCTATCCTCTTACATAAAGGTTACAGTTACACAGAGGCTAACATTAACTACAGTGTTGAAACAGTCCATTTCCCATGGTATCCCTATCCTCTTACATAAAGGTTACCGTTACACAGAGGCTAACATTAACTACAGTGTTGAAACAGTACATTTCCCATGGTATCCCTATCCTCTTACATAAAGGTTAAAGTCACACAGGGGCTAACCATAGCTAAAATGTTGAAACAGTACATTTCCCATGGTATCCCTATCCTCTTACATAAAGGTTAAAGTTACACAGAAGCTAACATTAACTACAGTGTTGAAACAGTACATTTCCCATGATATCCCTATCCTCTTACATAAAGGTTAAAGTTACACAGAAGCTAAAATTAACTACAGTGTTGAAACAGTACATTTCCCATGGTATCCCTATCCTCTTACATAAAGGTTACAGTTACACAGAGGCTAACATTAACTACAGTGATGAAATAGTACATTTCCCATGGTATCCGTATCCTCTTACATAAAGGTTACAGTTACACAGAGGCTAACATTAACTACAGTGTTGAAACAGTACATTTCCCATGGTATCCCTATCCTCTTACATAAAGGTTAAAGTTACACAGGGGCTAACATTAACTACAGTGATGAAACAGTCCATTTCCCATGGTATCCCTATCCTCTTACATAAAGGTTAAAGTTACACAGAGGCTAACATTAACTACAGTGTTGAAACAGTACATTTCCCATGGTATCCCTATCCTCTTACATAAAGGTTAAAGTTACACACGGGCTAACATTAACTACAGTGTTGAAACAGTACCTTTCCTATGGTATCCCTATCCTCTTACATAAAGGTTAAAGTTACACATGGGCTACCATTAACTACAGTGTTGAAACAGTACATTTCCTATGGTATCCCTATCCTCTTACATAAAGGTTACAGTTACACAGAGGCTAACATTAACTACAGTGTTGAAACAGTACATTTCCTATGGTATCCCTATCCTCTTACATAAAGGTTACAGTTACACAGAGGCTAACATTAACTACAGTGTTGAAACAGTACATTTCCTATGGTATCCCTATCCTCTTACATAAAGGTTAAAGTTACACACGGGCTAACATTAACTACAGTGTTGAAACAGTACATTTCCTATGGTATCCCTATCCTCTTACATAAAGGTTAAAGTCACATAGGGGCTAACCTTAGCTAAAGTGTTGAAACAGTACATTTCCCATGGTATCCCTATCCTCTTACATAAAGGTTAAAGTTACACAGAAGCTAACATTAACTACAGTGTTGAAACAGCACATTTCCCATGGTATCCCTATCCTCTTACATAAAGGTGAAAGTTACACAGGGGCTAACATTAACTACAGTGTTGAAACAGTACATTTCCTATGGTATCCCTATCCTCTTACATAAAGGTTAAAGTTACACAGAAGCTAACATTAACTACAGTGTTGAAACAGTCCATTTCCCATGGTATACCTACCCTCTTACATAAAGCTTAAAGTTACACAGGGGCCAACATTAACTACAGTGTTGAAACAGTCCATTTCCCATGGTATCCCTATCCTCTTACATAAAGCTTAAAGTTACACAGGGGCCAACATTAACTACAGTGTTGAAACAGTCCATTTCCCATGGTATCCCTATCCTCTTACATAAAGGTTACAGTTACACAGAGGCTAACATTAACTACAGTGTTGAAACAGTACATTTCCCATGGTATCCCTATCCTCTTACATAAAGGTTAAAGTTACACAGGGGCTAACATTAGCTAAAGTGTTGAAACAGTCCATTTCCCATGGTATCCCTATCCTCTTACATAAAGGTTAAAGTTACACAGGGGCTAACATTAGCTAAAGTGTTGAAATAGTCCATTTCCCATGGTATCCCTATCCTCTTACATAAAGGTGAAAGTTAGACAGGGACTAACATTAACTACAGTGTTGAAACAGTCCATTTCCCATGGTATCCCTATCCTCTTAAAGGTTAAAGTCACACAGGGCCAACATTAACTACAGTGTTGAAACAGTACATTTCCCATGGTATCCCTATCCTCTTACATAAAGGATAAAGTTACACACGGGCTAACATTAACTACAGTGTTGAAACAGTACATTTCCCATGGTATCCCTATCCTCTTACATAAAGGTTAAAGTCACACAGGGGCTAACCTTAGCTAAAGTGTTGAAACAGTCCATTTCCTATGTTATCCCTATCCTCTTACATAAAGGTTAAAGTTACACAGGGGCTAACCTTAGCTAAAGTGTTGAAACAGTCCATTTCCTATGGTATCCCTATCCTCTTACATAAAGGTTAAAGTCACACAGGGGCTAACCTTAGCTAAAGTGTTGAGACAGTCCATTTCCTATGGTATCCCTATCCTCTTACATAAAGGTTAAAGTTACACAGGGGCTAACATTAACTACAGTGTTGAAACAGTACATTTCCCGTGGTATACCTATCCTCTTACATAAAGTTTACATTTACAAAGAGGCTCACATTAACTACAGTGTTGAAACAGTACATTTCCCATGGTATCCCTACCCTCTTACATAAAGGTTAAAGTTACACAGGGGCTAACATTAACTACAGTGTTGAAACAGTCCATTTCCCATGGTATCCCTATCCTCTTACATAAAGCTTAAAGTTACACAGGGGCCAACATTAACTACAGTATTGAAACAGTCCATTTCCTATGGTATCCCTATCCTCTTACATAAAGGTTAAAGTTACACAGGGGCTAACATTAGCTAAGGTGTTGAAACAGTCCATTTCCTATTTTATCCCTATCCTCTTACATAAAGGTTAAAGTTACACAGGAGCTAACATTAACTACACTGTTGAAACAGTCCATTTCCTATGTTATCCCTATCCTCTTACATAAAGGTTACATTTACACAGGGGGTAACATTAACTACAGTGTTGAAACAGTCCATTTCCTATCTTATCCCTATCCTCTTACATAAAGGTTAAAGTTACACAGGGGCTAACATTAACTACAGTGTTGAAACAGTCCATTTCCTATGGTATCCCTATGCTCATATATAAAGGTTACAGTTACAAAGAGGCTAACATTAACTACAGTGTTGAAACAGTCCATTTCCTATGATATCACTATCCTCTTATATAAAGCTTAAAGTTACACAGGGGCTAACCGTAGCTAAAGTGTTCAAACAGTCCATTTCCCATGGTATCCGTATCCTCTTACATAAAGCTTAAAGTCACACAGGGGCTAACCTTAGCTAAAGTGTTGAAACAGTACATTTCCTATGCTATCCCTATCCTCTTATATAAAGCTTAAAGTTACACAGGGGCTAACCATAGCTAAAGTGTTGAAACAGTACACTTCCTATGATATCCCTATCCTCTTATATAAAGCTTAAAGTTACACAGGGGCTAACCTTAGCTAAAGTGTTCAAACAGTCCATTTCCCATGGTATCCGTATCCTCTTACATAAAGCTTAAAGTTACAAAGGGGCTAACCTTAGCTAAAGTGTTCAAACAGTCCATTTCCCATGGTATCGTTATCCTCTTACATAAAGCTTAAAGTTACACAGGGGCTAACCTTAGCTAAAGTGTTGAAACAGTACATTTCCTATGGTATCGTTATCCTCTTACATAAAGGTTAAAGTTACAAAGGGGCTAACCTTAGCTAAAGTGTTCAAACAGTCCATTTCCCATGGTATCCGTATCCTCTTACATAAAGGTTAAAGTTACAAAGGGGTTAACCGTAGCTAAAGTGTTCAAACAGTCCATTTCCCATGGTATCCTTATCCTCTTACATAAAGGTTAAAGTTACAAAGGGGCTAACCTTAGCTAAAGTGTTCAAACAGTCCATTTCCCATGGTATCCGTATCTTCCTACATAAACGTTAAATTTACAAAGGGGCTAACCTTAGCTAAAGTGTTCAAACAGTCCATTTCCCATGGTATCCCTATCCTCTTACATAAACGTTAAAGTTACAAAGGGGCTAACCTTAGCTAAAGTGTTCAAACAGTCCATTTCCCATGGTATCCATATCCTCTTACATAAAGGTTAAAGTCACACAGGGGCTAACCTTAGCTAAAGTGTTCAAACAGTTCATTTCCCATGGTATCCGTATCCTCTTACATAAAGGTTACAGTTACACAAAGGCTAACATTAACTACAGTGTTGAAACAGTACATTTCCCATGGTATCCCTATCCTCTTACATAAAGGTTAAAGTTACACAGGGGCTAACATTAACTACAGTGTTGAAACAGTATATTTCCTATGGTATCCCTATCCTCTTACATAAAGGTTAAAGTCACACAGGGGCTAACCTTATCTAAAGTGTTGAAACAGTACATTTCCTATGGTATCCTTATCCTCTTACATAAAGCTTAAAGTTACACAGGGGCTAACATTAACTACAGTGTTGAAACAGTACATTTCCCATGGTATCAGTATCCTCGTACATAAAGGTTAAAGTCACACAGGGGCTAACCTTAGCTAAACTGTTGAAACAGTACATTTCCTATGGTATCCTTATCCTCTTACATAAAGCTTAAAGTTACACAGGGGCTAACATTAACTACAGTGTTGAAACAGTACATTTCCCATGGTATCCTTATCCTCTTACATAAAGGTTAAAGTCACACAGGGGCTAACCTTAGCTAAAGTGTTCAAACAGTACATTTCCTATGGTATCCCTATCCTCTTACATAAAGGTTAAAGTTACACATGGGCTACCATTAACGACAGTGTTGAAACAGTACATTTCCTATGGTATCCCTATCCTCTTACATAAAGGTTACAGTTACACAGAGGCTAACATTAACTACAGTGTTGAAACAGTACATTTCCTATGGTATCCCTATCCTCTTACATAAAGGTTAAAGTTACACACGGGCTAACATTAACTACAGTGTTGAAACAGTAAATTTCCTATGGTATCCCTATCCTCTTACATAAAGGTTAAAGTCACACAGGGGCTAACCTTAGCTAAAGTGTTGAAACAGTATATTTCCCATGGTATATCTATCCTCTTACATAAAGGTTAAAGTCACATAGGGGCTAACCTTAGCTAAAGTGTTGAAACAGTACATTTCCCATGGTATCCCTATCCTCTTACAAAAAGGTTAAAGTTACACAGAAGCTAACATTAACTACAGTGTTGAAACAGCACATTTCCCATGGTATCCCTATCCTCTTACATAAAGGTGAAAGTTACACAGGGGCTAACATTAACTACAGTGTTGAAACAGTACATTTCCTATGGTATCCCTATCCTCTTACATAAAGGTTAAAGTTACACAGAAGCTAACATTAACTACAGTGTTGAAACAGTCCATTTCCCATGGTATACCTACCCTCTTACATAAAGCTTAAAGTTACACAGGGGCCAACATTAACTACAGTGTTGAAACAGTCCATTTCCCATGGTATCCCTATCCTCTTACATAAAGCTTAAAGTTACACAGGGGCTAACCTTAGCTAAAGTGTTGAAACAGTATATTTCCCATGGTATATCTATCCTCTTACATAAAGGTTAAAGTCACATAGGGGCTAACCTTAGCTAAAGTGTTGAAACAGTACATTTCCCATGGTATCCCTATCCTCTTACAAAAAGGTTAAAGTTACACAGAAGCTAACATTAACTACAGTGTTGAAACAGCACATTTCCCATGGTATCCCTATCCTCTTACATAAAGGTGAAAGTTACACAGGGGCTAACATTAACTACAGTGTTGAAACAGTACATTTCCTATGGTATCCCTATCCTCTTACATAAAGGTTAAAGTTACACAGAAGCTAACATTAACTACAGTGTTGAAACAGTCCATTTCCCATGGTATACCTACCCTCTTACATAAAGCTTAAAGTTACACAGGGGCCAACATTAACTACAGTGTTGAAACAGTCCATTTCCCATGGTATCCCTATCCTCTTACATAAAGCTTAAAGTTACACAGGGGCCAACATTAACTACAGTGTTGAAACAGTCCATTTCCCATGGTATCCCTATCCTCTTACATAAAGGTTACAGTTACACAGAGGCTAACATTAACTACAGTGTTGAAACAGTACATTTCCCATGGTATCCCTATCCTCTTACATAAAGGTTAAAGTTACACAGGGGCTAACATTAGCTAAAGTGTTGAAACAGTCCATTTCCCATGGTATCCCTATCCTCTTACATAAAGGTTAAAGTTACACAGGGGCTAACATTAGCTAAAGTGTTGAAATAGTCCATTTCCCATGGTATCCCTATCCTCTTACATAAAGGTGAAAGTTAGACAGGGGCTAACATTAACTACAGTGTTGAAACAGTCCATTTCCCATGGTATCCCTATCCTCTTAAAGGTTAAAGTCACACAGGGGCCAACATTAACTACAGTGTTGAAACAGTACATTTCCCATGGTATCCCTATCCTCTTACATAAAGGTTAAAGTTACACACGGGCTAACATTAACTACAGTATTGAAACAGTACATTTCCCATGGTATCCCTATCCTCTTACATAAAGGTTAAAGTCACACAGGGGCTAACCTTAGCTAAAGTGTTGAAACAGTCCATTTCCTATGTTATCCCTATCCTCTTACATAAAGGTTAAAGTTACACAGGGGCTAACCTTAGCTAAAGTGTTGAAACAGTCCATTTCCTATGGTATCCCTATCCTCTTACATAAAGGTTAAAGTCACACAGGGGCTAACCTTAGCTAAAGTGTTGAGACAGTCCATTTCCTATGGTATCCCTATCCTCTTACATAAAGGTTAAAGTTACACAGGGGCTAACATTAACTACAGTGTTGAAACAGTACATTTCCCGTGGTATACCTATCCTCTTACATAAAGTTTACATTTACAAAGAGGCTCACATTAACTACAGTGTTGAAACAGTACATTTCCCATGGTATCCCTACCCTCTTACATAAAGGTTAAAGTTACACAGGGGCTAACATTAACTACAGTGTTGAAACAGTCCATTTCCCATGGTATCCCTATCCTCTTACATAAAGCTTAAAGTTACACAGGGGCCAACATTAACTACAGTATTGAAACAGTCCATTTCCTATGGTATCCCTATCCTCTTACATAAAGGTTAAAGTTACACAGGGGCTAACATTAGCTAAAGTGTTGAAACAGTCCATTTCCTATGGTATCCCTATCCTCTTACATAAAGGTTAAAGTTACACAGGAGCTAACATTAACTACACTGTTGAAACAGTCCATTTCCTATGTTATCCCTATCCTCTTACATAAAGGTTACATTTACACAGGGGCTAACATTAACTACAGTGTTGAAACTGTCCATTTCCTATCTTATCCCTATCCTCTTACATAAAGGTTAAAGTTACACAGGGGCTAACATTAACTACAGTGTTGAAACAGTCCATTTCCTATGGTATCCCTATGCTCATATATAAAGGTTACAGTTACAAAGAGGCTAACATTAACTACAGTGTTGAAACAGTCCATTTCCTATGGTATCCCTATCCTCTTACATAAAGGTTAAAGTTACACAGGGTCTAACCTTAGCTAAAGTGTGAAACAGTCCATTTCCCATGGTATCCCTATCCTCTTCCATAAAGGTTACAGTTACATAGAGGCTAACATTAACTACAGTGTTGAAACAGTCCATTTCCTATGATATCACTATCCTCTTATATAAAGCTTAAAGTTACACAGGGGCTAACCGTAGCTAAAGTGTTCAAACAGTCCATTTCCCATGGTATCCGTATCCTCTTACATAAAGCTTAAAGTCACACAGGGGCTAACCTTAGCTAAAGTGTTGAAACAGTACATTTCCTATGCTATCCCTATCCTCTTATATAAAGCTTAAAGTTACACAGGGGCTAACCTTAGCTAAAGTGTTGAAACAGTACACTTCCTATGATATCCCTATCCTCTTATATAAAGCTTAAAGTTACACAGGGGCTAACCTTAGCTAAAGTGTTCAAACAGTCCATTTCCCGTGGTATCCGTATCCTCTTACATAAAGCTTAAAGTTACAAAGGGGCTTACCTTAGCTAAAGTGTTCAAACAGTCCATTTCCCATGGTATCGTTATCCTCTTACATAAAGCTTAAAGTTACACAGGGGCTAACCTTAGCTAAAGTGTTGAAACAGTACATTTCCTATGGTATCGTTATCCTCTTACATAAATGTTAAAGTTACAAAGGGGCTAACCTTAGCTAAAGTGTTCAAACAGTCCATTTCCCATGGTATCCGTATCCTCTTACATAAAGGTTAAAGTTACAAAGGGGCTAACCTTAGCTAAAGTGTTCAAACAGTCCATTTCCCATGGTATCCGTATCCTCCTACATAAAGGTTAAAGTTACAAAGGGGCTAACCTTAGCTAAAGTGTTCAAACAGTCCATTTCCCATGGTATCCTTATCCTCTTACATAAAGGTTAAAGTTACAAAGGGGCTAACCTTAGCTAAAGTGTTCAAACAGTCCATTTCCCATGGTATCCGTATCTTCTTACATAAACGTTAAAGTTACAAAGGGGCTAACCTTAGCTAAAGTGTTCAAACAGTCCATTTCCCATGGTATCCCTATCCTCTTACATAAGCGTTAAAGTTACAAAGGGGCTAACCTTAGCTAAAGTGTTCAAACAGTCCATTTCCCATGGTATCCATATCCTCTTACATAAAGGTTAAAGTCACACAGGGGCTAACCTTAGCTAAAGTGTTGAAACAGTACATTTCCCATGGTATCCCTATCCTCTTACATAAAGGTTAAAGTCACACACGGGCTAACCATAGCTAAAGTGTTGAAACAGTACATTTCCCATGGTATCCCTATTCTCTTACATAAACATTAAAGTTACACAGGGGCTAACCTTAGCTAAAGTTTTCAAACAGTTCATTTCCCATGGTATCCGTATCCTCTTACATAAAGGTTACAGTTACACAGGCGCTAACATTAACTACAGTGTTGAAACAGTACATTTCCCATGGTATCCCTATCCTCTTACATAAAGGTTAAAGTTACACAGGGGCTAACATTAACTACAGTGTTGAAACAGTATATTTCCTATGGTATCCCTATCCTCTTACATAAAGGTTAAAGTCACACAGGGGCTAACCTTAGCTAAAGTGTTGAAACAGTACATTTCCTATGGTATCCTTATCCTCTTACATAAAGCTTAAAGTTACACAGGGGCTAACATTAACTACAGTGTTGAAACAGTACATTTCCCATGGTATCAGTATCCTCGTACATAAAGGTTAAAGTCACACAGGGGCTAACCTTAGCTAAACTGTTGAAATAGTACATTTCCTATGGTATCCTTATCCTCTTACATAAAGCTTAAAGTTACACAGGGGCTAACATTTACTACAGTGTTGAAACAGTACATTTCCTATGGTATCCCTATTCTCTTACATAAACATTAAAGTTACACAGGGGCTAACCTTAACTAAAGTGTTCAAACAGTTCATTTCCCATGGTATCCGTATCCTCTTACATAAAGGTTACAGTTACACAGGGGCTAACATTAACTACAGTGTTGAAACAGTACATTTCCCATGGTATCCCTATCCTCTTACATAAAGGTTAAAGTTACACAGGGGCTAACATTAACTACAGTGTTGAAACAGTATATTTCCTATGGTATCCCTATCCTCTTACATAAAGGTTAAAGTCACACAGGGGCTAACCTTAGCTAAAGTGTTGAAACAGTACATTTCCTATGGTATCCTTATCCTCTTACATAAAGCTTAAAGTTACACAGGGGCTAACATTAACTACAGTGTTGAAACAGTACATTTCCCATGGTATCAGTATCCTCGTACATAAAGGTTAAAGTCACACAGGGGCTAACCTTAGCTAAACTGTTGAAATAGTACATTTCCTATGGTATCCTTATCCTCTTACATAAAGCTTAAAGTTACACAGGGGCTAACATTAACTACAGTGTTGAAACAGTACATTTCCCATGGTATCCTTATCCTCTTACATAAAGGTTAAAGTCACACAGGGGCTAACCTTAGCTAAAGTGTTCAAACAGTCCATTTCCTATGTTATCCCTATCCTCTTACATAAAGGTTAAGGTTACACAGGGGCTAACATTAACTACAGTGTTGAAACAGTCCATTTCCTATGTTATCCCTATCCTTTTACATAAAGGTTAACGTTACACATGGGCTAACATTAACTACAGTGTTGAAACAGTACATTTCCCATGGTATCCTTATCCTCTTACATAAAGGTTAAAGTCACACAGGGGCTAACATTAGCTAAAGTGTTGAAACAGTACATTTCCCATGGTATCCTTATCCTCTTACATAAAGGTTAAAGTCACACAGGGGCTAACTTTAGCTAAAGTGTTGAAACAGTACATTTCCCATGGTATCCTTATCCTCTTACATAAAGGTTAAAGTTACACAGGGGCTAACCTTAGCTAAAGTGTTGAAACAGTACATTTCCCATGGTATCCTTATCCTCTTACATAAAGGTTAAAGTCACACAGGGGCTAACCTTAGCTAAAGTGTTGAAACAGTACATTTCCCATGGTATCCTTATCCTCTTACATAAAGGTTAAAGTCACACAGGGGCTAACCATAGCTAAAGTGTTGAAACAGTACATTTACCATGGTATCCTTATCCTCTTACATAAAGGTTAAAGTCACACAGGGGCTAACCTTAGCTAAAGTGTTGAAACAGTACATTTCCCATGGTATCCTTATCCTCTTACATAAAGGTTAAAGTCACACAGGGGCTAACCTTAGCTAAAGTGTTGAAACAGTACATTTCCCATGGTATCCTTATCCTCTTACATAAAGGTTAAAGTTACACAGGGGCTAACCTTAGCTAAAGCGTTGAAACAGTACATTTCCTATGGTATCCTTATCCTCTTACATAAAGGATAAAGTCACACAGGGGCTAACCATAGCTAAAGTGTTGAAACAGTAGATTTCCCATGGTATCCTTATCCTCTTACATAAAGGTTAAAGTTACACAGGGGCTAACCTTAGCTAAAGTGTTGAAACAGTACATTTCCTATGGTTTCCTTATCCTCTTACATAAAGCTTAAAGTTACACAGGGGCTAACATTGACTACAGTGTTGAAACTGTACATTTCCCATGGTATCCCTATCCTCTTACATAAAGGTTAAAGTTACACAGGGGCTAACATTAGCTAAAGTGTTGAAACAATACATTTCCTATGGTATCCTTATCCTCTTACATAAAGGTTAAAGTCACACAGGGGCTAACGTTAACTACAGTATTGAAACAGTCCATTTCATATGTTATCCCTATCTTCTTACATAAAGGTTAAAGTTACACAGGGGCTAACATTAACTACAGTGTTAAAACAGTCCATTTCCTATGTTATCCCTATCCTATTACATAAAGGTTAAAGTTACACAGGGGCTAACATTAACTACAGTTTTGAAACAGTCCATTTCCTATGTTATCCCTATCCTCTTACATAAAGGTTAAAGTTACACAGGGGTTAACATTAACTACAGTGTTGAAACAGTCCATTTCCTATGTTATCCCTATCCTCTTACATAAAGGTTAAAGTTACACATGGGCTAACATTAACTACAGTGTTAAAACAGTACATTTCCCAAGGTATCCTTATCCTCTTACATAAAGGTTAAAGTTACACAGGGGCTAACATTAGCTAAAGTGTTGAAACAGTACATTTCCCATGGTATCCTTATCCTCTTACATAAAGGTTAAAGTTACACAGGGGCTAACATTAGCTAAAGTGTTGAAACAGTCCATTTCCTATGTTATCCCTATCCTCTTACATAAAGGTTAAAGTTACACAGGGGCTAACATTAACTACAGTGTTGAAACAGTCCATTTCCTATGTTATCCCTATCCTCTTACATAAAGGTTAAAGTTACACATGGGCTAACATTAACTACAGTGTTGAAACAGTCCATTTCCTATGTTATCCCTATCCTCTTACATAAAGTTTAAAGTTACACATGGGCTAACATTAGCTAAAGTGTTGAAACAGTACATTTCCCATGGTATCCTTATCCTCTTACATAAAGGTTAAAGTTACACAGGGGCTAACCTTAGCTAAAGTGTTGAAACAGTACATTTCCTATGGTATCCTTATCCTCTTACATAAAGGTTAAAGTCACACAGGGGCTAACCTTAGCTAAAGTGTTGAAACAGTACATTTCCCATGGTATCCTTATCCTCTTACATAAAGGTTAAAGTCACACAGGGGCTAACCTTAGCTAAAATGTTGAAAACGTCCATTTCCTATGGTATCCTTATCCTCTTACATAAAGGTTAAAGTCATACAGGGGCTAACCTTAGCTAAAGTGTTGAAACAGTCCATTTCCTATGGTATCCTTATCCTCTTACATAAAGGTTAAAGTCACACAGGGGCTAACCTTAGCTAAAGTGTTGAAACAGTACATTTCCCATGGTATCCTTATCCTCTTACATAAAGGTTAAAGTCACACAGGGGCTAACATTAGCTAAAGTGTTGAAACAGTACATTTCCCATGGTATCCTTATCCTCTTACATAAAGGTTAAAGTTACACATGGGCTAACCTTAGCTAAAGTGTTGAAACAGTACATTTCCCATGGTATCCTTATCCTCTTACATAAAGGTTAAAGTTACACAGGGGCTAACCATAGCTAAAGTGTTGAAACAGTACATTTCCTATGGTATCGTTATCCTCTTACATAAAGCTTAAAGTTACACAGGGGCTAACCTTAGCTAGAGTGTTGAAACAGTACATTTTCTATGGTATCGTTATCCTCTTACATAAAGCTTAAAGTTACACAGGGGCTAACATTAACTACAGTGTTGAAACAGTCCATTTCCCGTGCTATCGCTATCCTCTTTTTTAACGGTTAAAGTCACACAGGGGCTAACATTAACTACAGTGTTGAAACAGTCCATTTCCTAAGGTATTCCTATCCGCACACATAAAGGTTACAATTACACAGGAGATAACCTTAGCTACTGTGTTGAAACAGTCCACTTCCCGTGCCATCACTATACTCTTACACAAAGGTTAACGTTGCACAGGATATAACCTTAACTACTGTGTTGAAACAGTCCATTTCCCGTGCTATCACTATTCTCTTACATAAAGGTTAGAGTTACACAGGGGATAACCTTAGCTACTGTGTTGAAACAGTCCATTTCCCGTGCTATCACTATCTTCTTACATAAAGGTTAAAGTTACACAGGTTATAACCCTAGCTACAATGTTGAAACAGTCCATTTCCCGTGCTATCACTATCCTCTTACATAAAGGTTACAGTTACACAGGTTATAATCCTAGGTACAGTGTTGAAACAGTCCATTTCCCGTGCTATCACTATCCTCTTACATAAAGGTTACAGTTACACAGGTTATAACCCTAGCTACAATGTTGAAACAGTCCATTTCCCGTGCTATTACTATCCTCTTACTTAAAGGTTAGAGTTACACAGGGGCTAACTTTAGCTAGTGTGTTGAAACAGTCCATTTCCCGTGCTATCACTATCCTCTTACATAAAGGTTAAAGTAACACAGGGTCTAAACTTAGCTACTGTGTTGAAACAGTCCAATTCCCGTCCTATCACTATCCTCTTACATAAAGGTTAAAGTTACACAGGGTCTAAACTTAGCTACTGTGTTGAAACAGTCCATTTCCCGTGCTATTACTATCCTCTTACATAAAGGTTAGAGTTACACAGGGGCTAACGTTAGCTAGTGTGTTGAAACAGTCCATTTCCCGTGCTATCACTATCCTCTCACATAATGGTTAAAGTTACACAGGGTCTAAACTTAGCTACTGTGTTAAAACAGTCAATTTCCCAAGGCATCCCTATCCTCTCACATAAAAGGTTAGAGTTACACAGGGGATAACCTTAGCTACAGTGTTGAAACAGTCCATTTCCCGTGCTATGACTATCCTCTTGAATAAATCTTACCATTACACAGGGGATAACCTTATCTGCAGTGTTGAAACAGTTTATTTCATATGGTATTTCTAACCTCTTATATAAAGGTTAGAGTACACAGGGGCTAACTTTAGCTACTGTGTTGAAACCGTCCATTTCCCAAGGTATCCCTATCCTCTCACATAAAGATTAGAGTTACACAGGGGATAACCTTAGCTACAGTGTTGAAACAGTCCGTTTCCCGTGCTATCACTATCCTCTTACATAAAGGTTAGAGTTACACAGGGTCTTACCTTAGCTACAGTGTTGAAACAGTCCATTTCCAGTGCTATCACTATCCTCTTACATAGAGGTTAAAGTTACACAGGTTATAACCCTAGCTACAGTGTTGAAACAGTCCATTTCCCGTGCTATCACTATCCTCTTACATAAAGGTTAAAGTTACACAGGTTATAACCCTAGCTACAGTGTTGAAACAGTCCATTTTCCGTGCTATCACTATCCTCTTACATAAAGGTTAGAGTTACACAGGGTCTAACCTTAGCTGCAGTGTTGAAACAGTCCATTTCCCGTGCTATCATTAACCTTTTACATAAAGGTTAGAGTTACACAGGGTCTAACCTTAGCTACTGTGTTGAAACAGTCCATTTCCCGTGCTATCACTATCCTCTTACATAAAGGTTAGAGTTACACAGGGTCTAACCTTAGCTACTGTGTTGAAACAGTCCATTTCCCGTGCTATCACTATCCTCTTACATAAAGGTTAGAGTTACACAGGGTCTAACCTTAGCTGCAGTGTTGAAACAGTCCATTTCCCGTGCTATCACTATCCTCTTACATAAAGGTTAGAGTTACACAGGGTCTAACCTTAGCTGCAGTGTTGAAACAGTCCATTTCCCGTGCTATTACTAACCTCTTACATAAAGGTTAGAGTTAAACAGGGTCTAACCTTAGCTACTGTGTTGAAACAGTCCATTTCCCGTGCTATCACTAACCTCTTACATAAACGTTAAAGTTACACAGGGGCTAACCTTAGCTGCATGTTGAAACAGTCCATTTCCCAAGGTATCGCTATCCTCTCAAATAAAGGTTACAATTACACAGTGGCTAACCTTAACTGCAGTGTTGAAACAGTCCATTTCCCAAGGTATCGCTATCCTCTCAAATAAAGGTTACAATTACACAGGGGCTAACCTTAACTGCAGTGTTGAAACAGTCCATTTCCCACGGTATCCCTAACCTCTTACATAAAGGTTAGAGTTTCACAGGGGCTAACCTTAGCTGCATGTTGAAACAGTCCATTTCCCAGGGTATGCCTATCCTCTCACATAAAGGTTAAAATTACACAGGGGCTAACCTTAGCTGCAGTGTTGAGTCAGTACATTTCCCAAGGTATCCCTATCCTCTCACATTAAGGTTACAATTACACAAGGGCTAACCTTAGCTGCATGTTTAAACAGTCCATTTCCCAAAGTATCCCTATACTCTTACATAAAGGTTACAATTACACAGGGGCTAACCTTAGCTGCAGTGTTCAAACAGTCCATTTCCCAAGGTATCCCTATCCTCTCACATAAAGGTTACAATTACACAGGGGATATCCGTAGCTACAGTGTTGAAACAGTTCATTTTCCCATGGTATCCCTATTCTCTTACATAAAGGTTATAACTACACAGGAGCTAACCTAGGCTAGGTGTTGAGACAGTCCATTATCCATAGTATCACTATCCTCTTACATAAAGGTTACAGCTATACAGGGGATAGCCTTAGCTACAGTGTTATAACAGTCCATTTCCCATAGTATCTCTATCCTCTTACATAAAGGTTACAGCTATACAGGGGATAGCCTTAGCTACAGTGTTGTAACAGTCCATTTCCCATAGTATCCCTATCCTCTTACATAAAGGTTACAGCTATACAGGGGATAGCCTTAGCTACAGTGTTGTAACAGTCCATTTCCCATGTTGTCACTATCCTCTTACATAAAGGTTACAGCTATAAAGGGGATAGCCTTAGCTACAGTGTTGTAACAGTCCATTTCCCATAGTATCCCTATCCTCTTACATAAAGGTTACAGCTATACAGGGGATTGCATTAGCTACAGTGTTGTAACAGTCCATTTCCCATAGTATCCCTATCCTCTTACATAAAGGTTACAGCTATACAGGGGATAGCCTTAGCTACAGTGTTGTAACAGTCCATTTCCCATAGTATCCCTATCCTGTTACATAGAGGTTACAGCTGTAGAGGGTTTAGCCTTAGCTACAGTGTTGTAACAGTCTATTACCCATAGTATCCCTATCCTCTTACATAAAGGTTACAACTACACAGGGGATAGCCTTAGCTACAGTGTTGAAACAGTATATTTCCCATGTTATCACTATCCTCTTACATAAAGGTTACAACTACACAGGGGATAGCCTTAGCTACAGTGTTGAAACAGTATATTTCCCATGTTATCACTATCCTCTTACATAAAGGTTACCAGTACACAGGGGATAACCTTAGCTAAGTGTTGAAACACTATATTTCCCATAGCATCCCTATCCTATTACATAAAGGTTTCAGTTACACAAGGGATATCGTTAGCTACTGTGTTGAAACAGGCCGTTTCCCATGCTACCACTATCCTCTTACATAACGGTTACAGTCACAGGGGCTAAACTGAGCTAGGTGTTGAGACAGTTTTTTTCCCAAGGTATCCCTATCCTCTTACATAATGGTTACAATTACGCAGGGGTTAACCTTAGCTAAAGTGTTGAAAGAGTCCATTTCCCGTGTTATCGCTATTCTCTTACAAAAAGGATAGAATTACACAGGGGTAACTCTAGCTACAGTGTTGAAACAGTCCATTTCCCGTGCTATCACTATCTTCTTACATGAAGGTTAGAATTATACAGGTTATAACAATAGCTACAGTGTTGAAACAGTCCATTTCCCGTGCTATCAATATTCTCTTACATAAAGGTTAGAGTTACACAGGGGATAACGTTAGGTACAGTGTTGAAACAGTCCATTTCCCGTGCTATCACTATCTTCTTACATAAAGGTTAGAATTATACAGGTTATAACAATAGCTACAATGTTGAAACAGTCCATTTCTCCTGCTATCACTATCTTCTTACATAAAGGTTAGAGTTATACAGGTTATAACAATAGCTACATTGTTGAAACAGTCCATTTCCCATGCTATCACTATCTTCTTACATAAAGGTTAAAGTTACACAGGGGATAACCTTAGCTACAGTGTTGAAACAGTCCATTTCCCATGCTATCACTATCTTCTTACATAAAGGTTAGAATTATACAGGTTATAACAAAAGCTACAGTGTTGAAACAGTCCATTTTCCGTGCTATCACTATCTTCTTACATAAAGGTTAGAATTATACAGGTTATAACAATAGCTACAATGTTGAAACAGTCCATTTCTCCTGCTATCACTATCTTCTTACATAAAGGTTAGAATTATACAGGTTATAACAATAGCTACAGTGTTGAAACAGTCCATTTCCCATGCTATCACTATCTTCTTACATTAAGGTTAAAGTTACACAGGGGATAACCTTAGCTACAGTGTTGAAACAGTCCATTTCCCATGCTATCACTATCTTCTTACATAAAGGTTAGAATTATACAGGTTATAACAAAAGCTACAGTGTTGAAACAGTCCATTTCTCCTGTTAATACTATTCTCTTACATAAAGGTTAGAGTTACACAGGGGATAACGTTAGGTACAGTGTTGAAACAGTCCCTTTCCCATGGTATCCCTATCCTCTTACATAATGGTTACAATTACACAGGGGTTAACCGTAGCACAGTGTTGAAACAGTCCATTTTCCATGCTATCACTATCCTCTTACATAAAGGTTACATTTACACAGCGGCTAACGTTTTACTATTGTGTTGAAACAGTACATTTCCTATGGTATCCCTATCCTCTTACATAAAGGTTACAGATACACAGAGGCTAACATTAGCTACAGTGTTGAAACAGTACATTTCCTATGGTATCCCTATCCTCTTACATAAAGGTTAAAGTTACACACGGGCTAACATTAACTACAGTGTTGAAACAGTACATTTCTTATGGTATCCCTATCCTCTTACATAAAGGTTAAAGTCACACAGGGGCTAACCTTAGCTAAAGTGTTGAAACAGTATATTTCCCATGGTATATCTATCCTCTTACATAAAGGTTAAAGTCACATAGGGGCTAACCTTAGCTAAAGTGTTGAAACAGTACATTTCCCATGGTATCCCTATCCTCTTACATAAAGGTTAAAGTTACACAGAAGCTAACATTAACTACAGTGTTGAAACAGCACATTTCCCATGGTATCCCTATCCTCTTACATAAAGGTGAAAGTTACACAGGGGCTAACATTAACTACAGTGTTGAAACAGTACATTTCCTATGGTATCCCTATCCTCTTACATAAAGGTTAAAGTTACACAGAAGCTAACATTAACTACAGTGTTGAAACAGTCCATTTCCCATGGTATACCTACCCTCTTACATAAAGCTTAAAGTTACACATGGGCCAACATTAACTACAGTGTTGAAACAGTCCATTTCCCATGGTATCCCTATCCTCTTACATAAAGGTTACAGTTACACAGAGGCTAACATTAACTACAGTGTTGAAACAGTACATTTCCCATGGTATCCCTATCCTCTTACATAAAGGTTAAAGTTACACAGGGGCTAACATTAGCTAAAGTGTTGAAACAGTCCATTTCCCATGGTATCCCTATCCTCTTACATAAAGGTTATAGTTACACAGGGGCTAACATTAGCTAAAGTGTTGAAACAGTCCATTTCCCATGGTATTCCTATCCTCTTACATAAAGGTGAAAGTTAGACAGGGGCTAACATTAACTACAGTGTTGAAACAGTCCATTTCCCATGGTATCCCTATCCTCTTAAAGGTTAAAGTCACACAGGGGCCAACATTAACTACAGTGTTGAAACAGTACATTTCCCATGGTATCCCTATCCTCTTACATAAAGGTTAAAGTTACACACGGGCTAACATTAACTACAGTGTTGAAACAGTACATTTCCCATGGTATCCCTATCCTCTTACATAAAGGTTAAAGTCACACAGGGGCTAACCTTAGCTAAAGTGTTGAAACAGTCCATTTCCTATGTTATCCCTATCCTCTTACATAAAGGTTAAAGTTACACAGGGGCTAACCTTAGCTAAAGTGTTGAAACAGTCCATTTCCTATGGTATCCCTATCCTCTTACATAAAGGTTAAAGTCACACAGGGGCTAACCTTAGCTAAAGTGTTGAGACAGTCCATTTCCTATGGTATCCCTATCCTCTTACATAAAGGTTAAAGTTACACAGGGGCTAACATTAACTACAGTGTTGAAACAGTACATTTCCCGTGGTATACCTATCCTCTTACATAAAGTTTACATTTACCAAGAGGCTCACATTAACTACAGTGTTTGAAACAGTACATTTCCCATGGTATCCCTACCCTCTTACATAAAGGTTAAAGTGACACAGGGGCTAACATTAACTATAGTGTTGAAACAGTCCATTTCCCATGGTATCCCTATCCTCTTACATAAAGGTTAAAGTTACACAGGAGCTAACATTAACTACACTGTTGAAACAGTCCATTTCCTATGTTATCCCTATCCTCTTACATAAAGGTTACATTTACACAGGGGCTAACATTAACTACAGTGTTGAAACAGTCCATTTCCTATCTTATCCCTATCCTCTTACATAAAGGTTAAAGTTACACAGGGGCTAACATTAACTACAGTGTTGAAACAGTCCATTTCCTATGGTATCCCTATGCTCATATATAAAGGTTACAGTTACAAAGAGGCTAACATTAACTACAGTGTTGAAACAGTCCATTTCCTATGGTATCCCTATCCTCTTACATAAAGGTTAAAGTTACACAGGGTCTAACCTTAGCTAAAGTGTGAAACAGTCCATTTCCCATGGTATCCCTATCCTCTTCCATAAAGGTTACAGTTACACAGAGGCTAACATTAACTACAGTGTTGAAACAGTCCATTTCCTATGCTATCCCTATCCTCTTATATAAAGCTTAAAGTCACACAGGGGCTAACCTTAGCTAAAGTGTTGAAACAGTACATTTCCTATGCTATCCCTATCCTCTTATATAAAGCTTAAAGTTACACAGGGGCTAACCTTAGCTAAAGTGTTGAAACAGTACACTTCCTATGATATCCCTATCCTCTTATATAAAGCTTAAAGTTACACAGGGGCTAACCTTAGCTAAAGTGTTCAAACAGTCCATTTCCCATGGTATCCGTATCCTCTTACATAAAGCTTAAAGTCACAAAGGGGCTAACCTTAGCTAAAGTGTTCAAACAGTCCATTTCCCATGGTATCGTTATCCTCTTACATAAAGCTTAAAGTTACACAGGGGCTAACTTTAGCTAAAGTGTTGAAACAGTACATTTCCCATGGTATCCTTATCCTCTTACATAAAGGTTAAAGTTACACAGGGGCTAACCTTAGCTAAAGTGTTGAAACAGTACATTTCCCATGGTATCCTTATCCTCTTACATAAATGTTAAAGTCACACAGGGGCTAACCTTAGCTAAAGTGTTGAAACAGTACATTTCCCATGGTATCCTTATCCTCTTACATAAAGGTTAAAGTCACACAGGGGCTAACCATAGCTAAAGTGTTGAAACAGTACATTTACCATGGTATCCTTATCCTCTTACATAAAGGTTAAAGTCACACAGGGGCTAACCTTAGCTAAAGTGTTGAAACAGTACATTTCCCATGGTATCCTTATCCTCTTACATAAAGGTTAAAGTCACACAGGGGCTAACCTTAGCTAAAGTGTTGAAACAGTACATTTCCCATGGTATCCTTATCCTCTTACATAAAGGTTAAAGTTACACAGGGGCTAACCTTAGCTAAAGCGTTGAAACAGTACATTTCCTATGGTATCCTTATCCTCTTACATAAAGGATAAAGTCACACAGGGGCTAACCATAGCTAAAGTGTTGAAACAGTAGATTTCCCATGGTATCCTTATCCTCTTACATAAAGGTTAAAGTTACACAGGGGCTAACCTTAGCTAAAGTGTTGAAACAGTACATTTCCTATGGTTTCCTTATCCTCTTACATAAAGCTTAAAGTTACACAGGGGCTAACATTGACTACAGTGTTGAAACTGTACATTTCCCATGGTATCCCTATCCTCTTACATAAAGGTTAAAGTTACACAGGGGCTAACATTAGCTAAAGTGTTGAAACAGTACATTTCCTATGGTATCCTTATCCTCTTACATAAAGGTTAAAGTCACACAGGGGCTAACGTTAACTACAGTATTGAAACAGTCCATTTCATATGTTATCCCTATCCTCTTACATAAAGGTTAAAGTTACACAGGGGCTAACATTAACTACAGTGTTAAAACAGTCCATTTCCTATGTTATCCCTATCCTCTTACATAAAGGTTAAAGTTACACAGGGGCTAACATTAACTACAGTTTTGAAACAGTCCATTTCCTATGTTATCCCTATCCTCTTACATAAAGGTTAAAGTTACACAGGGGTTAACATTAACTACAGTGTTGAAACAGTCCATTTCCTATGTTATCCCTATCCTCTTACATAAAGGTTAAAGTTACACATGGGCTAACATTAACTACAGTGTTAAAACAGTACATTTCCCAAGGTATCCTTATCCTCTTACATAAAGGTTAAAGTTACACAGGGGCTAACATTAGCTAAAGTGTTGAAACAGTACATTTCCCATGGTATCCTTATCCTCTTACATAAAGGTTAAAGTTACACAGGGGCTAACATTAGCTAAAGTGTTGAAACAGTCCATTTCCTATGTTATCCCTGTCCTCTTACATAAAGGTTAAAGTTACACAGGGGCTAACATTAACTACAGTGTTGAAACAGTCCATTTCCTATGTTATCCCTATCCTCTTACATAAAGGTTAAAGTTACACATGGGCTAACTTTAACTACAGTGTTGAAACAGTCCATTTCCTATGTTATCCCTATCCTCTTACATAAAGTTTAAAGTTACACATGGGCTAACATTAGCTAAAGTGTTGAAACAGTACATTTCCCATGGTATCCTTATCCTCTTACATAAAGGTTAAAGTTACACAGGGGCTAACCTTAGCTAAAGTGTTGAAACAGTACATTTCCTATGGTATCCTTATCCTCTTACATAAAGGTTAAAGTCACACAGGGGCTAACCTTAGCTAAAATGTTGAAACAGTCCATTTCCTATGGTATCCTTATCCTCTTACATAAAGGTTAAAGTCATACAGGGGCTAACCTTAGCTAAAGTGTTGAAACAGTCCATTTCCTATGGTATCCTTATCCTCTTACATAAAGGTTAAAGTCACACAGGGGCTAACCTTAGCTAAAGTGTTGAAACAGTACATTTCCCATGGTATCCTTATCCTCTTACATAAAGGTTAAAGTCACACAGGGGCTAACATTAGCTAAAGTGTTGAAACAGTACATTTCCCATGGTATCCTTATCCTCTTACATAAAGGTTAAAGTTACACATGGGCTAACCTTAGCTAAAGTGTTGAAACAGTACATTTCCCATGGTATCCTTATCCTCTTACATAAAGGTTAAAGTTACACAGGGGCTAACCATAGCTAAAGTGTTGAAACGGTACATTTCCTATGGTATCGTTATCCTCTTACATAAAGCTTAAAGTTACACAGGGGCTAACCTTAGCTAGAGTGTTGAAACAGTACATTTTCTATGGTATCGTTATCCTCTTACATAAAGCTTAAAGTTACACAGGGGCTAACATTAACTACAGTGTTGAAACAGTCCATTTCCCGTGCTATCGCTATCCTCTTTTTTAACGGTTAAAGTCACACAGGGGCTAACATTAACTACAGTGTTGAAACAGTCCATTTCCTAAGGTATTCCTATCCGCACACATAAAGGTTACAATTACACAGGAGATAACCTTAGCTACTGTGTTGAAACAGTCCACTTCCCGTGCCATCACTATACTCTTACACAAAGGTTAAAGTTGCACAGGATATAACCTTAGCTACTGTGTTGAAACAGTCCATTTCCCGTGCTATCACTATCTTCTTACATAAAGGTTAAAGTTACACAGGTTATAACCCTAGCTACAATGTTGAAACAGTCCATTTCCCGTGCTATCACTATCCTCTTACATAAAGGTTACAGTTACACAGGTTATAATCCTAGGTACAGTGTTGAAACAGTCCATTTCCCGTGCTATCACTATC
Organism: Deroplatys truncata; assembly: GCA_030765065.1. Classification (NCBI taxonomy): domain Eukaryota; kingdom Metazoa; phylum Arthropoda; class Insecta; order Mantodea; family Mantidae; genus Deroplatys; species Deroplatys truncata. The sequence continues at coordinate 4,711,938 of CM060978.1, forward strand.
CTCTTACATAAAGGTTACAGTTACACAGGTTATAACCCTAGCTACAATGTTGAAACAGTCCATTTCCCGTGCTATTACTATCCTCTTACTTAAAGGTTAGAGTTACACAGGGGCTAACTTTAGCTAGTGTGTTGAAACAGTCCATTTCCCGTGCTATCACTATCCTCTTACATAAAGGTTAAAGTAACACAGGGTCTAAACTTAGCTACTGTGTTGAAACAGTCCAATTCCCGTCCTATCACTATCCTCTTACATAAAGGTTAAAGTTACACAGGGTCTAAACTTAGCTACTGTGTTGAAACAGTCCATTTCCCGTGCTATTACTATCCTCTTACATAAAGGTTAGAGTTACACAGGGGCTAACGTTAGCTAGTGTGTTGAAACAGTCCATTTCCCGTGCTATCACTATCCTCTCACATAATGGTTAAAGTTACACAGGGTCTAAACTTAGCTACTGTGTTAAAACAGTCAATTTCCCAAGGCATCCCTATCCTCTCACATAAAAGGTTAGAGTTACACAGGGGATAACCTTAGCTACAGTGTTGAAACAGTCCATTTCCCGTGCTATGACTATCCTCTTGAATAAATCTTACCATTACACAGGGGATAACCTTATCTGCAGTGTTGAAACAGTCCATTTCATATGGTATTTCTAACCTCTTATATAAAGATTAGAGTACACAGGGGCTAACTTTAGCTACTGTGTTGAAACCGTCCATTTCCCAAGGTATCCCTATCCTCTCACATAAAGATTAGAGTTACACAGGGGATAACCTTAGCTACAGTGTTAAACAGTCCGTTTCCCGTGCTATCACTATCCTCTTACATAAAGGTTAAAGTTACACAGGTTATAACCCTAGCTACAGTGTTGAAACAGTCCGTTTCCCGTGCTATCACTATCCTCTTACATAAAGGTTAAAGTTACACAGGTTATAACCCTAGCTACAGTGTTGAAACAGTCCATTTTCCGTGCTATCACTATCCTCTTACATAAAGGTTAGAGTTACACAGGGTCTAACCTTAGCTGCAGTGTTGAAACAGTCCATTTCCCGTGCTATCATTAACCTTTTACATAAAGGTTAGAGTTACACAGGGTCTAACCTTAGCTACTGTGTTGAAACAGTCCATTTCCCGTGCTATCACTATCCTCTTACATAAAGGTTAGAGTTACACAGGGTCTAACCTTAGCTACTGTGTTGAAACAGTCCATTTCCCGTGCTATCACTATCCTCTTACATAAAGGTTAGAGTTACACAGGGTCTAACCTTAGCTGCAGTGTTGAAACAGTCCATTTCCCGTGCTATCACTATCCTCTTACATAAAGGTTAGAGTTACACAGGGTCTAACCTTAGCTGCAGTGTTGAAACAGTCCATTTCCCGTGCTATTACTAACCTCTTACATAAAGGTTAGAGTTAAACAGGGTCTAACCTTAGCTACTGTGTTGAAACAGTCCATTTCCCGTGCTATTACTAACCTCTTACATAAACGTTAAAGTTACACAGGGGCTAACCTTAGCTGCATGTTGAAACAGTCCATTTCCCAAGGTATCGCTATCCTCTCAAATAAAGGTTACAATTACACAGGGGCTAACCTTAACTGCAGTGTTGAAACAGTCCATTTCCCAAGGTATCGCTATCCTCTCAAATAAAGGTTACAATTACACAGGGGCTAACCTTAACTGCAGTGTTGAAACAGTCCATTTCCCACGGTATCCCTAACCTCTTACATAAAGGTTAGAGTTTCACAGGGGCTAACCTTAGCTGCATGTTGAAACAGTCCATTTCCCAGGGTATGCCTATCCTCTCACATAAAGGTTAAAATTACACAGGGGCTAACCTTAGCTGCAGTGTTGAGTCAGTACATTTCCCAAGGTATCCCTATCCTCTCACATTAAGGTTACAATTACACAAGGGCTAACCTTAGCTGCATGTTTAAACAGTCCATTTCCCAAAGTATCCCTATACTCTTACATAAAGGTTACAATTACACAGGGGCTAACCTTAGCTGCAGTGTTCAAACAGTCCATTTCCCAAGGTATCCCTATCCTCTCACATAAAGGTTACAATTACACAGGGGATATCCGTAGCTACAGTGTTGAAACAGTTCATTTTCCCATGGTATCCCTATTCTCTTACATAAAGGTTATAACTACACAGGAGCTAACCTAGGCTAGGTGTTGAGACAGTCCATTATCCATAGTATCACTATCCTCTTACATAAAGGTTACAGCTATACAGGGGATAGCCTTAGCTACAGTGTTATAACAGTCCATTTCCCATAGTATCTCTATCCTCTTACATAAAGGTTACAGCTATACAGGGGATAGCCTTAGCTACAGTGTTGTAACAGTCCATTTCCCATAGTATCCCTATCCTCTTACATAAAGGTTACAGCTATACAGGGGATAGCCTTAGCTACAGTGTTGTAACAGTCCATTTCCCATGTTGTCACTATCCTCTTACATAAAGGTTACAGCTATAAAGGGGATAGCCTTAGCTACAGTGTTGTAACAGTCCATTTCCCATAGTATCCCTATCCTCTTACATAAAGGTTACAGCTATACAGGGGATTGCATTAGCTACAGTGTTGTAACAGTCCATTTCCCATAGTATCCCTATCCTCTTACATAAAGGTTACAGCTATACAGGGGATAGCCTTAGCTACAGTGTTGTAACAGTCCATTTCCCATAGTATCCCTATCCTGTTACATAGAGGTTACAGCTGTAGAGGGTTTAGCCTTAGCTACAGTGTTGTAACAGTCTATTATCCATAGTATCCCTATCCTCTTACATAAAGGTTACAACTACACAGGGGATAGCCTTAGCTACAGTGTTGAAACAGTATATTTCCCATGTTATCACTATCCTCTTACATAAAGGTTACCAGTACACAGGGGATAACCTTAGCTAAGTGTTGAAACACTATATTTCCCATGGTATCCCTATCCTCTTACATAAAGGTTAGAATTACACAGGGGTTAACCTTAGCTAGGTGATGAAACACTCCATTTCCCATAGCATCCCTATCCTATTACATAAAGGTTACAGTTACACAAGGGATATCGTTAGCTACTGTGTTGAAACAGGCCGTTTCCCATGCTACCACTATCCTCTTACATAACGGTTACAGTCACAGGGGCTAAACTGAGCTAGGTGTTGAGACAGTCCTTTTCCCAAGGTATCCCTATCCTCTTACATAATGGTTACAATTACGCAGGGGTTAACCTTAGCTAAAGTGTTGAAAGAGTCCATTTCCCGTGTTATCGCTATTCTCTTACAAAAAGGATAGAATTACACAGGGGTAACTCTAGCTACAGTGTTGAAACAGTCCATTTCCCGTGCTATCACTATCTTCTTACATGAAGGTTAGAATTATACAGGTTATAACAATAGCTACAGTGTTGAAACAGTCCATTTCCCGTGCTATCAATATTCTCTTACATAAAGGTTAGAGTTACACAGGGGATAACGTTAGGTACAGTGTTGAAACAGTCCATTTCCCGTGCTATCACTATCTTCTTACATAAAGGTTAGAATTATACAGGTTATAACAATAGCTACAATGTTGAAACAGTCCATTTCTCCTGCTATCACTATCTTCTTACATAAAGGTTAGAGTTATACAGGTTATAACAATAGCTACATTGTTGAAACAGTCCATTTCCCATGCTATCACTATCTTCTTACATAAAGGTTAAAGTTACACAGGGGATAACCTTAGCTACAGTGTTGAAACAGTCCATTTCCCATGCTATCACTATCTTCTTACATAAAGGTTAGAATTATACAGGTTATAACAAAAGCTACAGTGTTGAAACAGTCCATTTCCCATGCTATCACTATCTTCTTACATTAAGGTTAAAGTTACACAGGGGATAACCTTAGCTACAGTGTTGAAACAGTCCATTTCCCATGCTATCACTATCTTCTTACATAAAGGTTAGAATTATACAGGTTATAACAAAAGCTACAGTGTTGAAACAGTCCATTTCTCCTGTTAATACTATTCTCTTACATAAAGGTTAGAGTTACACAGGGGATAACGTTAGGTACAGTGTTGAAACAGTCCCTTTCCCATGGTATCCCTATCCTCTTACATAATGGTTACAATTACACAGGGGTTAACCGTAGCACAGTGTTGAAACAGTCCATTTTCCATGCTATCACTATCCTCTTACATAAAGGTTACATTTACACAGCGGCTAACGTTTTACTATTGTGTTGAAACAGTACATTTCCTATGGTATCCCTATCCTCTTACATAAAGGTTACAGATACACAGAGGCTAACATTAGCTACAGTGTTGAAACAGTACATTTCCTATGGTATCCCTATCCTCTTACATAAAGGTTAAAGTTACACACGGGCTAACATTAACTACAGTGTTGAAACAGTACATTTCTTATGGTATCCCTATCCTCTTACATAAAGGTTAAAGTCACACAGGGGCTAACCTTAGCTAAAGTGTTGAAACAGTATATTTCCCATGGTATATCTATCCTCTTACATAAAGGTTAAAGTCACATAGGGGCTAACCTTAGCTAAAGTGTTGAAACAGTACATTTCCCATGGTATCCCTATCCTCTTACATAAAGGTTAAAGTTACACAGAAGCTAACATTAACTACAGTGTTGAAACAGCACATTTCCCATGGTATCCCTATCCTCTTACATAAAGGTGAAAGTTACACAGGGGCTAACATTAACTACAGTGTTGAAACAGTACATTTCCTATGGTATCCCTATCCTCTTACATAAAGGTTAAAGTTACACAGAAGCTAACATTAACTACAGTGTTGAAACAGTCCATTTCCCATGGTATACCTACCCTCTTACATAAAGCTTAAAGTTACACATGGGCCAACATTAACTACAGTGTTGAAACAGTCCATTTCCCATGGTATCCCTATCCTCTTACATAAAGGTTACAGTTACACAGAGGCTAACATTAACTACAGTGTTGAAACAGTACATTTCCCATGGTATCCCTATCCTCTTACATAAAGGTTAAAGTTACACAGGGGCTAACATTAGCTAAAGTGTTGAAACAGTCCATTTCCCATGGTATCCCTATCCTCTTACATAAAGGTTATAGTTACACAGGGGCTAACATTAGCTAAAGTGTTGAAACAGTCCATTTCCCATGGTATTCCTATCCTCTTACATAAAGGTGAAAGTTAGACAGGGGCTAACATTAACTACAGTGTTGAAACAGTCCATTTCCCATGGTATCCCTATCCTCTTAAAGGTTAAAGTCACACAGGGGCCAACATTAACTACAGTGTTGAAACAGTACATTTCCCATGGTATCCCTATCCTCTTACATAAAGGTTAAAGTTACACACGGGCTAACATTAACTACAGTGTTGAAACAGTACATTTCCCATGGTATCCCTATCCTCTTACATAAAGGTTAAAGTCACACAGGGGCTAACCTTAGCTAAAGTGTTGAAACAGTCCATTTCCTATGTTATCCCTATCCTCTTACATAAAGGTTAAAGTTACACAGGGGCTAACCTTAGCTAAAGTGTTGAAACAGTCCATTTCCTATGGTATCCCTATCCTCTTACATAAAGGTTAAAGTCACACAGGGGCTAACCTTAGCTAAAGTGTTGAGACAGTCCATTTCCTATGGTATCCCTATCCTCTTACATAAAGGTTAAAGTTACACAGGGGCTAACATTAACTACAGTGTTGAAACAGTACATTTCCCGTGGTATACCTATCCTCTTACATAAAGTTTACATTTACAAAGAGGCTCACATTAACTACAGTGTTTGAAACAGTACATTTCCCATGGTATCCCTACCCTCTTACATAAAGGTTAAAGTGACACAGGGGCTAACATTAACTACAGTGTTGAAACAGTCCATTTCCCATGGTATCCCTATCCTCTTACATAAAGGTTAAAGTTACACAGGAGCTAACATTAACTACACTGTTGAAACAGTCCATTTCCTATGTTATCCCTATCCTCTTACATAAAGGTTACATTTACACAGGGGCTAACATTAACTACAGTGTTGAAACAGTCCATTTCCTATCTTATCCCTATCCTCTTACATAAAGGTTAAAGTTACACAGGGGCTAACATTAACTACAGTGTTGAAACAGTCCATTTCCTATGGTATCCCTATGCTCATATATAAAGGTTACAGTTACAAAGAGGCTAACATTAACTACAGTGTTGAAACAGTCCATTTCCTATGGTATCCCTATCCTCTTACATAAAGGTTAAAGTTACACAGGGTCTAACCTTAGCTAAAGTGTGAAACAGTCCATTTCCCATGGTTTCCCTATCCTCTTCCATAAAGGTTACAGTTACACAGAGGCTAACATTAACTACAGTGTTGAAACAGTCCATTTCCTATGCTATCCCTATCCTCTTATATAAAGCTTAAAGTCACACAGGGGCTAACCTTAGCTAAAGTGTTGAAACAGTACATTTCCTATGCTATCCCTATCCTCTTATATAAAGCTTAAAGTTACACAGGGGCTAACCTTAGCTAAAGTGTTGAAACAGTACACTTCCTATGATATCCCTATCCTCTTATATAAAGCTTAAAGTTACACAGGGGCTAACCTTAGCTAAAGTGTTCAAACAGTCCATTTCCCATGGTATCCGTATCCTCTTACATAAAGCTTAAAGTCACAAAGGGGCTAACCTTAGCTAAAGTGTTCAAACAGTCCATTTCCCATGGTATCGTTATCCTCTTACATAAAGCTTAAAGTTACACAGGGGCTAACTTTAGCTAAAGTGTTGAAACAGTACATTTCCCATGGTATCCTTATCCTCTTACATAAAGGTTAAAGTTACACAGGGGCTAACCTTAGCTAAAGTGTTGAAACAGTACATTTCCCATGGTATCCTTATCCTCTTACATAAATGTTAAAGTCACACAGGGGCTAACCTTAGCTAAAGTGTTGAAACAGTACATTTCCCATGGTATCCTTATCCTCTTACATAAAGGTTAAAGTCACACAGGGGCTAACCATAGCTAAAGTGTTGAAACAGTACATTTACCATGGTATCCTTATCCTCTTACATAAAGGTTAAAGTCACACAGGGGCTAACCTTAGCTAAAGTGTTGAAACAGTACATTTCCCATGGTATCCTTATCCTCTTACATAAAGGTTAAAGTCACACAGGGGCTAACCTTAGCTAAAGTGTTGAAACAGTACATTTCCCATGGTATCCTTATCCTCTTACATAAAGGTTAAAGTTACACAGGGGCTAACCTTAGCTAAAGCGTTGAAACAGTACATTTCCTATGGTATCCTTATCCTCTTACATAAAGGATAAAGTCACACAGGGGCTAACCATAGCTAAAGTGTTGAAACAGTAGATTTCCCATGGTATCCTTATCCTCTTACATAAAGGTTAAAGTTACACAGGGGCTAACCTTAGCTAAAGTGTTGAAACAGTACATTTCCTATGGTTTCCTTATCCTCTTACATAAAGCTTAAAGTTACACAGGGGCTAACATTGACTACAGTGTTGAAACTGTACATTTCCCATGGTATCCCTATCCTCTTACATAAAGGTTAAAGTTACACAGGGGCTAACATTAGCTAAAGTGTTGAAACAGTACATTTCCTATGGTATCCTTATCCTCTTACATAAAGGTTAAAGTCACACAGGGGCTAACGTTAACTACAGTATTGAAACAGTCCATTTCATATGTTATCCCTATCCTCTTACATAAAGGTTAAAGTTACACAGGGGCTAACATTAACTACAGTGTTAAAACAGTCCATTTCCTATGTTATCCCTATCCTCTTACATAAAGGTTAAAGTTACACAGGGGCTAACATTAACTACAGTTTTGAAACAGTCCATTTCCTATGTTATCCCTATCCTCTTACATAAAGGTTAAAGTTACACAGGGGTTAACATTAACTACAGTGTTGAAACAGTCCATTTCCTATGTTATCCCTATCCTCTTACATAAAGGTTAAAGTTACACATGGGCTAACATTAACTACAGTGTTAAAACAGTACATTTCCCAAGGTATCCTTATCCTCTTACATAAAGGTTAAAGTTACACAGGGGCTAACATTAGCTAAAGTGTTGAAACAGTACATTTCCCATGGTATCCTTATCCTCTTACATAAAGGTTAAAGTTACACAGGGGCTAACATTAGCTAAAGTGTTGAAACAGTCCATTTCCTATGTTATCCCTGTCCTCTTACATAAAGGTTAAAGTTACACAGGGGCTAACATTAACTACAGTGTTGAAACAGTCCATTTCCTATGTTATCCCTATCCTCTTACATAAAGGTTAAAGTTACACATGGGCTAACTTTAACTACAGTGTTGAAACAGTCCATTTCCTATGTTATCCCTATCCTCTTACATAAAGTTTAAAGTTACACATGGGCTAACATTAGCTAAAGTGTTGAAACAGTACATTTCCCATGGTATCCTTATCCTCTTACATAAAGGTTAAAGTTACACAGGGGCTAACCTTAGCTAAAGTGTTGAAACAGTACATTTCCTATGGTATCCTTATCCTCTTACATAAAGGTTAAAGTCACACAGGGGCTAACCTTAGCTAAAATGTTGAAACAGTCCATTTCCTATGGTATCCTTATCCTCTTACATAAAGGTTAAAGTCATACAGGGGCTAACCTTAGCTAAAGTGTTGAAACAGTCCATTTCCTATGGTATCCTTATCCTCTTACATAAAGGTTAAAGTCACACAGGGGCTAACCTTAGCTAAAGTGTTGAAACAGTACATTTCCCATGGTATCCTTATCCTCTTACATAAAGGTTAAAGTCACACAGGGGCTAACATTAGCTAAAGTGTTGAAACAGTACATTTCCCATGGTATCCTTATCCTCTTACATAAAGGTTAAAGTTACACATGGGCTAACCTTAGCTAAAGTGTTGAAACAGTACATTTCCCATGGTATCCTTATCCTCTTACATAAAGGTTAAAGTTACACAGGGGCTAACCATAGCTAAAGTGTTGAAACGGTACATTTCCTATGGTATCGTTATCCTCTTACATAAAGCTTAAAGTTACACAGGGGCTAACCTTAGCTAGAGTGTTGAAACAGTACATTTTCTATGGTATCGTTATCCTCTTACATAAAGCTTAAAGTTACACAGGGGCTAACATTAACTACAGTGTTGAAACAGTCCATTTCCCGTGCTATCGCTATCCTCTTTTTTAACGGTTAAAGTCACACAGGGGCTAACATTAACTACAGTGTTGAAACAGTCCATTTCCTAAGGTATTCCTATCCGCACACATAAAGGTTACAATTACACAGGAGATAACCTTAGCTACTGTGTTGAAACAGTCCACTTCCCGTGCCATCACTATACTCTTACACAAAGGTTAAAGTTGCACAGGATATAACCTTAGCTACTGTGTTGAAACAGTCCATTTCCCGTGCTATCACTATCTTCTTACATAAAGGTTAAAGTTACACAGGTTATAACCCTAGCTACAATGTTGAAACAGTCCATTTCCCGTGCTATCACTATCCTCTTACATAAAGGTTACAGTTACACAGGTTATAATCCTAGGTACAGTGTTGAAACAGTCCATTTCCCGTGCTATCACTATCCTCTTACATAAAGGTTACAGTTACACAGGTTATAACCCTAGCTACAATGTTGAAACAGTCCATTTCCCGTGCTATTACTATCCTCTTACTTAAAGGTTAGAGTTACACAGGGGCTAACTTTAGCTAGTGTGTTGAAACAGTCCATTTCCCGTGCTATCACTATCCTCTTACATAAAGGTTAAAGTAACACAGGGTCTAAACTTAGCTACTGTGTTGAAACAGTCCAATTCCCGTCCTATCACTATCCTCTTACATAAAGGTTAAAGTTACACAGGGTCTAAACTTAGCTACTGTGTTGAAACAGTCCATTTCCCGTGCTATTACTATCCTCTTACATAAAGGTTAGAGTTACACAGGGGCTAACGTTAGCTAGTGTGTTGAAACAGTCCATTTCCCGTGCTATCACTATCCTCTCACATAATGGTTAAAGTTACACAGGGTCTAAACTTAGCTACTGTGTTAAAACAGTCAATTTCCCAAGGCATCCCTATCCTCTCACATAAAAGGTTAGAGTTACACAGGGGATAACCTTAGCTACAGTGTTGAAACAGTCCATTTCCCGTGCTATGACTATCCTCTTGAATAAATCTTACCATTACACAGGGGATAACCTTATCTGCAGTGTTGAAACAGTCCATTTCATATGGTATTTCTAACCTCTTATATAAAGATTAGAGTACACAGGGGCTAACTTTAGCTACTGTGTTGAAACCGTCCATTTCCCAAGGTATCCCTATCCTCTCACATAAAGATTAGAGTTACACAGGGGATAACCTTAGCTACAGTGTTAAACAGTCCGTTTCCCGTGCTATCACTATCCTCTTACATAAAGGTTAAAGTTACACAGGTTATAACCCTAGCTACAGTGTTGAAACAGTCCGTTTCCCGTGCTATCACTATCCTCTTACATAAAGGTTAAAGTTACACAGGTTATAACCCTAGCTACAGTGTTGAAACAGTCCATTTTCCGTGCTATCACTATCCTCTTACATAAAGGTTAGAGTTACACAGGGTCTAACCTTAGCTGCAGTGTTGAAACAGTCCATTTCCCGTGCTATCATTAACCTTTTACATAAAGGTTAGAGTTACACAGGGTCTAACCTTAGCTACTGTGTTGAAACAGTCCATTTCCCGTGCTATCACTATCCTCTTACATAAAGGTTAGAGTTACACAGGGTCTAACCTTAGCTACTGTGTTGAAACAGTCCATTTCCCGTGCTATCACTATCCTCTTACATAAAGGTTAGAGTTACACAGGGTCTAACCTTAGCTGCAGTGTTGAAACAGTCCATTTCCCGTGCTATCACTATCCTCTTACATAAAGGTTAGAGTTACACAGGGTCTAACCTTAGCTGCAGTGTTGAAACAGTCCATTTCCCGTGCTATTACTAACCTCTTACATAAAGGTTAGAGTTAAACAGGGTCTAACCTTAGCTACTGTGTTGAAACAGTCCATTTCCCGTGCTATTACTAACCTCTTACATAAACGTTAAAGTTACACAGGGGCTAACCTTAGCTGCATGTTGAAACAGTCCATTTCCCAAGGTATCGCTATCCTCTCAAATAAAGGTTACAATTACACAGGGGCTAACCTTAACTGCAGTGTTGAAACAGTCCATTTCCCAAGGTATCGCTATCCTCTCAAATAAAGGTTACAATTACACAGGGGCTAACCTTAACTGCAGTGTTGAAACAGTCCATTTCCCACGGTATCCCTAACCTCTTACATAAAGGTTAGAGTTTCACAGGGGCTAACCTTAGCTGCATGTTGAAACAGTCCATTTCCCAGGGTATGCCTATCCTCTCACATAAAGGTTAAAATTACACAGGGGCTAACCTTAGCTGCAGTGTTGAGTCAGTACATTTCCCAAGGTATCCCTATCCTCTCACATTAAGGTTACAATTACACAAGGGCTAACCTTAGCTGCATGTTTAAACAGTCCATTTCCCAAAGTATCCCTATACTCTTACATAAAGGTTACAATTACACAGGGGCTAACCTTAGCTGCAGTGTTCAAACAGTCCATTTCCCAAGGTATCCCTATCCTCTCACATAAAGGTTACAATTACACAGGGGATATCCGTAGCTACAGTGTTGAAACAGTTCATTTTCCCATGGTATCCCTATTCTCTTACATAAAGGTTATAACTACACAGGAGCTAACCTAGGCTAGGTGTTGAGACAGTCCATTATCCATAGTATCACTATCCTCTTACATAAAGGTTACAGCTATACAGGGGATAGCCTTAGCTACAGTGTTATAACAGTCCATTTCCCATAGTATCTCTATCCTCTTACATAAAGGTTACAGCTATACAGGGGATAGCCTTAGCTACAGTGTTGTAACAGTCCATTTCCCATAGTATCCCTATCCTCTTACATAAAGGTTACAGCTATACAGGGGATAGCCTTAGCTACAGTGTTGTAACAGTCCATTTCCCATGTTGTCACTATCCTCTTACATAAAGGTTACAGCTATAAAGGGGATAGCCTTAGCTACAGTGTTGTAACAGTCCATTTCCCATAGTATCCCTATCCTCTTACATAAAGGTTACAGCTATACAGGGGATTGCATTAGCTACAGTGTTGTAACAGTCCATTTCCCATAGTATCCCTATCCTCTTACATAAAGGTTACAGCTATACAGGGGATAGCCTTAGCTACAGTGTTGTAACAGTCCATTTCCCATAGTATCCCTATCCTGTTACATAGAGGTTACAGCTGTAGAGGGTTTAGCCTTAGCTACAGTGTTGTAACAGTCTATTATCCATAGTATCCCTATCCTCTTACATAAAGGTTACAACTACACAGGGGATAGCCTTAGCTACAGTGTTGAAACAGTATATTTCCCATGTTATCACTATCCTCTTACATAAAGGTTACCAGTACACAGGGGATAACCTTAGCTAAGTGTTGAAACACTATATTTCCCATGGTATCCCTATCCTCTTACATAAAGGTTAGAATTACACAGGGGTTAACCTTAGCTAGGTGATGAAACACTCCATTTCCCATAGCATCCCTATCCTATTACATAAAGGTTACAGTTACACAAGGGATATCGTTAGCTACTGTGTTGAAACAGGCCGTTTCCCATGCTACCACTATCCTCTTACATAACGGTTACAGTCACAGGGGCTAAACTGAGCTAGGTGTTGAGACAGTCCTTTTCCCAAGGTATCCCTATCCTCTTACATAATGGTTACAATTACGCAGGGGTTAACCTTAGCTAAAGTGTTGAAAGAGTCCATTTCCCGTGTTATCGCTATTCTCTTACAAAAAGGATAGAATTACACAGGGGTAACTCTAGCTACAGTGTTGAAACAGTCCATTTCCCGTGCTATCACTATCTTCTTACATGAAGGTTAGAATTATACAGGTTATAACAATAGCTACAGTGTTGAAACAGTCCATTTCCCGTGCTATCAATATTCTCTTACATAAAGGTTAGAGTTACACAGGGGATAACGTTAGGTACAGTGTTGAAACAGTCCATTTCCCGTGCTATCACTATCTTCTTACATAAAGGTTAGAATTATACAGGTTATAACAATAGCTACAATGTTGAAACAGTCCATTTCTCCTGCTATCACTATCTTCTTACATAAAGGTTAGAGTTATACAGGTTATAACAATAGCTACATTGTTGAAACAGTCCATTTCCCATGCTATCACTATCTTCTTACATAAAGGTTAAAGTTACACAGGGGATAACCTTAGCTACAGTGTTGAAACAGTCCATTTCCCATGCTATCACTATCTTCTTACATAAAGGTTAGAATTATACAGGTTATAACAAAAGCTACAGTGTTGAAACAGTCCATTTCCCGTGCTATCACTATCTTCTTACATAAAGGTTAGAATTATACAGGTTATAACAATAGCTACAATGTTGAAACAGTCCATTTCTCCTGCTATCACTATCTTCTTACATAAAGGTTAGAATTATACAGGTTATAACAATAGCTACAGTGTTGAAACAGTCCATTTCCCATGCTATCACTATCTTCTTACATTAAGGTTAAAGTTACACAGGGGATAACCTTAGCTACAGTGTTGAAACAGTCCATTTCCCATGCTATCACTATCTTCTTACATAAAGGTTAGAATTATACAGGTTATAACAAAAGCTACAGTGTTGAAACAGTCCATTTCTCCTGTTAATACTATTCTCTTACATAAAGGTTAGAGTTACACAGGGGATAACGTTAGGTACAGTGTTGAAACAGTCCCTTTCCCATGGTATCCCTATCCTCTTACATAATGGTTACAATTACACAGGGGTTAACCGTAGCACAGTGTTGAAACAGTCCATTTTCCATGCTATCACTATCCTCTTACATAAAGGTTACATTTACACAGCGGCTAACGTTTTACTATTGTGTTGAAACAGTACATTTCCTATGGTATCCCTATCCTCTTACATAAAGGTTACAGATACACAGAGGCTAACATTAGCTACAGTGTTGAAACAGTACATTTCCTATGGTATCCCTATCCATTTACATAAAGGTTAAAGTTACACACGGGCTAACATTAACTACAGTGTTGAAACAGTACATTTCTTATGGTATCCCTATCCTCTTACATAAAGGTTAAAGTCACACAGGGGCTAACCTTAGCTAAAGTGTTGAAACAGTATATTTCCCATGGTATATCTATCCTCTTACATAAAGGTTAAAGTCACATAGGGGCTAACCTTAGCTAAAGTGTTGAAACAGTACATTTCCCATGGTATCCCTATCCTCTTACATAAAGGTTAAAGTTACACAAAAGCTAACATTAACTACAGTGTTGAAACAGCACATTTCCCATGGTATCCCTATCCTCTTACATAAAGGTGAAAGTTACACAGGGGCTAACATTAACTACAGTGTTGAAACAGTACATTTCCTATGGTATCCCTATCCTCTTACATAAAGGTTAAAGTTACACAGAAGCTAACATTAACTACAGTGTTGAAACAGTCCATTTCCCATGGTATACCTACCCTCTTACATAAAGCTTAAAGTTACACATGGGCCAACATTAACTACAGTGTTGAAACAGTCCATTTCCCATGGTATCCCTATCCTCTTACATAAAGGTTACAGTTACACAGAGGCTAACATTAACTACAGTGTTGAAACAGTACATTTCCCATGGTATCCCTATCCTCTTACATAAAGGTTAAAGTTACACAGGGGCTAACATTAGCTAAAGTGTTGAAACAGTCCATTTCCCATGGTATCCCTATCCTCTTACATAAAGGTTATAGTTACACAGGGGCTAACATTAGCTAAAGTGTTGAAACAGTCCATTTCCCATGGTATTCCTATCCTCTTACATAAAGGTGAAAGTTAGACAGGGGCTAACATTAACTACAGTGTTGAAACAGTCCATTTCCCATGGTATCCCTATCCTCTTAAAGGTTAAAGTCACACAGGGGCCAACATTAACTACAGTGTTGAAACAGTACATTTCCCATGGTATCCCTATCCTCTTACATAAAGGTTAAAGTTACACACGGGCTAACATTAACTACAGTGTTGAAATTGTACATTTCCCATGGTATCCCTATCCTCTTACATAAAGGTTAAAGTCACACAGGGGCTAACCTTAGCTAAAGTGTTGAAACAGTCCATTTCCTATGTTATCCCTATCCTCTTACATAAAGGTTAAAGTTACACAGGGGCTAACCTTAGCTAAAGTGTTGAAACAGTCCATTTCCTATGGTATCCCTATCCTCTTACATAAAGGTTAAAGTCACACAGGGGCTAACCTTAGCTAAAGTGTTGAGACAGTCCATTTCCTATGGTATCCCTATCCTCTTACATAAAGGTTAAAGTTACACAGGGGCTAACATTAACTACAGTGTTGAAACAGTACATTTCCCGTGGTATACCTATCCTCTTACATAAAGTTTACATTTACAAAGAGGCTCACATTAACTACAGTGTTGAAACAGTACATTTCCCATGGTATCCCTACCCTCTTACATAAAGGTTAAAGTGACACAGGGGCTAACATTAACTACAGTGTTGAAACAGTCCATTTCCCATGGTATCCCTATCCTCTTACATAAAGGTTAAAGTTACACAGGAGCTAACATTAACTACACTGTTGAAACAGTCCATTTCCTATGTTATCCCTATCCTCTTACATAAAGGTTACATTTACACAGGGGCTAACATTAACTACAGTGTTGAAACAGTCCATTTCCTATCTTATCCCTATCCTCTTACATAAAGGTTAAAGTTACACAGGGGCTAACATTAACTACAGTGTTGAAACAGTCCATTTCCTATGGTATCCCTATGCTCATATATAAAGGTTACAGTTACAAAGAGGCTAACATTAACTACAGTGTTGAAACAGTCCATTTCCTATGGTATCCCTATCCTCTTACATAAAGGTTAAAGTTACACAGGGTCTAACCTTAGCTAAAGTGTGAAACAGTCCATTTCCCATGGTATCCCTATCCTCTTCCATAAAGGTTACAGTTACACAGAGGCTAACATTAACTACAGTGTTGAAACAGTCCATTTCCTATGCTATCCCTATCCTCTTATATAAAGCTTAAAGTCACACAGGGGCTAACCTTAGCTAAAGTGTTGAAACAGTACATTTCCTATGCTATCCCTATCCTCTTATATAAAGCTTAAAGTTACACAGGGGCTAACCTTAGCTAAAGTGTTGAAACAGTACACTTCCTATGATATCCCTATCCTCTTATATAAAGCTTAAAGTTACACAGGGGCTAACCTTAGCTAAAGTGTTCAAACAGTCCATTTCCCATGGTATCCGTATCCTCTTACATAAAGCTTAAAGTCACAAAGGGGCTAACCTTAGCTAAAGTGTTCAAACAGTCCATTTCCCATGGTATCGTTATCCTCTTACATAAAGCTTAAAGTTACACAGGGGCTAACCTTAGCTAAAGTGTTGAAACAGTACATTTCCTATGCTATCCCTATCCTCTTACATAAAGGTTAAAGTTACAAAGGGGCTAACCTTAGCTAAAGTGTTCAAACAGTCCATTTCCCATGGTATCCGTATCCTCTTACATAAAGGTTAAAGTTACAAAGGGGCTAACCTTAGCTAAAGTGTTCAAACAGTCCATTTCCCATGGTATCCGTATCCTCCTACATAAAGGTTAAAGTTACAAAGGGGCTAACCTTAGCTAAAGTGTTGAAACAGTACATTTCCTATGCTATCCCTATCCTCTTACATAAAGGTTAAAGTTACAAAGGGGCTAACCTTAGCTAAAGTGTTCAAACAGTCCATTTCCCATGGTATCCCTATCCTCTTACATAAACGTTAAAGTTACAAAGGGGCTAACCTTAGCTAAAGTGTTGAAACAGTCCATTTCCCATGGTATCCATATCCTCTTACATAAAGGTTAAAGTCACACAGGGGCTAACCTTAGCTAAAGTGTTGAAACAGTACATTTCCCATGGTATCCCTATCCTCTTACATAAAGGTTAAAGTCACACAGGGGCTAACCATAGCTAAAGTGTTGAAACAGTACATTTCCCATGGTATCCCTATTCTCTTACATAAACGTTAAAGTTACACAGGGGCTAACCTTAGCTAAAGTGTTCAAACAGTTCATTTCCCATGGTATCCGTATCCTCTTACATAAAGGTTACAGTTACACAGGGGCTAACATTAACTACAGTGTTGAAACAGTACATTTCCCATGGTATCCCTATCCTCTTACATAAAGGTTAAAGTTACACAGGGGCTAACATTAACTACAGTGTTGAAACAGTACATTTCCTATGGTATCCCTATCCTCTTACATAAAGGTTAAAGTCACACAGGGGCTAACCTTAGCTAAAGTGTTGAAACAGTAAATTTCCTATGGTATCCTTATCCTCTTACATAAAATTTAAAGTTACACAGGGGCTAACATTAACTACAGTGTTGAAACAGTATATTTCCCATGGTATCCCTATCCTCGTACATAAAGGTTAAAGTCACACAGGGGCTAACCTTAGCTAAAGTGTTGAAACAGTACATTTCCTATGGTATCCTTATCCTCTTACATAAAGCTTAAAGTTACACAGGGGCTAACATTAACTACAGTGTTGAAACAGTACATTTCCCATGGTATCCTTATCCTCTTACATAATGGTTAAAGTCACACAGGGGCTAACCTTAGCTAAAGTGTTCAAACAGTCCATTTCCTATGTTATCCCTATCCTCTTACATAAAGGTTAAAGTTACACAGGGGCTAACATTAACTACAGTGTTGAAACAGTCCATTTCCTATGTTATCCCTATCCTCTTACATAAAGGTTAAAGTTACACATGGGCTAACATTAACTACAGTGTTGAAACAGTACATTTCCCATGGTATCCTTATCCTCTTACATAAAGGTTAAA
Source organism: Deroplatys truncata (assembly GCA_030765065.1). NCBI lineage: Eukaryota > Metazoa > Arthropoda > Insecta > Mantodea > Mantidae > Deroplatys > Deroplatys truncata. The sequence goes on from CM060978.1 coordinate 4,729,886, forward strand.
GTCACACAGGGGCTAACATTAGCTAAAGTGTTGAAACAGTACATTTCCGATGGTATCCTTATCCTCTTACATAAAGGTTAAAGTTACACAGGGGCTAACCTTAGCTAAAGTGTTGAAACAGTACATTTCCCATGGTATCCTTATCCTCTTACATAAAGGTTAAAGTCACACAGAGGCTAACCTTAGCTAAAGTGTTGAAACAGTACATTTCCCATGGTATTCTTATCCTCTTACATAAAGGTTAAAGTCACACAGGGGCTAACCATATCTAAAGTGTTGAAACAGTACATTTCCCATGGTATCCTTATCCTCTTACATAAAGGTTAAAGTCACACAGGGGCTAACCTTAGCTAAAGTGTTGAAACAGTACATTTCCTATGGTATCCTTATCCTCTTACATAAAGGTTAAAGTTACACAGGGGCTAACCTTAGCTAAAGTGTTGAAACAGTACATTTCCCATGGTATCCTTATCCTCTTACATAAAGGTTAAAGTCACACAGGGGCTAACCATATCTAAAGTGTTGAAACAGTACATTTCCCATGGTATCCTTATCCTCTTACATAAAGGTTAAAGTCACACAGGGGCTAACCTTAGCTAAAGTGTTGAAACAGTACATTTCCCATGGTATCCTTATCCTCTTACATAAAGGTTAAAGTTACACAGGGGCTAACCTTAGCTAAAGTGTTGAAACAGTACATTTCCTATGGTATCCTTATCCTCTTACATAAAGGTTAAAGTCACACAGGGGCTAACCTTAGCTAAAGTGTTGAAACAGTACATTTCCCATGGTATCCTTATCCTCTTACATAAAGGTTAAAGTCACACAGGGGCTAACCTTAGCTAAAGTGTTGAAACAGTCCATTTCCTATGGTATCCTTATCCTCTTACATAAAGGTTAAAGTCATACAGGGGCTAACCTTAGCTAAAGTGTTGAAACAGTCCATTTCCTATGGTATCCTTATCCTCTTACATAAAGGTTAAAGTCACACAGGGGCTAACCTTAGCTAAAGTGTTGAAACAGTACATTTCCCATGGTATCCTTATCCTCTTACATAAAGGTTAAAGTCACACAGGGGCTAACATTAGCTAAAGTGTTGAAACAGTACATTTCCCATGGTATCCTTATCCTCTTACATAAAGGTTAAAGTTACACATGGGCTAACCTTAGCTAAAGTGTTGAAACAGTACATTTCCCATGGTATCCTTATCCTCTTACATAAAGGTTAAAGTTACACAGGGGCTAACCATAGCTAAAGTGTTGAAACAGTACATTTCCTATGGTATCGTTATCCTCTTACATAAAGCTTAAAGTTACACAGGGGCTAACCTTAGCTAGAGTGTTGAAACAGTACATTTTCTATGGTATCGTTATCCTCTTACATAAAGCTTAAAGTTACACAGGGGCTAACATTAACTACAGTGTTGAAACAGTCCATTTCCCGTGCTATCGCTATCCTCTTTTTTAACGGTTAAAGTCACACAGGGGCTAACATTAACTACAGTGTTGAAACAGTCCATTTCCTAAGGTATTTCTATCCGCACACATAAAGGTTACAATTACACAGGAGATAACCTTAGCTACAGTGTTGAAACAGTCCATTTCCTATGGTATCCCTAGCCTCTTACATAAAGGTTAAAGTTACACATGGGCTAACATTAACTACAGTGTTGAAACAGTACATTTCCCATGGTATCCTTATCCTCTTACATAAAGGTTAAAGTCACACAGTGGCTAACCATAGCTAAAGTGTTGAAACAGTACATTTCCCATGGTATCCTTATCCTCTTACATAAAGGTTAAAGTCACACAGGGGCTAACCATAGCTAAAGTGTTGAAACAGTACATTTCCCATGGTATCCTTATCCTCTTACATAAAGGTTAAAGTTACACAGGGGCTAACCTTAGCTAAAGTGTTGAAACAGTACATTTCCTATGGTATCCTTATCCTCTTACATAAAGCTTAAAGTTACACACGGGCTAACATTAACTACAGTGTTGAAACAGTACATTTCCCATGGTATCCCTATCCTCTTACATAAAGGTTAAAGTTACACAGGGGCTAACATTAGCTAAAGTGTTGAAACAGTACATATCCTTAGGTATCCTTATCCTCTTACATAAAGGTTAAAGTCACACAGGGGCTAACATTAACTACAGTGTTGAAACAGTCCATTTCCTATGTTATCCCTATCCTCTTACATAAAGGTTAAAGTTACACAGGGGCTAACATTAACTACAGTGTTGAAACAGTCCATTTCCTATGTTATCCCTATCCTCTTACATAAAGGTTAAAGTTACACAGGGGCTAACATTAACTACAGTTTTGAAACAGTCCATTTCCTATGTTATCCCTATCCTCTTACATAAAGGTTAAAGTTACACAGGGGCTAACATTAACTACAGTGTTGAAACAGTCCATTTCCTATGTTATCCCTATCCTCTTACATAAAGGTTAAAGTTACACATGGGCTAACATTAACTACAGTGTTGAAACAGTACATTTCCCATGGTATCCTTATCCTCTTACATAAAGGTTAAAGTTACACAGGGGCTAACATTAGCTAAAGTGTTGAAACAGTACATTTCCCATGGTATCCTTATCCTCTTACATAAAGGTTAAAGTTACACAGGGGCTAACGTTAGCTAAAGTGTTGAAACAGTACATTTCCCATGGTATCCTTATCCTCTTACATAAAGGTTAAAGTTACACATGGGCTAACATTAACTACAGTGTTGAAACAGTACATTTCCCATGGTATCCTTATCCTCTTACATAAAGGTTAAAGTTACACAGGGGCTAACATTAGCTAAAGTGTTGAAACAGTCCATTTCCTATGTTATGCCTATCCTCTTACATAAAGGTTAAAGTTACACAGGGGCTAACATAAACTACAGTGTTGAAACAGTCCATTTCCTATGTTATCCCTATCCTCTTACATAAAGGTTAAAGTTACACATGGGCTAACATTAGCTAAAGTGTTGAAACAGTACATTTCCCATGGTATCCTTATCCTCTTACATAAAGGTTAAAGTTACACAGGGGCTAACCTTAGCTAAAGTGTTGAAACAGTACATTTCCTATGGTATCCTTATCCTCTTACATAAAGGTTAAAGTCACACAGGGGCTAGTCTTAGCTAAAGTGTTGAAACAGTACATTTCCCATGGTATCCTTATCCTCTTACATAAAGGTTAAAGTCACACAGGGGCTAACCTTAGCTAAAGTGTTGAAACAGTACATTTCCCATGGTATCCTTATCCTCTTACATAAAGGTTAAAGTCACACAGGGGCTAACCATAGCTAAAGTGTTGAAACAGTACATTTCCCATGGTATCCTTATCCTCTTACATAAAGGTTAAAGTCACACAGGGGCTAACCATAGCTAAAGTGTTGAAACGGTCCATTTCCTATGGTATCCTTATCCTCTTACATAAAGGTTAAAGTCATACAGGGGCTAACCTTAGCTAAAGTGTTGAAACAGTCCATTTCCTATGGTATCCTTATCCTCTTACATAAAGGTTTAAGTTACACAGGGGCTAACCTTAGCTAAAGTGTTGAAACAGTACATTTCCCATGGTATCCTTATCCTCTTACATAAAGGTTAAAGTCACACAGGGGCTAACATTAGCTAAAGTGTTGAAACAGTACATTTCCCATGGTATCCTTATCCTCTTACATAAAGGTTAAAGTTACACATGGGCTAACCTTAGCTAAAGTGTTAAAACAGTACATTTCCCATGGTATCCTTATCCTCTTACATAAAGGTTAAAGTTACACAGGGGCTAACCATAGCTAAAGTGTTGAAACAGTACATTTCCTATGGTATCCCTATCCTCTTACATAAAGCTTAAAGTTACACAGGGGCTAACCTTAGCTAAAGTGTTGAAACAGTACATCTCCTATGGTATCCTTATCCTCTTACATAAAGGTTAAAGTCACACAGGGGCTAACCATAGCTAAAGTGTTGAAACAGTACATTTCCTATGGTATCGTTTACCTCTTACATAAAGCTTAAGGTTACACAGGGGCTAACCTTAGCTAAAGTGTTAAACAGTACATTTCCTATGGTATCGTTATCCTCTTACATAAAGCTTAAAGTTACACAGGGGCTAACCTTAGCTAAAGTGTTCAAACAGTTCATTTCCCATGGTATCCGTATCCTCTTACATAAAGGTTACAGTTACACAGGGGCTAACATTAACTACAGTGTTGAAACAGTACATTTCCCATGGTATCCCTATCCTCTTACATAAAGGTTAAAGTTACACAGGGGCTAACATTAACTACAGTGTTGAAACAGTATATTTCCTATGGTATCCCTATCCTCTTACATAAAGGTTAAAGTCACACAGGGGCTAACCTTATCTAAAGTGTTGAAACAGTACATTTCCTATGGTATCCTTATCCTCTTACATAAAGCTTAAACTTACACCGGGGCTAACATTAACTACAGTGTTGAAACAGTACATTTCCCATGGTATCAGTATCCTCGTACATAAAGGTTAAAGTCACACAGGGGCTAACCTTAGCTAAAGTGTTCAAACAGTACATTTCCTATGGTATCCCTATCCTCTTACATAAAGGTTAAAGTTACACATGGGCTACCATTAACTACAGTGTTGAAACAGTACATTTCCTATGGTATCCCTATCCTCTTACATAAAGGTTACAGTTACACAGAGGCTAACATTAACTACAGTGTTGAAACAGTACATTTCCTATGGTATCCCTATCCTCTTACATAAAGGTTAAAGTTACACACGGGCTAACATTAACTACAGTGTTGAAACAGTACATTTCCTATGGTATCCCTATCCTCTTACATAAAGGTTAAAGTCACACAGGGGCTAACCTTAGCTAAAGTGTTGAAACAGTATATTTCCCATGGTATATCTATCCTCTTACATAAAGGTTAAAGTCACATAGGGGCTAACCTTAGCTAAAGTGTTGAAACAGTACATTTCCCATGGTATCCCTATCCTCTTACAAAAAGGTTAAAGTTACACAGAAGCTAACATTAACTACAGTGTTGAAACAGCACATTTCCCATGGTGTCCCTATCCTCTTACATAAAGGTGAAAGTTACACAGGGGCTAACATTAACTACAGTGTTGAAACAGTACATTTCCTATGGTATCCCTATCCTCTTACATAAAGGTTAAAGTTACACAGAAGCTAACATTAACTACAGTGTTGAAACAGTCCATTTCCCATGGTATACCTACCCTCTTACATAAAGCTTAAAGTTACACAGGGGCCAACATTAACTACAGTGTTGAAACAGTCCATTTCCCATGGTATCCTTATCCTCTTACATAAAGCTTAAAGTTACACAGGGGCCAACATTAACTACAGTGTTGAAACAGTCCATTTCCCATGGTATCCCTATCCTCTTACATAAAGGTTACAGTTACACAGAGGCTAACATTAACTACAGTGTTGAAACAGTACATTTCCCATGGTATCCCTATCCTCTTACATAAAGGTTAAAGTTACACAGGGGCTAACATTAGCTAAAGTGTTGAAACAGTCCATTTCCCATGGTATCCCTATCCTCTTACATAAAGGTTAAAGTTACACAGGGGCTAACATTAGCTAAAGTGTTGAAATAGTCCATTTCCCATGGTATCCCTATCCTCTTACATAAAGGTGAAAGTTAGACAGGGGCTAACATTAACTACAGTGTTGAAACAGTCCATTTCCCATGGTATCCCTATCCTCTTAAAGGTTAAAGTCACACAGGGGCCAACATTAACTACAGTGTTGAAACAGTACATTTCCCATGGTATCCCTATCCTCTTACATAAAGGTTTAAGTTACACACGGGCTAACATTAACTACAGTGTTGAAACAGTACATTTCCCATGGTATCCCTATCCTCTTACATAAAGGTTAAAGTCACACAGGGGCTAACCTTAGCTAAAGTGTTGAAACAGTCCATTTCCTATGTTATCCCTATCCTCTTACATAAAGGTTAAAGTTACACAGGGGCTAACCTTAGCTAAAGTGTTGAAACAGTCCATTTCCTATGGTATCCCTATCCTCTTACATAAAGGTTAAAGTCACACAGGGGCTAACCTTAGCTAAAGTGTTGAGACAGTCCATTTCCTATGGTATCCCTATCCTCTTACATAAAGGTTAAAGTTACACAGGGGCTAACATTAACTACAGTGTTGAAACAGTACATTTCCCGTGGTATACCTATCCTCTTACATAAAGTTTACATTTACAAAGAGGCTCACATTAACTACAGTGTTGAAACAGTACATTTCCCATGGTATCCCTACCCTCTTACATAAAGGTTAAAGTTACACAGGGGCTAACATTAACTACAGTGTTGAAACAGTCCATTTCCCATGGTATCCCTATCCTCTTACATAAAGCTTAAAGTTACACAGGGGCCAACGTTAACTACAGTATTGAAACAGTCCATTTCCTATGGTATCCCTATCCTCTTACATAAAGGTTAAAGTTACACAGGGGCTAACATTAGCTAAAGTGTTGAAACAGTCCATTTCCTATGGTATCCCTATCCTCTTACATAAAGGTTAAAGTTACACAGGAGCTAACATTAACTACACTGTTGAAACAGTCCATTTCCTATGTTATCCCTATCCTCTTACATAAAGGTTACATTTACACAGGGGCTAACATTAACTACAGTGTTGAAACAGTCCATTTCCTATCTTATCCCTATCCTCTTACATAAAGGTTAAAGTTACACAGGGGCTAACATTAACTACAGTGTTGAAACAGTCCATTTCCTATGGTATCCCTATGCTCATATATAAAGGTTACAGTTACAAAGAGGCTAACATTAACTACAGTGTTGAAACAGTCCATTTCCTATGGTATCCCTATCCTCTTACATAAAGGTTAAAGTTACACAGGGTCTAACCTTAGCTAAAGTGTGAAACAGTCCATTTCCCATGGTATCCCTATCCTCTTCCATAAAGGTTACAGTTACATAGAGGCTAACATTAACTACAGTGTTGAAACAGTCCATTTCCTATGATATCACTATCCTCTTATATAAAGCTTAAAGTTACACAGGGGCTAACCGTAGCTAAAGTGTTCAAACAGTCCATTTCCCATGGTATCCGTATCCTCTTACATAAAGCTTAAAGTCACACAGGGGCTAACCTTAGCTAAAGTGTTGAAACAGTACATTTCCTATGCTATCCCTATCCTCTTACATAAAGCTTAAAGTTACACAGGGGCTAACCTTAGCTAAAGTGTTGATACAGTACACTTCCTATGATATCCCTATCCTCTTATATAAAGCTTAAAGTTACACAGGGGCTAACCTTAGCTAAAGTGTTCAAACAGTCCATTTCCCGTGGTATCCGTATCCTCTTACATAAAGCTTAAAGTTACAAAGGGGCTAACCTTAGCTAAAGTGTTCAAACAGTCCATTTCCCATGGTATCGTTATCCTCTTACATAGAGCTTAAAGTTACACAGGGGCTAACCTTAGCTAAAGTGTTGAAACAGTACATTTCCTATGGTATCGTTATCCTCTTACATAAAGGTTAAAGTTACAAAGGGGCTAACCTTAGCTAAAGTGTTCAAACAGTCCATTTCCCATGGTATCCGTATCCTCTTTACATAAAGGTTAAAGTTACAAAGGGGCTAACCTTAGCTAAAGTGTTCAAACAGTCCATTTCCCATGGTATCCGTATCCTCCTACATAAAGGTTAAAGTTACAAAGGGGCTAACCTTAGCTAAAGTGTTCAAACAGTCCATTTCCCATGGTATCCTTATCCTCTTACATAAAGGTTAAAGTTACAAAGGGGCTAACCTTAGCTAAAGTGTGCAAACAGTCCATTTCCCATGGTATCCGTATCTTCTTACATAAACGTTAAAGTTACAAAGGGGCTAACCTTAGCTAAAGTGTTCAAACAGTCCATTTCCCATGGTATCCCTATCCTCTTACATAAGCGTTAAAGTTACAAAGGGGCTAACCTTAGCTAAAGTGTTCAAACAGTCCATTTCCCATGGTATCCATATCCTCTTACATAAAGGTTAAAGTCACACAGGGGCTAACCTTAGCTAAAGTGTTGAAACAGTACATTTCCCATGGTATCCCTATCCTCTTACATAAAGGTTAAAGTCACACACGGGCTAACCATAGCTAAAGTGTTGAAACAGTACATTTCCCATGGTATCCCTATTCTCTTACATAAACATTAAAGTTACACAGGGGCTAAAATTAGCTAAAGTGTTCAAACAGTTCATTTCCCATGGTATCCGTATCCTCTTACATAAAGGTTACAGTTACACAGGGGCTAACATTAACTACAGTGTTGAAACAGTACATTTCCCATGGTATCCCTATCCTCTTACATAAAGGTTAAAGTTACACAGGGGCTAACATTAACTACAGTGTTGAAACAGTATATTTCCTATGGTATCCCTATCCTCTTACATAAAGGTTAAAGTCACACAGGGGCTAACCTTAGCTAAAGTGTTGAAACAGTACATTTCCTATGGTATCCTTATCCTCTTACATAAAGCTTAAAGTTACACAGGGGCTAACATTAACTACAGTGTTGAAACAGTACATTTCCCATGGTATCAGTATCCTCGTACATAAAGGTTAAAGTCACACAGGGGCTAACCTTAGCTAAACTGTTGAAATAGTACATTTCCTATGGTATCCTTATCCTCTTACATAAAGCTTAAAGTTACACAGGGGCTAACATTAACTACAGTGTTGAAACAGTACATTTCCCATGGTATCCTTATCCTCTTACATAAAGGTTAAAGTCACACAGGGGCTAACCTTAGCTAAAGTGTTCAAACAGTCCATTTCCTATGTTATCCCTATCCTCTTACATAAAGGTTAAAGTTACACAGGGGCTAACATTAACTACAGTGTTGAAACAGTCCATTTCCTATGTTATCCCTATCCTTTTACATAAAGGTTAAAGTTACACATGGGCTAACATTAACTACAGTGTTGAAACAGTACATTTCCCATGGTATCCTTATCCTCTTACATAAAGGTTAAAGTCACACAGGGGCTAACATTAGCTAAAGTGTTGAAACAGTACATTTCCCATGGTATCCTTATCCTCTTACATAAAGGTTAAAGTCACACAGGGGCTAACTTTAGCTAAAGTGTTGAAACAGTACATTTCCCATGGTATCCTTATCCTCTTACATAAAGGTTAAAGTTACACAGGGGCTAACCTTAGCTAAAGTGTTGAAACAGTACATTTCCCATGGTATCCTTATCCTCTTACATAAAGGTTAAAGTCACACAGGGGCTAACCTTAGCTAAAGTGTTGAAACAGTACATTTCCCATGGTATCCTTATCCTCTTACATAAAGGTTAAAGTCACACAGGGGCTAACCTTAGCTAAAGTGTTGAAACAGTACATTTCCCATGGTATCCTTATCCTCTTACATAAAGGTTAAAGTTACACAGGGGCTAACCTTAGCTAAAGCGTTGAAACAGTACATTTCCTATGGTATCCTTATCCTCTTACATAAAGGATAAAGTCACACAGGGGCTAACCATAGCTAAAGTGTTGAAACAGTAGATTTCGCATGGTATCCTTATCCTCTTACATAAAGGTTAAAGTTACACAGGGGCTAACCTTAGCTAAAGTGTTGAAACAGTACATTTCCTATGGTATCCTTATCCTCTTACATAAAGCTTAAAGTTACACAGGGGCTAACATTGACTACAGTGTTGAAACTGTACATTTCCCATGGTATCCCTATCCTCTTACATAAAGGTTAAAGTTACACAGGGGCTAACATTAGCTAAAGTGTTGAAACAGTACATTTCCTATGGTATCCTTATCCTCTTACATAAAGGTTAAAGTCACACAGGGGCTAACATTAACTACAGTGTTGAAACAGTCCATTTCATATGTTATCCCTATCCTCTTACATAAAGGTTAAAGTTACACAGGGGCTAACATTAACTACAGTGTTAAAACAGTCCATTTCCTATGTTATCCCTATCCTCTTACATAAAGGTTAAAGTTACACAGGGGCTAACATTAACTACAGTTTTGAAACAGTCCATTTCCTATGTTATCCCTATCCTCTTACATAAAGGTTAAAGTTACACAGGGGCTAACATTAACTACAGTGTTGAAACAGTCCATTTCCTATGTTATCCCTATCCTCTTACATAAAGGTTAAAGTTACACATGGGCTAACATTAACTACAGTGTTAAAACAGTACATTTCCCAAGGTATCCTTATCCTCTTACATAAAGGTTAAAGTTACACAGGGGCTAACATTAGCTAAAGTGTTGAAACAGTACATTTCCCATGGTATCCTTATCCTCTTACATAAAGGTTAAAGTTACACAGGGGCTAACATTAGCTAAAGTGTTGAAACAGTCCATTTCCTATGTTATCCCTATCCTCTTACATAAAGGTTAAAGTTACACAGGGGCTAACATTAACTACAGTGTTGAAACAGTCCATTTCCTATGTTATCCCTATCCTCTTACATAAAGGTTAAAGTTACACATGGGCTAACATTAACTACAGTGTTGAAACAGTCCATTTCCTATGTTATCCCTATCCTCTTACATAAAGTTTAAAGTTACACATGGGCTAACATTAGCTAAAGTGTTGAAACAGTACATTTCCCATGGTATCCTTATCCTCTTACATAAAGGTTAAAGTTACACAGGGGCTAACCTTAGCTAAAGTGTTGAAACAGTACATTTCCAATGGTATCCTTATCCTCTTACATAAAGGTTAAAGTCACACAGGGGCTAACCTTAGCTAAAGTGTTGAAACAGTACATTTCCCATGGTATCCTTATCCTCTTACATAAAGGTTAAAGTCACACAGGGGCTAACCTTAGCTAAAGTGTTGAAACAGTCCATTTCCTATGGTATCCTTATCCTCTTACATAAAGGTTAAAGTCATACAGGGGCTAACCTTAGCTAAAGTGTTGAAACAGTCCATTTCCTATGGTATCCTTATCCTCTTACATAAAGGTTAAAGTCACACAGGGGCTAACCTTAGCTAAAGTGTTGAAACAGTACATTTCCCATGGTATCCTTATCCTCTTACATAAAGGTTAAAGTCACACAGGGGCTAACATTAGCTAAAGTGTTGAAACAGTACATTTCCCATGGTATCCTTATCCTCTTACATAAAGGTTAAAGTTACACATGGGCTAACCTTAGCTAAAGTGTTGAAACAGTACATTTCCCATGGTATCCTTATCCTCTTACATAAAGGTTAAAGTTACACAGGGGCTAACCATAGCTAAAGTGTTGAAACAGTACATTTCCTATGGTATCGTTATCCTCTTACATAAAGCTTAAAGTTACACAGGGGCTAACCTTAGCTAGAGTGTTGAAACAGTACATTTTCTATGGTATCGTTATCCTCTTACATAAAGCTTAAAGTTACACAGGGGCTAACATTAACTACAGTGTTGAAACAGTCCATTTCCCGTGCTATCGCTATCCTCTTTTTTAACGGTTAAAGTCACACAGGGGCTAACATTAACTACAGTGTTGAAACAGTCCATTTCCTAAGGTATTTCTATCCGCACACATAAAGGTTACAATTACACAGGAGATAACCTTAGCTACTGTGTTGAAACAGTCCACTTCCCGTGCCATCACTATACTCTTACACAAAGGTTAAAGTTGCACAGGATATAACCTTAACTACTGTGTTGAAACAGTCCATTTCCCGTGCTATCACTATTCTCTTACATAAAGGTTAGCGTTACACAGGGGATAACCTTAGCTACTGTGTTGAAACAGTCCATTTCCCGTGCTATCACTATCTTCTTACATAGAGGTTAAAGTTACACAGGTTATAACCCTAGCTACAATGTTGAAACAGTCCATTTCCCGTGCTATCACTATCCTCTTACATAAAGGTTACAGTTACACAGGTTATAATCCTAGGTACAGTGTTGAAACAGTCCATTTCCCGTGCTATCACTATCCTCTTACATAAAGGTTACAGTTACACAGGTTATAACCCTAGCTACAATGTTGAAACAGTCCATTTCCCGTGCTATTACTATCCTCTTACTTAAAGGTTAGAGTTACACAGGGGCTAACTTTAGCTAGTGTGTTGAAACAGTCCATTTCCCGTGCTATCACTATCCTCTTACATAAAGGTTAAAGTAACACAGGGTCTAAACTTAGCTACTGTGTTGAAACAGTCCAATTCCCGTCCTATCACTATCCTCTTACATAAAGGTTAAAGTTACACAGGGTCTAAACTTAGCTACTGTGTTGAAACAGTCCATTTCCCGTGCTATTACTATCCTCTTACATAAAGGTTAGAGTTACACAGGGGCTAACGTTAGCTAGTGTGTTGAAACAGTCCATTTCCCGTGCTATCACTATCCTCTCACATAATGGTTAAAGTTACACAGGGTCTAAACTTAGCTACTGTGTTAAAACAGTCAATTTCCCAAGGCATCCCTATCCTCTCACATAAAAGGTTAGAGTTACACAGGGGATAACCTTAGCTACAGTGTTGAAACAGTCCATTTCCCGTGCTATGACTATCCTCTTGAATAAATCTTACCATTACACAGGGGATAACCTTAGCTGCAGTGTTGAAACAGTCCATTTCATATGGTATTTCTAACCTCTTATATAAAGGTTAGAGTACACAGGGGCTAACTTTAGCTACTGTGTTGAAACCGTCCATTTCCCAAGGTATCCCTATCCTCTCACATAAAGATTAGAGTTACACAGGGGATAACCTTAGCTACAGTGTTGAAACAGTCCGTTTCCCGTGCTATCACTATCCTCTTACATAAAGGTTAGAGTTACACAGGGTCTTACCTTAGCTACAGTGTTGAAACAGTCCATTTCCAGTGCTATCACTATCCTCTTACATAAAGGTTAAAGTTACACAGGTTATAACCCTAGCTACAGTGTTGAAACAGTCCATTTCCCGTGCTATCACTATCCTCTTACATAAAGGATAAAGTTACACAGGTTATAACCCTAGCTACAGTGTTGAAACAGTCCATTTTCCGTGCTATCACTATCCTCTTACATAAAGGTTAGAGTTACACAGGGTCTAACCTTAGCTGCAGTGTTGAAACAGTCCATTTCCCGTGCTATCATTAACCTTTTACATAAAGGTTAGAGTTACACAGGGTCTAACCTTAGCTACTGTGTTGAAACAGTCCATTTCCCGTGCTATCACTATCCTCTTACATAAAGGTTAGAGTTACACAGGGTCTAACCTTAGCTACTGTGTTGAAACAGTCCATTTCCCGTGCTATCACTATCCTCTTACATAAAGGTTAGAGTTACACAGGGTCTAACCTTAGCTGCAGTGTTGAAACAGTCCATTTCCCGTGCTATCACTATCCTCTTACATAAAGGTTAGAGTTACACAGGGTCTAACCTTAGCTGCAGTGTTGAAACAGTCCATTTCCCGTGCTATTACTAACCTCTTACATAAAGGTTACAGTTAAACAGGGTCTAACCTTAGCTACTGTGTTGAAACAGTCCATTTCCCGTGCTATCACTAACCTCTTACATAAACGTTAAAGTTACACAGGGGCTAACCTTAGCTGCATGTTGAAACAGTCCATTTCCCAAGGTATCGCTATCCTCTCAAATAAAGGTTACAATTACACAGGGGCTAACCTTAACTGCAGTGTTGAAACAGTCCATTTCCCAAGGTATCGCTATCCTCTCAAATAAAGGTTACAATTACACAGGGGCTAACCTTAACTGCAGTGTTGAAACAGTCCATTTCCCACGGTATTCCTAACCTCTTACATAAAGGTTAGAGTTTCACAGGGGCTAACCTTAGCTGCATGTTGAAACAGTCCATTTCCCAGGGTATGCCTATCCTCACACATAAAGGTTAAAATTACACAGGGGCTAACCTTAGCTGCAGTGTTGAGTCAGTACATTTCCCAAGGTATCCCTATCCTCTCACATTAAGGTTACAATTACACAAGGGCTAACCTTAGCTGCATGTTTAAACAGTCCATTTCCCAAAGTATCCCTATACTCTTACATAAAGGTTACAATTACACAGGGGCTAACCTTAGCTGCAGTGTTCAAACAGTCCATTTCCCAAGGTATCCCTATCCTCTCACATAAAGGTTACAATTACACAGGGGATATCCGTAGCTACAGTGTTGAAACAGTTCATTTTCCCATGGTATCCCTATTCTCTTACATAAAGGTTATAACTACACAGGAGCTAACCTAGGCTAGGTGTTGAGACAGTCCATTATCCATAGTATCACTATCCTCTTACATAAAGGTTACAGCTATACAGGGGATAGCCTTAGCTAAAGTGTTATAACAGTCCATTTCCCATAGTATCTCTATCCTCTTACATAAAGGTTACAGCTATACAGGGGATAGCCTTAGCTACAGTGTTGTAACAGTCCATTTCCCATAGTATCCCTATCCTCTTACATAAAGGTTACAGCTATACAGGGGATAGCCTTAGCTACAGTGTTGTAACAGTCCATTTCCCATGTTGTCACTATCCTCTTACATAAAGGTTACAGCTTTAAAGGGGATAGCCTTAGCTACAGTGTTGTAACAGTCCATTTCCCATAGTATTCCTATCCTCTTACATAAAGGTTACAGCTATACAGGGGATAGCCTTAGCTACAGTGTTGTAACAGTCCATTTCCCATAGTATCCCTATCCTCTTACATAAAGGTTACAGCTATACAGGGGATTGCATTAGCTACAGTGTTGTAACAGTCCATTTCCCATAGTATCCCTATCCTCTTACATAAAGGTTACAGCTATACAGGGGATAGCCTTAGCTACAGTGTTGTAACAGTCCATTTCCCATAGTATCCCTATCCTGTTACATAGAGGTTACAGCTGTAGAGGGTTTAGCCTTAGCTACAGTGTTGTAACAGTCTATTACCCATAGTATCCCTATCCTCTTACATAAAGGTTACAACTACACAGGAGCTAACCTAGGCTAGGTGTTGAGACAGTCCATTATCCATAGTATCACTATCCTCTTACATAAAGGTTACAGCTATACAGGGGATAGCCTTAGCTACAGTGTTATAACAGTCCATTTCCCATAGTATCTCTATCCTCTTACATAAAGGTTACAGCTATACAGGGGATAGCCTTAGCTACAGTGTTGTAACAGTCCATTTCCCATAGTATCCCTATCCTCTTACATAAAGGTTACAGCTATACAGGGGATAGCCTTAGCTACAGTGTTGTAACAGTCCATTTCCCATGTTGTCACTATCCTCTTACATAAAGGTTACAGCTATAAAGGGGATAGCCTTAGCTACAGTGTTGTAACAGTCCATTTCCCATAGTATCCCTATCCTCTTACATAAAGGTTACAGCTATACAGGGGATTGCATTAGCTACAGTGTTGTAACAGTCCATTTCCCATAGTATCCCTATCCTCTTACATAAAGGTTACAGCTATACAGGGGATAGCCTTAGCTACAGTGTTGTAACAGTCCATTTCCCATAGTATCCCTATCCTGTTACATAGAGGTTACAGCTGTAGAGGGTTTAGCCTTAGCTACAGTGTTGTAACAGTCTATTACCCATAGTATCCCTATCCTCTTACATAAAGGTTACAACTACACAGGGGATAGCCTTAGCTACAGTGTTGAAACAGTATATTTCCCATGTTATCACTATCCTCTTACATAAAGGTTACCAGTACACAGGGGATAACCTTAGCTAAGTGTTGAAACACTATATTTCCCATGGTATCCCTATCCTCTTACATAAAGGTTAGAATTACACAGGGGTTAACCTTAGCTAGGTGATGAAACACTCCATTTCCCATAGCATCCCTATCCTATTACATAAAGGTTACAGTTACACAAGGGATATCGTTAGCTACTGTGTTGAAACAGGCCGTTTCCCATGCTACCACTATCCTCTTACATAACGGTTACAGTCACAGGGGCTAAACTGAGCTAGGTGTTGAGACAGTCCTTTTCCCAAGGTATCCCTATCCTCTTACATAATGGTTACAATTACGCAGGGGTTAACCTTAGCTAAAGTGTTGAAAGAGTCCATTTCCCGTGTTATCGCTATTCTCTTACAAAAAGGATAGAATTACACAGGGGTAACTCTAGCTACAGTGTTGAAACAGTCCATTTCCCGTGCTATCACTATCTTCTTACATGAAGGTTAGAATTATACAGGTTATAACAATAGCTACAGTGTTGAAACAGTCCATTTCCCGTGCTATCAATATTCTCTTACATAAAGGTTAGAGTTACACAGGGGATAACGTTAGGTACAGTGTTGAAACAGTCCATTTCCCGTGCTATCACTATCTTCTTACATAAAGGTTAGAATTATACAGGTTATAACAATAGCTACAATGTTGAAACAGTCCATTTCTCCTGCTATCACTATCTTCTTACATAAAGGTTAGAGTTATACAGGTTATAACAATAGCTACATTGTTGAAACAGTCCATTTCCCATGCTATCACTATCTTCTTACATAAAGGTTAAAGTTACACAGGGGATAACCTTAGCTACAGTGTTGAAACAGTCCATTTCCCATGCTATCACTATCTTCTTACATAAAGGTTAGAATTATACAGGTTATAACAAAAGCTACAGTGTTGAAACAGTCCATTTCCCGTGCTATCACTATCTTCTTACATAAAGGTTAGAATTATACAGGTTATAACAATAGCTACAATGTTGAAACAGTCCATTTCTCCTGCTATCACTATCTTCTTACATAAAGGTTAGAATTATACAGGTTATAACAATAGCTACAGTGTTGAAACAGTCCATTTCCCATGCTATCACTATCTTCTTACATAAAGGTTAAAGTTACACAGGGGATAACCTTAGCTACAGTGTTGAAACAGTCCATTTCCCATGCTATCCTATCTTCTTACATAAAGGTTAGAATTATACAGGTTATAACAAAAGCTACAGTGTTGAAACAGTCCATTTCTCCTGTTAATACTATTCTCTTACATAATGGTTAGAGTTACACAGGGGATAACGTTAGGTACAGTGTTGAAACAGTCCCTTTCCCATGGTATCCCTATCCTCTTACATAATGGTTACAATTACACAGGGGTTAACCGTAGCACAGTGTTGAAACAGTCCATTTTCCATGCTATCACTATCCTCTTACATAAAGGTTACATTTACACAGCGGCTAACGTTTTACTATTGTGTTGAAACAGTACATTTCCTATGGTATCCCTATCCTCTTACATAAAGGTTACAGATACACAGAGGCTAACATTAGCTACAGTGTTGAAACAGTACATTTCCTATGATATCCCTATCCTCTTACATAAAGGTTAAAGTTACACACGGGCTAACATTAACTACAGTGTTGAAACAGTACATTTCCTATGGTATCCCTATCCTCTTACATAAAGGTTAAAGTCACACAGGGGCTAACCTTAGCTAAAGTGTTGAAACAGTATATTTCCCATGGTATATCTATCCTCTTACATAAAGGTTAAAGTCACATAGGGGCTAACCTTAGCTAAAGTGTTGAAACAGTACATTTCCCATGGTATCCCTATCCTCTTACATAAAGGTTAAAGTTACACAGAAGCTAACATTAACTACAGTGTTGAAACAGCACATTTCCCATGGTATCCCTATCCTCTTACATAAAGGTGAAAGTTACACAGGGGCTAACATTAACTACAGTGTTGAAACAGTCCATTTCCCATGGTATACCTACCCTCTTACATAAAGCTTAAAGTTACACAGGGGCCAACATTAACTTCAGTGTTGAAACAGTCCATTTCCCATGGTATCCCTATCCTCTTACATAAAGGTTACAGTTACACAAAGGCTAACATTAACTACAGTGTTGAAACAGTACATTTCCCATGGTATCCCTATCCTCTTACATAAAGGTTAAAGTTACACAGGGGCTAACATTAGCTAAAGTGTTGAAACAGTCCATTTCCCATGGTATCCCTATCGTCTTACATAAAGGTTATAGTTACACAGGGGCTAACATTAGCTAAAGTGTTGAAACAGTCCATTTCCCATGGTATCCCTATCCTCTTACATAAAGGTGAAAGTTAGACAGGGGCTAACATTAACTACAGTGTTGAAACAGTCCATTTCCCATGGTATCCCTATCCTCTTAAAGGTTAAAGTCACACAGGGGCCAACATTAACTACAGTGTTGAAATAGTACATTTCCCATGGTATCCCTATCCTCTTACATAAAGGTTAAAGTTACACACGGGCTAACATTAACTACAGTGTTGAAACAGTACATTTCCCATGGTATCCCTATCCTCTTACATAAAGGTTAAAGTCACACAGGGGCTAACCTTAGCTAAAGTGTTGAAACAGTCCATTTCCTATGTTATGCCTATCCTCTTACATAAAGGTTAAAGTTACACAGGAGCTAACATTAACTACACTGTTAAAACAGTCCATTTCCTATGTTATCCCTATCCTCTTACATAAAGGTTACATTTACACAGGGGCTAACATTAACTACAGTGTTGAAACAGTCCATTTCCTATCTTATCCCTATCCTCTTACATAAAGGTTAAAGTTACACAGGGGCTAACATTAACTACAGTGTTGAAACAGTCCATTTCCTATGGTATCCCTATGCTCATATATAAAGGTTACAGTTACAAAGAGGCTAACATTAACTACAGTGTTGAAACAGTCCATTTCCTATGGTATCCCTATCCTCTTACATAAAGGTTAAAGTTACACAGGGTCTAACCTTAGCTAAAGTGTGAAACAGTCCATTTCCCATGGTATCCCTATCCTCTTCCATAAAGGTTACAGTTACACAGAGGCTAACATTAACTACAGTGTTGAAACAGTCCATTTCCTATGCTATCCCTATCCTCTTATATAAAGCTTAAAGTCACACAGGGGCTAACCTTAGCTAAAGTGTTGAAACAGTACATTTCCTATGCTATCCCTATCCTCTTATATAAAGCTTAAAGTTACACAGGGGCTAACCTTAGCTAAAGTGTTGAAACAGTACACTTCCTATGATATCCCTATCCTCTTATATAAAGCTTAAAGTTACACAGGGGCTAACCTTAGCTAAAGTGTTCAAACAGTCCATTTCCCATGGTATCCGTATCCTCTTACATAAAGCTTAAAGTCACAAAGGGGCTAACCTTAGCTAAAGTGTTGAAACAGTACATTTCCTATGGTATCGTTATCCTCTTACATAAAGGTTAAAGTTACAAAGGGGCTAACCTTAGCTAAAGTGTTCAAACAGTCCATTTCCCATGGTATCCGTATCCTCTTACATAAAGGTTAAAGTTACAAAGGGGCTAACCTTAGCTAAAGTGTTCAAACAGTCCATTTCCCATGGTATCCGTATCCTCCTACATAAAGGTTAAAGTTACAAAGGGGCTAACCTTAGCTAAAGTGTTCAAACAGTCCATTTCCCATGGTATCCTTATCCTCTTACATAAAGGTTAAAGTTACAAAGGGGCTAACCTTAGCTAAAGCGTTCAAACAGTCCATTTCCCATGGTATCCGTATCTTCTTACATAAACGTTAAAGTTACAAAGGGGCTAACCTTAGCTAAAGTGTTCAAACAGTCCATTTCCCATGGTATCCCTATCCTCTTACATAAACGTTAAAGTTACAAAGGGGCTAACCTTAGCTAAAGTGTTGAAACAGTCCATTTACCATGGTATCCATATCCTCTTACATAAAGGTTAAAGTCACACAGGGGCTAACCTTAGCTAAAGTGTTGAAACAGTACATTTCCCATGGTATCCCTATCCTCTTACATAAAGGTTAAAGTCACACAGGGGCTAACCTTAGCTAAAGTGTTGAAACAGTACATTTCCCATGGTATCCCTATTCTCTTACATAAACGTTAAAGTTACACAGGGGCTAACCTTAGCTAAAGTGTTCAAACAGTTCATTTCCCATGGTATCCGTATCTTCTTACATAAAGGTTACAGTTACACAGGGGCTAACATTAACTACAGTGTTGAAACAGTACATTTCCCATGGTATCCCTATCCTCTTACATAAAGGTTAAAGTTACACAGGGGCTAACATTAACTACAGTGTTGAAACAGTACATTTCCTATGGTATCCCTATCCTCTTACATAAAGGTTAAAGTCACACAGGGGCTAACCTTAGCTAAAGTGTTGAAACAGTAAATTTCCTATGGTATCCTTATCCTCTTACATAAAGCTTAAAGTTACACAGGGGCTAACATTAACTACAGTGTTGAAACAGTACATTTCCCATGGTATCCCTATCCTCGTACATAAAGGTTAAAGTCACACAGGGGCTAACCTTAGCTAAAGTGTTGAAACAGTACATTTCCTATGGTATCCTTATCCTCTTACATAAAGCTTAAAGTTACACAGGGGCTAACATTAACTACAGTGTTGAAACAGTACATTTCCCATGGTATCCTTATCCTCTTACATAATGGTTAAAGTCACACAGGGGCTAACCTTAGCTAAAGTGTTCAAACAGTCCATTTCCTATGTTATCCCTATCCTCTTACATAAAGGTTAAAGTTACACAGGGGCTAACATTAACTACAGTGTTGAAACAGTCCATTTCCTATGTTATCCCTATCCTCTTACATAAAGGTTAAAGTTACACATGGGCTAACATTAACTACAGTGTTGAAACAGTACATTTCCCATGGTATCCTTATCCTCTTACATAAAGGTTAAAGTCACACAGGGGCTAACATTAGCTAAAGTGTTGAAACAGTCCATTTCCCATGGTATCCTTATCCTCTTACATAAAGGTTAAAGTCACACAGGGGCTAACCTTAGCTAAAGTGTTGAAACAGTACATTTCCCATGGTATCCTTATCCTCTTACATAAAGGTTAAAGTTACACAGGGGCTAACCTTAGCTAAAGTGTTGAAACAGTACATTTCCCATGGTATCCTTATCCTCTTACATAAAGGTTAAAGTCACACAGAGGCTAACCTTAGCTAAAGTGTTGAAACAGTACATTTCCCATGGTATCCTTATCCTCTTACATAAAGGTTAAAGTCACACAGGGGCTAACCATATCTAAAGTGTTGAAACAGTACATTTCCCATGGTATCCTTATCCTCTTAAAAAAGGTTAAAGTCACACAGGGGCTAACCTTAGCTAAAGTGTTGAAACAGTACATTTCCTATGGTATCCTTATCCTTTTACATAAAGGTTAAAGTTACACAGGGGTTAACCTTAGCTAAAGTGTTGAAACAGTACATTTCCCATGGTATCCTTATCCTCTTACATAAAGGTTAAAGTCACACAGGGGCTAACCATATCTAAAGTGTTGAAACAGTACATTTCCCATGGTATCCTTATCCTCTTACATAAAGGTTAAAGTCACACAGGGGCTAACCTTAGCTAAAGTGTTGAAACAGTACATTTCCCATGGTATCCTTATCCTCTTACATAAAGGTTAAAGTTACACAGGGGCTAACCTTAGCTAAAGTGTTGAAACAGTACATTTCCTATGGTATCCTTATCCTCTTACATAAAGGTTAAAGTTACACAGGGGCTAACCTTAGCTAAAGTGTTGAAACAGTACATTTCCTATGGTATCCTTATCCTCTTACATAAAGGTTAAAGTTACACAGGGGCTAACCTTAGCTAAAGTGTTGAAACAGTACATTTCCCATGGTATCCTTATCCTCTTACATAAAGGTTAAAGTCACACAGGGGCTAACCATAGCTAAAGTGTTGAATCAGTAGATTTCCCATGGTATCCTTATCCTCTTACATAAAGGTTAAAGTCACACAGGGGCTAACCTTAGCTAAAGTGTTCAAACAGTCCATTTCCTATGTTATCCCTATCCTCTTACATAAAGGTTAAAGTTACACAGGGGCTAACATTAACTACAGTGTTGAAACAGTCCATTTCCTATGTTATCCCTATCCTCTTACATAAAGGTTAAAGTTACACATGGGCTAACATTAACTACAGTGTTGAAACAGTACATTTCCCATGGTATCCTTATCCTCTTACATAAAGGTTAAAGTCACACAGTGGCTAACCATAGCTAAAGTGTTGAAACAGTACATTTCCCATGGTATCCTTATCCTCTTACATAAAGGTTCAAGTCACACAGGGGCTAACCATAGCTAAAGTGTTGAAACAGTACATTTCCCATGGTATCCTTATCCTCTTACATAAAGGTTAAAGTTACACAGGGGCTAACCTTAGCTAAAGTGTTGAAACAGTACATTTCCTATGGTATCCTTATCCTCTTACATAAAGCTTAAAGTTACACAGGGGCTAACATTAACTACAGTGTTGAAACAGTACATTTCCCATGGTATCCCTATCCTCTTACATAAAGGTTAAAGTTACACAGGGGCTAACATTAGCTAAAGTGTTGAAACAGTACATATCCTTAGGTATCCTTATCCTCTTACATAAAGGTTAAAGTCACACAGGGGCTAACATTAACTACAGTGTTGAAACAGCCATTTCCTATGTTATCCCTATCCTCTTACATAAAGGTTAAAGTTACACAGGGGCTAACATTAACTACAGTGTTGAAACAGTCCATTTCCTATGTTATCCCTATCCTCTTACATAAAGGTTAAAGTTACACAGGGGCTAACATTAACTACAGTTTTGAAACAGTCCATTTCCTATGTTATCCCTATCCTCTTACATAAAGGTTAAAGTTACACAGGGGCTAACATTAACTACAGTGTTGAAACAGTCCATTTCCTATGTTATCCCTATCCTCTTACATAAAGGTTAAAGTTACACATGGGCTAACATTAACTACAGTGTTGAAACAGTACATTTCCCATGGTATCCTTATCCTCCTACATAAAGGTTAAAGTTACACAGGGGCTAACATTAGCTAAAGTGTTGAAACAGTACATTTCCCATGGTATCCTTATCCTCTTACATAAAGGTTAAAGTTACACAGGGGCTAACGTTAGCTAAAGTGTTGAAACAGTACATTTCCCATGGTATCCTTATCCTCTTACATAAAGGTTAAAGTTACACATGGGCTAACATTAACTACAGTGTTGAAACAGTACATTTCCCATGGTATCCTTAGCCTCTTACATAAAGGTTAAAGTTACACAGGGGCTAACATTAGCTAAAGTGTTGAAACAGTCCATTTCCTATGTTATGCCTATCCTCTTACATAAAGGTTAAAGTTACACAGGGGCTAACATTAACTACAGTGTTGAAACAGTCCATTTCCTATGTTATCCCTATCCTCTTACATAAAGGTTAAAGTTACACATGGGCTAACATAAACTACAGTGTTGAAACAGTCCATTTCCTATGTTATCCCTATCCTCTTACATAAAGGTTAAAGTTACACATGGGCTAACATTAGCTAAAGTGTTGAAACAGTACATTTCCCATGGTATCCTTATCCTCTTACATAAAGGTTAAAGTTACACAGGGGCTAACCTTAGCTAAAGTGTTGAAACAGTACATTTCCTATGGTATCCTTATCCTCTTACATAAAGGTTAAAGTCACACAGGGGCTAACCTTAGCTAAAGTGTTGAAACAGTACATTTCCCATGGTATCCTTATCCTCTTACATAAAGGTTAAAGTCACACAGGGGCTAACCTTAGCTAAAGTGTTGAAACGGTCCATTTCCTATGGTATCCTTATCCTCTTACATAAAGGTTAAAGTCATACAGGGGCTAACCTTAGCTAAAGTGTTGAAACAGTCCATTTCCTATGGTATCCTTATCCTCTTACATAAAGGTTTAAGTTACACAGGGGCTAACCTTAGCTAAAGTGTTGAAACAGTACATTTCCCATGGTATCCTTATCGTCTTACATAAAGGTTAAAGTCACACAGGGGCTAACATTAGCTAAAGTGTTGAAACAGTACATTTCCCATGGTATCCTTATCCTCTTACATAAAGGTTAAAGTTACACATGGGCTAACCTTAGCTAAAGTGTTAAAACAGTACATTTCCCATGGTATCCTTATCCTCTTACATAAAGGTTAAAGTTACACAGGGGCTAACCATAGCTAAAGTGTTGAAACAGTACATTTCCTATGGTATCCCTATCCTCTTACATAAAGCTTAAAGTTACACAGGGGCTAACCTTAGCTAAAGTGTTGAAACAGTACATTTCCTATGGTATCCTTATCCTCTTACATAAAGGTTAAAGTCACACAGGGGCTAACCATAGCTAAAGTGTTGAAACAGTACATTTCCTATGGTATCGTTTACCTCTTACATAAAGCTTAAAGTTACACAGGGGCTAAAATTAGCTAAAGTGTTAAACAGTACATTTCCTATGGTATCGTTATCCTCTTACATAAAGCTTAAAGTTACACAGGGGCTAACCTTAGCTAAAGTGTTGAAACAGTACATTTCCTATGGTATCGCTATCCTCTTACATAAAGCTTAAAGTTACACAGGGGCTAACATTAACTACAGTGTTGAAACAGTCCATTTCCCGTGCTATCACTATCCTCTTTTTTAACGGTTAAAGTCACACAGGGGCTAACATTAACTACAGTGTTGAAACAGTCCATTTCCTAAGGTATTTCTATCCGCACACATAAAGGTTACAATTACACAGGAGATAACCTTAGCTACAGTGTTGAAACAGTCCACTTCCCGTGCCATCACTATACTCTTACACAAAGGTTAAAGTTGCACAGGATATAACCTTAACTACTGTGTTGAAACAGTCCATTTCCCGTGCTATCACTATTCTCTTACATAAAGGTTAGAGTTACACAGGGGATAACCTTAGCTACTGTGTTGAAACAGTTCCATTTCCCGTGCTATCACCATCTTCTTACATAAAGGTTAAAGTTACACAGGTTATAACCCCAGCTACAATGTTGAAACAGTCCATTTCCCGTGCTATCACTATCCTCTTACATAAAGGATACAGTTACACAGGTTATAATCCTAGGTACAGTGTTGAAACAGTCCATTTCCCGTGCTATCACTATCCTCTTACATAAAGGTTACAGTTACACAGGTTATAACCCTAGCTACAATGTTGAAACAGTCCATTTCCCGTGCTATTACTATCCTCTTACTTAAAGGTTAGAGTTACACAGGGGCTAACTTTAGCTAGTGTGTTGAAACAGTCCATTTCCCGTGCTATCACTATCCTCTTACATAAAGGTTAAAGTAACACAGGGTCTAAACTTAGCTACTGTGTTGAAACAGTCCAATTCCCGTGCTATCACTATCCTCTTACATAAAGGTTAAAGTTACACAGGGTCTAAACTTAGCTACTGTGTTGAAACAGTCCATTTCCCGTGCTATTACTATCCTCTTACATAAAGTTTAGAGTTACACAGGGGCCAACATTAGCTAGTGTGTTGAAACAGTCCATTTCCCGTGCTATCACTATCCTCTCACATAATGGTTAAAGTTACAAAGGGTCTAAACTTAGCTACTGTGTTAAAACAGTCAATTTCCCAAGGCATCCCTATCCTCTCACATAAAGGTTAGAGTTACACAGGGGATAACCTTAGCTACAGTGTTGAAACAGTCCATTTCCCGTGCTATGACTATCCTCTTGAATAAATCTTACCATTACACAGGGGATAACCTTAGCTGCAGTGTTAAAACAGTCCATTTCATATGGTATTTCTAACCTCTTATATAAAGGTTAGAGTACACAGGGGCTAACTTTAGCTACTGTGTTGAAACCGTCCATTTCCCAAGGTATCCCTATCCTCTCACATAAAGATTAGAGTTACACAGGGGATAACCTTAGCTACAGTGTTGAAACAGTCCGTTTCCCGTGCTATCACTATCCTCTTACATAAAGGTTAGAGTTACACAGGGTCTTACCTTAGCTACAGTGTTGAAACAGTCCATTTCCAGTGCTATCACTATCCTCTTACATAAAGGTTAAAGTTACACAGGTTATAACCCTAGCTACAGTGTTGAAACAGTCCATTTCCCGTGCTATCACTATCCTCTTACATAAAGGTTAAAGTTACACAGGTTATAACCCTAGCTACAGTGTTGAAACAGTCCATTTTCCGTGCTATCACTATCCTCTTACATAAAGGTTAGGGTTACACAGGGTCTAACCTTAGCTGCAGTGTTGAAACAGTCCATTTCCCGTGCTATCATTAACCTTTTACATAAACGTTAGAGTTACACAGGGTCTAACCTTAGCTACTGTGTTGAAACAGTCCATTTCCCGTGCTATCACTATCCTCTTACATAAAGGTTAGAGTTACACAGGGTCTAACCTTAGCTACTGTGTTGAAACA
The DNA here is from genome assembly GCA_030765065.1 of Deroplatys truncata. Taxonomy (NCBI): domain Eukaryota; kingdom Metazoa; phylum Arthropoda; class Insecta; order Mantodea; family Mantidae; genus Deroplatys; species Deroplatys truncata. Next base: position 4,756,058 of record CM060978.1, read on the forward strand.
GTCCATTTCCCGTGCTATCACTATCCTCTTACATAAAGGTTAGAGTTACACAGGGTCTAACCTTAGCTGCAGTGTTGAAACAGTCCATTTCCCGTGCTATCACTATCCTCTTACATAAAGGTTAGAGTTACACAGGGTCTAACCTTAGCTGCAGTGTTGAAACAGTCCATTTCCCGTGCTATTACTAACCTCTTACATAAAGGTTAGAGTTAAACAGGGTCTAATCTTAGCTACTGTGTTGAAACAGTCCATTTCCCGTGCTATCACTAACCTCTTACATAAACGTTAAAGTTACACAGGGGCTAACCTTAGCTGCATGTTGAAACAGTCCATTTCCCAAGTTATCGCTATCCTCTCAAATAAAGGTTAAAAGTACACAGGGGCTAACCTTAACTGCAGTGTTGAAACAGTCCATTTCCCAAGGTATCGCTATCCTCTCAAATAAAGGTTACAATTACACAGGGGCTAACCTTAACTGCAGTGTTGAAACAGTCCATTTCCCACGGTATCCCTAACCTCTTACATAAAGGTTAGAGTTTCACAGGGGCTAACCTTAGCTGCATGTTGAAACAGTCCATTTCCCAGGGTATCCCTATCCTCTCACATAAAGGTTAAAATTACACAGGGGCTAACCTTAGCTGCAGTGTTGACTCAGTACATTTCCCAAGGTATCCCTATCCTCTCACATTAAGGTTACAATTACACAAGGGCTAACCTTAGCTGCATGTTGAAACAGTCCATTTCCCAAAGTATCCCTATACTCTTACATAAAGGTAACAATTACACAGGGGCTAACCTTAGCTGCAGTGTTCAAACAGTCCATTTCCCAAGGTATCCCTATCCTCTCACATAAAGGTTACAATTACACAGGGGATATCCGTAGCTACAGTGTTGAAACAGTTCATTTTCCCATGGTATCCCTATTCTCTTACATAAAGGTTATAACTACACAGGAGCTAACCTAGGCTAGGTGTTGAGACAGTCCATTATCCATAGTATCACTATCATCTTACATAAAGGTTACAGCTATACAGGGGATAGCCTTAGCTACAGTGTTATAACAGTCCATTTCCCATAGTATCCCTATCCTCTTACATAAAGGTTACAGCTATACAGGGGATAGCCTTAGCTACAGTGTTGTAACAGTCCATTTCCCATAGTATCCCTATCCTCTTACATAAAGGTTACAGCTATACAGGGGATAGCCTTAGCTACAGTGTTGTAACAGTCCATTTCCCATGTTGTCACTATCCTCTTACATAAAGGTTACAGCTATAAAGGGGATAGCCTTAGCTACAGTGTTGTAACAGTCCATTTCCCATAGTATTCCTATCCTCTTACATAAAGGTTACAGCTATACAGGGGATAGCCTTAGCTACAGTGTTGTAACAGTCCATTTCCCATATATCCCTATCCTCTTACATAAAGGTTACAGCTATACAGGGGATAGCCTTAGCTACAGTGTTGTAACAGTCCATTTCCCATAGTATCCCTATCCTCTTACATAAAGGTTACAGCTATACAGGGGATAGCCTTAGCTACAGTGTTGTAACAGTCCATTTCCCATAGTATCCCTATCCTGTTACATAGAGGTTACAGCTGTAGAGGGTTTAGCCTTAGCTACAGTGTTGTAACAGTCTATTTCCCATAGTAACCCTATCCTCTTACATAAAATTTACAACTACACAGGGGATAGCCTTAGCTACAGTGTTGAAACAGTATATTTCCCATGTTATCACAATCCTCTTACATAAAGGTTACCAGTACACAGGGGATAACCTTAGCTAAGTGTTGAAACACTATATTTCCCATGGTATCCCTATCCTCTTACATAAAGCTTAGAATTACACAGGGGTTAACCTTAGCTAGGTGATGAAACACTCCATTTCCCATAGCATCCCTATCCTATTACATAAAGGTTACAGTTACACAAGGGATATCGGTAGCTACTGTGTTGAAACAGGCCGTTTCCCATGCTACCACTATCCTCTTACATAACGGTTACAGTCACAGGGGCTAAACTGAGCTAGGTGTTGAGACAGTCCTTTTCCCAAGGTATCCCTATCCTCTTACATAATGGTTACAATTACGCAGGGGTTAACCTTAGCTAAAGTGTTGAAAGAGTCCATTTCCCGTGTTATCGCTATTCTGTTACAAAAAGGTTAGAATTACACAGGGGTAACTCTAGCTACAGTGTTGAAACAGTCCATTTCCCGTGCTATCACTATCTTCTTACATGAAGGTTAGAATTATACAGGTTATAACAATAGCTACAGTGTTGAAACAGTCCATTTCCCGTGCTATCAATATTCTCTTACATAAAGGTTAGAGTTACACAGGGGATAACGTTAGGTACAGTGTTGAAACAGTCCATTTCCCGTGCTATCACTATCTTCTTACATAAAGGTTAGAATTATACAGGTTATAACAATAGCTACAATGTTGAAACAGTCCATTTCTCCTGCTATCACTATCTTCTTACATAAAGGTTAGAATTATACAGGTTATAACAATAGCTACATTGTTGAAACAGTCCATTTCCCATGCTATCACTATCTTCTTACATAAAGGTTAAACTTACACAGGGGATAACCTTAGCTACAGTGTTGAAACAGTCCATTTCCCATGCTATCACTATCTTCTTACATAAAGGTTAGAATTATACAGGTTATAACAAAAGCTACAGTGTTGAAACAGTCCATTTCCCGTGCTATCACTATCTTCTTACATAAAGGTTAGAATTATACAGGTTATAACAATAGCTAAAATGTTGAAACAGTCCATTTCTCCTGCTATCACTATCTTCTTACATAAAGGTTAGAATTATACAGGTTATAACAATAGCTACAGTGTTGAAACAGTCCATTTCCCATGCTATCTTTATCTTCTTACATAAAGGTTAAAGTTACACAGGGGATAACCTTAGCTACAGTGTTGAATCAGTCCATTTCCCATGCTATCACTATCTTCTTACATAAAGGTTAGAATTATACAGGTTATAACAAAAGCTACAGTGTTGAAACAGTCCATTTCTCCTGTTATCACTATTCTCTTACATAAAGGTTAGAGTTACACAGGGGATAACGTTAGGTACAGTGTTGAAACAGCCCCTTTCCCATGGTATCCCTATCCTCTTACATAATGGTTACAATTACACAGGGGTTAACCTTAGCACAGTGTTGAAACAGTCCATTTTCCATGCTATCACTATCCTCTTACATAAAGGTTACATTAACACAGCGGCTAACGTTTTACTATTGTGTTGAAACCGTCCATTTCCTATGGTATTTCTATCCTCTTATATAAAGGTTACAATTACACAGGGTCTAACCTTAGCTGCAGTGTTGAAACAGTCCATTTCTCGAGCTATCACTATCCTCTTACATAAAGGTTAGAGTTACAAAGGGTCTGACCTTAGCTGCAGTGTTGAAACAGTACATTTCCCGTGCTATCACTAACCTCTTACATAAAGGTTAGATTTACACAGGGTCTAACCTTAGCTACTGTGTTGAAACAGTCCATTTCCCGTGCTATCACTATCCTCTTACATAAAGGTTAGAGTTACACAGGGTCTAACCTTAGCTACTGTGTTGAAACAGTCCATTTCCCGTGCTACTACTAACCTCTTACATAAAGGTTAGAGTTACACAGGGTCTAACCTTAGCTACTGTGTTGAAACAGTCCATTTCCCGTGCTATCGCTAACCTCTTACATAAAGGTTAAAGTTACACAGGGGCTAACCTTAGCTGCATGTTGAAACAGTCCATTTCCCAGGGTATCCCAATCCTCTCACATAAAGGTTAAAATTACACAGGGGCTAACCTTAGCTGCAGTGTTGACTCAGTACATTTCCCAAGGTATCCCTATCCTCTCACATTAAGGTTTCAATTACACAGGGGCTAACCTTAGCTGCATGTTGAAACAGTCCATTTCCCAAAGTATCTCTTCCTCTTACATAGAGGTTACAATTACACAGGGGCTAACCTTAGCTGTGGTGTTGAAACAGTCCATTTCCCAAGGTATCCCTATCCTCTCACATAAAGGTTACAATTACACAGGGGATAACCGTAGCTACAGTGTTGAAACAGTTCATTTTCCCATGGTATCCCTATTCTCTTACATAAAGGTTATAACTACACAGGAGCTAACCTAGACTAGGTGTTGAGACAGTCCATTATCCATAGTATCACTATCCTCTTACATAAAGGTTACAGCTATACAGGGGATAGCCTTAGCTACAGTGTTATAACAGTCCATTTCCCATAGTGTCCCTATACTCGTACATAAAGGTTACAGCTATACAGGGGATAGCCTTAGCTACAGTGTTGTAACAGTCCATTTCCCATAGTATCCCCATCCTCTTACATAAAGGTTACAGCTATACAGGGGATAGCCTTAGCTACAGTGTTGTAACAGTCCATTTCCCATGTTGTCACTATCCTCTTACATAAAGGTTACAGCTATACAGGGGATAGCCTTAGCTACAGTGTTGTAACAGTCCATTTCCCATAGTATCCCTATCCTCTTACATAAAGGTTACAGCTATACAGGGGATAGCCTTAGCTACAGTGTTGTAACAGTCCATTTCCCATAGTATCCCTATCCTTATACATAAAGGTTACAATTACACAGGGGTTAACCTTAGCTAGGTGATGAAACACTCCATTTCCCATAGCATCCCTATCCTATTACATAAAGGTTACAGTTACTCAGGTTAGCTACTGTGTTGAAACAGGCCGTTTCCCATGCTGCCACTATCCTCTTACATAACGGTTACAGTCACACAGGGGCTAAACTGAGCTAGGTGTTGAAACAGTCCTTTTCCCAAGGTATCCCTATCCTCTTACATAATGGTTGCAAGTACGCAGGGGTTAACCTTAGCTAAAGTGTTGAAAGAGTCCATTTCCCGTGTTATCGCTATTCTCTTACAAAAAGGTTAGAATTACACAGGGGTAACCCTAGCTACAGTGTTGAAACAGTTCATTTCCCGTGCTATCACTATCTTCTTACATAATGGTTAGAATTATACAGGTTATAACAATAGCTACAGTGTTGAAACAGTCCATTTCCCGTGCTATCAATATTCTCTTACATAAAGGTTAGAGTTACACAGGGGATAACGTTAGGTACAGTGTTGAAACAGTCCATTTCCCATGGTATCCCTATCCTCTTACATAAATGTTACAATTACACAGGGGTTAGCCTTAGCACAGTGTTGAAACAGTCCATTTCCCATGGTATCTCTATCCTCTTAGATAAAGGTTAGAATTACACAGGGTCTTGCATTAGCTACAGTGTTGATACAGTCCATTTCCCATGGTATCTCTATCCTCTTAGATAAAGTTTAGAATTACACAGGGTCTAGCATTAGCTACAGTGTTGAAACAGTCCATCTCCCATGGTATTTCTATCCTCTTAGATAAAGGTTAGAATTACACAGGGTCTAGCATTAGCTTCAGTGTTGAAACAGTTCATTTCCCATGGTATTTCTATCCTCTTAGATAAAGGTTAGAATAACACAGGGCTTAGCATTAGCTACAGTGTTGATACAGTCCATTTCCCATGGTATCCAAATCCTCTTCCCTAAAGGTTACTGTTACACAGAGGCTAGCCTTACCTACAGTGTCGAAATAATCCATCTTCCATGGTATCCCTATCCTCTTACATAAACGCTACAGTTACACAGCGGCTAGGCTTAGCTACGGTGTTGAAACAGTCCATTTCCCATGCTGTCCCTATCCTCTTACATAACGGTTACAGTTAAAGGGGGCTAAAATGATCTAGTTGTTGAAACAGACCTTTTCTCGTGGTATCCCTATCCTCTTACATAAAGCTTACAGTTACACATGAGCTAACCTTAGCTACGTGTTGAAGAAGTGCATTTCCCATGGTATACCTATCCTCTTACGTAAAGGTTACAATTACACATAGGCTAACCTTAGCTACAGTATTGAAACAGTCCATTTCGTGTGCTATCACTATCCTCTTACATAAAGGTTACAATTACACAGGGGATAACCATAGATAATGTGTTGAAGCAGTCCATTTCCTGTGCTATCACTAACCTCTTACATATAGGTTACAATTACACTGGGGCTAACTTTAGCTATTGTGTTTAAACAGTCCATTTCATATGGTATTTCTAACCTCTCACATAAAGGTATCAATTACACAGGGGATCACCTTAGCTGCAGTGTTGAAACAGTCCATTTCCCAAGGTATCCCTAACCTCTCACATAAAGGTTACAATTACACAGGGGCTAACCTTAGCTGCAGTGTTGAAACAGTCCATTTCCCAAGGTATCCCTATCCTCTTACATAAAGGTTACAATTACACAGGGGCTAACCTTAGCTGCAGTGTTGAAACAGTCCATTTCCAAAAGTATCCCTATCCTCTTACATAAAGGTAACAATTACACAGGGGCTAACCTTAGCTGCAGTGTTGAAACAGTCCATTTCCCAAAGTATCCCTATCCTCTTACATAAAGGTAACAATTACACAGGGGCTAACCTTAGCTGCAGTGTTGAAACAGTACACTTCCAAAGGTACCCCTATCCTCTCACATAAAGGTTACAATTACACACGGGCTAACCTTAGCTGCAGTGTTGAAACAGTCCATTTCCCAAGGTATCCCTATCCTCTAACATAAAGGTTACAATTACACAGGGGCTAACCTTAGCTGCAGTGTTGAAACAGTCCATTTCCAATGGTATCCCTATCCTCTCTCATAAAGGTTACAATTACACAGGGTGTAAGCTTAGCTGCAGTGTTGAAACAGTCCATTTCCAATGGTATCCCTATCCTCTCACATAAAGGTTACAATTACACAGGGTGTAACCTTAGCTGCAGTGTTGAAACAGTCCATTTCCCATGGTATCCCTATCCTCTCACATAAAGGTTACAATTACACAGGGTGTAACCTTAGCTGCAGTGTTGAAACAGTCCATTTCCCAAGGTACCCCTATCCTCTCACATAAAGGTTACAATTACACAGGGGATAAGCTTAGTTAGGTGTTGAAACAGTCCATTTCCCAAGGTACCCCTATCCTCTCACATAAAGGTTACAATTACACAGGGGATAAGCTTAGTTAGGTGTTGAAATAGTCCATTTCCCATAGTATCCCTATCCTCTTACATAAAGGTTACAATCACACAGGGGATAAGCTTAGTTAGGTGTTGAAACAGTCCATTTCCCAAGGTAGCCTATCCTCTCACATAAAGGTTACAATTACACAGGGGATAAGCTTAGTTAGGTGTTGAAACAGTCCATTTCCCAAGGTAGCCTATCCTCTTACATAAAGGTTACAATTACACAGGGGATAAGCTTAGTTAGGTGTTGAAACAGTCCATTTCCCAAGGTAGCCTATCCTCTCACATAAAGGTTACAATTACACAGGGGATAAGCTTAGTTAGGTGTTGAAACAGTCCATTTCCCAAGGTAGCCTATCCTCTTACATAAAGGTTACAATTACACAGGGGATAAGCTTAGTTAGGTGTTGAAACAGTCCATTTCCCAAGGTAGCCTATCCTCTCACATAAAGGTTACAATTACACAGGGGATAAGCTTAGTTAGGTGTTGAAACAGTCCATTTCCCATAGTATCCCTATCCTCTCACATAAAGGTTACAATTACGCAGGGGATAAGCTTAGTTAGGTGTTGAAGCAGTCCATTTCCCATAGTATCCCTATCCTCTTACATAAAGGTTACAATCACACAGGGGATAAGCTTACTTAGGTGTTGAAATAGTCCATTTCCTATGGTATCCCTATCCTCTCACATAAAGGTTACAATTACACAGGGTGTAACCTTAGCTACAGTGTTGAAATAGTCCATTTTCCCATCGTATCCCTATCCTCTTACATAAAGGTTACAATTACACAGGGGATAACCTTAGCTACAGTGTTGAAATAGTCCATTTCCCGTGCTATCACTATCCTCTTACATAAAGGTTACAATTACACAGGGGATAACCTTAGCTACAGTGTTGAAACAGTCCATTTCCCGTGCTATCACTATCCTCTTACATAAAGGTTACAGCTTTACAGGGGATAACCTTGGCTAGGTGTTGAAACAGTCCATTTTCCATACTATCACTATCCTCTTACATAAAGGTTACAATTACAGAAGGGTAAACCTTAGCTAAGTTTTGAAACACTATATTTCCCATGGTATCCCTATCCTCTTACATAAAGGTAACAATTACACAGGGGCTAACCTTAGCTGCAGTGTTGAAACAGTACACTTCCCAAGGTACCCCTATCCTCTCACATAAAGGTTAGAATTACACACGGGCTAACCTTAGCTGCAGTGTTGAAACAGTCCATTTCCCAAGTATCCCTATCCTCTAACATAAAGGTTACAATTACACAGGGGCTAACCTTAGCTGCAGTGTTGAAACAGTCCATTTCCCAAGGTATCCCTATCCTCTAACATAAAGGTTACAATTACACAGGGGCTAACCTTAGCTGCAGTGTTGAAACAGTCCATTTCCCAAGGTATCCCTATCCTCTCACATAAAGGTAACAATTACACAGGGTGTAACCTTAGCTGCAGTGTTGAAACAGTCCATTTCCCAAGGTATCCCTATCCCCTTACATAAAGGTAACAATTACACAGGGGATAACCTTAGCTGCAGTGTTGAAACAGTCCATTTCCCAAGGTATCCCTATCCTCTCACATAAAGGTTACAATTACACAGGGTGTAACCTTAGCTGCAGTGTTGAAACAGTCCATTTCCCATGGTATCCCTATCCTCTCACATAAAGGTAACAATTACACAGGGGCTAACCTTAGCTGCAGTGTTGAAACAGTCCATTTCCCATGGTATCCCTATCCTCTCACATAAAGGTTAGAGTTACACAGGGGCTAACGTTAGCTGCAGTGTTGAAACAGTCCATTTCCCGTGCTATCACTAACCTCTTACATAAAGGTTAGAGTTACACAAGGTCTAACCTTAGGTACTGTGTTGAAACAGTCCATTTCCCGTGCTATCACTATCCTCTTACATAAAGGTTAGAGTTACACAGGGTCTAACCTTAGCTGCAGTGTTGAAACAGTCCATTTCCCATGCTATCACTATCTTCTTACATAAAGGTTAGAATTATACAGGTTATAACAAAAGCTACAGTGTTGAAACAGTCCATTTCCCGTGCTATCACTATCTTCTTACATAAAGGTTAGAATTATACAGGTTATAACAATAGCTACAATGTTGAAACAGTCCATTTCTCCTGCTATCACTATCTTCTTACATAAATGTTAGAATTATACAGGTTATAACAATAGCTACAGTGTTGAAATAGTCCATTTCCCATGCTATCACTATCTTCTTACATAAAGGTTAAAGTTACACAGGGGATAACCTTAGCTACAGTGTTGAAACAGTCCATTTCCCATGCTATCACTATCTTCTTACATAAAGGTTAGAATTATACAGGTTATAACAAAAGCTACAGTGTTGAAACAGTCCATTTCTCCTGTTATCACTATTCTCTTACATAAAGGTTAGAGTTACACAGGGGATAACGTTAGGTACAGTGTTGAAACAGTCCCTTTCCCATGGTATCCCTATCCTCTTACATAATGGTTACAATTACACAGGGGTTAACCTTAGCACAGTGTTGAAACAGTCCATTTTCCATGCTATCACTATCCTCTTACATAAAGGTTACATTTACACAGCGGCTAACGTTTTACTATTGTGTTGAAACCGTCCATTTCCTATGGTATTTCTATCCTCTTATATAAAGGTTACAATTACACAGGGCCTAACCTTAGCTGCAGTGTTGAAACAGTCCATTTCTCGAGCTATCACTATCCTCTTACATAAAGGTTAGAGTTACAAAGGGTCTGACCTTAGCTGCAGTGTTGAAACAGTCCATTTCCCGTGCTATCACTAACCTCTTACATAAAGGTTAGAGTTACAACGGGTCTAACCTTAGCTACTGTGTTGAAACAGTCCATTTCCCGTGCTATCACTATCCTCTTACATAAAGGTTAGAGTTACACAGGGTCTAACCTTAGCTACTGTGTTGAAACAGTCCATTTCCCGTGCTATCACTATCCTCTTACATAAAGGTTAGAGTTACACAGGGGCTAACCTTAGCTGCAGTGTTGAAACAGTCCATTTCCCGTGCTATCACTAACCTCTTACATAAAGGTTAGAGTTACACACGGTCTAACCTTAGGTACTGTGTTGAAACAGTCCATTTCCCGTGCTATCACTATCCTCTTACATAAAGGTTAGTGTTACACAGGGTCTAACCTTAGCTGCAGTGTTGAAACAGTCCATTTGCCGTGCTATTACTAACCTCTTACATAAAGGTTAGAGTTACACAGGGTCTAACCTTAGCTACTGTGTTGAAACAGTCCATTTCCCGTGCTATCACTAACCTCTTACATAAAGGTTAAAGTTACACAGGGGCTAACCTTAGCTGCATTTTGAAACAGTCTATTTCCCAAGGTATCGCTATCCTCTCAAATAAAGGTTACAATTACACAGGGGCTAACCTTAACTGCAGTGTTGAAACAGTCCATTTCCCACGTTATCCCTAACCTCTTACATAAAGGTTAGAGTTTCACAGGGGCTAACCTTAGCTGCATGTTGAAACAGTCCATTTCCCAGGGTATCCCAATCCTCTCACATAAAGGTTAAAATTACACAGGGGCTAACCTTAGCTGCAGTGTTGACTCAGTACATTTCCCAAGGTATCCCTATCCTCTCACATTAAGGTTTCAATTACACAGGGGTAACCTTAGCTGCATGTTGAAACAGTCCATTTCCCAAAGCATCTCTTCCTCTTACATAGAGGTTACAATTACACAGGGGCTAACCTTAGCTGTGGTGTTGAAACAGTCCATTTCCCAAGGTATCCCTATCCTCTCACATAAAGGTTACAATTACACAGGGGATAACCGTAGCTACAGTGTTGAAACAGTTCATTTTCCCATGGTATCCCTATTCTCTTACATAAAGGTTATAACTACACAGGAGCTAACCTAGGCTAGGTGTTGAGACAGTCCATTATCCATAGTATCACTATCCTCTTACATAAAGGTTACAGCTATACAGGGGATAGCCTTAGCTACAGTGTTATAACAGTCCATTTCCCATAGTATCCCTATACTCGTACATAAAGGTTACAGCTATACAGGGGATAGCCTTAGCTACAGTGTTGTAACAGTCCATTTCCCATAGTATCCCTATCCTCTTACATAAAGGTTACAGCTATACAGGGGATAGCCTTAGCTACAGTGTTGTAACAGTACATTTCCCATAGTATCTATATCCTCTTACATAAAGGTTACAGCTATACAGGGGATAGCCTTAGCTATACTGTTGTTACAGTCCATTTCCCATAGTATCCCTATCCTTATACATAATGGTTACAATTACACAGGGGTTAACCTTAGCTAGGTGATGAAACACTCCATTTCCCATAGCATCCCTATCCTATTACATAAAGGTTACAGTTACTCAGGTTAGCTACTGTTTTGAAACAGGCCGTTTCCCATGCTGCCACTATCCTCTTACATAACGGTTACAGTCACACAGGGGCTAAACTGAGCTAGGTGTTGAAACAGTCCTTTTCCCAAGGTATCCCTATCCTCTTACATAATGGTTACAAGTACGCAGGGGTTGACCTTAGCTAAAATGTTGAAAGAGTCCATTTCCCGTGTTATCGCTATTCTCTTACAAAGAGGTTAGAATTACACAGGGGTAACCCTAGCTACAGTGTTGAAACAGTTCATTTCCCGTGCTATCACTATCTTCTTACATAAAGGTTAGAATTATACAGGTTATAACAATAGCTACAGTGTTGAAACAGTCCATTTCCCGTGCTATCAATATTCTCTTACATAAAGGTTAGAGTTACACAGGGGATAACGTTAGGTACAGTGTTGAAACAGTCCATTTCCCATGGTATCCCTATCCTCTTACATAAATGTTACAATTACACAGGGGTTAGCCTTAGCACAGTGTTGAAACAGTCCATTTCCCACGGTATCTCTATCCTCTTAGATAAAGGTTAGAATTACACAGGGTCTTGCATTAGCTACAGTGTTGATACAGTCCATTTCCCATGGTATCTCTATCCTCTTAGATAAAGGTTAGAATTACACAGGGTCTAGCACTAGCTACAGTGTTGAAACAGTCCATTTCCCATGGTATTTCTATCCTCTTAGATAAAGGTTAGAATTACACAGGGTCTAGCATTAGCTTCAGTGTTGAAACAGTTCATTTCCCATGGTATTTCTATCCTCTTAGATAAAGGTTAGAATAACACAGGGCTTAGCATTAGCTACAGTGTTGATACAGTCCATTTCCCATGGTATCCAAATCCTCTTCCCTAAAGGTTACTGTTACACAGAGGCTAGCCTTACCTACAGTGTCGAAATAATCCATTTTCCATGCTATCCCTATCCTCTTACATAAACGCTACAGTTACACAGCGGCTAGGCTTAGCTACGGTGTTGAAACAGTCCATTTTCCATGCTGTCCCTATCCTCTTACATAACGGTTACAGTTACACGGGGGCTAAAATGATCTAGTTGTTGAAACAGACCTTTTCTCGTGGTATACCTATCCTCTTACATAAAGCTTACAGTTACACATGAGCTAACCTTAGCTACGTGTTGAAGAAGTGCATTTCCCATGGTATACCTATCCTCTTACATAAAGGTTACAATTACACATAGGCTAACCTTAGCTACAGTATTGAAACAGTCCATTTCGTGTGCTATCACTATCCTCTTACATAAAGGTTACAATTACACAGGGGATAACCATAGATAGAGTGTTGAAGCAGTCCATTTCCTGTGCTATCACTAACCTCTTACATATAGGTTACAATTACACAGGGGCTAACCTTAGCTACAGTGTTGATACAGTCCATTTCCCATGCTATCACTACCCTCTTTGATAAGGTTTACACTTACACTGGGGCTAACTTTAGCTATACAGTCCATTTCATATGGTATTTCTAACCTCTCACATAAAGGTAACAATTACACAGGGGATCACCTTAGCTGCAGTGTTGAAACAGTCCATTTCCCAAAGTATCCCTATCCTCTTACATAAAGGTAACAATTACACAGGGGCTAACCTTAGCTGCAGTGTTGAAACAGTACACTTCCAAAGGTACCCCTATCCTCTCACATAAAGGTTACAATTACACACGGGCTAACCTTAGCTGCAGTGTTGAAACAGTCCATTTCCCAAGGTATCCCTATCCTCTAACATAAAGGTTACAATTACACAGGGGCTAACCTTAGCTGCAGTGTTGAAACAGTCCATTTCCCATGGTATCCCTATCCTCTCTCATAAAGGTTACAATTACACAGGGTGTAAGCTTAGCTGCAGTGTTGAAACAGTCCATTTCCAATGGTATCCCTATCCTCTCACATAAAGGTTACAGTTACACAGGGTGTAACCTTAGCTGCAGTGTTGAAACAGTCCATTTCCCATGGCATCCCTATCCTCTCACATAAAGGTTACAATTACACAGGGTGTAACCTTAGCTGCAGTGTTGAAACAGTCCATTTCCCAAGGTATCCCTATCCTCTCACATAAAGGTTACAATTACACAGGGGATAAGCTTAGTTAGGTGTTGAAACAGTCCATTTCCCAAGGTAGCCCTACCCTCTCACACAAAGGTTACAATTACACAGGGGATAAGCTTAGTTAGGTGTTGAAATAGTCCATTTCCCATGGTATCCCTATCCTCTCACATAAAGGTTACAATTACGCAGGGGATAAGCTTAGTTAGGTGTTGAAGCAGTCCATTTCCCATAGTATCCCTATCCTCTTACATAAAGGTTACAATCACACAGGGGATAAGCTTAGTTAGGTGTTGAAATAGTCCATTTCCCATGGGATCCCTATCCTCTCACATAAAGGTTACAATTACACAGGGTGTAACCTTAGCTACAGTGTTGAAATAGTCCATTTTCCCATCGTATCCCTATCCTCTTACATAAAGGTTACAATTACACAGGGGATAACCTTAGCTACAGTGTTGAAATAGTCCATTTCCCGTGCTATCACTATCCTCTTACATAAAGGTTACAATTACACAGGGGATAACCTTAGCTACAGTGTTGAAACAGTCCATTTCCCGTGCTATCACTATCCTCTTACATAAAGGTTATAACTTCACGGGGGATAACCTTGGCTAGGTGTTGAAACAGTCCATTTCCCATAGTATCACTATCCTCTTACATAAAGGTTACAGCTATACAGGGGATAACCTTGGCTAGGTGTTGAAACAGTCCATTTCCCATAGTATCACTATCCCCTTACATAAAGGTTACAACTACACAGAGAATAACCTTAGCTACACTGTTGAAACAGTATATTTCCCATGTTATCACTATCCTCTTACATAAAGGTTACCCTTACACAGGGGATAACCTTATCTATAGTGTTGATACAGTCCATTTTCCATACTATCACTATCCTCTTACATAAAGGTTACAATTACAGAAGGGTAAGCCTTAGCTAAGTTTTGAAACACTATATTTCCCATGGTATCCCTATCCTCTTACATAAAGGAACAATTACACAGGGGCTAACCTTAGCTGCAGTGTTGAAACAGTACACTTCCCAAGGTACCCCTATCCTCTCACATAAAGGTTACAATTACACACGGGCTAACCTTAGCTGCAGTGTTGAAACAGTCCATTTCCCAAGTAGCCCTATCCTCTAACATAAAGGTTACAATTACACAGGGGCTAACCTTAGCTGCAGTGTTGAAACAGTCCATTTCCCAAGTATCCCTATCCTCTAACATAAAGGTTACAATTACACACGGGCTAACCTTAGCTGCAGTGTTGAAACAGTCCATTTCCCAAGTATCCCTATCCTCTAACATAAAGGTTACAATTACACAGGGGCTAACCTTAGCTGCAGTGTTGAAACAGTCCATTTCCCAAGGTATCCCTATCCTCTAACATAAAGGTTACAATTACACAGGGGCTAACCTTAGCTGCAGTGTTGAAACAGTCCATTTCCCAAGTATCCCTATCCTCTAACATAAAGGTTACAATTACACAGGGGCTAACCTTAGCTGCAGTGTTGAAACAGTCCATTTCCCAAGGTATCCCTATCATCTAACATAAAGGTTACAATTACACAGGGGCTAACCTTAGCTGCAGTGTTGAAACAGTCCATTTCCCAAGTATCCCTATCCTCTAACATAAAGGTTACAATTACACAGGGGCTAACCTTAGCTGCAGTGTTGAAACAGTCCATTTCCCAAGTATCCCTATCCTCTAACATAAAGGTTACAATTACACACGGGCTAACCTTAGCTGCAGTGTTGAAACAGTCCATTTCCCAAGTATCCCTATCCTCTAACATAAAGGTTACAATTACACAGGGGCTAACCTTAGCTGCAGTGTTGAAACAGTCCATTTCCCAAGGTATCCCTATCCTCTAACATAAAGGTTACAATTACACAGGGGCTAACCTTATCTGCAGTGTTGAAACAGTCCATTTCCCAAGGTATCCCTATCCTCTCACATAAAGGTAACAATTACACAGGGTGTAACCTTAGCTGCAGTGTTGAAACAGTCCATTTCCCAAGGTATCCCTATCCTCTTACATAAAGGTAACAATTACACAGGGGATAACCTTAGCTGCAGTGTTGAAACAGTCCATTTCCCAAGGTATCCCTATCCTCTCACATAAAGGTTACAATTACACAGGGTGTAACCTTAGCTGCAGTGTTGAAACAGTCCATTTCCCATGGTATCCCTATCCTCGCACATAAAGGTAACAATTACACAGGGGCTAACCTTAGCTGCAGTGTTGAAACAGTCCATTTCCCATGGTATCCCTAGCCTCTCACATAAAGGTTACAATTACACACGGTGTAACCTTAGCTGCAGTGTTGAAACAGTACATTTCCAATGGTATCCCTATCGTCTCACATAAAGGTAACAATTACACAGGGGCTAACCTTAGCTGCAGTGTTGAAACAGTCCATTTCCCAAGGTATTCCTATCCTCTCACATAAAGGTTACAATTACACAGGGTGTAACCTTAGCTGCAGTGTTGAAGCAGTCCATTTCCCATGGTATCCCTATCCTCTCTCATAAAGGTTACAATTACACAGGGTGTAAGCTTAGCTGTAGTGTTGAAACAGTCCATTTCCAATGGTATCCCTATCCTCTCACATAAAGGTTACAATTACACAGGGTGTAACCTTAGCTGCAGTGTTGAAACAGTCCATTTCCCATGGTATCCCTATCCTCTCACATAAAGGTTACAATTACACAGGGTGTAACCTTAGCTGCAGTATTGAAACAGTCCATTTCCCAAGGTATCCCTATCCTCTCACATAAAGGTTACAATTACACAGGGGATAAGCTTAGTTAGGTGTTGAAACAGTCCATTTCCCAAGGTATCCCTATCCTCTTACATAAAGGTTACAATTACACAGGGTGTAACCTTAGCTGCAGTGTTGAAACAGTCCATTTCCCAAGGTATCCCTATCCTCTCACATAAAGGTTACAATTACACAGGGTGTAACCTTAGCTGCAGTGTTGAAACAGTCCATTTCCCATGGTATCCCTATCCTCTCACATAAAGGTTACAATTACACAGGGTGTAAGCTTAGCTGCAGTATTGAAACAGTCCATTTCCCAAGGTATCCCTATCCTCTCACATAAAGGTTACAATTACACAGGGGATAAGCTTAGTTAGGTGTTGAAATAGTCCATTTCCCATAGTATCCCTATCCTCTCACATAAAGGTTACAATTACACAGGGGATAAGCTTAGTTAGGTGTTGAAACAGTCCATTTCCCATAGTATCCCTATCCTCTTACATAAAGGTTACAATCACACAGGGGATAAGCTTAGTTAGGTGTTGAAATAGTCCATTTCCCATGGTATCCCTATCCTCTCACATAAAGGTTACAATTACGCAGGGTGTAACCTTAGCTACAGTGTTGAAATAATCCATTTTCCCATCGTATCCCTATCCTCTCACATAAAGGTTACAATTACACAGGGGATAACCTTAGCTACAGTGTTGAAATAGTCCATTTCCCGTGCTATCACTATCCTCTTACATAAAGGTTACAATTACACAGGGGATAACCTTAGCTACAGTGTTGAAACAGTCCATTTCCCGTGCTATCACTATCCTCTTACATAAAGGTTATAACTACACAGGGGATAACCTTGGCTAGGTGTTGAAACAGTCCATTTCCCATAGTATCACTATCCTCTTACATAAAGGTTACAGCTATACAGGGGATAACCTTGGCTAGGTGTTGAAACAGTCCATTTCCCATAGTATCACTATCCTCTTACATAAAGGTTACAACTACACAGAGAATAACCTTAGCTACACTGTTGAAACAGTATATTTCCCATGTTATCACTATCCTCTTACATAAAGGTTACCCTTACGCAGGGGATAACCTTATCTATAGTGTTGATACTGTCCATTTTCCATACTATCACTATCCTCTTACATAAAGGTTACAATTACAGAAGGGTAAACCTTAGCTAAGTTTTGAAACACTATATTTCCCATGGTATCCCTATCCTCTTACATAACGGTTACAATTACACAGGGGTTAACCTTAGCTGGGTGATGAAACACTCTATTTCCCATAGCATGCCTATCCTATTACATAACGGTTACAGTTACACAGGGACTAAACTGAGCTAGGTGTTGAAACAATTCTTTTCCCACGGTATCCCTATCCTCTTACATAAGGGTTACAATTACGCAGGGATTAACCTTAGCTAAATTGTTGAAAGAGTCCATTTCCCGTCTTATCGCTATTCTCCTACAAATAAGTTAAAGTTACACAGGTTATAACCGTAGCTACAGTGTTGAAACAGTCCATTTCTCCTGCTACCACTATCCTCTTACATAAAGGTTAGAGTTACACAGGGGATACCCTTAGGTGCAGTGTTGAAACAGTAACTTTCCCATGGTATCACTATCCTCTTACATAAAGGTTACAGTTACACAGGGGCTAACTTTTTACTATTGTATTGAAACTGTTTATTTCCTATGGTATTTCTATCCTCTTATATAAAGGTTACAATTACACAGGGGCTAACTTTAGCTACAGTGTTAAAAAAGTCCGTTTCCCGTGCTCTCACTTTCCTGTTACATAACGGTTACAATTACACAGGAAATTACCTTAGCTATAGTGCTGAAACGGTCAATTTTCCATGCTCTCTGTACTCTCTTACATAAAGGTTACAATTACACAGGGGTTAACCTTAGCTAAAATGTTGAAACAGTCCATTTCCCGTGTTATCGCTATTCTCTTACATAAAGGTTAGAATTACACAGAGGTTACCCCTAGCTACAGTTTTGAAACAGTCCATTTCCCATGGTATCACTGTCTTCTTACATAAAGGTTAGAATTATACAGGTTATAACAATAGCTACAGTGTTGAAACAGTCCATTTCCCATGCTATCACTATCTTCTTACATAAAGGTTAGAATTATACAGGTTATAACAATAGCTACAGTCTTGAAACAGTCCATTTCCCATGCTATCACTATCTTCTTACATAAAGGTTAGAATTATACAGGTTATAACAATAGCTACAGTGTTGAAGCAGTCCATTTCCCATGCTATCGCTATCTTCTTACATAAAGGTTAGAATTATACAGGTTATAACAATAGCTACCGTGTTGAAACAGTCCATTGCCCATGCTATCACTATCTTCTTACATAAAGGTAGGAATTATAAAGGTTATAACAATAGCTACAATGTTGAAACAGTCCATTTCCCATGCTATCACTATCTTCTTACATAAAGGTTAAAGTTACACAGGGGATAACCTTAGCTACAGTGTTTTAACAGTCCATTTCCCATGGTAAGGCTATCCTCTTACATAAAGTCTACTGTTACACGGACGCTAACTTTAACTACAGTGTTGTAGCAGTCGTATTCCCATGGTAAGGTTATCCTCTTACATAAAGGCTACTGTTACGCAGGGGCTAGCATTAGCTACAGTGTTGAAACAGTCCATTTCCCATGATATCTCTATCCTCTTAGATAAAGTTTAGAATTACACAGGGTCTAGCATTAGCTACAGTGTTAATACAGTCCATTTCCCATGGTATCATTATCCTCTTACATAAAGGTTACAGTTACACAGCGGCTAGGCTTAGCTACTGTGTTGAAACAGTCCATTTCCCATGGTATCTCTATCCTCTTAGATAAAGTTTAGAATTACACAGGGGCTAGCATTAGCTACAGTGTTGTTACAGTCCATTTCCTATAGTATCCGTATCCTCTTCCATTAAGCTTATAGTCAAACAGCGGCTAGCGTTAGGATCAGTGTTGAAATGGTCCATTTCCCATGTCATTACTTTCCTCTTACATAAAGGTTGGTTATACAGGGCCTAGTCTTAGCTGCAGTGCTGAAGCTGTCCATTACCCATGGTATTGCTATCCTCTTACATAAAGCTTACAGTTATGCACGGCCTAGCCTTAGCTACAGTGTTGAAACAGGCCATTTCTCATGTTGTCCGTATCCTCTTACATAAAGGTTACACTTAAACAGAGCCTTACCTTAGCTACAATGTTGCAAAGTCCGCTTCCTATGGTACCCTTATCCTCTTACCTAAAAGCTGCAGTTGCACAGCGGCTAGCCTTAGGTACAGTGTTGAAACAGTCCGTTGCCCTGGCATCCAAATCCTCTTACATAAACGCTACAGTTACACAGCGGCTAGGCTTAGCTACGGTGTTGAAACAGTCCATTTCCCATGGTATCCCTATCCTCTTACGTAAAGATTACAGTTGCACATGATCTAACCTTAGCTAGGTGTTGAAGAAGTGCATTTCCCATGGTATAAATATCCTCTTACGTAAAGGTTACAATTACACAGGGGCTAACCTTAGCTACAATGTTGAAACAGTCCATTTCCCGTGCTATCACTATCCTCTTACATAAAGGTTAAAATTACACAGGTGCTTACCTTAGGTACAGTGTTCAAACAGTCCATTTCCCGTGTTATCACTATCCCCTTACATAAAGGTTACAATTACAAACGGGGCTAACCTTAGCTGCAGTGTTGATACAGTCCATTTCCCATGCTATCACTACCCTCTTACATAAAGCTTACAATTACACAGGGGCTAACCTTAGATATGTGTTGAAATAGTCCATTTCCCATGCTATCACTACCCTCTCTGATAAAGTTTACACTTACACAGGGGCTAACCTTTGCTATTGTGTTTAAACAGTCCATTTCCTGTGCTGTCACTATCCTCTTACATAAAGGTTAAAGTTACACAGGGGATAACCTTAGCTGCGGTGTTGAAACAGTCCATTTCCCGTGCTATCACTATCCTCTTGAATAAATGTTACCATTACAAAGGGGATAACCTTAGCTACAGTGTTGAAACAGTCCATTTCCCGTGGTATCACTATCCTCTTGAATAAATGTTACCATTACACAGGGGATAACCTTAGCTGCAGTGTTGAAACAGTCCATTTCCCGTGCTATCACTATCCTCTTGAATAAATGTTACCATTACACAGGGGATAACCTTAGCTACAGTGTTGAAACAATCCATTTCCAGTGCTATCACTATCCTCTTACATAAAGGTTACAATTACACAGGGGATTACCTTAGCTACAGTGTTGAAACAATCCATTTCCCGTGCTATCACTATCTTCTTGAATAAAGGTTACCATTACACAGGGGATAACCTTAGCTACAGTGTTGAAACAGTCCATTTCCCGTGCTATCACTATCCTCTTGAATAAATGTTACCATTACGCAGGGGATAAGCTTAGCTAGGAGTTGAAACAGTCCATTTCCCATGCTATCACTATCCTCTTACATAAAGGTTACAGTTACACAGGGGATAACCTTAGCTACAGTGTTGAAACAGTCCATTTCCCGTGCTATCACTATCTTCTTGAATAAAGGTTACCATTACACAGGGGAAAACTTTAGCTATAGTGTTGAAACAGTCCATTTTCCGTGCTATCACTATCCTCTTGAATAAATGTTACCATTACACAGGGGATAAGCTTAGCTAGGTGTTGAAACAGTCCATTTCCCGTGCTATCACTATCCTCTTACATAAAGGTTACAATTACACAGGGGATAAGCTTAGTTACAGTGTTGAAACAGTCTATTTCCCGTGCTATCACTATCCTCTTGAATAAATGTTACAATTACACAGGGGATAATCTTAGCTACAGTGTTGAAACAATCCATTTCCCGTGCTATCACTATCCTCTTGAATAAAAGTTACCATTACACAGGGGATAAGCTTAGCTGGGTGTTGAAACAGTCCATTTCCCGTGCTATCACTATCCTCTTGAATAAATGTTACCATTACACAGGGGATAACCTTAGCTACAAGGTTGAAATAGTCCATTTCCCGTGCTATCACTATCCTCTTGAATAAATGTTAACATTACACAGGAGATAACCTTAGCTACAGTGTTGAAACAGTCCATTTCCCGTGCTATCACTATCCTCTTGAATAAATGTTACCATTACACAGGAGATAAGCTTAGCTAAGTGTTGAAACAGTCCATTTCCCGTGCTATCACTATCCTCTTGAATAAATGTTACCATTACACAGGGGATTACCTTAGCTACAGTGTTGAAACAGTCCATTTCCCGTGCTATCACTATCTTCTTGAATAAAGGTTACCATTACACAGGGGATAACCTTAGCTACAGTGTTGAAGCAGTCCATTTCCCGTGCTATCACTATCCTCTTGAATAAATGTTACCATTACACAGGGGATAAACCTAGCTACAGTACTGTAACAGTCCATTTCCCGTGCTATCACTATTCTCTTGAATAAATGTTACCATTACGCAGGGGATAAGCTTAGCTAGGAGTTGAAACAGTCCATTTCCCGTGCTATCACTATCCTCTTACATAAAGGTTACAGTTACACAGGGGATAACCTTAGCTACAGTGATGAAACAGTCCATTTCCCGTGCTATCACTATCTTCTTGAATAAAGGTTACCCTTACACAGGGGATAACCTTAGCTACAGTGTTGAAACAGTGCATTTTCCGTGCTATCACTATCCTCTTGAATAAATGTTACTATTACACAGGGGATAAGCTTAGCTAGGTGTTGAAACAGTCCATTTCCCGTGCTATCACTATCCTCTTGAATAAATGTTACCATTACACAGGGGATGAGCTTAGCTACAGTGTTGAAACAGTCCATTTCCCGTGCTATCACTATCCTCTTACATAAAGGTTACAATTACACAGGGGATAAGCTTAGTTACAGTGTTGAACCAGTCCATTTCCCGTGCTATCACTATCCTCTTGAATAAATGTTACAATTACACAGGGGATAATCTTAGCTACAGTGTTGAAAAAATCCATTTCCCGTGCTATCACTATGCTCTTGAATAAAAGTTACCATTACACAGGGGATAAGCTTAGCTAGGTGTTGAAACAGTCCATTTCCCGTGCTATCACTATCCTCTTGAATAAATGTTACCATTACACAGGGGATAGCCTTAGCTACAAGGTTGAAATAGTCCATTTCCCGTGCTATCACTATCCTCTTGAATAAATGTTAACATTACACAGGAGATAACCTTAGCTACAGTGTTGAAACAGTCCATTTCCCGTGCTATCACTATCCTCTTGAATAAATGTTACCATTACACAGGAGATAAGCTTAGCTGGGTGTTGAAACAGTCCATTTCCCGTGCTATCACTATCCTCTTGAATAAATGTTACCATTACACAGGGGATAACCTTAGCTACAGTGTTGAAACAGTCCATTTCCCGTGCTATCACTATCCTCTTGAATAAATGTTACCATTACACAGGGGATAAGCTTAGCTAGGTTTTGAAACAATTCATTTTCCCATGGTATACCTATTCTCTTACATAAAGTTATAATTACACAGGGGATAACCTTGGCTAGGTGTTGAAACACCTCATTTCCCATAGTATCCCTATCCTCTTACATAAAGGTTACAATTACACAGGGGATAACCTTAGCTGCAGTGTTGAAACAGTCCATTTCCCGTGCTATCACTATCCTCTTGAATAAATGTTACCATTACACAGGGGATAAGCTTAGCTAGGTGTTGCAACAATTCATTTTCCCATGGTATACCTATTCTCTTACATAAAGTTACAACTACACAGGTGATAACCTTGGCTAGGTGTTGAAACACCTTATTTCCCATAGTATTCCTATCCTCTTACATAAAGGTTACAATTACACAGGGGATAACCTTAGCTACAGTGTTGAAACAGTCCATTTCCCGTGCTATCACTATCCTCTTACATAAAGGTTACAATTATACAGGGGATAACCTTAGCTACAGTGTTGAAACAGTTCATTTCCCGTGCTATCACTATCCTCTTGAATAAATGTTACCATTACACAGGGGATAAGCTTAGCTAAGTGTTGAAACAATTCATTTTCCCATGGTATACCTATTCTCTTACATAAAGTTATAATTACACAGGGGATAACCTTGGCTAGGTATTGAAACACCTCATTCCCCATAGTATTCCTATCCTCTTACATAAAGGTTACAATTACAATGGGGATAACCTTAGCTACAGTGTTGAAACAGTCCATTTCCGTGCTATCACTATCCTCTTACATAAAGGTTACAATTCCACAGGGGATAAGCTTAGTTACAGTGTTGAAACAGTCCATTTCCCGTGCTATCACTATCCTCTTGAATAAATGTTACAATTACACAGGGGATAACCTTAGCTACAGTGTTGAAACAGTATATTTCCCGTGCTATCACTATCCTCTTGAATAAATGTTACCATTACACAGGGGATAAGCTTAGCTACAGTTTTGAAACAGTCCATTTCCAGTGCTATCACTATCCTCTTGAATAAATGTTACCATTACACAGGAGATAAGCTTAGCTAGGTGTTGAAACAGTCCATTTCCCGTGCTATCACTATCCTCTTGAATAAATGTTACCATTACACGGGATAACCTTAGCTACAGTGTTGAAACAGTCCATTTCCCGTGCTATCACTATCCTCTTGAATAAATGTTACCATTACGCAGGGGATAAGCTTAGCTAGGTGCTGAAACAGTCCATTTCCCGTGCTATCACTATCCTCTTGAATAAATGTTACCATTACACAGGGGATAACCTTAGCTACAGTGTTGAAACAGTGCATTTCCCGTGGTATCACTATCCTCTCACATAAAGGTTACCATTACACAGGGGATAACCTTAGCTACAGGTTTGAAACACACCATTTCCCGTGCTATCACTATCCTCTTGAATAAAAGTTCCCATTACACAGGGGATAAGCTTAGCTAGGTGTTGAAACAGTCCATTTCCCGTGCTATCACTATCCTCTTGAATAAATGTTACCATTACACAGGGGATAACCTTCGCTACAGTGTTGAAACAGTCCATTTCCCGTGCTATCACTATCCTCTTGAATAAATGTTACCATTACGCAGGGGATAACCTTAGCTACAGGTTTGAAACAGTCCATTTCCCGTGCTATCACTATCCTCTTGAATAAAAGTTACCATTACACAGGGGATAAGCTTAGCTAGGTGCTCAAACAGTCCATTTCCCGTGCTATCACTATCCTCTTGAATAAATGTTACCATTACACAGGGGATAATCTTAGCTACAGTGTTGAAACAGTCAATTTCCCGTGCTATCACTATTCTCTTGAATAAATGTTACCATTACACAGGAGATAACCTTAGCTACAGTGTTGAAACAGTCCATTTCCCGTGCTAACACTATCCTCTTGAATAAATGTTACCACTACACAGGAGATAAGCTTAGCTGGGTGTTGAAAGAGTCCATTTCCCGTGCTATCACTATCCTCTTGAATAAATGTTACCATTACACAGGGGATAACCTTAGCTACAGTGTTGAAACAGTCCATTTCCCGTGCTATCACTATCCTCTTGAATAAATGTTACCATTACACAGGGGATAAGCTTAGCTAGGTGTTGAAACAATTCATTTTCCCATGGTATACCTATTCTCTTACATAAAGTTACAACTACACAGGTGATAACCTTGGCTAGGTTTTGAAACACCTTATTTCCCATGGTATTCCTATCCTCTTACATAAAGGTTACAATTACACAGGGGATAACCTTAGCTACAGTGTTGAAACAGTCCATTTCCCGTGCTATCACTATCTTCTTGAATAAAGGTTACCCTTACACAGGGGATAACCTTAGCTACAGTGTTGAAACAGTCCATTTTCCGTGCTATCACTATCCTCTTGAATAAATGTTACTATTACACAGGGGATAAGCTTAGCTAGGTGTTGAAACAGTCCATTTCCCGTGCTATCACTATCCTCTTGAATAAATGTTACCATTACACAGGGGATAAGCTTAGCTACAGTGTTGAAACAGTCCATTTCCCGTGCTATCACTATCCTCTTACATAAAGGTTACAATTACACAGGGGATAAGCTTAGTTACAGTGTTGAACCAGTCCATTTCCCGTGCTATCACTATCCTCTTGAATAAATGTTACAATTACACAGGGGATAATCTTAGCTACAGTGTTGAAACAATCCATTTCCCGTGCTATCACTATCCTCTTGAATAAAGGTTACCATTACACAGGGGATAAGCTTAGCTAGGTGTTGAAACAGTCCATTTCCCGTGCTATCACTATCCTTTTGAATAAATGTTACCATTACACAGGGGATAACCTTAGCTACAAGGTTGAAATAGTCCATTTCCCGTGCTATCACTATCCTCTTGAATAAATGTTAACATTACACAGGAGATAACCTTAGCTACAGTGTTGAAACAGTCCATTTCCCGTGCTATCACTATCCTCTTGAATAAATGTTACCATTACACAGGAGGTAAGCTTAGCTGGGTGTTGAAACAGTCCATTTCCCGTGCTATCACTATCCTCTTGAATAAATGTTACCATTACACAGGGGATAACCTTAGCTACAGTGTTGAAACAGTCCATTTCCCGTGCTATCACTATCCTCTTGAATAAATGTTACCATTACACAGGGGATAAGCTTAGCTAGGTGTTGAAACAATTCATTTTCCCATGGTATACCTATTCTCTTACATAAAGTTATAATTACACAGGGGATAACCTTGGCTAGGTGTTGAAACACCTCATTTCCCATAGTATCCCTATCCTCTTACATAAAGGTTACAATTACACAGGGGATAACCTTAGCTGCAGTGTTGAAACAGTCCATTTCCCGTGCTATCACTATCCTCTTGAATAAATGTTACCATTACACAGGGGATAAGCTTAGCTAGGTGTTGCAACAATTCATTTTCCCATGGTATACCTATTCTCTTACATAAAGTTACAACTACACAGGTGATAACCTTGGCTAGGTGTTGAAACACCTTATTTCCCATAGTATTCCTATCCTCTTACATAAAGGTTACAATTACACAGGGGATAACCTTAGCTACAGTGTTGAAACAGTCCATTTTCCGTGCTATCACTATCCTCTTACATAAAGGTTACAATTATACAGGGGATAACCTTAGCTACA
Source organism: Deroplatys truncata (assembly GCA_030765065.1). Taxonomy (NCBI): domain Eukaryota; kingdom Metazoa; phylum Arthropoda; class Insecta; order Mantodea; family Mantidae; genus Deroplatys; species Deroplatys truncata. The sequence continues at coordinate 4,782,567 of CM060978.1, forward strand.
GTGTTGAAACAGTTCATTTCCCGTGTTATCACTATCCTCTTGAATAAATGTTACCATTACACACGGGATAAGCTTAGCTAAGTGTTGAAACAATTCATTTTCCCATGGTATACCTATTCTCTTACATAAAGTTATAACTACACAGGGGATAACCTTGGCTAGGTATTGAAACACCTCATTCCCCATAGTATTCCTATCCTCTTACATAAAGGTTACAATTATAATGGGGATAACCTTAGCTACAGTGTTGAAACAGTCCATTTCCGTGCTATCACTATCCTCTTACATAAAGGTTACAATTACACAGGGGATAAGCTTAGTTACAGTGTTGAAACAGTCCATTTCCCGTGCTATCACTATCCTCTTGAATAAATGTTACAATTACACAGGGGATAACCTTAGCTACAGTTTTGAAACAGTCCATTTCCCGTGCTATCACTATCCTCTTGAATAAATGTTACCAATACACAGGAGATAAGCATAGCTAGGTGTTGAAACAGTCCATTTCCCGTGCTATCACTATCCTCTTGAACAAATGTTACCATTACACGGTATAACCTTAGCTACAGTGTTGAAACAGTCCATTTCCCGTGCTATCACTATCCTCTTGAATAAATGTTACCATTACGCAGGGGATAAGCTTAGCTAGGTGCTGAAACAGTCCATTTCCCCTGCTATCACTATCCTCTTGAATAAATGTTACCATTACACAGGGGATAACCTTAGCTACAGCGTTGAAACAGTCCATTTCCCGTGGTATCACTATCCTCTCACATAAAGGTTACCATTACACAGGGGATAACCTTAGCTACAGGTTTGAAACACACCATTTCCCGTGCTATCACTATCCTCTTGAATAAAAGTTCCCATTACACAGGGGATAAGCTTAGCTAGGTGTTGAAACAGTCCATTTCCCGTGCTATCACTATCCTCTTGAATAAATGTTACCATTACACAGGGGATAACCTTAGCTACAGTGTTGAAACAGTCCATTTCCCGTGCTATCACTATCCTCTTGAATAAATGTTACCATTACACAGGAGATAACCTTAGCTAACGTGTTGAAACAGTCCATTTCCCGTGCTATCACTATCCTCTTGAATAAATGTTACCATTACGCAGGGGATAACCTTAGCTACAGGTTTGAAACAGTCCATTTCCCGTGCTATCACTATCCTCTTGAATAAAAGTTACCATTACACAGGGGATAAGCTTAGCTAGGTGCTCAAACAGTCCATTTCCCGTGCTATCACTATCCTCTTGAATAAATGTTACCATTACACAGGGGATAATCTTAGCTACAGTGTTGAAACAGTCAATTTCCCGTGCTATCACTATTCTCTTGAATAAATGTTACCATTACACAGGAGATAAACTTAGCTACAGTGTTGAAACAGTCCATTTCCCGTGCTAACACTATCCTCTTGAATAAATGTTACCACTACACAGGAGATAAGCTTAGCTGGGTGTTGAAAGAGTCCATTTCCCGTGCTATCACTATCCTCTTGAATAAATGTTACCATTACACAGGGGATAACCTTAGCTACAGTGTTGGAACAGTCCATTTCCCGTGCTATCACTATCCTCTTGAATAAATGTTACCATTACACAGGGGATAAGCTTAGCTAGGTGTTGCAACAATTCATTTTCCCATGGTATACCTATTCTCTTACATAAAGTTACAACTACACAGGTGATAACCTTGGCTAGGTTTTGAAACACCTTATTTCCCATAGTATTCCTATCCTCTTACATAAAGGTTACAATTACACAGGGGATACCCTTAGCTACAGTGTTGAAACAGTCCATTTCCCGTGCTATCACTATCCTCTTACATAAAGGTTACAATTATAGAGGGGATAACCTTAGCTACAGTGTTGAAACAGTTCATTTCCCGTGCTATCACTATCCTCTTGAATAAATGTTACCATTACACAGGGGATAAGCTTAGCTAAGTGTTGAAACAATTCATTTTCCCATGGTATACCTATTCTCTTACATAAAGTTATAACTACACAGGGGATAACCTTGGCTAGGTATTGAAACACCTCATTCCCCATAGTATTCCTATCCTCTTACATAAAGGTTACAATTACAATGGGGATAACCTTAGCTACAGTGTTGAAACAGTCCATTTCCCGTGCTATCACTATCCTCTTACATAAAGGTTACAATTACACAGCGGATAAGCTTAGTTACAGTGTTGAAACAGTCCATTTCCCGTGCTATCACTATCCTCTTGAATAAATGTTACAATTACACAGGAGATAACCTTAGCTACAGTGTTGAAACAGTCCATTTCTCGTGCTATCACTATCCTGTTGAATAAATGTTACCATTACACAGGGGATAAGCTTAGCTACAGTGTTGAAACAGTCCATTTCCCGTGCTATCACTATGCTCTTGAATAAATGTTACCATTACACAGGAGATAAGCTTAGCTAGATGTTGAAACAGTCCATTGCCTGTGCTATCACTATCCTCTTGAATAAATGTTTCCATTACACAGGGGATAACCTTAGCTACAGTGTTGAAACAGTCCATTTCCCGTGGTATCACTATCCTCTCACATAAATGTTACCATTACACAGGGGATAAGCTTAGCTAGGTGTTGAAACAATTCCTTTTCCCATGGTATGCCTATTCTCCTATATAACGTTATAACTACACAGGGGATAACCTTGGCTAGGTGTTGAAACACCTCATTTCCCATAGTATCCCTATCCTCTTACATAAATGTTACCATTACACAGGGGATAACCTTAGCTACAGTGTTGAAACAGTCCATTTCCCGTGCTATTACTATCCTCTTGAATAAATGTTACCATTACACAGGGGATAAGCTTAGCTAGGTGTTGAAACAGTCCATTTCCCGAGCTATCACTATCCTCTTGAATAAATGTTACCATTACACAGGGGATAAGCTTAGCTACAGTATTGAAACAGTCCATTTCCCGTGCTATCACTATCCTCTTACAAAAAGGTTACAATTACACAGGGGATAAGCTTAGTTACAGTGTTGAAACAGTCCATTTCCCGTGCTATCACTATCCTCTTGAATAAATGTTACAATTACACAGGGGATAACCTTAGCTACAGTGTTGAAACAATCCATTTCCCGTGCTATCACTATCCTCTTGAATAAAAGTTACCATTACACAGGGGATAAGCTTAGCTACAGTGTTGAAACAGTCCATTTCCCGTGCTCTCACTATCCTCTTGAATAAATGTTACCATTAGACAGGAGATAAGCTTAGCTAGGTGTTGAAACAGTCCATTTCCCGTGCTATCACTATCCTCTTGAATAAATGTTACCATTACACACGAGATAACCTTAGCTACAGTGTTGAAACAGTCCATTTCCCGTGCTATCACTATCCTCTTGAATAAATGTTACCATTACACAGGAGATAAGCTTAGCTGGGTGTTGAAAAATCCATTTCCCGTGCTATCACTATCCTCTTGAATAAATGTTACCATTACACAGGGGATAACCTTAGCTACAGTGTTGAAACGGTCCATTTCCCGTGCTATCACTATCCTCTTGAATAAATGTTACCATTACACAGGGGATAAGCTTAGCTAGGTGTTGAAACAACTCATTTTCCCATGGTATACCTATTCTCTTATATAAAGTTATAACTACACAGGGGATAACCTTGGCTAGGTATTGAAACACCTCATTCCCCATAGTATTCCATCCTAAAGGTTAGAATTACAATGGGGATAACCTTAGCTACAGTGTTGAAACAGTCCATTTCCCGTGCTATCACTATCCTCTTGAATAAAAGTTCCCATTACACAGGGGATAAGCTTAGCTAGGTGTTGAAACAGTCCATTTCCCGTGCTATCACTATCCTTTTGAATAAATGTTACCATTACACAGGGGATAATCTTAGCTACAGTGTTGAAACAGTCGATTTCCCGTGCTATCACTATCCTCTTGAATAAATGTTACCATTACGCAGGGGATAACCTTAACTACAGGTTTGAAACAGTCCATTTCCCGTGCTATCACTATCCTCTTGAATAAAAGTTACCATTACACAGGGGATAACCTTAGCTACAGTGTTGAAACAGTCCATTTCCCGTGCTATCGCTATCCTCTTGAATAAATGTTACCATTACACAGGGGATAAGCTTAGCTAGGTGTTGAAACAATTCATTTTCCCATGGTATACCTATTCTCTTACATAAAGCTATAACTGCACAGGGGATAACCTTGGTTAGGTGTTGAAGCACCTCATTTCCCATAGTATTCCTATCCTCTTACATAAAGGTTTCAATTACACAGGGGATAACATTAGCTACAGTGTTGAATCAGTCCATTTCCCGTGCTTTCCCTATCCTCTTACATACAGGTTACAATAACACAGGGGAAAACCTTTGCTACAGTGTTGAAACAGTCCATTTCCCGTGCTACCACTATCCTCTTGAATAAATGTTACCATTATACAGAGGATAAGCTTAGCTAGGTGTTGAAACAGTTCATTTTCCCATGGTATACCTATTCTCTTACATAAAGTTATAACTATCAGGGCATCACATTGACTAGGTGTTAAAACACCTCATTTCCCATAGTATTCCTATCCTCTTACATAAAGGTTACAATTACACAGGGGATAACCTTAGCTACAGTGTTGAAACAGTCAATTTCCCGTGGTATCACTATCCTCTCACATAAAGGTTACCATTACACAGGGGATAACCTTAGCTACAGGTTTAAAACAGTCCATTTCCCGTGCTATCACTATCATCTTGAATAAAAGTTCCCATTACACAGGGGATAAGCTTAGCTAGGTGTTGAAACAGTCCATTTCCCGTGCTATCACTATCCTCTTGAATAAATGTTACCATTACACAGGGGATAACCTTAGCTACAGGTTTGAAACAGTCCATTTCCCGTGCTATCACTATTCTCTTGAATAAACGTTACCATTACACAGGGGATAAGCTTAGCTAGGTGTTGAAACAGTCCATTTCCCGTGCTATCTCTATCCTCTTGAATAAATGTTACCATTACACAGGGGATAACCTTAGCTACAGAGTTGAAACAGTCCATTTCCCGTGCTATCACTATCCGCTTGAATAAATGTTACCATTACGCAGGGGATAAGCTTAGCTAGGTGCTGAAACAGTCCATTTCCCGTGCTATCACTATCCTCTTGAATAAATGTTACCATTACACAGGGGATAACCTTAGCTACAGGTTTGAAACAGTCCATTTCCCGTGCTATCACTATCCTCTTGAATAAAAGTTCCCATTACACAGGGGATAAGCTTAGCTGGGTGTTGAAACAGTCCATTTCCCGTGCTATCACTATCCTCTTGAATAAATGTTACCATTACACAGGGGATAACCTTAGCTACAGTGTTGAAACAGTCGATTTCCGGTGCTATCACTATCCTCTTGAATAAATGTTACCATTACGCAGGGGATAACCTTAGCTACAGGTTTGAAACAGTCCATTTCCCGTGCTATCACTATCCTCTTGAATAAAAGTTACCATTACACAGGGGATAAGCTTAGCTAGGTGTTGAAACAGTCCATTTCCCGTGCTATCTCTATCCTCTTGAATAAATGTTACCATTACACAGGGGATAACCTTAGCTACAGTGTTGAAACGGTCCATTTCCCGTGCTATCACTATCCTCTTGAATAAATGTTACCATTACGCAGGGGATAAGCTTAGCTAGCTGCTGAAACAGTTCATTTCCCGTACTGTCACTATCCTCTTGAATAAATGTTACCATTACACAGGGGATAACCTTAGCTACAGTTTTGAAACAGTCCATTTCCCGTGCTATCACTATCCCCTTGAATAAATGTTACCATTACGCAGGGGATAACCTTAGCTACAGGTTTGAAACAGTCCATTTCCCGTGCTATCACTATCCTCTTGAATAAAAGTTACCATTACACAGGGGATAAGCTTAGCTAGGTGTTGAAACAGTCCATTTCCCGTGCTATCTCTATCCTCTTGAATAAATGTTACCATTACACAGGGGATAACCTTAGCTACAGTGTTGAAACAGTCCATTTCCCGTGCTATCACTATCCTCTTGAATAAATGTTACCATTACGCAGGGGATAAGCTTAGCTAGGTGCTGAAACAGTCCATTTCCCGTGCTATCACTATCATCTTGAATAAATGTTACCATTACACAGGGGATAACCTTAGCTACAGTGTTGAAACAGTCCATTTCCCGTGCTATCACTATTCTCTTGAATAAATGTTACCATTACACAGGAGATAACCTTAGATACAGTGTTGAAACAGTCCATTTCGCGTGCTATCACTATGCTCTTGAATAAATGTTACCATTTCACAGGAGATAAGCTTAGCTAGGTGTTGAAACAGTCCATTTCCCGTGCTATCACTTTCCTCTTGAATAAATGTTACCATTACACAGGGGATAACCTTAGCTACAGTGTTGAAACAGTCCATTTCCCGTGCTATCACTATCCTCTTGAATAAATGTTACCATTACACAGGGGATAAGCTAAGCTAGGTGTTGAAACAATTCATTTTCCCATGGTATACCTATTCTCTTATATAAAGTTATAACTACACAGGGGATAACCTTGGCTAGGTGTTGAAACACCTCATTTCCCATAGTTCCCTATCCTCTTACATAAATGTTACCATTACACAGGGGATAACCTTAGCTACAGTGTTGAAACAGTCCGTTTCCCGTGCTATCACTATCCTCTTGAATAAATGTTACCATTACACAGGGGATAAGCTTAGCTACGTGTTGAAACAATTCATTTTCCCATGGTATACCTATTCTCTTACATAAAGTTATAACTGCACAGGGGATAACCTTGGCTAGGTGTTGAAACACCTCATTTCCCATAGTATCCCTATCCTCTTACATAAAGGTTACAATTACACAGGGGATAACATTAGCTACAGTGTTGAAACAGTCCATTTCCCGTGCTTTCACTATCCTCTTACATACAGGTTACAATTACACAGGGGATAACCTTGGCTAGGTGTTGAAACAACTCATTTCCCATAGTATCCCTATCCTCTTACATAAAGGTTACAATTACACAGGGGATAACATTAGCTACAGTGTTGAAACAGTCTATTTCCCGTGCTTTCACTATCCTCTTACATACAAGTTACAATTACACAGCGGAAAACCTTAGCTACAGTGTTGAAACAGTCCATTTCCCGTGCTACCACTATCCTCTTGAATAAATGTTACCATTATACAGAGGATAAGCTTAGCTAGGTGTTGAAACAATTCATTTTCCCATGGTATACCTATTCTCTTACATAAAGTTATAACTATCAAGGCATCACCTTGGCTAGGTGTTAAAACACCTCATTTCCCATAGTATTCCTATCCTCTTACATAAAGGTTACAATTACACAGGGGATAACCTTAGCTACAGTGTTGAAACAGTCAATTTCCCGTGCTATCACTATCCTCTTACATAAAGTTATAACTACACAGAGAATAACGTTAGTTACAGTGTTGAAACAGTCCATTTCCCGTGCTATCACTATCCTCTTGAATAAATGTTACCATTACACAGGGGATAACCTTAGCTACAGTGTTGAAAAAGTCCAGTTCCCGTGGTATCACTATCCTCTCACATAAAGGTTACCATTACACAGGGGATAACCTTAGCTACAGGTTTAAAACAGTCCATTTCCCGTGCTATCACTATCCTCTTGAATAAAAGTTCCCATTATACAGGGGATAAGCTTAGCTAGGTGTTGAAACAGTCCATTTCCCGTGCTATCACTATCCTCTTGAATAAATGTTACCATTACACAGGGGATAACCGTAGCTACAGTGTTGAAACAGTCGATTTCCCGTGCTATCACTATCCTCTTGAATAAATGTTACGATTACGCAGGGGATAATCTTAGCTACAGGTTTGAAACAGTCCATTTCCCGTGCTATCACTATCCTCTTGAATAAAAGTTACCATTACACAGGGGATAAGCTTAGCTAGGTGTTGAAATAGTCCATTTCCCGTGCTATCTCTATCCTCTTACATAAAGGTTACCATTACACAGGGGATAGCCTTAGCTACAGTGTTGAAACAGTCCATTTCCCGTGCTATCACTATCCTCTTGAATAAATGTTACCATTACGCAGGGGATAAGCTTAGCTAGGTGCTGAAACAGTCCATTTCCCGTGCTGTCACTATCCTCTTGAATAAATGTTACCATTACACAGGGGATAACCTTAGCCTCAGTTTTGAAGCAGTCCATTTCCCGTGCTATTACTATCCTCTTGAATAAATGTTACCATTACGCAGGGGATAACCTTAGCTACAGGTTTGAAACAGTCCATTTCCCGTGCTATCACTATCCTCTTGAATAAAAGTTACCATTACACAGGGGATAAGCTTAGCTAGGTGTTGAAACAGTCCATTTCCCGTGCTATCTCTATCCTCTTGAATAAATGTTACCATTACACAGGGGATAACCTTAGCTACAGAGTTGAAACAGTCCATTTCCCGTGCTATCACTATCCTCTTGAATAAATGTTACCATTACGCAGGGGATAAGCTTAGCTAGGTGCTGAAACAGTCCATTTCCCGTGCTATCACTATCCTCTTGAATAAATGTTACCATTACACAGAGGATAACCTTAGCTACAGTGTTGAAACAGTCCATTTCCCGTGCTATCACTATCCACTTGAATAAAAGTTCCCATTACACAGGGGATAAGCTTAGCTAGGTGTTGAAACAGTCCATTTACCGTGCTATCACTATCCTCTTGAATAAATGTTACCATTTCACAGGGGATAACCATAGCTACAGTGTTGAAACAGTCGATTTCCCGTGCTATCACTATCCTCTTGAATAAATGTTACCATTACGAAGGGGATAACCTTAGCTACAGGTTTGAAACAGTCCATTTCCCGTGCTATCACTATCCTCTTGAATAAAAGTTACCATTACACAGGGGATAAGCTTAGCTAGGTGTTGAAACAGTCCATTTCCCGTGCTATCTCTATCCTCTTACATAAATGTTACCATTACTTAGGGGATAACCTTAGCTACAGTGTTGAAACAGTCCATTTCCCGTGCTATCACTATCCTCTTGAATAAATGTTACCATTACGCAGGGGATAAGCTTAGCTAGGTGCTGAAACAGTCCATTTCCCGTGCTATCACTATCCTGTTGAATAAATGTTACCACTACACAGGGGATAGCCTTAGCTACAGTGTTGAAACAGTCCATTTCCCGTGCTATCACTATCCTCTTGAATAAAAGTTCCCATTACACAGGGGATAAGCTTAGCTAGGTGTTGAAACAGTCCATTTCCCGTGCTATCACTATCCTCTTGAATAAATGTTACCATTACACAGGGGATAACCTTAGCTACAGTGTTGAAACAGTCGATTTCCCGTGCTATCACTATCCTCTTGAATAAATGTTACCATTACGCAGGGGATAACCTTAGCTACAGGTTTGAAACAGTCCATTTCCCGTGCTATCACTATCCTCTTGAATAAAAGTTACCATTACGCAGGGGATAAGCTTAGCTAGGTGTTGAAACAGTCCATTTCCCGTGCTATCTCTATCCTCTTGAATAAATGTTACCATTACACAGGGGATAACCTTAGCTACAGTGTTGAAACAGTCCATTTCCCGTGCTATCACTATCCTCTTGAATAAATGTTACCATTACGCAGGGGATAAGCTTAGCTAGGTGCTGAAACAGTCCATTTCCCGTGCTATCACTATCATCTTGAATAAATGTTACCATTACACAGGGGATAACCTTAGCTACAGTGTTGAAACAGTCCATTTCCCGTGCTATCACTATTCTCTTGAATAAATGTTACCATTACACAGGAGATAACCTTAGATACAGTGTTGAAACAGTCCATTTCGCGTGCTATCACTATGCTCTTGAATAAATGTTACCATTTCACAGGAGATAAGCTTAGCTAGGTGTTGAAACAGTCCATTTCCCGTGCTATCACTTTCCTCTTGAATAAATGTTACCATTACACAGGGGATAACCTTAGCTACAGTGTTGAAACAGTCCATTTCCCGTGCTATCACTATCCTCTTGAATAAATGTTACCATTACACAGGGGATAAGCTAAGCTAGGTGTTGAAACAATTCATTTTCCCATGGTATACCTATTCTCTTATATAAAGTTATAACTACACAGGGGATAACCTTGGCTAGGTGTTGAAACACCTCATTTCCCATAGTTCCCTATCCTCTTACATAAATGTTACCATTACACAGGGGATAACCTTAGCTACAGTGTTGAAACAGTCCGTTTCCCGTGCTATCACTATCCTCTTGAATAAATGTTACCATTACACAGGGGATAAGCTTAGCTACGTGTTGAAACAATTCATTTTCCCATGGTATACCTATTCTCTTACATAAAGTTATAACTGCACAGGGGATAACCTTGGCTAGGTGTTGAAACACCTCATTTCCCATAGTATCCCTATCCTCTTACATAAAGGTTACAATTACACAGGGGATAACATTAGCTACAGTGTTGAAACAGTCCATTTCCCGTGCTTTCACTATCCTCTTACATACAGGTTACAATTACACAGGGGATAACCTTGGCTAGGTGTTGAAACAACTCATTTCCCATAGTATCCCTATCCTCTTACATAAAGGTTACAATTACACAGGGGATAACATTAGCTACAGTGTTGAAACAGTCTATTTCCCGTGCTTTCACTATCCTCTTACATACAGGTTACAATTACACAGGGGAAAACCTTAGCTACAGTGTTGAAACAGTCCATTTCCCGTGCTACCACTATCCTCTTGAATAAATGTTACCATTATACAGAGGATAAGCTTAGCTAGGTGTTGAAACAATTCATTTTCCCATGGTATACCTATTCTCTTACATAAAGTTATAACTATCAAGGCATCACCTTGGCTAGGTGTTAAAACACCTCATTTCCCATAGTATTCCTATCCTCTTACATAAAGGTTACAATTACACAGGGGATAACCTTAGCTACAGTGTTGAAACAGTCAATTTCCCGTGCTATCACTATCCTCTTACATAAAGTTATAACTACACAGAGAATAACGTTAGTTACAGTGTTGAAACAGTCCATTTCCCGTGCTATCACTATCCTCTTGAATAAATGTTACCATTACACAGGGGATAACCTTAGCTACAGTGTTGAAAAAGTCCAGTTCCCGTGGTATCACTATCCTCTCACATAAAGGTTACCATTACACAGGGGATAACCTTAGCTACAGGTTTAAAACAGTCCATTTCCCGTGCTATCACTATCCTCTTGAATAAAAGTTCCCATTATACAGGGGATAAGCTTAGCTAGGTGTTGAAACAGTCCATTTCCCGTGCTATCACTATCCTCTTGAATAAATGTTACCATTACACAGGGGATAACCGTAGCTACAGTGTTGAAACAGTCGATTTCCCGTGCTATCACTATCCTCTTGAATAAATGTTACGATTACGCAGGGGATAATCTTAGCTACAGGTTTGAAACAGTCCATTTCCCGTGCTATCACTATCCTCTTGAATAAAAGTTACCATTACACAGGGGATAAGCTTAGCTAGGTGTTGAAATAGTCCATTTCCCGTGCTATCTCTATCCTCTTACATAAAGGTTACCATTACACAGGGGATAGCCTTAGCTACAGTGTTGAAACAGTCCATTTCCCGTGCTATCACTATCCTCTTGAATAAATGTTACCATTACGCAGGGGATAAGCTTAGCTAGGTGCTGAAACAGTCCATTTCCCGTGCTGTCACTATCCTCTTGAATAAATGTTACCATTACACAGGGGATAACCTTAGCCTCAGTTTTGAAGCAGTCCATTTCCCGTGCTATTACTATCCTCTTGAATAAATGTTACCATTACGCAGGGGATAACCTTAGCTACAGGTTTGAAACAGTCCATTTCCCGTGCTATCACTATCCTCTTGAATAAAAGTTACCATTACACAGGGGATAAGCTTAGCTAGGTGTTGAAACAGTCCATTTCCCGTGCTATCTCTATCCTCTTGAATAAATGTTACCATTACACAGGGGATAACCTTAGCTACAGAGTTGAAACAGTCCATTTCCCGTGCTATCACTATCCTCTTGAATAAATGTTACCATTACGCAGGGGATAAGCTTAGCTAGGTGCTGAAACAGTCCATTTCCCGTGCTATCACTATCCTCTTGAATAAATGTTACCATTACACAGAGGATAACCTTAGCTACAGTGTTGAAACAGTCCATTTCCCGTGCTATCACTATCCACTTGAATAAAAGTTCCCATTACACAGGGGATAAGCTTAGCTAGGTGTTGAAACAGTCCATTTACCGTGCTATCACTATCCTCTTGAATAAATGTTACCATTTCACAGGGGATAACCATAGCTACAGTGTTGAAACAGTCGATTTCCCGTGCTATCACTATCCTCTTGAATAAATGTTACCATTACGAAGGGGATAACCTTAGCTACAGGTTTGAAACAGTCCATTTCCCGTGCTATCACTATCCTCTTGAATAAAAGTTACCATTACACAGGGGATAAGCTTAGCTAGGTGTTGAAACAGTCCATTTCCCGTGCTATCTCTATCCTCTTACATAAATGTTACCATTACTTAGGGGATAACCTTAGCTACAGTGTTGAAACAGTCCATTTCCCGTGCTATCACTATCCTCTTGAATAAATGTTACCATTACGCAGGGGATAAGCTTAGCTAGGTGCTGAAACAGTCCATTTCCCGTGCTATCACTATCCTGTTGAATAAATGTTACCACTACACAGGGGATAGCCTTAGCTACAGTGTTGAAACAGTCCATTTCCCGTGCTATCACTATCCTCTTGAATAAAAGTTCCCATTACACAGGGGATAAGCTTAGCTAGGTGTTGAAACAGTCCATTTCCCGTGCTATCACTATCCTCTTGAATAAATGTTACCATTACACAGGGGATAACCTTAGCTACAGTGTTGAAACAGTCGATTTCCCGTGCTATCACTATCCTCTTGAATAAATGTTACCATTACGCAGGGGATAACCTTAGCTACAGGTTTGAAACAGTCCATTTCCCGTGCTATCACTATCCTCTTGAATAAAAGTTACCATTACGCAGGGGATAAGCTTAGCTAGGTGTTGAAACAGTCCATTTCCCGTGCTATCTCTATCCTCTTGAATAAATGTTACCATTACACAGGGGATAACCTTAGCTACAGTGTTGAAACAGTCCATTTCCCGTGCTTTCCCTATCCTCTTACATACAGGTTACAATAACACAGGGGAAAACCTTTGCTACAGTGTTGAAACAGTCCATTTCCCGTGCTATCACTATCCTCTTGAATAAATGTTACCATTACACAGGGGATAACCTTAGCTACAAGGTTGAAATAGTCCATTTCCCGTGCTATCACTATCCTCTTGAATAAATGTTAACATTACACAGGAGATAACCTTAGCTACAGTGTTGAAACAGTCCATTTCCCGTGCTATCACTATCCTCTTGAATAAATGTTACCATTACACAGGAGGTAAGCTTAGCTGGGTGTTGAAACAGTCCATTTCCCGTGCTATCACTATCCTCTTGAATAAATGTTACCATTACACAGGGGATAACCTTAGCTACAGTGTTGAAACAGTCCATTTCCCGTGCTATCACTATCCTCTTGAATAAATGTTACCATTACACAGGGGATAAGCTTAGCTAGGTGTTGAAACAATTCATTTTCCCATGGTATACCTATTCTCTTACATAAAGTTATAATTACACAGGGGATAACCTTGGCTAGGTGTTGAAACACCTCATTTCCCATAGTATCCCTATCCTCTTACATAAAGGTTACAATTACACAGGGGATAACCTTAGCTGCAGTGTTGAAACAGTCCATTTCCCGTGCTATCACTATCCTCTTGAATAAATGTTACCATTACACAGGGGATAAGCTTAGCTAGGTGTTGCAACAATTCATTTTCCCATGGTATACCTATTCTCTTACATAAAGTTATAACTACACAGGGGATAACCTTGGCTAGGTATTGAAACACCTCATTCCCCATAGTATTCCTATCCTCTTACATAAAGGTTACAATTACAATGGGGATAACCTTAGCTACAGTGTTGAAACAGTCCATTTCCGTGCTATCACTATCCTCTTACATAAAGGTTACAATTACACAGGGGATAAGCTTAGTTACAGTGTTGAAACAGTCCATTTCCCGTGCTATCACTATCCTCTTGAATAAATGTTACAATTACACAGGGGATAACCTTAGCTACAGTTTTGAAACAGTCCATTTCCCGTGCTATCACTATCCTCTTGAATAAATGTTACCAATACACAGGAGATAAGCTTAGCTAGGTGTTGAAACAGTCCATTTCCCGTGCTATCACTATCCTCTTGAACAAATGTTACCATTACACGGTATAACCTTAGCTACAGTGTTGAAACAGTCCATTTCCCGTGCTATCACTATCCTCTTGAATAAATGTTACCATTACGCAGGGGATAAGCTTAGCTAGGTGCTGAAACAGTCCATTTCCCCTGCTATCACTATCCTCTTGAATAAATGTTACCATTACACAGGGGATAACCTTAGCTACAGCGTTGAAACAGTCCATTTCCCGTGGTATCACTATCCTCTCACATAAAGGTTACCATTACACAGGGGATAACCTTAGCTACAGGTTTGAAACACACCATTTCCCGTGCTATCACTATCCTCTTGAATAAAAGTTCCCATTACACAGGGGATAAGCTTAGCTAGGTGTTGAAACAGTCCATTTCCCGTGCTATCACTATCCTCTTGAATAAATGTTACCATTACACAGGGGATAACCTTAGCTACAGTGTTGAAACAGTCCATTTCCCGTGCTATCACTATCCTCTTGAATAAATGTTACCATTACACAGGAGATAACCTTAGCTAACGTGTTGAAACAGTCCATTTCCCGTGCTATCACTATTCTCTTGAATAAATGTTACCATTACACAGGAGATAAACTTAGCTACAGTGTTGAAACAGTCCATTTCTCGTGCTATCACTATCCTCTTGAATAAATGTTACCATTACGCAGGGGATAACCTTAGCTACAGGTTTGAAACAGTCCATTTCCCGTGCTATCACTATGCTCTTGAATAAAAGTTACCATTACACAGGGGATAAGCTTAGCTAGGTGCTCAAACAGTCCATTTCCCGTGCTATCACTATCCTCTTGAATAAATGTTACCATTACACAGGGGATAATCTTAGCTACAGTGTTGAAACAGTCAATTTCCCGTGCTATCACTATTCTCTTGAATAAATGTTACCATTACACAGGAGATAAACTTAGCTACAGTGTTGAAACAGTCCATTTCTCGTGCTATCACTATCCTGTTGAATAAATGTTACCATTACACAGGGGATAAGCTTAGCTACAGTGTTGAAACAGTCCATTTCCCGTGCTCTCACTATCCTCTTGAATAAATGTTACCATTACACAGGGGATAACCTTAGCTACAGTGTTGAAACAGGCCATTTCCCGTGCTATCACTATCCTCTTGAATAAATGTTACCATTACACAGGAGATAACCTTAGCTACAGTGTTGAAACAGTCCATTTCCCGTGCTATCACTATGCTCTTGAATAAATGTTACCATTACACAGGAGATAAGCTTAGCTAGATGTTGAAACAGTCCATTGCCCGTGCTATCACTATCCTCTTGAATAAATGTTTCCATTACACAGGGGATAACCTTAGCTACAGTGTTGAAACAGTCCATTTCCCGTGGTATCACTATCCTCTCACATAAATGTTACCATTACACAGGGGATAAGCTTAGCTAGGTGTTGAAACAATTCATTTTCCCATGGTATGCCTATTCTCCTATATAACGTTATAACTACACAGGGGATAACCTTGGCTAGGTGTTGAAACACCTCATTTCCCATAGTATCCCTATCCTCTTACATAAATGTTACCATTACACAGGGGATAACCTTAGCTACAGTGTTGAAACAGTCCATTTCCCGTGCTATTACTATCCTTTTGAATAAATGTTACCATTACACAGGGGATAAGCTTAGCTAGGTGTTGAAACAGTCCATTTCCCGAGCTATTACTATCCTCTTGAATAAATGTTACCATTACACAGGGGATAAGCTTAGCTACAGTATTGAAACAGTCCATTTCCCGTGCTATCACTATCCTCTTACAAAAAGGTTACAATTACACAGGGGATAAGCTTAGTTACAGTGTTGAAACAGTCCATTTCCCGTGCTATCACTATCCTCTTGAATAAAAGTTACCATTACACAGGGGATAAGCTTAGCTACAGTGTTGAAACAGTCCATTTCCCGTGCTATCACTATCCTCTTGAATAAATGTTACCATTAGACAGGAGATAAGCTTAGCTAGGTGTTGAAACAGTCCATTTCCCGTGCTATCACTATCCTCTTGAATAAATGTTACCATTACACACGAGATAACCTTAGCTACAGTGTTGAAACAGTCCATTTCCCGTGCTATCACTATCCTCTTGAATAAATGTTACCATTACACAGGAGATAAGCTTAGCTGGGTGTTGAAAAATCCATTTCCCGTGCTATCACTATCCTCTTGAATAAATGTTACCATTACACAGGGGATAACCTTAGCTACAGTGTTGAAACGGTCCATTTCCCGTGCTATCACTATCCTCTTGAATAAATGTTACCATTACACAGGGGATAAGCTTAGCTAGGTGTTGAAACAATTCATTTTCCCATGGTATACCTATTCTCTTACATAAAGTTACAACTACACAGGTGATAACCTGGGCTAGGTGTTGAAACACCTCATTTCCCATAGTATTCCAATCCTCTTACATAAAGGTTACAATTACACAGGGGATAACCTTAGCTACAGTGTTGAAACAGTCCATTTCCCGTGCTATCACTATCCTCTTGAATAAATGTTACCATTACACAGGGGATAAGCTTAGCTAGGTGTTGAAACAATTCATTTTCCCATGGTATACCTATTCTCTTACATAAAGTTATAACTACACTAGGGATAACCTTGGCTAGGTATTGAAGCACCTCATTCCCCATAGTATTCCATCCTAAAGGTTAGAATTACAATGGGGATAACCTTAGCTACAGTGTTGAAACAGTCCATTTCCCGTGCTATCACTATCCTCTTGAATAAAAGTTCCCATTACACAGGGGATAAGCTTAGCTAGGTGTTGAAACAGTCCATTTCCCGTGCTATCACTATCCTCTTGAATAAATGTTACCATTACACAGGGGATAACCTTAGCTACAGTGTTGAAACAGTCGATTTCCCGTGCTATCACTATCCTCTTGAATAAATGTTACCATTACGCAGGGGATAACCTTAGCTACAGGTTTGAAACAGTCCATTTCCCGTGCTATCACTATCCTCTTGAATAAAAGTTACCATTACACAGGGGATAACCTTAGCTACAGTGTTGAAACAGTCCATTTCCCGTGCTATCACTATCCTCTTGAATAAATGTTACCATTACACAGGGGATAAGCTTAGCTACAGTGTTGAAACAGTCCATTTCCCGTGCTATCACTATGCTCTTGAATAAATGTTACCATTACACAGGGGATAACCTTAGCTACAGTGTTGAAACAGTCCATTTCCCGTGCTATCACTATCCTCTTGAATAAATGTTACCATTACACAGGGGATAACCTTAGCTACAGTGTTGAAACAGTCCATTTCCCGTGCTATCACTATCCTCTTGAATAAATGTTACCATTACACAGGGGATAACCTTAGCTACAGTGTTGAAACAGTCCATTTCCCGTGCTATCACTATCCTCTTGAATAAATGTTACCATTACACAGGGGATAACCTTAGCTACAGTGTTGAAACAGTCCATTTCCCGTGCTATCACTATCCTCTTGAATAAATGTTACCATTACACAGGGGATAAGCTTAGCTACAGTGTTGAAACAGTCCATTTCCCGTGCTATCACTATCCTCTTGAATAAATGTTACCATTACACAGGGGATAACCTTAGCTACAGTGTTGAAACAGTCCATTTCCCGTGCTATCACTATCCTCTTGAATAAATGTTACCATTACACAGGGGATAACCTTAGCTACAGTGTTGAAACAGTCCATTTCCCGTGCTATCACTATCCTCTTGAATAAATGTTACCATTACACAGGGGATAACCTTAGCTACAGTGTTGAAACAGTCCATTTCCCGTGCTATCACTATCCTCTTGAATAAATGTTACCATTACACAGGGGATAACCTTAGCTACAGTGTTGAAACAGTCCATTTCCCGTGCTCTCACTATCCTCTTGAATAAATGTTACCATTACACAGGGGATAAGCTTAGCTACAGTGTTGAAACAGTCCATTTCCCGTGCTATCACTATCCTCTTGAATAAATGTTACCATTACACAGGGGATAACCTTAGCTACAGTGTTGAAACAGTCCATTTCCCGTGCTATCACTATCCTCTTGAATAAATGTTACCATTACACAGGGGATAAGCTTAGCTAGGTGTTGAAACAATTCATTTTCCCATGGTATACCTATTCTCTTACATAAAGTTATAACTGCACAGGGGATAACCTTGGCTAGGTGTTGAAGCACCTCATTTCCCATAGTATTCCTATCCTCTTACATAAAGTTTTCAATTACACAGGGGATAACATTAGCTACAGTGTTGAAACAGTCCATTTCCCGTGCTTTCCCTATCCTCTTACATACAGGTTACAATAACACAGGGGAAAACCTTTGCTACAGTGTTGAAACAGTCCATTTCCCGTGCTATCACTATCCTCTTGAATAAAAGTTCCCATTACACAGGGGATAAGCTTAGCTAGGTGTTGAAACAGTCCATTTCCCGTGCTATCACTATCCTCTTGAATAAATGTTACCATTACACAGGGGATAACCTTAGCTACAGGTTTGAAACAGTCCATTTCCCGTGCTATCACTATTCTCTTGAATAAACGTTACCATTACACAGGGGATAAGCTTAGCTAGGTGTTGAAACAGTCCATTTCCCGTGCTATCTCTATCCTCTTGAATAAATGTTACCATTACACAGGGGATAACCTTAGCTACAGAGTTGAAACAGTCCATTTCCCGTTCTATCACTATCCGCTTGAATAAATGTTACCATTACGCAGGGGATAAGCTTAGCTAGGTGCTGAAACAGTCCATTTCCCGTGCTATCACTATCCTCTTGAATAAATGTTACCATTACACAGGGGATAACCTTAGCTACAGGTTTGAAACAGTCCATTTCCCGTGCTATCACTATCCTCTTGAATAAAAGTTCCCATTACACAGGGGATAAGCTTAGCTGGGTGTTGAAACAGTCCATTTCCCGTGCTATCACTATCCTCTTGAATAAATGTTACCATTACACAGGGGATAACCTTAGCTACAGTGTTGAAACAGTCGATTTCCGGTTCTATCACTATCCTCTTGAATAAATGTTACCATTACGCAGGGGATAACCTTAGCAACAGGTTTGAAACAGTCCATTTCCCGTGCTATCACTATCCTCTTGAATAAAAGTTACCATTACACAGGGGATAAGCTTAGCTAGGTGTTGAAACAGTCCATTTCCCGTGCTATCTCTATCCTCTTGAATAAATGTTACCATTACACAGGGGATAACGTTAGCTACAGTGTTGAAACGGTCCATTTCCCGTGGTATCACTATCCTCTTGAATAAATGTTACCATTACGCAGGGGATAAGCTTAGCTAGCTGCTGAAACAGTTCATTTCCCGTACTGTCACTATCCTCTTGAATAAATGTTACCATTACACAGGGGATAACCTTAGCTACAGTTTTGAAACAGTCCATTTCCCGTGCTATCACTATCCCCTTGAATAAATGTTACCATTACGCAGGGGATAACCTTAGCTACAGGTTGGAAACAGTGTATTTCCCGTGCTATCACTATCCTCTTGAATAAAAGTTACCATTACACAGGGGATAAGCTTAGCTAGGTGTTGAAACAGTCCATTTCCCGTGCTATCTCTATCCTCTTGAATAAATGTTACCATTACACAGGGGATAACCTTAGCTACAGTGTTGAAACAGTCCATTTCCCGTGCTATCACTATCCTCTTGAATAAATGTTACCATTACGCAGGGGATAAGCTTAGCTAGGTGCTGAAACAGTCCATTTCCCGTGCTATCCCTATCCTCTTGAATAAATGTTACCATTACACAGGGGATAACCTTAGCTACAGTGTTGAAACAGTCCATTTCCCGTGCTATCACTATTCTCTTGAATAAATGTTACCATTACACAGGAGATAACCTTAGATACAGTGTTGAAACAGTCCATTTCGCGTGCTATCACTATGCTCTTGAATAAATGTTACCATTTCACAAGAGATAAGCTTAGCTAGGTGTTGAAACAGTCCATTTCCCGTGCTATCACTTTCCTCTTGAATAAATGTTACCATTACACAGGGGATAACCTTAGCTACAGTGTTGAAACAGTCCGTTTCCCGTGCTATCACTATCCTCTTGAATAAATGTTACCATTACACAGGGGATAACCTTGGCTAGGTGTTGAAACACCTCATTTCCCATAGTATCCCTATCCTCTTACATAAAGGTTACAATTACACAGGGGATAACATTAGCTACAGTGTTGAAACAGTCCATTTCCCGTGCTTTCACTATCCTCTTACATACAGGTTACAATTACACAGGGGATAACCTTGGCTAGGTGTTGAAACACCTCATTTCCCATAGTATCCCTATCCTCTTACATAAAGGTTACAATTACACAGGGGATAACATTAGCTACAGTGTTGAAACAGTCTATTTCCCGTGCTTTCACTATCCTCTTACATACAGGTTACAATTACACAGGGGAAAACCTTAGCTACAGTGTTGAAACAGTCCATTTCCCGTGCTACCACTATCCTCTTGAATAAATGTTACCATTATACAGAGGATAAGCTTAGCTAGGTGTTGAAACAATTCATTTTCCCATGGTATACCTATTCTCTTACATAAAGTTATAACTATCAAGGCATCACCTTGGCTAGGTGTTAAAACACCTCATTTCCCATAGTATTCCTATCCTCTTACATAAAGGTTACAATTACACAGGGGATAACCTTAGCTACAGTGTTGAAACAGTCAATTTCCCGTGCTATCACTATCCTCTTACATAAAGTTATAACTACACAGAGAATAACGTTAGTTACAGTGTTGAAACAGTCCATTTCCCGTGCTATCACTATCCTCTTGAATAAATGTTACCATTACACAGGGGATAACCTTAGCTACAGTGTTGAAAAAGTCCAGTTCCCGTGGTATCACTATCCTCTCACATAAAGGTTACCATTACACAGGGGATAACCTTAGCTACAGGTTTAAAACAGTCCATTTCCCGTGCTATCACTATCCTCTTGAATAAAAGTTCCCATTATACAGGGGATAAGCTTAGCTAGGTGTTGAAACAGTCCATTTCCCGTGCTATCACTATCCTCTTGAATAAATGTTACCATTACACAGGGGATAACCGTAGCTACAGTGTTGAAACAGTCGATTTCCCGTGCTATCACTATCCTCTTGAATAAATGTTACCATTACGCAGGGGATAACCTTAGCTACAGGTTTGAAACAGTCCATTTCCCGTGCTATCACTATCCTCTTGAATAAAAGTTACCATTACACAGGGGATAAGCTTAGCTAGGTGTTGAAATAGTCCATTTCCCGTGCTATCTCTATCCTCTTACATAAAGGTTACCATTACACAGGGGATAGCCTTAGCTACAGTGTTGAAACAGTCCATTTCCCGTGCTATCACTATCCTCTTGAATAAATGTTACCATTACGCAGGGGATAAGCTTAGCTAGGTGCTGAAACAGTCCATTTCCCGTGCTGTCACTATCCTCTTGAATAAATGTTACCATTACACAGGGGATAACCTTAGCCTCAGTTTTGAAGCAGTCCATTTCCCGTGCTATTACTATCCTCTTGAATAAATGTTACCATTACGCAGGGGATAACCTTAGCTACAGGTTTGAAACAGTCCATTTCCCGTGCTATCACTATCCTCTTGAATAAAAGTTACCATTACACAGGGGATAAGCTTAGCTAGGTGTTGAAACAGTCCATTTCCCGTGCTATCTCTATCCTCTTGAATAAATGTTACCATTACACAGGGGATAACCTTAGCTACAGAGTTGAAACAGTCCATTTCCCGTGCTATCACTATCCTCTTGAATAAATGTTACCATTACGCAGGGGATAAGCTTAGCTAGGTGCTGAAACAGTCCATTTCCCGTGCTATCACTATCCTCTTGAATAAATGTTGCCATTACACAGGGGATAACCTTAGCTACAGTGTTGAAACAGTCCATTTCCCGTGCTATCACTATCCTCTTGAATAAAAGTTCCCATTACACAGGGGATAAGCTTAGCTAGGTGCTGAAACAGTCCATTTACCGTGCTATCACTATCCTCTTGAATAAATGTTACCATTTCACAGGGTATAACCATAGCTACAGTGTTGAAACAGTCGATTTCCCGTGCTATCACTATCCTCTTGAATAAATGTTACCATTACGCAGGGGATAACCTTAGCTACAGGTTTGAAGCAGTCCATTTCCCGTGCTATCACTATCCTCTTGAATAAAAGTTACCATTACACAGGGGATAACCTTAGCTACAGTGTTGAAACAGTCCATTTCCCGTGCTATCACTATCCTCTTGAATAAATGTTACCATTACACAGGGGATAAGCTTAGCTACAGTGTTGAAACAGTCCATTTCCCGTGCTATCACTATGCTCTTGAATAAATGTTACCATTACACAGGGGATAACCTTAGCTACAGTGTTGAAACAGTCCATTTCCCGTGCTATCACTATCCTCTTGAATAAATGTTACCATTACACAGGGGATAACCTTAGCTACAGTGTTGAAACAGTCCATTTCCCGTGCTATCACTATCCTCTTGAATAAATGTTACCATTACACAGGGGATAACCTTAGCTACAGTGTTGAAACAGTCCATTTCCCGTGCTATCACTATCCTCTTGAATAAATGTTACCATTACACAGGGGATAACCTTAGCTACAGTGTTGAAACAGTCCATTTCTCGTGCTATCACTATCCTCTTGAATAAATGTTACCATTACACAGGGGATAAGCTTAGCTACAGTGTTGAAACAGTCCATTTCCCGTGCTATCACTATCCTCTTGAATAAATGTTACCATTACACAGGGGATAACCTTAGCTACAGTGTTGAAACAGTCCATTTCCCGTGCTATCACTATCCTCTTGAATAAATGTTACCATTACACAGGGGATAACCTTAGCTACAGTGTTGAAACAGTCCATTTCCCGTGCTATCACTATCCTCTTGAATAAATGTTACCATTACACAGGGGATAACCTTAGCTACAGTGTTGAAACAGTCCATTTCCCGTGCTATCACTATCCTCTTGAATAAATGTTACCATTACACAGGGGATAACCTTAGCTACAGTGTTGAAACAGTCCATTTCCCGTGCTCTCACTATCCTCTTGAATAAATGTTACCATTACACAGGGGATAAGCTTAGCTACAGTGTTGAAACAGTCCATTTCCCGTGCTATCACTATCCTCTTGAATAAATGTTACCATTACACAGGGGATAACCTTAGCTACAGTGTTGAAACAGTCCATTTCCCGTGCTATCACTATCCTCTTGAATAAATGTTACCATTACACAGGGGATAAGCTTAGCTAGGTGTTGAAACAATTCATTTTCCCATGGTATACCTATTCTCTTACATAAAGTTATAACTGCACAGGGGATAACCTTGGCTAGGTGTTGAAGCACCTCATTTCCCATAGTATTCCTATCCTCTTACATAAAGTTTTCAATTACACAGGGGATAACATTAGCTACAGTGTTGAAACAGTCCATTTCCCGTGCTTTCCCTATCCTCTTACATACAGGTTACAATAACACAGGGGAAAACCTTTGCTACAGTGTTGAAACAGTCCATTTCCCGTGCTACCACTATCCTCTTGAATAAATGTTACCATTATACAGAGGATAAGCTTAGCTAGGTGTTGAAACAGTTCATTTTCCCATGGTATACCTATTCTCTTACATAAAGTTATAACTATCAGGGCATCACATTGGCTAGGTGTTAAAACACCTCATTTCCCATAGTATTCCTATCCTCTTACATAAAGGTTACAATTACACAGGGGATAACCTTAGCTACAGTGTTGAAACAGTCAATTTCCCGTGCTATCACTATCCTCTTACATAAAGTTATAACTACACAGAGAATAACCTTAGTTACAGTGTTGAAACAGTCCATTTCCCGTGCTATCACTATCCTCTTGAATAAATGTTACCATTACACAGGGGATAACCTTAGCTACAGTGTTGAAACAGTCCATTTCCCGTGGTATCACTATCCTCTCACATAAAGTTTACCATTACACAGGGGATAACCTTAGCTACAGGTTTAAAACAGTCCATTTCCCGTGCTATCACTATCCTCTTGAATAAAACTTCCCATTACACAGGGGATAAGCTTAGCTAGGTGTTGAAACAGTCCATTTCCCGTGCTATCACTATGCTCTTGAATAAATGTTACCATTACACAGGGGATAACCTTAGCTACAGGTTTGAAACAGTCCATTTCCCGTGCTATCACTATTCTCTTGAATAAACGTTACCATTACACAGGGGATAAGCTTAGCTAGGTGTTGAAACAGTCCATTTCCCGTGCTATCTCTATCCTCTTGAATAAATGTTACCATTACACAGGGGATAACCTTAGCTACAGAGTTGAAACAGTCCATTTCCCGTTCTATCACTATCCGCTTGAATAAATGTTACCATTACGCAGGGGATAAGCTTAGCTAGGTGCTGAAACAGTCCATTTCCCGTGCTATCACTATCCTCTTGAATAAATGTTACCATTACACAGGGGATAACCTTAGCTACAGGTTTGAAACAGTCCATTTCCCGTGCTATCACTATCCTCTTGAATAAAAGTTCCCATTACACAGGGGATAATCTTAGCTGGGTGTTGAAACAGTCCATTTCCCGTGCTATCACTATCCTCTTGAATAAATGTTACCATTACACAGGGGATAACCTTAGCTACAGTGTTGAAACAGTCGATTTCCGGTTCTATCACTATCCTCTTGAATAAATGTTACCATTACGCAGGGGATAACCTTAGCAACAGGTTTGAAACAGTCCATTTCCCGTGCTATCACTATCCTCTTGAATAAAAGTTACCATTACACAGGGGATAAGCTTAGCTAGGTGTTGAAACAGTCCATTTCCCGTGCTATCTCTATCCTCTTGAATAAATGTTACCATTACACAGGGGATAACGTTAGCTACAGTGTTGAAACGGTCCATTTCCCGTGGTATCACTATCCTCTTGAATAAATGTTACCATTACGCAGGGGATAAGCTTAGCTAGCTGCTGAAACAGTTCATTTCCCGTACTGTCACTATCCTCTTGAATAAATGTTACCATTACACAGGGGATAACCTTAGCTACAGTTTTGAAACAGTCCATTTCCCGTGCTATCACTATCCCCTTGAATAAATGTTACCATTACGCAGGGGATAACCTTAGCTACAGGTTGGAAACAGTGTATTTCCCGTGCTATCACTATCCTCTTGAATAAAAGTTACCATTACACAGGGGATAAGCTTAGCTAGGTGTTGAAACAGTCCATTTCCCGTGCTATCTCTATCCTCTTGAATAAATGTTACCATTACACAGGGGATAACCTTAGCTACAGTGTTGAAACAGTCCATTTCCCGTGCTATCACTATCCTCTTGAATAAATGTTACCATTACGCAGGGGATAAGCTTAGCTAGGTGCTGAAACAGTCCATTTCCCGTGCTATCCCTATCCTCTTGAATAAATGTTACCATTACACAGGGGATAACCTTAGCTACAGTGTTGAAACAGTCCATTTCCCGTGCTATCACTATTCTCTTGAATAAATGTTACCATTACACAGGAGATAACCTTAGATACAGTGTTGAAACAGTCCATTTCGCGTGCTATCACTATGCTCTTGAATAAATGTTACCATTTCACAAGAGATAAGCTTAGCTAGGTGTTGAAACAGTCCATTTCCCGTGCTATCACTTTCCTCTTGAATAAATGTTACCATTACACAGGGGATAACCTTAGCTACAGTGTTGAAACAGTCCGTTTCCCGTGCTATCACTATCCTCTTGAATAAATGTTACCATTACACAGGGGATAACCTTGGCTAGGTGTTGAAACACCTCATTTCCCATAGTATCCCTATCCTCTTACATAAAGGTTACAATTACACAGGGGATAACATTAGCTACAGTGTTGAAACAGTCCATTTCCCGTGCTTTCACTATCCTCTTACATACAGGTTACAATTACACAGGGGATAACCTTGGCTAGGTGTTGAAACACCTCATTTCCCATAGTATCCCTATCCTCTTACATAAAGGTTACAATTACACAGGGGATAACATTAGCTACAGTGTTGAAACAGTCTATTTCCCGTGCTTTCACTATCCTCTTACATACAGGTTACAATTACACAGGGGAAAACCTTAGCTACAGTGTTGAAACAGTCCATTTCCCGTGCTACCACTATCCTCTTGAATAAATGTTACCATTATACAGTGGATAAGCTTAGCTAGGTGTTGAAACAATTCATTTTCCCATGGTATACCTATTCTCTTACATAAAGTTATAACTATCAAGGCATCACCTTGGCTAGGTGTTAAAACACCTCATTTCCCATAGTATTCCTATCCTCTTACATAAAGGTTACAATTACACAGGGGATAACCTTAGCTACAGTGTTGAAACAGTCAATTTCCCGTGCTATCACTATCCTCTTACATAAAGTTATAACTACACAGAGAATAACGTTAGTTACAGTGTTGAAACAGTCCATTTCCCGTGCTATCACTATCCTCTTGAATAAATGTTACCATTACACAGGGGATAACCTTAGCTACAGTGTTGAAAAAGTCCAGTTCCCGTGGTATCACTATCCTCTCACATAAAGGTTACCATTACACAGGGGATAACCTTAGCTACAGGTTTAAAACAGTCCATTTCCCGTGCTATCACTATCCTCTAGAATAAAAGTTCCCATTATACAGGGGATAAGCTTAGCTAGGTGTTGAAACAGTCCATTTCCCGTGCTATCACTATCCTCTTGAATAAATGTTACCATTACACAGGGGATAACCGTAGCTACAGTGTTGAAACAGTCGATTTCCCGTGCTATCACTATGCTCTTGAATAAATGTTACCATTACACAGGGGATAACCTTAGCTACAGTGTTGAAACAGTCCATTTCCCGTGCTATCACTATCCTCTTGAATAAATGTTACCATTACACAGGGGATAACCTTAGCTACAGTGTTGAAACAGTCCATTTCCCGTGCTATCACTATCCTCTTGAATAAATGTTACCATTACACAGGGGATAACCTTAGCTACAGTGTTGAAACAGTCCATTTCCCGTGCTATCACTATCCTCTTGAATAAATGTTACCATTACACAGGGGATAACCTTAGCTACAGTGTTGAAACAGTCCATTTCCCGTGCTATCACTATCCTCTTGAATAAATGTTACCATTACACAGGGGATAAGCTTAGCTACAGTGTTGAAACAGTCCATTTCCCGTGCTATCACTATCCTCTTGAATAAATGTTACCATTACACAGGGGATAACCTTAGCTACAGTGTTGAAACAGTCCATTTCCCGTGCTATCACTATCCTCTTGAATAAATGTTACCATTACACAGGGGATAACCTTAGCTACAGTGTTGAAACAGTCCATTTCCCGTGCTATCACTATCCTCTTGAATAAATGTTACCATTACACAGGGGATAACCTTAGCTACAGTGTTGAAACAGTCCATTTCCCGTGCTATCACTATCCTCTTGAATAAATGTTACCATTACACAGGGGATAACCTTAGCTACAGTGTTGAAACAGTCCATTTCCCGTGCTCTCACTATCCTCTTGAATAAATGTTACCATTACACAGGGGATAAGCTTAGCTACAGTGTTGAAACAGTCCATTTCCCGTGCTATCACTATCCTCTTGAATAAATGTTACCATTACACAGGGGATAACCTTAGCTACAGTGTTGAAACAGTCCATTTCCCGTGCTATCACTATCCTCTTGAATAAATGTTACCATTACACAGGGGATAAGCTTAGCTAGGTGTTGAAACAATTCATTTTCCCATGGTATACCTATTCTCTTACATAAAGTTATAACTGCACAGGGGATAACCTTGGCTAGGTGTTGAAGCACCTCATTTCCCATAGTATTCCTATCCTCTTACATAAAGTTTTCAATTACACAGGGGATAACATTAGCTACAGTGTTGAAACAGTCCATTTCCCGTGCTTTCCCTATCCTCTTACATACAGGTTACAATAACACAGGGGAAAACCTTTGCTACAGTGTTGAAACAGTCCATTTCCCGTGCTACCACTATCCTCTTGAATAAATGTTACCATTATACAGAGGATAAGCTTAGCTAGGTGTTGAAACAGTTCATTTTCCCATGGTATACCTATTCTCTTACATAAAGTTATAACTATCAGGGCATCACATTGGCTAGGTGTTAAAACACCTCATTTCCCATAGTATTCCTATCCTCTTACATAAAGGTTACAATTACACAGGGGATAACCTTAGCTACAGTGTTGAAACAGTCAATTTCCCGTGCTATCACTATCCTCTTACATAAAGTTATAACTACACAGAGAATAACCTTAGTTACAGTGTTGAAACAGTCCATTTCCCGTGCTATCACTATCCTCTTGAATAAATGTTACCATTACACAGGGGATAACCTTAGCTACAGTGTTGAAACAGTCCATTTCCCGTGGTATCACTATCCTCTCACATAAAGTTTACCATTACACAGGGGATAACCTTAGCTACAGGTTTAAAACAGTCCATTTCCCGTGCTATCACTATCCTCTTGAATAAAACTTCCCATTACACAGGGGATAAGCTTAGCTAGGTGTTGAAACAGTCCATTTCCCGTGCTATCACTATCCTCTTGAATAAATGTTACCATTACACAGGGGATAACCTTAGCTACAGGTTTGAAACAGTCCATTTCCCGTGCTATCACTATTCTCTTGAATAAACGTTACCATTACACAGGGGATAAGCTTAGCTAGGTGTTGAAACAGTCCATTTCCCGTGCTATCTCTATCCTCTTGAATAAATGTTACCATTACACAGGGGATAACCTTAGCTACAGAGTTGAAACAGTCCATTTCCCGTTCTATCACTATCCGCTTGAATAAATGTTACCATTACGCAGGGGATAAGCTTAGCTAGGTGCTGAAACAGTCCATTTCCCGTGCTATCACTATCCTCTTGAATAAATGTTACCATTACACAGGGGATAACCTTAGCTACAGGTTTGAAACAGTCCATTTCCCGTGCTATCACTATCCTCTTGAATAAAAGTTCCCATTACACAGGGGATAATCTTAGCTGGGTGTTGAAACAGTCCATTTCCCGTGCTATCACTATCCTCTTGAATAAATGTTACCATTACACAGGGGATAACCTTAGCTACAGTGTTGAAACAGTCGATTTCCGGTTCTATCACTATCCTCTTGAATAAATGTTACCATTACGCAGGGGATAACCTTAGCAACAGGTTTGAAACAGTCCATTTCCCGTGCTATCACTATCCTCTTGAATAAAAGTTACCATTACACAGGGGATAAGCTTAGCTAGGTGTTGAAACAGTCCATTTCCCGTGCTATCTCTATCCTCTTGAATAAATGTTACCATTACACAGGGGATAACGTTAGCTACAGTGTTGAAACGGTCCATTTCCCGTGGTATCACTATCCTCTTGAATAAATGTTACCATTACGCAGGGGATAAGCTTAGCTAGCTGCTGAAACAGTTCATTTCCCGTACTGTCACTATCCTCTTGAATAAATGTTACCATTACACAGGGGATAACCTTAGCTACAGTTTTGAAACAGTCCATTTCCCGTGCTATCACTATCCCCTTGAATAAATGTTACCATTACGCAGGGGATAACCTTAGCTACAGGTTGGAAACAGTGTATTTCCCGTGCTATCACTATCCTCTTGAATAAAAGTTACCATTACACAGGGGATAAGCTTAGCTAGGTGTTGAAACAGTCCATTTCCCGTGCTATCTCTATCCTCTTGAATAAATGTTACCATTACACAGGGGATAACCTTAGCTACAGTGTTGAAACAGTCCATTTCCCGTGCTATCACTATCCTCTTGAATAAATGTTACCATTACGCAGGGGATAAGCTTAGCTAGGTGCTGAAACAGTCCATTTCCCGTGCTATCCCTATCCTCTTGAATAAATGTTACCATTACACAGGGGATAACCTTAGCTACAGTGTTGAAACAGTCCATTTCCCGTGCTATCACTATTCTCTTGAATAAATGTTACCATTACACAGGAGATAACCTTAGATACAGTGTTGAAACAGTCCATTTCGCGTGCTATCACTATGCTCTTGAATAAATGTTACCATTTCACAAGAGATAAGCTTAGCTAGGTGTTGAAACAGTCCATTTCCCGTGCTATCACTTTCCTCTTGAATAAATGTTACCATTACACAGGGGATAACCTTAGCTACAGTGTTGAAACAGTCCGTTTCCCGTGCTATCACTATCCTCTTGAATAAATGTTACCATTACACAGGGGATAACCTTGGCTAGGTGTTGAAACACCTCATTTCCCATAGTATCCCTATCCTCTTACATAAAGGTTACAATTACACAGGGGATAACATTAGCTACAGTGTTGAAACAGTCCATTTCCCGTGCTTTCACTATCCTCTTACATACAGGTTACAATTACACAGGGGATAACCTTGGCTAGGTGTTGAAACACCTCATTTCCCATAGTATCCCTATCCTCTTACATAAAGGTTACAATTACACAGGGGATAACATTAGCTACAGTGTTGAAACAGTCTATTTCCCGTGCTTTCACTATCCTCTTACATACAGGTTACAATTACACAGGGGAAAACCTTAGCTACAGTGTTGAAACAGTCCATTTCCCGTGCTACCACTATCCTCTTGAATAAATGTTACCATTATACAGAGGATAAGCTTAGCTAGGTGTTGAAACAATTCATTTTCCCATGGTATACCTATTCTCTTACATAAAGTTATAACTATCAAGGCATCACCTTGGCTAGGTGTTAAAACACCTCATTTCCCATAGTATTCCTATCCTCTTACATAAAGGTTACAATTACACAGGGGATAACCTTAGCTACAGTGTTGAAACAGTCAATTTCCCGTGCTATCACTATCCTCTTACATAAAGTTATAACTACACAGAGAATAACGTTAGTTACAGTGTTGAAACAGTCCATTTCCCGTGCTATCACTATCCTCTTGAATAAATGTTACCATTACACAGGGGATAACCTTAGCTACAGTGTTGAAAAAGTCCAGTTCCCGTGGTATCACTATCCTCTCACATAAAGGTTACCATTACACAGGGGATAACCTTAGCTACAGGTTTAAAACAGTCCATTTCCCGTGCTATCACTATCCTCTAGAATAAAAGTTCCCATTATACAGGGGATAAGCTTAGCTAGGTGTTGAAACAGTCCATTTCCCGTGCTATCACTATCCTCTTGAATAAATGTTACCATTACACAGGGGATAACCGTAGCTACAGTGTTGAAACAGTCGATTTCCCGTGCTATCACTATCCTCTTGAATAAATGTTACCATTACGCAGGGGATAACCTTAGCTACAGGTTTGAAACAGTCCATTTCCCGTGCTATCACTATCCTCTTGAATAAAAGTTACCATTACACAGGGGATAAGCTTAGCTAGGTGTTGAAATAGTCCATTTCCCGTGCTATCTCTATCCTCTTACATAAAGGTTACCATTACACAGGGGATAGCCTTAGCTACAGTGTTGAAACAGTCCATTTCCCGTGCTATCACTATCCTCTTGAATAAATGTTACCATTACGCAGGGGATAAGCTTAGCTAGGTGCTGAAACAGTCCATTTCCCGTGCTGTCACTATCCTCTTGAATAAATGTTACCATTACACAGGGGATAACCTTAGCCTCAGTTTTGAAGCAGTCCATTTCCCGTGCTATTACTATCCTCTTGAATAAATGTTACCATTACGCAGGGGATAACCTTAGCTACAGGTTTGAAACAGTCCATTTCCCGTGCTATCACTATCCTCTTGAATAAAAGTTACCATTACACAGGGGATAAGCTTAGCTAGGTGTTGAAACAGTCCATTTCCCGTGCTATCTCTATCCTCTTGAATAAATGTTACCATTACACAGGGGATAACCTTAGCTACAGAGTTGAAACAGTCCATTTCCCGTGCTATCACTATCCTCTTGAATAAATGTTACCATTACGCAGGGGATAAGCTTAGCTAGGTGCTGAAACAGTCCATTTCCCGTGCTATCACTATCCTCTTGAATAAATGTTGCCATTACACAGGGGATAACCTTAGCTACAGTGTTGAAACAGTCCATTTCCCGTGCTATCACTATCCTCTTGAATAAAAGTTCCCATTACACAGGGGATAAGCTTAGCTAGGTGTTGAAACAGTCCATTTACCGTGCTATCACTATCCTCTTGAATAAATGTTACCATTTCACAGGGGATAACCATAGCTACAGTGTTGAAACAGTCGATTTCCCGTGCTATCACTATCCTCTTGAATAAATGTTACCATTACGCAGGGGATAACCTTAGCTACAGGTTTGAAACAGTCCATTTCCCGTGCTATCACTATCCTCTTGAATAAAAGTTACCATTACACAGGGGATAAGCTTAGCTAGGTGTTGAAACAGTCCATTTCCCGTGCTATCTCTATCCTCTTACATAAATGTTACCATTACTCAGGGGATAACCTTAGCTACAGTGTTGAAACAGTCCATTTCCCGTGCTATCACTATCCTCTTGAATAAATGTTACCATTACGCAGGGGATAAGCTTAGCTAGGTGCTGAAACAGTCCATTTCCCGTGCTATCACTATCCTGTTGAATAAATGTTACCACTACACAGGGGATAACCTTAGCTACAGTGTTGAAACAGTCCATTTCCCGTGCTATCACTATCCTCTTGAATAAAAGTTCCCATTACACAGGGGATAAGCTTAGCTAGGTGTTGAAACAGTCCATTTCCCGTGCTATCACTATCCTCTTGAATAAATGTTACCATTACACAGGGGATAACCTTAGCTACAGTGTTGAAACAGTCGATTTCCCGTGCTATCACTATCCTCTTGAATAAATGTTACCATTACGCAGGGGATAACCTTAGCTACAGGTTTGAAACAGTCCATTTCCCGTGCTATCACTATCCTCTTGAATAAAAGTTACCATTACGCAGGGGATAAGCTTAGCTAGGTGTTGAAACAGTCCATTTCCCGTGCTATCTCTATCCTCTTGAATAAATGTTACCATTACACAGGGGATAACCTTAGCTACAGTGTTGAAACGGTCCATTTCCCGTGCTATCACTATCCTCTTGAATAAATGTTACCATTACACAGGGGATAAGCTAAGCTAGGTGTTGAAACAATTCATTTTCCCATGGTATACCTATTCTCTTATATAAAGTTATAACTACACAGGGGATAACCTTGGCTAGGTGTTGAAACACCTCATTTCCCATAGTATCCCTATCCTCTTACATAAATGTTACCATTACACAAGGGATAACCTTAGCTACAGTGTTGAAACAGTCCGTTTCCCGTGCTATCACTATCCTCTTGAATAAATGTTACCATTACACAGGGGATAAGCTTAGCTAGGTGTTGAAACAATTCATTTTCCCATGGTATACCTATTCTCTTACATAAAGTTATAACTGAACAGGGGATAACCTTGGCTAGGTGTTGAAACACCTCATTTCCCATAGTATCCCTATCCTGTTACATAAAGGTTACAATTACACAGGGGATAACATTAGCTACAGTGTTGAAACAGTCCATTTCCCGTGCTATCACTATCCTCTTGAATAAAAGTTACCATTACACAGGGGATAAGCTTAGCTAGGTGTTGAAACAGTCCATTTCCCGTGCTATCTCTATCCTCTTACATAAATGTTACCATTACTCAGGGGATAACCTTAGCTACAGTGTTGAAACAGTCCATTTCCCGTGCTATCACTATCCTCTTGAATAAATGTTACCATTACGCAGGGGATAAGCTTAGCTAGGTGCTGAAACAGTCCATTTCCCGTGCTATCACTATCCTGTTGAATAAATGTTACCACTACACAGGGGATAACCTTAGCTACAGTGTTGAAACAGTCCATTTCCCGTGCTATCACTATCCTCTTGAATAAAAGTTCCCATTACACAGGGGATAAGCTTAGCTAGGTGTTGAAACAGTCCATTTCCCGTGCTATCACTATCCTCTTGAATAAATGTTACCATTACACAGGGGATAACCTTAGCTACAGTGTTGAAACAGTCGATTTCCCGTGCTATCACTATCCTCTTGAATAAATGTTACCATTACGCAGGGGATAACCTAAGCTACAGGTTTAAAACAGTCCATTTCCCGTGCTATCACTATCCTCTTGAATAAAAGTTACCATTACGCAGGGGATAAGCTTAGCTAGGTGTTGAAACAGTCCATTTCCCGTGCTATCTCTATCCTCTTAAATAAATGTTACCATTACACAGGGGATAACCTTAGCTACAGTGTTGAAACGGTCCATTTCCCGTGCTATCACTATCCTCTTGAATAAATGTTACCATTACGCAGGAGATAAGCTTAGCTAGCTGCTGAAACAGTCCATTTCCCGTGCTGTCACTATCATCTTGAATAAATGTTACCATTACACAGGGGATAACCTTAGCTACAGTTTTGAAACAGTCCATTTCCCGTGCTATCACTATCCTCTTGAATAAATGTTACCATTACACAGGGGATAAGCGAAGCTAGGTTTTGAAACAATTCATTTTCCCATGGTATACCTATTCTCTTACATAAAGGTTACAATTACACAGGGGATAACATTAGCTACAGTGTTGAAACAGTCCATTTCCCGTGCTATCTCTATCCTCTTGAATATATGTTACCATTACACAGGGGATAACCTTAGCTACAGGGTTGAAACAGTCCATTTCCCGTGCTATCACTATCCTCTGGAATAAATGTTACCATTAGGCAGGGGATAAGCTTAGCTAGGTGCTGAAACAGTCCATTTCCCGTGCTATCACTATCCTCTTGAATAAATGTTACCATTACACAGGGGATAACCTTAGCTACAGTGTTGAAACAGTCCATTTCCCGTGCTATCACTATTCTCTTGAATAAATGTTACCATTACACAGGAGATAACCTTAGATACAGTGTTGAAACAGTCCATTTCCCGTGCTATCAATATGCTCTTGAATAAATGTTACCATTGCACAGGAGATAAGCTTAGCTAGGTGTTGAAACAGTCCATTTCCCGTGCTATCACTATCCTCTTGAATAAATGTTACCATTACACAGGGGATAACCTTAGCTACAGTGTTGAAACAGTCCATTTCCCGTGCTATCACTATCCTCTTGAATAAATGTTACCATTACACAGGGGATAAGCGAAGCTAGGTTTTGAAACAATTCATTTTCCCATGGTATACCTATTCTCTTACATAAAGGTTACAATTACACAGGGGATAACATTAGCTACAGTGTTGAAACAGTCCATTTCCCGTGCTATCACTATCCTCTTGAATAAATGTTACCATTACACAGGGGATAACCTTAGCTACAGTGTTGAAACAGTCCATTTCCCGTGCTATCACTATCCTCTTGAATAAATGTTACCATTACACAGGGGATAAGCGAAGCTAGGTTTTGAAACAATTCATTTTCCCATGGTATACCTATTCTCTTACATAAAGGTTACAATTACACAGGGGATAACCTTGGCTGGGTGTTGAAACACCTCATTTCCCATAGTATCCCTATCCTCTTACATAAAGGTTACAATTACACAGGGGATAACATTAGCTACAGTGTTGAAACAGTCTATTTCCCGTGCTTTCACTATCCTCTTACATACAGGTTACAATTACACAGGGGATAACCTTAGCTACAGTGTTGAAACAGTCCATTTCCCGTGCTTTCACTATCCTCTTACATACAGGTTACAATTACACAGGGGAAAACATTAGCTACAGTGTTGAAACAGTCCATTTCCCGTGCTGTCACTATCCTCTTACATACAGGTAACAATTACACAGGGGATAACATTAGCTACAGTGTTGAAACAGTCCATTTCCCGTGCTGTCACTGTCCTCTTACATACAGGTAACAATTACACAGGGGATAACATTAGCTACAGTGTTGAAACAGTCCATTTCCCGTGCTATCACTATCCTCTTGAATAAATGTTACCATTACACAGGGGATAACCTTGGCTAGGTGTTGAAGCACCTCATTTCCAAAAGTATTCCTATCCTCTTACATACAGGTAACAATTACACAGGGGATAACATTAGCTACAGTGTTGAAACAGTCCATTTCCCGTGCTTTCACTATCCTCTTACATACAGGTAACAATTACACAGGGCATAACCTTAGCTACAGTGTTGAAACAGTCCATTTCCCGTCCTATCACTATCCTCTTGAATAAATGTTACCATTACATAGGGGATAAGCTTAGCTAGGTGTTGAAACAATTCATTTTCCCATGGTATACTTATTCTCTTACATAAAGTTATAACTACACAGAGAATAACCTTAGTTACAGTGTTGAAACAGTCCATTTCCCGTGCTATCACTATCCTCTTGAATAAATGTTACCATTACACAGGGGATAACCTTAGCTACAGTGTTGAAACAGTCCATTTCCCGTGGTATCACTATCCTCTCACATAAAGGTTACCATTACACAGGGGATAACCTTAGCTACAGGTTTAAAACAGTCCATTTCCCGTGCTATCACTATCCTCTTGAATAAAAGTTACCATTACACAGGGGATAAGCTTAGCTAGGTGTTGAAACAGTCCATTTCCGGTGCTATCTCTATCCTCTTACATAAAGGTTACCATTACACAGGGGATAACCTTAGCTACAGTGTTGAAACAGCCCATTTCCCGTGCTATCACTATCCTCTTGAATAAATGTTACCATTACGCAGGGGATAAGCTTATCTAGGTGCTGAAACAGTCCATTTCCCGTGCTGTCACTATCCTCTTGAATAAATGTTACCATTACACAGGGGATAACCTTAGCTACAGTTTTGAAACAGTCCATTTCCCGTGCTATCACTATCCTCTTGAATAAAAGTTACCATTACACAGGGGATAAGCTTAGCTAGGTGTTGAAACAGTCCATTTCCCGTGGTATCTCTATCCTCTTGAATAAATGTTACCATTACACAGGGGATAACCTTAGCTATAGAGTTGAAACAGTCCATTTCCCGTGCTATCACTATCCTCTTGAATAAATGTTACCATTACGCAGGGGATAAGCTTTGCTAGGTGCTGAAACAGTCCATTTCCCGTGCTATCACTATCCTCTTGAATAAATGTTACCATTACACAGGGGATAACCTTAGCTACAGTGTTGAAACAGTCCATTTCCCGTGCTATCACTATCCTCTTGAATAAAAGTTCCCATTACACAGGGGATAAGCTTAGCTAGGTGTTGAAGCAGTCCATTTCCCGTGCTATCACTATCCTCTTGAATAAATGTTACCATTACACAGGGGATAACCTTAGCTACAGTGTTGAAACAGTCGATTTCCCGTGCTATCACTATCCTCTTGAATAAATCTTACCATTACGCAGGGGATAACCTTAGCTACAGGTTTGAAACAGTCCATTTCCCGTGCTATCACTATCCTCTTGAATAAAAGTTACCATTACACAGGGGATAAGCTTAGCTAGGTGTTGAAACAGTCCATTTCCGATGCTATCTCTATCCTCTTACATAAAGGTTACCATTACACAGGGGATAACCTTAGCTACAGCGTTGAAACAGTCCATTTCCTGTGCTATCACTATCCTCTTGAATAAATGTTACCATTACGCAGGGGATAAGCTTAGCTAGGTGCTGAAACAGTCCATTTCCCGTGCTGTCACTATCCTCTTGAATAAATGTTACCATTACACAGGGGATAACCTTAGCTACAGTTTTGAAACAGTCCATTTCCCGTGCTATCACTATCCTCTTGAATAAAAGTTACCATTACACAGGGGATAAGCTTAGCTAGGTGTTGAAACAGTCCATTTCCCGTGCTATCTCTATCGTCTTGAATAAATGTTACCATTACACAGGGGATAACCTTAGCTACAGAGTTGAAACAGTCCATTTCCCGTGCTATCACTATCCTCTTGAATAAATGTTACCATTACGCAGGGGATAAGCTTAGCTAGGTGCTGAAACAGTCCATTTCCCGTGCTATCACTATCCTCTTGAATAAATGTTACCATTACACAGGGGATAACCTTAGCTACAGTGTTGAAACAGTCCATTTCCCGTGCTATCACTATTCTCTTGAATAAATGTTACCATTACACAGGAGATAACCTTAGATACAGTGTTGAAACAGTCCATTTCCCGTGCTATCACTATCCTCTTGAATAAATGTTACCATTACACAGGTGATAAGCTAAGCTAGGTGTTGAAACAATTCATTTTCCCATGGTATACCTATTCTCTTATATAAAGTTATAACTACACAGGGGATAACCTTGGCTAGGTGTTGAAACACCTCATTTCCCATAGTATCCCTATCCTCTTACATAAATGTTACCATTACACAGGGGATAACCTTAGCTACAGTGTTGAAACAGTCCATTTCCCGTGCTATCACTATCCTCTTGAATAAATGTTACCATTACACAGGGGATAAGCTTAGCTAGGTGTTGAAGCAATTCATTTTCCCATGGTATACCTATTCTCTTACATAAAGTTATAACTGCACAGGGGATAACCTTGGCTAGGTGCTGAAACACCTCATTTCCCATAGTATTCCTATCCTCTTACATAAAGGTTACAATTACACAGGGGATAACATTAGCTACAGTGCTGATACAGTCCATTTCCCGTGCTTTCACTATCCTCTTACATACAGGTTACAATTACACAGGGGAAAACCTTAGCTAGAGTGTTGAAACAGTCCATTTCCCGTGCTACCACTATCCTCTTGAATTAATGTTACCATTATACAGAAGATAAGCTTAGCTAGGTGTTGAAACAATTCATTTTCCAATGGTATACCTATTCTCTTACATAAAGTTATAACTATCAGGGCATCACCTTGGCTAGGTGTTGAAACACCTCATTTCCCATAGTATTCCTATCCTCTTACATATAGGTTACAATTACACAGGGGATAGCCTTAGCTACAGTGTTGAAACAGTCAATTTCCCGTGCTATCACTATCCTCTTACATAAAGTTATAACTACACAGAGAATAACCTTAGTTACAGTGTTGAAACAGTCCATTTCCCGTGCTATCACTATCCTCTTGATAAATGTTACCATTACACAGGGGAAAACCTTAGCTACAGTGTTGAAACAGTCCATTTCCCGTGGTATCACTATCCTCTCACATAAAGGTTACCATTACACAGGGGATAACCTTAGCTACAGGTTTGGAACAGTCCATTTACCGTACTATCACTATCTTCTTGAATAAAGGTTACCATTACACAGGGGATAGACTTAGCTACAGTGTTGAAACAGTCCATTTCCCGTGCTATCACTATCCTCTTGAATAAATGTTACCATTACACAGGGGATATACTTAGCTACAGTGTTGTAACAGTCCATTTCCCGTGCTATCACTATCCTCTTGAATAAATGTTCCCATTCCGCAAGGGATAAGCTTAGCTAGGTGTTGAAACAGTCCATTTCCCGTGCTATCACTATCCTCTTGAATAAATGTTAGCATTACACAGGGGATAACCTTAGCTAAAGTGTTGAAACAGTCCATTTCCCGTTCTATCACTATCCTCTTGAATAAATGTTACCATTACACAGGGGATAACCTTAGCTACAGTGTTGAAACAGTCCATTTCCCGTGCTATCACTATCCTCTTGAATAAATGTACCATTACACAGGGGATAAGCTTAGCTAGGTGTTGAAATAGTCCATTTCCCGTGCTATCACTATCCTCTTGAATAAATGTTACCATTACACAGGAGATAACCTTAGCTACAGTGTTCAAACAGTCCATTTCCCGTGCTATCACTATCCTCTTGAATAAATGTTACCATTACACAGGAGATAAGCTTAGCTGGGTGTTGAAACAGTCCATTTGCCGTGCTATCACTATCCTCTTGAATAAATGTTACCATTACACAGGGGATAACCTTAGCTATATGTGTTGAAACAGTCCATTTCCTGTGCTATCACTATCCTCTTGAATAAATGTACCATTACACAGGGGATAACCTTGGCTAGGTATTGAAACACCTCGTTCCCCATAGTATTCTTATCCTCTTACATAAAGGTTACAATTACAATGGGGATAACCTTAACTACAGTGTTGAAACAGTCCATTTCCCGTGCTATCACTATCCTCTTACATAAAGGTTACAATTACACAGCGGATAAGCTTAGTTACAGTGTTGAAACAGTCCATTTCCCGTGCTATCATTATCCTCTTGAATAAATGTTACCATTACACAGGGGATAAGCTTAGCTACAGTGTTGAAACAGTCCATTTCCCGTGCTATTACTATCCTCTTAAATAAATGTTACCATTACACGGGGGATAACCTTAGCTACAGTGTTGAAACAGTCCATTTCCCGTGCTATCACTATCCTCTTGAATAAATGTTACCATTACACAGGGGATAACCTTAGCTACAGTGTTGAAATAGTCCATTTCCCGTGCTATCACTATCCTCTTGAATAAATGTTACCATTACACAGGAGATAACCTTAGCTACAGCGTTCAAACAGTACATTTCCCGTGCTATCACTATCCTCTTGAATAAATGTTACCATTACACAGGAGATAAGCTTAGCTGGGTGTTGAAACAGTCCATTTGCCGTGCTATCACTATCCTCTTGAATAAATGTTACCATTACACAGGGGATAACCTTAGCTATATGTGTTGAAACAGTCCATTTCCTGTGCTATGACTATCCTCTTGAATAAATGTTACCATTACTCATGGATAAGCTTAGCATGGTGTTGAAACAATTCATTTTCCCATGGTATACCTATTCTCTTACATAAAGTTATAACTACACAGGGGATAACCTTGGCTAGGTGTTGAAACACCTCATTTCCCATAGTATCCCTATCCTCTTACATAAAGGTTACAATTACACAGGGGAAAACTTTAGCTACAGTGTTGAAACAGTCCATTTCCCGTGCTATCACTATCCTCTTGAATAAATGTTACCATTACACAGGGGATAAGCTTAGCTAGGTGTTGAAACAATTCATTTTCCCATGGTATACCTATTCTCTTACATAAAGTTATAACTACACAGGGGATAACCTTGGCTAGGTATTGAAACACCTCATTCCTTATAGTATTCCTATCCTAAAGGTTACAATTACAATGGGGATAACCTTAGCTACAGTGTTGAAACAGTTCATTTCCCGTGCCATCACTATCCTCTTACATAAAGGTTACAATTACACAGGGGATAAGCTTAGTTACAGTGTTGAAACAGTCCATTTCCCGTGCTATCACTATCCTCTTGAATAAATGTTACCATTACACAGGGGATAAGCTTAGCTACAGTGTTGAAACAGTCCATTTCCCGTGCTATCACTATCCTCTTACATAAAGGTTACAATTACACAGGGGATAAGCTTAGTTACAGTGTTGAAACAGTCCATTTCCCGTGCTATCACTATCCTCTTGAATAAATGTTACCATTACACAGGGGATAAGCTTAGCTAGGTGTTGAAACAATTCATTTTCCCATGGTATGCCTATTCTCTTATATAACGTTATAACTACACAGGGGATAACCTTGGCTAGGTGTTGAAACACCTCATTTCCCATAGTATCCCTATCCTCTTACATAAATGTTACCATTACACAGGGGATAACCTTAGTTACAGTGTTGAAACAGTCCATTTCCCGTGCTATCACTATCCTCTTGAATAAATGTTACCATTACACAGGGGATAACCTTAGCTACAGTGTTGAAACAGTCCATTTCCCGTGCTATCACTATCCTCTTGAATAAATGTTACCATTACACAGGGGATAAGCTTAGCTAGGTGTTGAAACAATTCATTTTCCAATGGTATACCTATTCTCTTACATAAAGTTATAACTATCAGGGCATCACCTTGGCTAGGTGCTGAAACACCTCATTTCCCATAGTATTCCTATCCTCTTACATAAAGGTTACAATTACACAGGGGATAGCCTTAGCTACAGTGTTGAAACAGTCAATTTCCCGTGCTATCACTATCCTCTTACATAAAGTTATAACTACACAGAGAATAACCTTAGTTACAGTGTTGAAACAGTCCATTTCCCGTGCTATCACTATCCTCTTGAATAAATGTTACCATTACACAGGGGATAACCTTAGCTACAGTGTAGAAACGGTCCATTTCCCGTGGTATCACTATCCTCTCACATAAGGGTTACCATTACACAGGGGATAACCTTAGCTACAGGTTTGAAACAGTCCATTTACCATGCTATCACTATCTTCTTGAATAAAGGTTACCATTACACAGGGGATAGACTTAGCTACAGTGTTGAAACAGTCCATTTCCCGTGCTATCACTATCCTCTTGAATAAATGTTACCATTACACAGGGGATAAACTTAGCTACAGTGTTGTAACAGTCCATTTCCCGTGCTATCACTATCCTCTTGAATAAATGTTCCCATTACGTAGGGGATAAGCTTAGCTAGGTGTTGAAACAGTCCATTTCCCGTGCTATCACTATCCTCTTACATAAAGGTTACAGTTACACAGGGGATAACCTTAGCTACAGTGTTGAAACAGTCCAATTCCCGTGCTATCACTATCCTCTTGAATAAATGTTAGCATTACACAGGGGATAACCTTAGCTAAAGTGTTGAAACAGTCCATTTCCCGTTCTATCACTATCCTCTTGAATAAATGTTACCATTACACAGGGGATAACCTTAGCTGCAGTGTTGAAACAGTCCATTTCCCGTGCTATCACTACCCTCTTGAATAAATGTACCATTACACAGGGGATAAGCTTAGCTAGGTGTTGAAACAATTCATTTTCCTATGCTATCACATCCTCTTGAATAAATTTTACCATTACACAGCGAATAAGCTTAGTTACGGTGTTGAAACAGTCCATTTCCCGTGCTATCATTATCCTCTTGAATAAATGTTACCATTACACAGGGGATAAGCTGAGCTACAGTGTTGAAACAGTCCATTTCCCGTGCTATCTCTATCCTCTTGAATAAATGTTACCATTACACAGTGGATAACCTTAGCTACAGTGTTGAAACAGTCCATTTCCCGTGCTATCACTATCCTCTTGAATAAATGTTACCATTACGCAGGGGATAAGCTTAGCTAGGTGCTGAAACAGTCCATTTCCCGTGCTGTCACTATCCTCTTGAATAAATGTTACCATTACACAGGGGATAACCTTAGCTACAGTTTTGAAACAGTCCATTTCCCGTGCTATCACTATCCTCTTGAATAAAAGTTACCATTACACAGGGGATAAGCTTAGCTAGGTGTTGAAACAGTCCATTTCCCGTGGTATCTCTATCCTCTTGAATAAATGTTACCATTACACAGGGGATAACCTTAGCTATAGAGTTGAAACAGTCCATTTCCCGTGCTATCACTATCCTCTTGAATAAATGTTACCATTACGCAGGGGATAAGCTTTGCTAGGTGCTGAAACAGTCCATTTCCCGTGCTATCACTATCCTCTTGAATAAATGTTACCATTACACAGGGGATAACCTTAGCTACAGTGTTGAAACAGTCCATTTCCCGTGCTATCACTATCCTCTTGAATAAAAGTTACCATTACACAGGGGATAAGCTTAGCTAGGTGTTGAAACAGTCCATTTCCGATGCTATCTCTATCCTCTTACATAAAGGTTACCATTACACAGGGGATAACCTTAGCTACAGCGTTGAAACAGTCCATTTCCTTTGCTATCACTATCCTCTTGAATAAATGTTACCATTACGCAGGGGATAAGCTTAGCTAGGTGCTGAAACAGTCCATTTCCCGTGCTGTCACTATCCTCTTGAATAAATGTTACCATTACACAGGGGATAACCTTAGCTACAGTTTTGAAACAGTCCATTTCCCGTGCTATCACTATCCTCTTGTATAAAAGTTACCATTACACAGGGGATAAGCTTAGCTAGGTGTTGAAACAGTCCATTTCCCGTGCTATCTCTATCGTCTTGAATAAATGTTACCATTACACAGGGGATAACCTTAGCTACAGAGTTGAAACAGTCCATTTCCCGTGCTATCACTATCCTCTTGAATAAATGTTACCATTACGCAGGGGATAAGCTTAGCTAGGTGCTGAAACAGTCCATTTCCCGTGCTATCACTATCCTCTTGAATAAATGTTACCATTACACAGGGGATAACCTTAGCTACAGTGTTGAAACAGTCCATTTCCCGTGCTATCACTATTCTCTTGAATAAATGTTACCATTACACAGGAGATAACCTTAGATACAGTGTTGAAACAGTCCATTTCCCGTGCTATCACTATCCTCTTGAATAAATGTTACCATTACACAGGGGATAAGCTAAGCTAGGTGTTG
Source organism: Deroplatys truncata (assembly GCA_030765065.1). NCBI lineage: Eukaryota > Metazoa > Arthropoda > Insecta > Mantodea > Mantidae > Deroplatys > Deroplatys truncata. Next base: position 4,827,329 of record CM060978.1, read on the forward strand.
AAACAATTCATTTTCCCATGGTATACCTATTCTCTTATATAAAGTTATAACTACACAGGGGATAACCTTGGCTAGGAGTTTTAAACACCTCATTTCCCATAGTATCCCTATCCTCTTACATAAATGTTACCATTACACAGGGGATAACCTTAGCTACAGTGTTGAAACAGTCCATTTCCCGTGCTATCACTATCCTCTTGAATAAATGTTACCATTACACAGGGGATAAGCTTAGCTAGGTGTTGAAGCAATTCATTTTCCCATGGTATACCTATTCTCTTACATGAAGTTATAACTGCACAGGGGATAACCTTGGCTAGGTGCTGAAACACCTCATTTCCCATAGTATTCCTATCCTCTTACATAAAGGTTACAATTACACAGGGGATAACATTAGCTACAGTGCTGATACAGTCCATTTCCCGTGCTTTCACTATCCTCTTACATACAGGTTACAATTACACAGGGGAAAACCTTAGCTACAGTGTTGAAACAGTCCATTTCCCGTGCTACCACTATCCTCTTGAATTAATGTTACCATTATACAGAAGATAAGCTTAGCTAGGTGTTGAAACAATTCATTTTCCAATGGTATACCTATTCTCTTACATAAAGTTATAACTATCAGGGCATCACCTTGGCTAGGTGTTGAAACACCTCATTTCCCATAGTATTCCTATCCTCTTACATAAAGGTTACAATTACACAGGGGATAGCCTTAGCTACAGTGTTGAAACAGTCAATTTCCCGTGCTATCACTATCCTCTTACATAAAGTTATAACTACACAGAGAATAACCTTAGTTACAGTGTTGAAACAGTCCATTTCCCGTGCTATCACTATCCTCTTGAATAAATGTTACCATTACACAGGGGAAAACCTTAGCTACAGTGTTGAAACAGTCCATTTCCCGTGGTATCACTATCCTCTCACATAAAGGTTACCATTACACAGGGGATAACCTTAGCTACAGGTTTGGAACAGTCCATTTACCGTACTATCACTATCTTCTTGAATAAAGGTTACCATTACACAGGGGATAGACTTAGCTACAGTGTTGAAACAGTCCATTTCCCGTGCTATCACTATCCTCTTGAATAAATGTTACCATTACACAGGGGATATACTTAGCTACAGTGTTGTAACAGTCCATTTCCCGTGCTATCACTATCCTCTTGAATAAATGTTCCCATTACGCAAGGCATAAGCTTAGCTAGGTGTTGAAACAGTCCATTTCCCGTGCTATCACTATCCTCTTACATAAAGGTTACAGTTACACAGGGGATAACCTTAGCTACAGTGTTGAAACAGTCCATTTCCCGTGCTATCACTATCCTCTTGAATAAATGTTAGCATTACACAGGGGATAACCTTAGCTAAAGTGTTGAAACAGTCCATTTCCCGTGCTATCACTATCCTCTTCAATAAATGTACCATTACACAGGGGATAAGCTTAGCTAGGTGTTGAAACAATTCATTTTCCTATGCTATCACTATCCTCTTGAATAAATGTTACCATTACACAGGGAATAAGCTTAGTTACAGTGTTGAAACAGTCCATTTCCCGTGCTATCATTATCCTCTTGAATAAATGTTACCATTACACAGGGGATAAGCTTAGCTACAGTGTTGAAACAGTCCATTTCCCGTGCTATTACTATCCTCTTAAATAAATGTTACCATTACACAGGGGATAACCTTAGCTACAGTGTTGAAACAGTCCATTTCCCGTTCTATCACTATCCTCTTGAATAAATGTTACCATTACACAGGGGATAAGCTTAGCTAAGTGTTGAAACAATTCATTTTCCCATGGTATACCTATTCTCTTACATAAAGTTATAACTACACAGGGGATAACCTTGGCTAGGTATTGAAACACCTCGTTCCCCATAGTATTCTTATCCTCTTACATAAAGGTTACAATTACAATGGGGATAACCTTAACTACAGTGTTGAAACAGTCCATTTCCCGTGCTATCACTATCCTCTTACATAAAGGTTACAATTACACAGCGGATAAGCTTAGTTACAGTGTTGAAACAGTCCATTTCCCGTGCTATCATTATCCTCTTGAATAAATGTTACCATTACACAGGGGATAAGCTTAGCTACAGTGTTGAAACAGTCCATTTCCCGTGCTATTACTATCCTCTTAAATAAATGTTACCATTACACAGGGGATAACCTTAGCTACAGTGTTGAAACAGTCCATTTCCCGTGCTATCACTATCCTCTTGAATAAATGTTACCATTACACAGGAGATAAGCTTAGCTGGGTGTTGAAACAGTCCATTTGCCGTGCTATCACTATCCTCTTGAATAAATGTTACCATTACACAGGGGATAACCTTAGCTATATGTGTTGAAACAGTCCATTTCCCGTGCTATCACTATCCTCTTGAATAAATGTTACCATTACTCATGGATAAGCTTAGCATGGTGTTGAAACAATTCATTTTCCCATGGTATACCTATTCTCTTACATAAAGTTATAACTACACAGGGGATAACCTTGGCTAGGTGTTGAAACACCTCATTTCCCATAGTATCCCTATCCTCTTACATAAAGGTTACAATTACACAGGGGAAAACTTTAGCTGCAGTGTTGAAACAGTCCATTTCCCGTGCTATCACTATCCTCTTACATAAAGGTTACAATTATACAGGGGATAACCTTAGCTACAGTGTTGAAACAGTCCATTTCCCGTGCTATCACTATCCTCTTGAATAAATGTTACCATTACACAGGGGATAAGCTTACCTAGGTGTTGAAACAATTCATTTTCCCATGGTATACCTATTCTCTTACATAAAGTTATAACTACACAGGGGATAACCTTGGCTAGGTATTGAAACACCTCATTCCTTATAGTATTCCTATCCTAAAGGTTACAATTACAATGGGGATAACCTTGGCTACAGTGTTGAAACAGCTCATTTCCCGTGCCATCACTATCCTCTTACATAAAGGTTACAATTACACAGGGGATAAGCTTAGTTACAGTGTTGAAACAGTCCATTTCCCGTGCTATCACTATCCTCTTGAATAAATGTTACCATTACACAGGGGATAAGCTTAGCTACAGTGTTGAAACAGTCCATTTCCCGTGCTATCACTATCCTCTTACATAAAGGTTACAATTACACAGGGGATAAGCTTAGTTACAGTGTTGAAACAGTCCATTTCCCGTGCTATCACTATCCTCTTGAATAAATGTTACAATTACAGAGGGGATAACCTTAGCTACAGTGTTGAAACAGTCCATTTCCCGTGCTATCACTATCCTCTTGAATAAATGTTACAATTACACAGGGGATAACCTTAGCTACAGTGTTGAAACAGTCCATTTCCCGTGCTATCACTATCCTCTTGAATAAATGTTACCATTACACAGGGGATAAGCTTAGCTACAGTGTTGAAACAGTCCATTTCCCGTGCTATCACTATCCTCTTGAATAAATGTTACCATTACACAGGGGATAACCTTAGCTACAGTGTTGAAACAGTCCATTTCCCGTGCTATCACTATCCTCTTGAATAAATGTTACCATTACACAGGGGATAAGCTTAGCTAGGTGTTGAAACAATTCATTTTCCAATGGTATACCTATTCTCTTACATAAAGTTATAACTATCAGGGCATCACCTTGGCTAGGTGCTGAAACACCTCATTTCCCATAGTATTCCTATCCTCTTACATAAAGGTTACAATTACACAGGGGATAGCCTTAGCTACAGTGTTGAAACAGTCCATTTCCCGTGCTATCACTATCCTCTTGAATAAATGTTACCATTACACAGGGGATAACCTTAGCTACAGTGTAGAAACGGTCCATTTCCCGTGGTATCACTATCCTCTCACATAAAGGTTACCATTACACAGGGGATAACCTTAGCTACAGGTTTGAAACAGTCCATTTACCATGCTATCACTATCTTCTTGAATAAAGGTTACCATTACACAGGGGATAGACTTAGCTACAGTGTTGAAACAGTCCATTTCCCGTGCTATCACTATCCTCTTGAATAAATGTTACCATTACACAGGGGATAAACTTAGCTACAGTGTTGTAACAGTCCATTTCCCGTGCTATCACTATCCTCTTGAATAAATGTTCCCATTACGCAGGGGATAAGCTTAGCTAGGTGTTGAAACAGTCCATTTCCCGTGCTATCACTATCCTCTTACATAAAGGTTACAGTTACACAGGAGATAACCTTAGCTACAGTGTTGAAACAGTCCATTTCCCGTGCTATCACTATCCTCTTGAATAAATGTTAGCATTACACAGGGGATAACCTTAGCTAAAGTGTTGAAACAGTCCATTTCCCGTTCTATCACTATCCTCTTGAATAAATGTTACCATTACACAGGGGATAACCTTAGCTAGAGTGTTGAAACAGTCCATTTCCCGTGCTATCACTATCCTCTTGAATAAATGTACCATTACACAGGGGATAAGCTTAGCTAGGTGATGAAACAATTCATTTTCCTATGCTATCACATCCTCTTGAATAAATGTTACCATTACACAGCGAATAAGCTTAGTTACGGTGTTGAAACAGTCCATTTCCCGTGCTATCATTATCCTCTTGAATAAATGTTACCATTACACAGGGGATAAGCTTAGCTACAGTGTTGAAACAGTCCATTTCCCGTGCTATTACTATCCTCTTAAATAAATGTTACCATTACACAGGGGATAACCTTAGCTACAGTGTTGAAACAGTCCATTTCCCGTGCTATCACTATCCTCTTGAATAAATGTTACCATTACACAGGGGATAAGCTTAGCTACAGTGTTGAAACAGTCCATTTCCCGTGCTATCACTATCCTCTTGAATAAATGTTACCATTACACAGGAGATAACCTTAGCTACAGTGTTGAAACAGTCCATTTCCCGTGCTATCACTATCCTCTTGAATAAATGTTACCATTACACAGGAGATAAGCTTAGCTGGGTGTTGAAACAGTCCATTTCCCGTGCTATCACTATCCTCTTGAATAAATGTTACCATTACACAGGGGATAACCTTAGCTACAGTGTTGAAACAGTCCATTTCCCGTGGTATCACTATCCTCTTGAATAAATGTTACCATTACTCAGGGGATAAGTTCAGCATGGTGTTGAAACAAATCATTTTCCCATGGTATACCTATTCTCTTACATAAAGTTATAACTACACAGGGGATAACCTTGGCTAGGTGTTGAAACCCCTTATTTCCCATAGTATCCCTATCCTCTTACATAAATGTTACCATTACACAGGGGATAACATTAGCTACAGTGTTGAAACAGTCCATTTCCCGTGCTTTCACTATCCTCTTACATACAGGTTACAATTACACAGGGGAAAACCTTTGCTACAGTGTTGAAACAGTCCATTTCCCGTGCTACCACTATCCTCTTGAATAAATGTTACCATTATACAGAGGATAAGCTTAGCTAGGTGTTGAAACAATTCATTTTCCGATGGTATACCTTTTCTCTTACATAAAGTTATAACTATCAGGGCATCACATTGGCTAGGTGTTAAAACACCTCATTTCCCAATGTATTCCTATCCTCTTACATAAAGGTTACAATTACACAGGGGATAACCTTAGCTACAGTGTTGAAACAGTCAATTTCCCGTGCTATCACTATCCTCTTACATAAAGTTATAACTACACAGAGAATAACCTTAGTTACTGTGTTGAAACAGTCCATTTCCCGTGCTATCACTATCCTCTTGAATAAATGTTACCATTACACAGGGGATAAGCTTAGCTAGGTGTTGAAACAATTCATTTTCCCATGGTATACCTATTCTCTTACATAAAGTTATAACTACACAGGGGATAGCCTTGGCTAGGTATTGAAACACCACATTCACCATAGTATTCCTATCCTAAAGGTTACAATTACAATGGGGATAACCTTAGCTACAGTGTTGAAACAGTCCATTTCCCGTGCTATCACTATCCTCTTACATAAAGGTTACAATTACACAGCGGATAAGCTTAGTTACAGTGTTGAAACAGTCCATTTCCCGTGCTATCACTATCCTCTTGAATAAATGTAACAATTACACAGGGGATAACCTTAGCTACAGTGTAGAAACGGTCCATTTCCCGTGGTATCACTATCCTCTAACATAAAGGTTACCATTACACAGGGGATAACCTTAGCTACAGGTTTGAAACAGTCCATTTACCATGCTATCACTATCTTCTTGAATAAAGGTTACCATTACACAGGGGATAGACTTAGCTACAGTGTTGAAACAGTCCATTTCCCGTGTTATCACTATCCTCTTGAATAAATGTTACCATTACACAGGAGATAACCTTAGCTACAGTGTTGAAACAGTCCATTTCCCGTGCTATCACTATCCTCTTGAATAAATGTTACCATTACACAGGGAATAAGCTTAGTTACAGTGTTGAAACAGTCCATTTCCCGTGCTATCATTATCCTCTTGAATAAATTTTACCATTACACAGGGGATAAGCTTAGCTACAGTGTTGAAACAGTCCATTTCCCGTGCTATTACTATCCTCTTAAATAAATGTTACCATTACACAGGGGATAACCTTAGCTACAGTGTTGAAACAGTCCATTTCCCGTGCTATCACTATCCTCTTACATAAAGGTTACAATTACACAGGGGATAAGCTTAGTTACAGTGTTGAAACAGTCCATTTCCCGTGCTATCACTATCCTCTTGAATAAATGTTACCATTACACAGGGGATAAGCTTAGCTACAGTGTTGAAACAGTTCATTTCCCGTGCCATCACTATCCTCTTACATAAAGGTTACAATTACACAGGGGATAACCTTAGCTACAGTGTTGAAACAGTCCATTTCCCGTGCTATCACTATCCTCTTGAATAAATGTTACAATTACACAGGGGATAACCTTAGCTACAGTGTTGAAACAGTCCATTTCCCGTGCTATCACTATCCTCTTGAATAAATGTTACCATTACACAGGGGATAAGCTTAGTTACAGTGTTGAAACAGTCCATTTCCCGTGCTATCACTATCCTCTTGAATAAATGTTACAATTACACAGGGGATAACCTTAGCTACAGTGTTGAAACAGTCCATTTCCCGTGCTATCACTATCCTCTTGAATAAATGTTACAATTACACAGGGGATAACCTTAGCTACAGTGTTGAAACAGTCCATTTCCCGTGCTATCACTATCCTCTTGAATAAATGTTACCACTACACAGGGGATTAGCTTAGCTAGGTGTTGCAACAATTCATTTTCCCATGATATACCTAATCTCTTACATAAAGTTTCAACTACACAGGTGATAACCTTGGCTAGGTGTTGAAACCCCTTATTTCCCATAGTATCCCTATCCTCTTACATAAATGTTACCATTACACAGGGGATAACATTAGCTACAGTGTTGAAAAAGTCCATTTCCCGTGCTTTCACTATCCTCTTACAGACAGGTTACAATTACACAGGGGAAAACCTTTGCTACAGTGTTGAAACAGTCCATTTCCCGTGCTACCACTATCCTCTTGAATAAATGTTACCATTATACAGAGGATAAGCTTAGCTAGGTGTTGAAACAATTCATTTTCCCATGGTATACCTTTTCTCTTACATAAAGTTATAACTATCAGGGCATCACATTGGCTAGGTGTTAAAACACCTCATTTCCCATAGTATTCCTATCCTCTTACATAAAGGTTACAATTACAATGGGGATAACCTTAGCTACAGTGTTGAAACAGTCCATTTCCCGTGCTATCACTATCCTCTTACATAAATGTTACAATTACACAGGGGATAAGCTTAGTTACAGTGTTGAAACAGTCCATTTCCCGTGCTATCACTATCCTCTTGAATAAATGTAACAATTACACAGGGGATAACCTTAGCTACAGAGTTGAAACAGTCAATTTCCCGTGCTATCACTATCCTCTTGAATAATTGTTACCATTACACAGGGGATAAGCTTAGCTACAGTGTTGAAACAGTCCATTTCCCGTGCTATCACTATCCTCTTGAATAAATGTTACCTTTACACAGGAGATAAGCTTAGCTAGGTGTTGAGACAGTCCATTTCCCGTGTTATCACTATCCTCTTGAATAAATGTTACCATTACACAGGGGATAACCTTAGCTACAGTGTTGAAACAGTCCATTTCCCGTGCTATCACTATCCTCTTGAATAAATGTTACCATTACACAGGAGATAACCTTAGCTACAGTGTTGAAACAGTCCATTTCCCGTGCTATCACTATCCTCTTGAATAAATGTTACCATTACACAGGGAATAAGCTTAGTTACAGTGTTGAAACAGTCCATTTCCCGTGCTATCATTATCCTCTTGAATAAATGTTACCATTACACAGGGGATAAGCTTAGCTACAGTGTTGAAACAGTCCATTTCCCGTGCTATTACTATCCTCTTAAATAAATGTTACCATTACACAGGGGATAACCTTAGCTACAGTGTTGAAACAGTCCATTTCCCGTGCTATCACTATCCTCTTGAATAAATGTTACCATTACACAGGAGATAACCTTAGCTACAGTGTTGAAACAGTCCATTTCCCGTGCTATCACTATCCTCTTGAATAAATGTTACCATTACACAGGAGATAAGCTTAGCTGGGTGTTGAAACAGTCCATTTCCCGTGCTATCACTATCCTCTTGAATAAATGTTACCATTACACAGGGGATAACCTTAGCTACAGTGTTGATACAGTCCATTTCCCGTGCTATCACTATCCTCTTGAATAAATGTTACCATTACTCAGGGGATAAGCTTAGCATGGTGTTGAAACAATTCATTTTCCCATGGTATACCTATTCTCTTACATAAAGTGATAACTACACAGGGGATAACCTTGGCTAGGTGTTGAAACACCTCATTTCCCATAGTATACCTATCCTCTTACATAAAGGTTACAATTACACAGGGGATAACTTTAGCTGCAGTGTTGAAACAGTCCATTTCCCGTGCTATCACTATCCTCTTGAATAAATGTTACCATTACACAGGGGATAACCTTAGCTACAGTGTTGAAACAGTCCATTTCCCGTGCTATCACTATCCTCTTGAATAAATGTTACCATTACACAGGGGATAAGCTTAGCTAGGTGTTGAAACAATTCATTTTCCAATGGTATACCTATTCTCTTACATAAAGTTATAACTATCAGGGCATCACCTTGGCTAGGTGCTGAAACACCTCATTTCCCATAGTATTCCTATCCTCTTACATAAAGGTTACAATTACACAGGGGATAGCCTTAGCTACAGTGTTGAAACAGTCAATTTCCCGTGCTATCACTATCCTCTTACATAAAGTTATAACTACACAGAGAATAACCTTAGTTACAGTGTTGAAACAGTCCATTTCCCGTGCTATCACTATCCTCTTGAATATATGTTACCATTACACAGGCGATAACCTTAGCTACAGTGTAGAAACGGTCCATTTCCCGTGGTATCACTATCCTCTCACATAAAGGTTACCATTACACAGGGGATAACCTTAGCTACAGGTTTGAAACAGTCCATTTACCATGCTATCACTATCTTCTTGAATAAAGGTTACCATTACACAGGGGATAGACTTAGCTACAGTGTTGAAACAGTCCATTTCCCGTGCTATCACTATCCTCTTGAATAAATGTTACCATTACACAGGGGATAAACTTAGCTACAGTGTTGTAACAGTCCATTTCCCGTGCTATCACTATCCTCTTGAATAAATGTTCCCATTACGCAGGGGATAAGCTTAGCTAGGTGTTGAAACAGTCCATTTCCCGTGCTATCACTATCCTCTTACATAAAGGTTACAGTTACACAGGGGATAACCTTAGCTACAGTGTTGAAACAGTCCATTTCCCGTGCTATCACTATCCTCTTGAATAAATGTTAGCATTACACAGGGGATAACCTTAGCTAAAGTGTTGAAACAGTCCATTTCCCGTTCTATCACTATCCTCTTGAATAAATGTTACCATTACACAGGGGATAACCTCAGCTACAGTGTTGAAATAGTCCATTTCCCGTGCTATCACTATCCTCTTGAATAAATGTACCATTACACAGGGGATAACCTCAGCTACAGTGTTGAAACAGTCCATTTCCCGTGCTATCACTATCCTCTTGAATAAATGTTACCATTACACAGGAGATAAGCTTAGCTGGGTGTTGAAACAGTCCATTTGCCGTGCTATCACTATCCTCTTGAATAAATGTTACCATTACACAGGGGATAACCTTAGCTATATGTGTTGAAACAGTCCATTTCCCGTGCTATCACTATCCTCTTGAATAAATGTTACCATTACTCATGGATAAGCTTAGCATGGTGTTGAAACAATTCATTTTCCCATGGTATACCTATTCTCTTACATAAAGTTATAACTACACAGGGGATAACCTTGGCTAGGTGTTGAAACACCTCATTTCCCATAGTATCCCTATCCTCTTACATAAAGGTTACAATTACACAGGGGAAAACTTTAGCTGCAGTGTTGAAACAGTCCATTTCCCGTGCTATCACTATCCTCTTACATAAAGGTTACAATTATACAGGGGATAACCTTAGCTACAGTGTTGAAACAGTCCATTTCCCGTGCTATCACTATCCTCTTGAATAAATGTTACCATTACACAGGGGATAAGCTTACCTAGGTGTTGAAACAATTCATTTTCCCATGGTATACCTATTCTCTTACATAAAGTTATAACTACACAGGGGATAACCTTGGCTAGGTATTGAAACACCTCATTCCTTATAGTATTCCTATCCTAAAGGTTACAATTACAATGGGGATAACCTTAGCTACAGTGTTGAAACAGCTCATTTCCCGTGCCATCACTATCCTCTTACATAAAGGTTACAATTACACAGGGGATAAGCTTAGTTACAGTGTTGAAACAGTCCATTTCCCGTGCTATCACTATCCTCTTGAATAAATGTTACCATTACACAGGGGATAAGCTTAGCTACAGTGTTGAAACAGTCCATTTCCCGTGCTATCACTATCCTCTTACATAAAGGTTACAATTACACAGGGGATAAGCTTAGTTACAGTGTTGAAACAGTCCATTTCCCGTGCTATCACTATCCTCTTGAATAAATGTTACAATTACAGAGGGGATAACCTTAGCTACAGTGTTGAAACAGTCCATTTCCCGTGCTATCACTATCCTCTTGAATAAATGTTACAATTACACAGGGGATAACCTTAGCTACAGTGTTGAAACAGTCCATTTCCCGTGCTATCACTATCCTCTTGAATAAATGTTACCATTACACAGGGGATAAGCTTAGCTACAGTGTTGAAACAGTCCATTTCCCGTGCTATCACTATCCTCTTGAATAAATGTTACCATTACACAGGGGATAACCTTAGCTACAGTGTTGAAACAGTCCATTTCCCGTGCTATCACTATCCTCTTGAATAAATGTTACCATTACACAGGGGATAAGCTTAGCTAGGTGTTGAAACAATTCATTTTCCAATGGTATACCTATTCTCTTACATAAAGTTATAACTATCAGGGCATCACCTTGGCTAGGTGCTGAAACACCTCATTTCCCATAGTATTCCTATCCTCTTACATAAAGGTTACAATTACACAGGGGATAGCCTTAGCTACAGTGTTGAAACAGTCCATTTCCCGTGCTATCACTATCCTCTTGAATAAATGTTACCATTACACAGGGGATAACCTTAGCTACAGTGTAGAAACGGTCCATTTCCCGTGGTATCACTATCCTCTCACATAAAGGTTACCATTACACAGGGGATAACCTTAGCTACAGGTTTGAAACAGTCCATTTACCATGCTATCACTATCTTCTTGAATAAAGGTTACCATTACACAGGGGATAGACTTAGCTACAGTGTTGAAACAGTCCATTTCCCGTGCTATCACTATCCTCTTGAATAAATGTTACCATTACACAGGGGATAAACTTAGCTACAGTGTTGTAACAGTCCATTTCCCGTGCTATCACTATCCTCTTGAATAAATGTTCCCATTACGCAGGGGATAAGCTTAGCTAGGTGTTGAAACAGTCCATTTCCCGTGCTATCACTATCCTCTTACATAAAGGTTACAGTTACACAGGAGATAACCTTAGCTACAGTGTTGAAACAGTCCATTTCCCGTGCTATCACTATCCTCTTGAATAAATGTTAGCATTACACAGGGGATAACCTTAGCTAAAGTGTTGAAACAGTCCATTTCCCGTTCTATCACTATCCTCTTGAATAAATGTTACCATTACACAGGGGATAACCTTAGCTAGAGTGTTGAAACAGTCCATTTCCCGTGCTATCACTATCCTCTTGAATAAATGTACCATTACACAGGGGATAAGCTTAGCTAGGTGATGAAACAATTCATTTTCCTATGCTATCACATCCTCTTGAATAAATGTTACCATTACACAGCGAATAAGCTTAGTTACGGTGTTGAAACAGTCCATTTCCCGTGCTATCATTATCCTCTTGAATAAATGTTACCATTACACAGGGGATAAGCTTAGCTACAGTGTTGAAACAGTCCATTTCCCGTGCTATTACTATCCTCTTAAATAAATGTTACCATTACACAGGGGATAACCTTAGCTACAGTGTTGAAACAGTCCATTTCCCGTGCTATCACTATCCTCTTGAATAAATGTTACCATTACACAGGGGATAAGCTTAGCTACAGTGTTGAAACAGTCCATTTCCCGTGCTATCACTATCCTCTTGAATAAATGTTACCATTACACAGGAGATAACCTTAGCTACAGTGTTGAAACAGTCCATTTCCCGTGCTATCACTATCCTCTTGAATAAATGTTACCATTACACAGGAGATAAGCTTAGCTGGGTGTTGAAACAGTCCATTTCCCGTGCTATCACTATCCTCTTGAATAAATGTTACCATTACACAGGGGATAACCTTAGCTACAGTGTTGAAACAGTCCATTTCCCGTGCTATCACTATCCTCTTGAATAAATGTTACCATTACTCAGGGGATAAGTTCAGCATGGTGTTGAAACAAATCATTTTCCCATGGTATACCTATTCTCTTACATAAAGTTATAACTACACAGGGGATAACCTTGGCTAGGTGTTGAAACACCTCATTTCCCATAGTATACGTATCCTCTTACATAAAGGTTACAATTACACAGGGGATAACTTTAGCTGCAGTGTTGAAACAGTCCATTTCCCGTGCTATCACTATCCTCTTGAATAAATGTTACCATTACACAGGGGATTAGCTTAGCTAGGTGTTGCAACAATTCATTTTCCCATGATATACCTAATCTCTTACATAAAGTTTCAACTACACAGGTGATAACCTTGGCTAGGTGTTGAAACCCCTTATTTCCCATAGTATCCCTATCCTCTTACATAAATGTTACCATTACACAGGGGATAACATTAGCTACAGTGTTGAAACAGTCCATTTCCCGTGCTTTCACTATACTCTTACATACAGGTTACAATTACACAGGGGAAAACCTTTGCTACAGTGTTGAAACAGTCCATTTCCCGTGCTACCACTATCCTCTTGAATAAATGTTACCATTATACAGAGGATAAGCTTAGCTAGGTGTTGAAACAATTCATTTTCCGATGGTATACCTTTTCTCTTACATAAAGTTATAACTATCAGGGCATCACATTGGCTAGGTGTTAAAACACCTCATTTCCCATAGTATTCCTATCCTCTTACATAAAGGTTACAATTACACAGGGGATAACCTTAGCTACAGTGTTGAAACAGTCAATTTCCCGTGCTATCACTATCCTCTTACATAAAGTTATAACTACACAGAGAATAACCTTAGTTACTGTGTTGAAACAGTCCATTTCCCGTGCTATCACTATCCTCTTGAATAAATGTTACCATTACACAGGGGATAAGCTTAGCTAGGTGTTGAAACAATTCATTTTCCCATGGTATACCTATTCTCTTACATAAAGTTATAACTACACAGGGGATAGCCTTGGCTAGGTATTGAAACACCACATTCCCCATAGTATTCCTATCCTAAAGGTTACAATTACAATGGGGATAACCTTAGCTACAGTGTTGAAACAGTCCATTTCCCGTGCTATCACTATCCTCTTACATAAAGGTTACAATTACACAGCGGATAAGCTTAGTTACAGTGTTGAAACAGTCCATTTCCCGTGCTATCACTATCCTCTTGAATAAATGTAACAATTACACAGGGGATAACCTTAGCTACAGTGTAGAAACGGTCCATTTCCCGTGGTATCACTATCCTCTAACATAAAGGTTACCATTACACAGGGGATAACCTTAGCTACAGGTTTGAAACAGTCCATTTACCATGCTATCACTATCTTCTTGAATAAAGGTTACCATTACACAGGGGATAGACTTAGCTACAGTGTTGAAACAGTCCATTTCCCGTGTTATCACTATCCTCTTGAATAAATGTTACCATTACACAGGAGATAACCTTAGCTACAGTGTTGAAACAGTCCATTTCCCGTGCTATCACTATCCTCTTGAATAAATGTTACCATTACACAGGGAATAAGCTTAGTTACAGTGTTGAAACAGTCCATTTCCCGTGCTATCATTATCCTCTTGAATAAATTTTACCATTACACAGGGGATAAGCTTAGCTACAGTGTTGAAACAGTCCATTTCCCGTGCTATTACTATCCTCTTAAATAAATGTTACCATTACACAGGGGATAACCTTAGCTACAGTGTTGAAACAGTCCATTTCCCGTGCTATCACTATCCTCTTACATAAAGGTTACAATTACACAGGGGATAAGCTTAGTTACAGTGTTGAAACAGTCCATTTCCCGTGCTATCACTATCCTCTTGAATAAATGTTACCATTACACAGGGGATAAGCTTAGCTACAGTGTTGAAACAGTTCATTTCCCGTGCCATCACTATCCTCTTACATAAAGGTTACAATTACACAGGGGATAACCTTAGCTACAGTGTTGAAACAGTCCATTTCCCGTGCTATCACTATCCTCTTGAATAAATGTTACAATTACACAGGGGATAACCTTAGCTACAGTGTTGAAACAGTCCATTTCCCGTGCTATCACTATCCTCTTGAATAAATGTTACCATTACACAGGGGATAAGCTTAGTTACAGTGTTGAAACAGTCCATTTCCCGTGCTATCACTATCCTCTTGAATAAATGTTACAATTACACAGGGGATAACCTTAGCTACAGTGTTGAAACAGTCCATTTCCCGTGCTATCACTATCCTCTTGAATAAATGTTACAATTACACAGGGGATAACCTTAGCTACAGTGTTGAAACAGTCCATTTCCCGTGCTATCACTATCCTCTTGAATAAATGTTACCACTACACAGGGGATTAGCTTAGCTAGGTGTTGCAACAATTCATTTTCCCATGATATACCTAATCTCTTACATAAAGTTTCAACTACACAGGTGATAACCTTGGCTAGGTGTTGAAACCCCTTATTTCCCATAGTATCCCTATCCTCTTACATAAATGTTACCATTACACAGGGGATAACATTAGCTACAGTGTTGAAAAAGTCCATTTCCCGTGCTTTCACTATCCTCTTACAGACAGGTTACAATTACACAGGGGAAAACCTTTGCTACAGTGTTGAAACAGTCCATTTCCCGTGCTACCACTATCCTCTTGAATAAATGTTACCATTATACAGAGGATAAGCTTAGCTAGGTGTTGAAACAATTCATTTTCCCATGGTATACCTTTTCTCTTACATAAAGTTATAACTATCAGGGCATCACATTGGCTAGGTGTTAAAACACCTCATTTCCCATAGTATTCCTATCCTCTTACATAAAGGTTACAATTACAATGGGG
Organism: Deroplatys truncata; assembly: GCA_030765065.1. Taxonomy (NCBI): domain Eukaryota; kingdom Metazoa; phylum Arthropoda; class Insecta; order Mantodea; family Mantidae; genus Deroplatys; species Deroplatys truncata. Next base: position 4,843,198 of record CM060978.1, read on the forward strand.
ATAACCTTAGCTACAGTGTTGAAACAGTCCATTTCCCGTGCTATCACTATCCTCTTACATAAATGTTACAATTACACAGGGGATAAGCTTAGTTACAGTGTTGAAACAGTCCATTTCCCGTGCTATCACTATCCTCTTGAATAAATGTAACAATTACACAGGGGATAACCTTAGCTACAGAGTTGAAACAGTCAATTTCCCGTGCTATCACTATCCTCTTGAATAATTGTTACCATTACACAGGGGATAAGCTTAGCTACAGTGTTGAAACAGTCCATTTCCCGTGCTATCACTATCCTCTTGAATAAATGTTACCTTTACACAGGAGATAAGCTTAGCTAGGTGTTGAGACAGTCCATTTCCCGTGTTATCACTATCCTCTTGAATAAATGTTACCATTACACAGGGGATAACCTTAGCTACAGTGTTGAAACAGTCCATTTCCCGTGCTATCACTATCCTCTTGAATAAATGTTACCATTACACAGGAGATAACCTTAGCTACAGTGTTGAAACAGTCCATTTCCCGTGCTATCACTATCCTCTTGAATAAATGTTACCATTACACAGGGAATAAGCTTAGTTACAGTGTTGAAACAGTCCATTTCCCGTGCTATCATTATCCTCTTGAATAAATGTTACCATTACACAGGGGATAAGCTTAGCTACAGTGTTGAAACAGTCCATTTCCCGTGCTATTACTATCCTCTTAAATAAATGTTACCATTACACAGGGGATAACCTTAGCTACAGTGTTGAAACAGTCCATTTCCCGTGCTATCACTATCCTCTTGAATAAATGTTACCATTACACAGGAGATAACCTTAGCTACAGTGTTGAAACAGTCCATTTCCCGTGCTATCACTATCCTCTTGAATAAATGTTACCATTACACAGGGGATAAGCTTAGCTGGGTGTTGAAACAGTCCATTTCCCGTGCTATCACTATCCTCTTGAATAAATGTTACCATTACACAGGGGATAACCTTAGCTACAGTGTTGAAACAGTCCATTTCCCGTGCTATCACTATCCTCTTGAATAAATGTTACCATTACTCAGGGGATAAGCTTAGCATGGTGTTGAAACAATTCATTTTCCCATGGTATACCTATTCTCTTACATAAAGTGATAACTACACAGGGGATAACCTTGGCTAGGTGTTGAAACACCTCATTTCCCATAGTATACCTATCCTCTTACATAAAGGTTACAATTACACAGGGGATAACTTTAGCTGCAGTGTTGAAACAGTCCATTTCCCGTGCTATCACTATCCTCTTGAATAAATGTTACCATTACACAGGGGATAACCTTAGCTACAGTGTTGAAACAGTCCATTTCCCGTGCTATCACTATCCTCTTGAATAAATGTTACCATTACACAGGGGATAAGCTTAGCTAGGTGTTGAAACAATTCATTTTCCAATGGTATACCTATTCTCTTACATAAAGTTATAACTATCAGGGCATCACCTTGGCTAGGTGCTGAAACACCTCATTTCCCATAGTATTCCTATCCTCTTACATAAAGGTTACAATTACACAGGGGATAGCCTTAGCTACAGTGTTGAAACAGTCAATTTCCCGTGCTATCACTATCCTCTTACATAAAGTTATAACTACACAGAGAATAACCTTAGTTACAGTGTTGAAACAGTCCATTTCCCGTGCTATCACTATCCTCTTGAATATATGTTACCATTACACAGGCGATAACCTTAGCTACAGTGTAGAAACGGTCCATTTCCCGTGGTATCACTATCCTCTCACATAAAGGTTACCATTACACAGGGGATAACCTTAGCTACAGGTTTGAAACAGTCCATTTACCATGCTATCACTATCTTCTTGAATAAAGGTTACCATTACACAGGGGATAGACTTAGCTACAGTGTTGAAACAGTCCATTTCCCGTGCTATCACTATCCTCTTGAATAAATGTTACCATTACACAGGGGATAAACTTAGCTACAGTGTTGTAACAGTCCATTTCCCGTGCTATCACTATCCTCTTGAATAAATGTTCCCATTACGCAGGGGATAAGCTTAGCTAGGTGTTGAAACAGTCCATTTCCCGTGCTATCACTATCCTCTTACATAAAGGTTACAGTTACACAGGGGATAACCTTAGCTACAGTGTTGAAACAGTCCATTTCCCGTGCTATCACTATCCTCTTGAATAAATGTTAGCATTACACAGGGGATAACCTTAGCTAAAGTGTTGAAACAGTCCATTTCCCGTTCTATCACTATCCTCTTGAATAAATGTTACCATTACACAGGGGATAACCTCAGCTACAGTGTTGAAATAGTCCATTTCCCGTGCTATCACTATCCTCTTGAATAAATGTACCATTACACAGGGGATAAGCTTAGCTAGGTGTTGAAACAATTCATTTTCCTATGCTATCACATCCTCTTGAATAAATGTTACCATTACACAGCGAATAAGCTTAGTTACGGTGTTGAAACAGTCCATTTCCCGTGCTATCATTATCCTCTTGAATAAATGTTACCATTACACAGGGGATAAGCTTAGCTACAGTGTTGAAACAGTCCATTTCCCGTGCTATTACTATCCTCTTAAATAAATGTTACCATTACACAGGGGATAACCTTAGCTACAGTGTTGAAACAGTCCATTTCCCGTGCTATCACTATCCTCTTGAATAAATGTTACCATTACACAGGGGATAAGCTTAGCTACAGTGTTGAAACAGTCCATTTCCCGTGCTATCTCTATCCTCTTGAATAAATGTTACCATTACACAGGAGATAACCTTAGCTACAGTGTTGAAACAGTCCATTTCCCGTGCTATCACTATCCTCTTGAATAAATGTTACCATTACACAGGAGATAAGCTTAGCTGGGTGTTGAAACAGTCCATTTCCCGTGCTATCACTATCCTCTTGAATAAATGTTACTATTACACAGGGGATAACCTTAGCTACAGTGTTGAAACAGTCCATTTCCCGTGCTATCACTATCCTCTTGAATAAATGTTACCATTACTCAGGGGATAAGCTTAGCATGGTGTTGAAACAACTCATTTTCCCATGGTATACCTATTCTCTTACATAAAGTTATAACTACACAGGGGATAACCTTGGCTAGGTGTTGAAACACCTCATTTCCCATAGTATACGTATCCTCTTACATAAAGGTTACAATTACACAGGGGATAACTTTAGCTGCAGTGTTGAAACAGTCCATTTCCCGTGCTATCACTATCCTCTTGAATAAATGTTACCATTACTCAGGGGATAAGCTTAGCATGGTGTTGAAACAACTCATTTTCCCATGGTATACCTATTCTCTTACATAAAGTTATAACTACACAGGGGATAACCTTGGCTAGGTGTTGAAACACCTCATTTCCCATAGTACACGTATCCTCTTACATAAAGGTTGCAATTACACAGGGGATAACTTTAGCTGCAGTGTTGAAACAGTCCATTTCCCGTGCTATCACTATCCTCTTGAATAAAAGTTCCCATTACACAGGGGATAAGCTTAGCTAGGTGTTGAAGCAGTCCATTTCCCGTGCTATCACTATCCTCTTGAATAAATGTTACCATTACACAGGGGATAACCTTAGCTACAGTGTTGAAACAGTCGATTTCCCGTGCTATCACTATCCTCTTGAATAAATCTTACCATTACGCAGGGGATAACCTTAGCTACAGGTTTGAAACAGTCCATTTCCCGTGCTATTACTATCCTCTTGAATAAAAGTTACCATTACACAGGGGATAAGCTTAGCTAGGTGTTGAAACAGTCCATTTCCGATGCTATCTCTATCCTCTTACATAAAGGTTACCATTACACAGGGGATAACCTTAGCTACAGTTTTGAAACAGTCCATTTCCCGTGCTATCACTATCCTCTTGAATAAAAGTTACCATTACACAGGGGATAAGCTTAGCTAGGTGTTGAAACAGTCCATTTCCCGTGCTATCTCTATCGTCTTGAATAAATGTTACCATTACACAGGGGATAACCTTAGGTACAGAGTTGAAACAGTCCATTTCCCGTGCTATCACTATCCTCTTGAATAAATGTTACCATTACGCAGGGGATAAGCTTAGCTAGGTGCTGAAACAGTCCATTTCCCGTGCTATCACTATCCTCTTGAATAAATGTTACCATTACACAGGGGATAACCTTAGCTACAGTGTTGAAACAGTCCATTTCCCGTGCTATCACTATTCTCTTGAATAAATGTTACCATTACACAGGAGATAACCTTAGATACAGTGTTGAAACAGTCCATTTCCCGTGCTATCACTATCCTCTTGAATAAATGTTACCATTACACAGGGGATAAGCTAAGCTAGGTGTTGAAACAATTCTATTTCCCATGGTATACCTATTCTCTTATATAAAGTTATAACTACACAGGGGATAACCTTGGCTAGGTGTTGAAACACCTCATTTCCCATAGTATCCCTATCCTCTTACATAAATGTTACCATTACACAGGGGATAACCTTAGCTACAGTGTTGAAACAGTCCATTTCCCGTGCTATCACTATCCTCTTGAATAAATGTTACCATTACACAGGGGATAAGCTTAGCTAGGTGTTGAAGCAATTCATTTTCCCATGGTATACCTATTCTCTTACATAAAGTTATAACTGCACAGGGGATAACCTTGGCTAGGTGCTGAAACACCTCATTTCCCATAGTATTCCTATCCTCTTACATAAAGGTTACAATTACACAGGGGATAACATTAGCTACAGTGCTGATACAGTCCATTTCCCGTGCTTTCACTATCCTCTTACATACAGGTTACAATTACACAGGGGAAAACCTTAGCTACAGTGTTGAAACAGTCCATTTCCCGTGCTACCACTATCCTCTTGAATTAATGTTACCATTATACAGAAGATAAGCTTAGCTAGGTGTTGAAACAATTCATTTTCCAATGGTATACCTATTCTCTTACATAAAGTTATAACTATCAGGGCATCACCTTGGCTAGGTGTTGAAACACCTCATTTCCCATAGTATTCCTATCCTCTTACATAAAGGTTACAATTACACAGGGGATAGCCTTAGCTACACTGTTGAAACAGTCAATTTCCCGTGCTATCACTATCCTCTTACATAAAGTTATAACTACACAGAGAATAACCTTAGTTACAGTGTTGAAACAGTCCATTTCCCGTGCTATCACTATCCTCTTGAATAAATGTTACCATTACACAGGGGAAAACCTTAGCTACAGTGTTGAAACAGTCCATTTCCCGTGGTATCACTATCCTCTCACATAAAGGTTAGCATTACACAGGGGATAACCTTAGCTACAGGTTTGGAACAGTCCATTTACCGTACTATCACTATCTTCTTGAATAAAGGTTACCATTACACAGGGGATAGACTTAGCTACAGTGTTGAAACAGTCCATTTCCCGTGCTATCACTATCCTCTTGAATAAATGTTACCATTACACAGGGGATATACTTAGCTACAGTGTTGTAACAGTCCATTTCCCGTGCTATCACTATCCTCTTGAATAAATGTTCCCATTACGCAAGGGATAAGCTTAGCTAGGTGTTGAAACAGTCCATTTCCCGTGCTATCACTATCCTCTTACATAAAGGTTACAGTTACACAGGGGATAACCTTAGCTACAGTGTTGAAACAGTCCATTTCCCGTGCTATCACTATCCTCTTGAATAAATGTTAGCATTACACAGGGGATAACCTTAGCTACAGTGTTGAAACAGTCCATTTCCCGTGCTATCACTATCCTCTTGAATAAATGTACCATTACACAGGGGATAAGCTTAGCTAGGTGTTGAAACAATTCATTTTCCTATGCTATCACTATCCTCTTGAATAAATGTTACCATTACACAGGGAATAAGCTTAGTTATAGTGTTGAAACAGTCCATTTCCCGTGCTATCATTATCCTCTTGAATAAATGTTACCATTACACAGGGGATAAGCTTAGCTACAGTGTTGAAACAGTCCATTTCCCGTGCTATTACTATCCTCTTAAATAAATGTTACCATTACACAGGGGATAACCTTAGCTACAGTGTTGAAACAGTCCATTTCCCGTTCTATCACTATCCTCTTGAATAAATGTTACCATTACACAGGGGATAAGCTTAGCTAAGTGTTGAAACAATTCATTTTCCCATGGTATACCTATTCTCTTACATAAAGTTATAACTACACAGGGGATAACCTTGGCTAGGTATTGAAACACCTCGTTCCCCATAGTATTCTTATCCTCTTACATAAAGGTTACAATTACAATGGGGATAACCTTAACTACAGTGTTCAAACAGTCCATTTCCCGTGCTATCACTATCCTCTTACATAAAGGTTACAATTAAACAGCGGATAAGCTTAGTTACAGTGTTGAAACAGTCCATTTCCCGTGCTATCATTATCCTCTTGAATAAATGTTACCATTACACAGGGGATAAGCTTAGCTACAGTGTTGAAACAGTCCATTACCCGTGCTATTACTATCCTCTTAAATAAATGTTACCATTACACAGGGGATAACCTTAGCTACAGTGTTGAAACAGTCCATTTCCCGTGTTATCACTATCCTCTTGAATAAATGTTACCATTACACAGGGGATAACCTTAGCTACAGTGTTGAAATAGTCCATTTCCCGTGCTATCACTATCCTCTTGAATAAATGTTACCATTACACAGGAGATAACCTTAGCTACAGTGTTGAAACAGTCCATTTCCCGTGCTATCACTATCCTCTTGAATAAATGTTACCATTACACAGGAGATAAGCTTAGCTGGGTGTTGAAACAGTCCATTTGCCGTGCTATCACTATCCTCTTGAATAAATGTTACCATTACACAGGGGATAACCCTAGCTATATGTGTTGAAACAGTCCATTTCCCGTGCTATCACTATCCTCTTGAATAAATGTTACCATTACTCATGGATAAGCTTAGCATGGTGTTGAAACAATTCATTTTCCCATGGTATACCTATTCTCTTACATAAAGTTATAACTACACAGGGGATAACCTTGGCTAGGTGTTGAAACACCTCATTTCCCATAGTATCCCTATCCTCTTACATAAAGGTCTCAATTACACAGGGGAAAACTTTAGCTGCAGTGTTGAAACAGTCCATTTCCCGTGCTATCACTATCCTCTTACATAAAGGTTACAATTATACAGGGGATAACCTTAGCTACAGTGTTGAAACAGTCCATTTCCCGTGCTATCACTATCCTCTTGAATAAATGTTACCATTACACAGGGGATAAGCTTAGCTAGGTGTTGAAACAATTCATTTTCCCATGGTATACCTATTCTCTTACATAAAGTTATAACTACACAGGGGATAACCTTGGCTAGGTATTGAAACACCTCATTTCTTATAGTATTCCTATCCTAAAGGTTACAATTACAATGGGGATAACCTTAGCTACAGTGTTGAAACAGTTCATTTCCCGTGCCATCACTATCCTCTTACATAAAGGTTACAATTACACAGGGGATAAGCTTAGTTACAGTGTTGAAACAGTCCATTTCCCGTGCTATCACTATCCTCTTGAATAAATGTTACCATTACACAGGGGATAAGCTTAGCTACAGTGTTGAAACAGTCCATTTCCCGTGCTATCACTATCCTCTTACATAAAGGTTACAATTACACAGGGGATAAGCTTAGTTACAGTGTTGAAACAGTCCATTTCCCGTGCTATCACTATCCTCTTGAATAAATGTTACAATTACACAGGGGATAACCTTAGCTACAGTGTTGAAACAGTCCATTTCCCGTGCTATCACTATCCTCTTGAATAAATGTTACAATTACACAGGGGATAACCTCAGCTACAGTGTTGAAACAGTCCATTTCCCGTGCTATCACTATCCTCTTGAATAAATGTTACCATTACACAGGGGATAAGCTTAGCTACAGTGTTGAAACAGTCCATTTCCCGTGCTATCACTATCCTCTTGAATAAATGTTACCATTACACAGGGGATAACCTTAGCTACAGTGTTGAAACAGTCCATTTCCCGTGCTATCACTATCCTCTTAAATAAATGTTACCATTACACAGGGGATAAGCTTAGCTAGGTGTTGAAACAATTCATTTTCCAATGGTATACCTATTCTCTTACATAAAGTTATAACTATCAGGGCATCACCTTGGCTAGGTGCTGGAACACCTCATTTCCCATAGTATTCCTATCCTCTTACATAAAGGTTACAATTACACAGGGGATAGCCTTAGCTACAGTGTTGAAACAGTCAATTTCCCGTGCTATCACTATCCTCTTACATAAAGTTATAACTACACAGAGAATAACCTTAGTTACAGTGTTGAAACAGTCCATTTCCCGTGCTATCACTATCCTCTTGAATAAATGTTACCATTACACAGGGGATAACCTTAGCTACAGTGTAGAAACGGTCCATTTCCCGTGGTATCACTATCCTCTCACATAAAGGTTACCATTACACAGGGGATAACCTTAGCTACAGGTTTGAAACAGTCCATTTACCATGCTATCACTATCTTCTTGAATAAAGGTTACCATTACACAGGGGATAGACTTAGCTACAGTGTTGAAACAGTCCATTTCCCGTGCTATCACTATCCTCTTGAATAAATGTTACCATTACACAGGGGATAAACTTAGCTACAGTGTTGTAACAGTCCATTTCCCGTGCTATCACTATCCTCTTGAATAAATGTTCCCATTACGCAGGGGATAAGCTTAGCTAGGTGTTGAAACAGTCCATTTCCCGTGCTATCACTATCCTCTTACATAAAGGTTACAGTTACACAGGGGATAACCTTAGCTACAGTGTTGAAACAGTCCATTTCCCGTGCTATCACTATCCTCTTGAATAAATGTTAGCATTACACAGGGGATAACCTTAGCTAAAGTGTTGAAACAGTCCATTTCCCGTTCTATCACTATCCTCTTGAATAAATGTTACCATTACACAGGGGATAACCTTAGCTACAGTGTTGAAACAGTCCATTTCCCGTGCTATCACTATCCTCTTGAATAATTGTACCATTACACAGGGGATAAGCTTAGCTAGGTGTTGAAACAATTCATTTTCCTATGCTATCACATCCTCTTGAATAAATGTTACCATTACACAGCGAATAAGCTTAGTTACGTTTTGAAACAATCCATTTCCCGTGCTATCATTATCCTCTTGAATAAATGTTACCATTACACAGGGGATAAGCGTAGCTACAGTGTTGAAACAGTCCATTTCCCGTGCTATTACTATCCTCTTAAATAAATGTTACCATTACACAGGGGATAACCTTAGCTACAGTGTTGAAACAGTCCATTTCCCGTGCTATCACTATCCTCTTGAATAAATGTTACCATTACACAGGGGATAAGCTTAGCTACAGTGTTGAAACAGTCCATTTCCCGTGCTATCACTATCCTTTTGAATAAATGTTACCATTACACAGGAGATAACCTTAGCTACAGTGTTGAAACAGTCCATTTCCCGTGCTATCACTATCCTCTTGAATAAATGTTACCATTACACAGGAGATAAGCTTAGCTGGGTGTTGAAACAGTCCATTTCCCGTGCTATCACTATCCTCTTGAATAAATGTTACCATTACACAGGGGATAACCTTAGCTACAGTGTTGAAACAGTCCATTTCCCGTGCTATCACTATCCTCTTGAATAAATGTTACCATTACTCAGGGGATAAGCTCAGCATGGTGTTGAAACAACTCATTTTCCCATGGTATACCTATTCTCTTACATAAAGTTATAACTACACAGGGGATAACCTTGGCTAGGTGTTGAAACACCTCATTTCCCATAGTATACGTATCCTCTTACATAAAGGTTACAATTACACAGGGGATAACTTTAGCTGCAGTGTTGAAACAGTCCATTTCCCGTGCTATCACTATCCTCTTGAATAAATGTTACCATTACACAGGGGATTAGCTTAGCTAGGTGTTGCAACAATTCATTTTCCCATGATATACCTAATCTCTTACATAAAGTTTCAACTACACAGGTGATAACCTTGGCTAGGTGTTGAAACCCCTTATTTCCCATAGTATTCCTATCCTCTTACATAAATGTTACCATTACACAGGGGATAACATTAGCTACAGTGTTGAAACAGTCCATTTCCCGTGCTTTCACTATCCTCTTACATACAGGTTACAATTACACAGGGGAAAACCTTTGCTACAGTGTTGAAACAGTCCATTTCCCGTGCTACCACTATCCTCTTGAATAAATGTTACCATTACTCAGGGGATAAGCTCAGCATGGTGTTGAAACAACTCATTTTCCCATGGTATACCTATTCTCTTACATAAAGTTATAACTACACAGGGGATAACCTTGGCTAGGTGTTGAAACACCTCATTTCCCATAGTATACGTATCCTCTTACATAAAGGTTACAATTACACAGGGGATAACTTTAGCTGCAGTGTTGAAACAGTCCATTTCCCGTGCTATCACTATCCTCTTGAATAAATGTTACCATTACACAGGGGATTAGCTTAGCTAGGTGTTGCAACAATTCATTTTCCCATGATATACCTAATCTCTTACATAAAGTTTCAACTACACAGGTGATAACCTTGGCTAGGTGTTGAAACCCCTTATTTCCCATAGTATCCCTATCCTCTTACATAAATGTTACCATTACACAGGGGATAACATTAGCTACAGTGTTGAAACAGTCCATTTCCCGTGCTTTCACAATCCTCTTACATACAGGTTACAATTACACAGGGGAAAACCTTTGCTACAGTGTTGAAACAGTCCATTTCCCGTGCTACCACTATCCTCTTGAATAAATGTTACCATTATACAGAGGATAAGCTTAGGTAGGTGTTGAAACAATTCATTTACCCATGGTATACCTTTTCTCTTACATAAAGTTATAACTATCAGGGCATCACATTGGCTAGGTGTTAAAACACCTCATTTCCCATAGTATTCCTATCCTCTTACATAAAGGTTACAATTACACAGGGGATAACCTTAGCTACAGTGTTGAAACAGTCAATTTCCCGTGCTATCACTATCCTCTTACATAAAGTTATAACTACACAGAGAATATCCTTAGTTACAGTGTTGAAACAGTCCATTTCCCGTGCTATCACTATCCTCTTGAATAAATGTTACCATTACACAGGGGATAAGCTTAGCTAGGTGTTGAAACAATTCATTTTCCCATGGTATACCTATTCTCTTACATAAAGTTATAACTACACAGGGGATAACCTTGGCTAGGTATTGAAACACCTCATTCCCCATAGTATTCCTATCCTAAAGGTTACAATTACAATGGGGATAACCTTAGCTACAGTGTTGAAACAGTCCATTTCCCGTGCTATCACTATCCTCTTACATAAAGGTTACAATTACACAGGGGAAAAGCTTAGTTACAGTGTTGAAACAGTCCATTTCCCGTGCTATCACTATCCTCTTGAATAAATGTAACAATTACACAGGGGATAACCTTAGCTACAGTGTTGAAACAGTCAATTTCCCGTGCTATCACTATCCTCTTGAATAAATGTTACCATTACACAGGGGATAAGCTTAGCTACAGTGTTGAAACAGTCCATTTCCCGTGCTATCACTATCCTCTTGAATAAATGTTACCTTTACACAGGAGATAAGCTTAGCTAGGTGTTGAAACAGTCCATTTCCCGTGCTATCACTATCCTGTTGAATAAATGTTACCATTACACAGGAGATAACCTTAGCTACAGTGTTGAAACAGTCCATTTCCCGTGCTATCACTATCCTCTTGAATAAATGTTACCATTACACAGGGAATAAGCTTAGTTACAGTGTTGAAACAGTCCATTTCCCGTGCTATCATTATCCTCTTGAATAAATTTTACCATTACACAGGGGATAAGCTTAGCTACAGTGTTGAAACAGTCCATTTCCCGTGCTATTACTATCCTCTTAAATAAATGTTACCATTACACAGGGGATAACCTTAGCTACAGTGTTGAAACAGTCCATTTCCCGTGCTATCACTATCCTCTTACATAAAGGTTACAATTACACAGGGGATAAGCTTAGTTACAGTGTTGAAACAGTCCATTTCCCGTGCTATCACTATCCTCTTGAATAAATGTTACCATTACACAGGGGATAAGCTTAGCTACAGTGTTAAACAGTTCATTTCCCGTGCCATCACTATCCTCTTACATAAAGGTTACAATTACACAGGGGATAAGCTTAGTTACAGTGTTGAAACAGTCCATTTCCCGTGCTATCACTATCCTCTTGAATAAATGTTACCATTACACAGGGGATAAGCTTAGCTACAGTGTTGAAACAGTCCATTTCCCGTGCTATCACTATCCTCTTACATAAAGGTTACAATTACACAGGGGATAAGCTTAGTTACAGTGTTGAAACAGTCCATTTCCCGTGCTATCACTATCCTCTTGAATAAATGTTACAATTACACAGGGGATAACCTTAGCTACAGTGTTGAAACAGTCCATTTCCCGTGCTATCACTATCCTCTTGAATAAATGTTACAATTACACAGGGGATAACCTTAGCTACAGTGTTGAAACAGTCCATTTCCCGTGCTATCACTATCCTCTTGAATAAATGTTACCACTACACAGGGGATTAGCTTAGCTAGGTGTTGCAACAATTCATTTTCCCATGATATACCTAATCTCTTACATAAAGCTTCAACTACACAGGTGATAACCTTGGCTAGGTGTTGAAACCCCTTATTTCCCAAAGTATCCCTATCCTCTTACATAAATGTTACCATTACACAGGGGATAACATTAGCTACAGTGTTGAAACAGTCCATTTCCCGTGCTTTCACTATCCTCTTACATACAGGTTACAATTACAACGGGGAAAACCTTTGCTACAGTGTTGAAACAGTCCATTTCCCGTGCTACCACTATCCTCTTGAATAAATGTTACCATTATACAGAGGATAAGCTTAGCTAGGTGTTGAAACAATTCATTTTCCCATGGTATACCTTTTCTCTTACATAAAGTTATAACTATCAGGGCATCACATTGGCTAGGTGTTAAAACACCTCATTTCCCATAGTATTCCTATCCTCTTACATAAAGGTTACAATTACACAGGGGATAACCTTAGCTACAGTGTTGAAACAGTCAATTTCCCGTGCTATCACTATCCTCTTACATAAAGTTATAACTACACAGAGAATAACCTTAGTTACAGTGTTGAAACAGTCCATTTCCCGTGCTATCACTATCCTCTTGAATAAATGTTACCATTACACAGGGGATAAGCTTAGCTAGGTGTTGAAACAATTCATTTTCCCATGGTATACCTATTCTCTTACATAAAGTTATAACTACACAGGGGATAACCTTGGCTAGGTATTGAAACACCTCATTCCCCATAGTATTCCTATCCTAAAGGTTACAATTACAATGGGGATAACCTTAGCTACAGTGTTGAAACAGTCCATTTCCCGTGCTATCACTATCCTCTTACATAAAGGTTACAATTACACAGGGGATAAGCTTAGTTACAGTGTTGAAACAGTCCATTTCCCGTGCTATCACTATCCTCTTGAATAAATGTAACAATTACACAGGGGATAACCTTAGCTACAGAGTTGAAACAGTCAATTTCCCGTGCTATCACTATCCTCTTGAATAAATGTTACCATTACACAGGGGATAAGCTTAGCTACAGTGTTGAAACAGTCCATTTCCCGTGCTATCACTATCCTCTTGAATAAATGTTACCTTTACACAGGAGATAAGCTTAGCTAGGTGTTGAAACAGTCCATTTCCCGTGTTATCACTATCCTCTTGAATAAATGTTACCATTACACAGGGGATAACCTTAGCTACAGTGTTGAAACAGTCCATTTCCCGTGCTATCACTATCCTCTTGAATAAATGTTACCATTACACAGGAGATAACCTTAGCTACAGTGTTGAAACAGTCCATTTCCCGTGCTATCACTATCCTCTTGAATAAATGTTACCATTACACAGGGAATAAGCTTAGTTACAGTGTTGAAACAGTCCATTTCCCGTGCTATCATTATCCTCTTGAATAAATGTTACCATTACACAGGGGATAAGCTTAGCTACAGTGTTGAAACAGTCCATTTCCCGTGCTATCACTATCCTCTTGAATAAATGTTACCATTACACAGGAGATAAGCTTAGCTGGGTGTTGAAACAGTCCATTTCCCGTGCTATCACTATCCTCTTGAATAAATGTTACCATTACACAGGGGATAACCTTAGCTACAGTGTTGAAACAGTCCATTTCCCGTGCTATCACTATCCTCTTGAATAAATGTTACCATTACTCAGGGGATAAGCTTAGCATGGTGTTGAAACAATTCATTTTCCCATGGTATACCTATTCTCTTACATAAAGTTATAACTACACAGGGGATAACCTTGGCTAGGTGTTGAAACACCTCATTTCCCATAGTATACCTATCCTCTTACATAAAGGTTACAATTACACAGGGGATAACTTTAGCTGCAGTGTTGAAACAGTCCATTTCCCGTGCTATCACTATCCTCTTGAATAAATGTTACCATTACACAGGAGATAAGCTTAGCTGGGTGTTGAAACAGTCCATTTCCCGTGCTATCACTATCCTCTTGAATAAATGTTACCATTACACAGGGGATAAGCTTAGCTACAGTGTTGAAACAGTCCATTTCCCGTGCTATCACTATCCTCTTGAATAAATGTTACCATTACACAGGGGATAACCTTAGCTACAGTGTTGAAACAGTCCATTTCCCGTGCTATCACTATCCTCTTGAATAAATGTTACCATTACACAGGGGATAAGCTTAGCTAGGTGTTGAAACAATTCATTTTCCAATGGTATACCTATTCTCTTACATAAAGTTATAACTATCAGGGCATCACCTTGGCTAGGTGCTGAAACACCTCATTTCCCATAGTATTCCTATCCTCTTACATAAAGGTTACAATTACACAGATGATAGCCTTAGCTACAGTGTTTAAACAGTCAATTTCCCGTGCTATCACTATCCTCTTACATAAAGTTATAACTACACAGAGAATAACCTTAGTTACAGTGTTGAAACAGTCCATTTCCCGTGCTATCACTATCCTCTTGAATAAATGTTACCATTACACAGGGGATAAACTTAGCTACAGTGTTGTAACAGTCCATTTCCCGTGCTATCACTATCCTCTTGAATAAATGTTCCCATTACGCAGGGGATAAGCTTAGCTAGGTGTTGAAACAGTCCATTTCCCGTGATATCACTATCCTCTTACATAAAGGTTACAGTTACACAGGGGATAACCTTAGCTACAGTGTTGAAACAGTCCATTTCCCGTGCTATCACTATCCTCTTGAATAAATGTTAGCATTACACAGGGGATAACCTTAGCTAAAGTGTTGAAACAGTCCATTTCCCGTTCTATCACTATCCTCTTGAATAAATGTTACCATTACACAGGGGATAACCTCAGCTACAGTGTTGAAACAGTCCATTTCCCGTGCTATCACTATCCTCTTGAATAAATGTACCATTACACAGGGGATAAGCTTAGCTAGGTGTTGAAACAATTCATTTTCCTATGCTATCACATCCTCTTGAATAAATGTTACCATTACACAGCGAATAAGCTTAGTTACGGTGTTGAAACAGTCCATTTCCCGTGCTATCATTATCCTCTTGAATAAATGTTACCATTACACAGGGGATAAGCTTAGCTACAGTGTTGAAACAGTCCATTTCCCGTGCTATTACTATCCTCTTAAATAAATGTTACCATTACACAGGGGATAACCTTAGCTACAGTGTTGAAACAGTCCATTTCCCGTGCTATCACTATCCTCTTGAATAAATGTTACCATTACACAGGGGATAAGCTTAGCTACAGTGTTGAAACAGTCCATTTCCCGTGCTATCACTATCCTCTTGAATAAATGTTACCATTACACAGGAGATAACCTTAGCTACAGTGTTGAAACAGTCCATTTCCCGTGCTATCACTATCCTCTTGAATAAATGTTACCATTACACAGGAGATAAGCTTAGCTGGGTGTTGAAACAGTCCATTTCCCGTGCTATCACTATCCTCTTGAATAAATGTTACCATTACACAGGGGATAACGTTAGCTACAGTGTTGAAACAGTCCATTTCCCGTGCTATCACTATCCTCTTGAATAAATGTTACCATTACTCAGGGGATAAGCTTAGCATGGTGTTGAAACAACTCATTTTCCCATGGTATATCTATTCTCTTACATAAAGTTATAACTACACAGGGGATAACCTTGGCTAGGTGTTGAAACACCTCATTTCCCATAGTATACGTATCCTCTTACATAAAGGTTACAATTACACAGGGGATAACTTTAGCTGCAGTGTTGAAACAGTCCATTTCCCGTGCTATCACTATCCTCTTGAATAAATGTTACCACTACACAGGGGATTAGCTTAGCTAGGTGTTGCAACAATTCATTTTCCCATGATATACCTAATCTCTTACATAAAGTTTCAACTACACAGGTGATAACCTTGGCTAGGTGTTGAAACCCCTTATTTCCCATAGTATCCCTATCCTCTTACATAAATGTTACCATTACACAGGGGATAACATTAGCTACAGTGTTGAAACAGTCCATTTCCCGTGCTTTCACTATCCTCTTACATACAGGTTACAATTACACAGGGGAAAACCTTTGCTACAGTGTTGAAACAGTCCATTTCCCGTGCTACCACTATCCTCTTGAATAAATGTTACCATTATACAGAGGATAAGCTTAGCTAGGTGTTGAAACAATTCATTTTCCCATGGTATACCTTTTCTCTTACATAAAGTTATAACTATCAGGGCATCACATTGGCTAGGTGTTAAAACACCTCATTTCCCATAGTATTCCTATCCTCTTACATAAAGGTTACAATTACACAGGGGATAACCTTAGCTACAGTGTTGAAACAGTCAATTTCCCGTGCCATCACTATCCTCTTACATAAAGTTATAACTACACAGAGAATAACCTTAGTTACAGTGTTGAAACAGTCCATTTCCCGTGCCATCACTATCCTCTTGAATAAATGTTACCATTACACAGGGGATAAGCTTAGCTAGGTGTTGAAACAATTCATTTTCCCATGGTATACCTATTCTCTTACATAAAGTTATAACTACACAGGGGATAACCTTGGCTAGGTATTGAAACACCTCATTCCCCATAGTATTGCTATCCTAAAGGTTACAATTACAATGGGGATAACCTTAGCTACAGTGTTGAAACAGTCCATTTCCCGTGCTATCACTATCCTCTTACATAAAGGTTACAATTACACAGGGGATAAGCTTAGTTACAGTGTTGAAACAGTCCATTTCCCGTGTTATCACTATCCTCTTGAATAAATGTAACAATTACACAGGGGATAACCTTAGCTACAGTGTTGAAACAGTCAATTTCCCGTGCTATCACTATCCTCTTGAATAAATGTTACCATTACACAGGGGATAAGCTTAGCTACAGTGTTGAAACAGTCCATTTCCCGTGCTATCACTATCCTCTTGAATAAATGTTACCTTTACAAAGGAGATAAGCTTAGCTAGGTGTTGAAACAGTCCATTTCCCGTGTTATCACTATCCTCTTGAATAAATGTTACCATTACACAGGGGATAACCTTAGCTACAGTGTTGAAACAGTCCATTTCCCGTGCTATCACTATCCTCTTGAATAAATGTTACCATTACACAGGAGATAACCTTAGCTAGTGTTGAAACAGTCCATTTCCCGTGCTATCACTATCCTCTTGAATAAATGTTACCATTACACAGGGAATAAGCTTATTTACAGTGTTGAAACAGTCCATTTCCCGTGCTATCATTATCCTCTTGAATAAATGTTACCATTACACAGGGGATAAGCTTAGCTACAGTGTTGAAACAGTCCATTTCCCGTGCTATTACTATCCTCTTAAATAAATGTTACCATTACACAGGGGATAACCTTAGCTACAGTGTTGAAACAGTCCATTTCCCGTGCTATCACTATCCTCTTGAATAAATGTTACCATTACACAGGAGATAACCTTAGCTACAGTGTTGAAACAGTCCATTTCCCGTGCTATCACTATCCTCTTGAATAAATGTTACCATTACACAGGAGATAAGCTTAGCTGGGTGTTGAAACAGTCCATTTCCCGTGCTATCACTATCCTCTTGAATAAATGTTACCATTACACAGGAGATAACCTTAGCTACAGTGTTGAAACAGTCCATTTCCCGTGCTATCACTATCCTCTTGAATAAATGTTACCATTACTCAGGGGACAAGCTTAGCATGGTGTTGAAACATTTCATTTTCCCATGGTATACCTATTCTCTTACATAAAGTTATAACTACACAGGGGATAACCTTGGCTAGGTGTTGAAACACCTCATTTCCCATAGTATACCTATCCTCTTACATAAAGGTTACAATTACACAGGGGATAACTTTAGCTTTAGTGTTGAAACAGTCCATTTCCCGTGCTATCACTATCCTCTTGAATAAATGTTACCATTACACAGGCGATAACCTTAGCTACAGTGTAGAAACGGTCCATTTCCCGTGGTATCACTATCCTCTCACATAAAGGTTACCATTACACAGGGGATAACCTTAGCTACAGGTTTGAAACAGTCCATTTACCATGCTATCACTATCTTCTTGAATAAAGGTTACCATTACACAGGGGATAGACTTAGCTACAGTGTTGAAACAGTCCATTTCCCGTGCTATCACTATCCTCTTGAATAAATGTTACCATTACACAGGGGATAAACTTAGCTACAGTGTTGTAACAGTCCATTTCCCGTGCTATCACTATCCTCTTGAATAAATGTTCCCATTACGCAGGGGGTAAGCTTAGCTAGGTTTTGAAACAGTCCATTTCCCGTGCTATCACTATCCTCTTACATAAAGGTTACAGTTACACAGGGGATAACCTTAGCTACAGTGTTGAAACAGTCCATTTCCCGTGCTATCACTATCCTCTTGAATAAATGTTAGCATTACACAGGGGATAACCTTAGCTAAAGTGTTGAAACAGTCCATTTCCCGTTCTATCACTATCCTCTTGAATAAATGTTACCATTACACAGGGGATAACCTCAGCTACAGTGTTGAAACAGTCCATTTCCCGTGCTATCACTATCCTCTTGAATAAATGTACCATTACACAGGGGATAAGCTTAGCTAGGTGTTGAAACAATTCATTTTCCTATGCTATCACATCCTCTTGAATAAATGTTACCATTACACAGCGAATAAGCTTAGTTACGGTGTTGAAACAGTCCATTTCCCGTGCTATCATTATCCTCTTGAATAAATGTTACCATTACACAGGGGATAAGCTTAGCTACAATGTTGAAACAGTCCATTTCCCGTGCTATTACTATCCTCTTAAATAAATGTTACCATTACACAGGGGATAACCTTAGCTACAGTGTTGAAACAGTCCATTTCCCGTGCTATCACTATCCTCTTGAATAAATGTTACCATTACACAGGGGATAAGCTTAGCTACAGTGTTGAAACAGTCCATTTCCCGTGCTATCACTATCCTCTTGAATAAATGTTACCATTACACAGGAGATAACCTTAGCTACAGTGTTGAAACAGTCCATTTCCCGTGCTATCACTATCCTCTTGAATAAATGTTACCATTACACAGGAGATAAGCTTAGCTGGGTGTTGAAACAGTCCATTTCCCGTGCTATCACTATCCTCTTGAATAAATGTTACCATTACACAGGGGATAACCTTAGCTACAGTGTTGAAACAGTCCATTTCCCGTGCTATCACTATCCTCTTGAATAAATGTTACCATTACTCAGGGGATAAGCTTAGCATGGTGTTGAAACAACTCATTTTCCCATGGTATACCTATTCTCTTACATAAAGTTATAACTACACAGGGGATAACCTTGGCTAGGTGTTGAAACACCTCATTTCCCATAGTATACGTATCCTCTTACATAAAGGTTACAATTACACAGGGGATAACTTTAGCTGCAGTGTTGAAACAGTCCATTTCCCGTGCTATCACTATCCTCTTGAATAAATGTTACCACTACACAGGGGATTAGCTTAGCTAGGTGTTGCAACAATTCATTTTCCCATGATATACCTAATCTCTTACATAAAGTTTCAACTACACAGGTGATAACCTTGGCTAGGTGTTGAAACCCCTTATTTCCCATAGTATCCCTATCCTCTTACATAAATGTTACCATTACACAGGGGATAACATTAGCTACAGTGTTGAAACAGTCCATTTCCCGTGCTTTCACTATCCTCTTACATACAGGTTACAATTACACAGGGGAAAACCTTTGCTACAGTGTTGAAACAGTCCATTTCCCGTGCTACCACTATCCTCTTGAATAAATGTTACCATTATACAGAGGATAAGCTTAGCTAGGTGTTGAAACAATTCA
Source organism: Deroplatys truncata (assembly GCA_030765065.1). Taxonomy (NCBI): domain Eukaryota; kingdom Metazoa; phylum Arthropoda; class Insecta; order Mantodea; family Mantidae; genus Deroplatys; species Deroplatys truncata. The sequence goes on from CM060978.1 coordinate 4,863,675, forward strand.
TTTTCCCATGGTATACCTTTTCTCTTACATAAAGTTATAACTATCAGGGCATCACATTGGCTAGGTGTTAAAACACCTCATTTCCCATAGTATTCCTATCCTCTTACATAAAGGTTACAATTACACAGGGGATAACCTTAGCTACAGTGTTGAAACAGTCAATTTCCCGTGCTATCACTATCCTCTTACATAAAGTTATAACTACACAGAGAATAACCTTAGTTACAGTGTTGAAACAGTCCATTTCCCGTGCCATTACTATCCTCTTGAATAAATGTTACCATTACACAGGGGATAAGCTTAGCTAGGTGTTGAAACAATTCATTTTCCCATGGTACACCTATTCTCTTAAATAAAGTTATAACTACACAGGGGATAACCTTAGCTACAGTTTTGAGACAGTCCATTTACCATGCTATCACTATCTTCTTGAATAAAGGTTACCATTACACAGGGGATAGACTTAGCTACAGTGTTGAAACAGTCCATTTCCCGTGCTATCACTATCCTCTTGAATAAATGTTACCATTACACAGGGGATAAACTTAGCTACAGTGTTGTAACAGTCCATTTCCCGTGCTATCACTATCCTCTTGAATAAATGTTCCCATTACGCAGGGGATAAGCTTAGCTAGGTGTTGAAACAGTCCATTTCCCGTGCTATCACTATCCTCTTACATAAAGGTTACAGTTAAACAGGGGATAACCTTAGCTACAGTGTTGAAACAGTCCATTTCCCGTGCTATCACTATCCTCTTGAATAAATGTTAGCATTACACAGGGGATAACCTTAGCTAAAGTGTTGAAACAGTCCATTTCCCGTTCTATCACTATCCTCTTGATAAAAATGTTACCTTTACACAGGAGATAAGCTTAGCTACAGTGTTGAAACAGTCCATTTCCCGTGCTATCACTATCCTCTTGAATAAATGTACCATTACACAGGGGATAAGCTTAGCTAGGTGTTGAAACAATTCATTTTCCTATGCTATCACATCCTCTTGAATAAATGTTACCATTACACAGCGAATAAGCTTAGTTACGGTGTTGAAACAGTCCATTTGCCGTGCTATCATTATCCTCTTGAATAAATGTTACCATTACACAGGGGATAAGCTTAGCTACAGTGTTGAAACAGTCCATTTCCCGTGCTATTACTATCCTCTTAAATAAATGTTACCATTACACAGGGGATAACCTTAGCTACAGTGTTGAAACAGTCCATTTCCCGTGCTATCACTATCCTCTTGAATAAATGTTACCATTACACAGGGGATAAGCTTAGCTACAGTGTTGAAACAGTCCATTTCCCGTGCTATCACTATCCTCTTGAATAAATGTTACCATTACACAGGAGATAACCTTAGCTACAGTGTTGAAACAGCCCATTTCCCGTGCTATCACTATCCTCTTGAATAAATGTTACCATTACACAGGGGATAAGCTTAGCTAGGTGTTGAAACAATTCATTTTCCCATGGTATACCTATTCTCTTACATAAAGTTATAACTACACAGGGGATAACCTTGGCTAGGTATTGAAACACCTCATTCCCCATAGTATTGCTATCCTAAAGGTTACAATTACAATGGGGATAACCTTAGCTACAGTGTTGAAACAGTCCATTTCCCGTGCTATCACTATCCTCTTACATAAAGGTTACAATTACACAGGGGATAAGCTTAGTTACAGTGTTGAAACAGTCCATTTCCCGTGTTATCACTATCCTCTTGAATAAATGTAACAATTACACAGGGGATAACCTTAGCTACAGTGTTGAAACAGTCAATTTCCCGTGCTATCACTATCCTCTTGAATAAATGTTACCATTACACAGGGGATAAGCTTAGCTACAGTGTTGAAACAGTCCATTTCCCGTGCTATCACTATCCTCTTGAATAAATGTTACCTTTACACAGGAGATAAGCTTAGCTAGGTGTTGAAACAGTCCATTTCCCGTGTTATCACTATCCTCTTGAATAAATGTTACCATTACACAGGGGATAACCTTAGCTACAGTGTTGAAACAGTCCATTTCCCGTGCTATCACTATCCTCTTGAATAAATGTTACCATTACACAGGAGATAACCTTAGCTAGTGTTGAAACAGTCCATTTCCCGTGCTATCACTATCCTCTTGAATAAATGTTACCATTACACAGGGAATAAGCTTATTTACAGTGTTGAAACAGTCCATTTCCCGTGCTATCATTATCCTCTTGAATAAATGTTACCATTACACAGGGGATAAGCTTAGCTACAGTGTTGAAACAGTCCATTTCCCGTGCTATTACTATCCTCTTAAATAAATGTTACCATTACACAGGGGATAACCTTAGCTACAGTGTTGAAACAGTCCATTTCCCGTGCTATCACTATCCTCTTGAATAAATGTTACCATTACACAGGAGATAACCTTAGCTACAGTGTTGAAACAGTCCATTTCCCGTGCTATCACTATCCTCTTGAATAAATGTTACCATTACACAGGAGATAAGCTTAGCTGGGTGTTGAAACAGTCCATTTCCCGTGCTATCACTATCCTCTTGAATAAATGTTACCATTACACAGGGGATAACCTTAGCTACAGTGTTGAAACAGTCCATTTCCCGTGCTATCACTATCCTCTTGAATAAATGTTACCATTACTCAGGGGACAAGCTTAGCATGGTGTTGAAACATTTCATTTTCCCATGGTATACCTATTCTCTTACATAAAGTTATAACTACACAGGGGATAACCTTGGCTAGGTGTTGAAACACCTCATTTCCCATAGTATACCTATCCTCTTACATAAAGGTTACAATTACACAGGGGATAACTTTAGCTTTAGTGTTGAAACAGTCCATTTCCCGTGCTATCACTATCCTCTTGAATAAATGTTACCATTACACAGGCGATAACCTTAGCTACAGTGTAGAAACGGTCCATTTCCCGTGGTATCACTATCCTCTCACATAAAGGTTACCATTACACAGGGGATAACCTTAGCTACAGGTTTGAAACAGTCCATTTACCATGCTATCACTATCTTCTTGAATAAAGGTTACCATTACACAGGGGATAGACTTAGCTACAGTGTTGAAACAGTCCATTTCCCGTGCTATCACTATCCTCTTGAATAAATGTTACCATTACACAGGGGATAAACTTAGCTACAGTGTTGTAACAGTCCATTTCCCGTGCTATCACTATCCTCTTGAATAAATGTTCCCATTACGCAGGGGGTAAGCTTAGCTAGGTTTTGAAACAGTCCATTTCCCGTGCTATCACTATCCTCTTACATAAAGGTTACAGTTACACAGGGGATAACCTTAGCTACAGTGTTGAAACAGTCCATTTCCCGTGCTATCACTATCCTCTTGAATAAATGTTAGCATTACACAGGGGATAACCTTAGCTAAAGTGTTGAAACAGTCCATTTCCCGTTCTATCACTATCCTCTTGAATAAATGTTACCATTACACAGGGGATAACCTCAGCTACAGTGTTGAAACAGTCCATTTCCCGTGCTATCACTATCCTCTTGAATAAATGTACCATTACACAGGGGATAAGCTTAGCTAGGTGTTGAAACAATTCATTTTCCTATGCTATCACATCCTCTTGAATAAATGTTACCATTACACAGCGAATAAGCTTAGTTACGGTGTTGAAACAGTCCATTTCCCGTGCTATCATTATCCTCTTGAATAAATGTTACCATTACACAGGGGATAAGCTTAGCTACAATGTTGAAACAGTCCATTTCCCGTGCTATTACTATCCTCTTAAATAAATGTTACCATTACACAGGGGATAACCTTAGCTACAGTGTTGAAACAGTCCATTTCCCGTGCTATCACTATCCTCTTGAATAAATGTTACCATTACACAGGGGATAAGCTTAGCTACAGTGTTGAAACAGTCCATTTCCCGTGCTATCACTATCCTCTTGAATAAATGTTACCATTACACAGGAGATAACCTTAGCTACAGTGTTGAAACAGTCCATTTCCCGTGCTATCACTATCCTCTTGAATAAATGTTACCATTACACAGGAGATAAGCTTAGCTGGGTGTTGAAACAGTCCATTTCCCGTGCTATCACTATCCTCTTGAATAAATGTTACCATTACACAGGGGATAACCTTAGCTACAGTGTTGAAACAGTCCATTTCCCGTGCTATCACTATCCTCTTGAATAAATGTTACCATTACTCAGGGGATAAGCTTAGCATGGTGTTGAAACAACTCATTTTCCCATGGTATACCTATTCTCTTACATAAAGTTATAACTACACAGGGGATAACCTTGGCTAGGTGTTGAAACACCTCATTTCCCATAGTATACGTATCCTCTTACATAAAGGTTACAATTACACAGGGGATAACTTTAGCTGCAGTGTTGAAACAGTCCATTTCCCGTGCTATCACTATCCTCTTGAATAAATGTTACCACTACACAGGGGATTAGCTTAGCTAGGTGTTGCAACAATTCATTTTCCCATGATATACCTAATCTCTTACATAAAGTTTCAACTACACAGGTGATAACCTTGGCTAGGTGTTGAAACCCCTTATTTCCCATAGTATCCCTATCCTCTTACATAAATGTTACCATTACACAGGGGATAACATTAGCTACAGTGTTGAAACAGTCCATTTCCCGTGCTTTCACTATCCTCTTACATACAGGTTACAATTACACAGGGGAAAACCTTTGCTACAGTGTTGAAACAGTCCATTTCCCGTGCTACCACTATCCTCTTGAATAAATGTTACCATTATACAGAGGATAAGCTTAGCTAGGTGTTGAAACAATTCATTTTCCCATGGTATACCTTTTCTCTTACATAAAGTTATAACTATCAGGGCATCACATTGGCTAGGTGTTAAAACACCTCATTTCCCATAGTATTCCTATCCTCTTACATAAAGGTTACAATTACACAGGGGATAACCTTAGCTACAGTGTTGAAACAGTCAATTTCCCGTGCTATCACTATCCTCTTACATAAAGTTATAACTACACAGAGAATAACCTTAGTTACAGTGTTGAAACAGTCCATTTCCCGTGCCATTACTATCCTCTTGAATAAATGTTACCATTACACAGGGGATAAGCTTAGCTAGGTGTTGAAACAATTCATTTTCCCATGGTACACCTATTCTCTTAAATAAAGTTATAACTACACAGGGGATAACCTTAGCTACAGTTTTGAGACAGTCCATTTACCATGCTATCACTATCTTCTTGAATAAAGGTTACCATTACACAGGGGATAGACTTAGCTACAGTGTTGAAACAGTCCATTTCCCGTGCTATCACTATCCTCTTGAATAAATGTTACCATTACACAGGGGATAAACTTAGCTACAGTGTTGTAACAGTCCATTTCCCGTGCTATCACTATCCTCTTGAATAAATGTTCCCATTACGCAGGGGATAAGCTTAGCTAGGTGTTGAAACAGTCCATTTCCCGTGCTATCACTATCCTCTTACATAAAGGTTACAGTTAAACAGGGGATAACCTTAGCTACAGTGTTGAAACAGTCCATTTCCCTGCTATCACTATCCTCTTGAATAAATGTTAGCATTACACAGGGGATAACCTTAGCTAAAGTGTTGAAACAGTCCATTTCCCGTTCTATCACTATCCTCTTGATAAAAATGTTACCTTTACACAGGAGATAAGCTTAGCTACAGTGTTGAAACAGTCCATTTCCCGTGCTATCACTATCCTCTTGAATAAATGTACCATTACACAGGGGATAAGCTTAGCTAGGTGTTGAAACAATTCATTTTCCTATGCTATCACATCCTCTTGAATAAATGTTACCATTACACAGCGAATAAGCTTAGTTACGGTGTTGAAACAGTCCATTTCCCGTGCTATCATTATCCTCTTGAATAAATGTTACCATTACACAGGGGATAAGCTTAGCTACAGTGTTGAAACAGTCCATTTCCCGTGCTATTACTATCCTCTTAAATAAATGTTACCATTACACAGGGGATAACCTTAGCTACAGTGTTGAAACAGTCCATTTCCCGTGCTATCACTATCCTCTTGAATAAATGTTACCATTACACAGGGGATAAGCTTAGCTACAGTGTTGAAACAGTCCATTTCCCGTGCTATCACTATCCTCTTGAATAAATGTTACCATTACACAGGAGATAACCTTAGCTACAGTGTTGAAACAGCCCATTTCCCGTGCTATCACTATCCTCTTGAATAAATGTTACCATTACACAGGAGATAAGCTTAGCTGGGTGTTGAAACAGTCCATTTCCCGTGCTATCACTATCCTCTTGAATAAATGTTACCATTACACAGGGGATAACATTAGCTACAGTGTTGAAACAGTCCATTTCCCGTGCTTTCACTATCCTCTTACATACAGGTTACAATTACACAGGGGAAAACCTTTGCTACAGTGTTGAAACAGTCCATTTCCCGTGCTACCACTATCCTCTTGAATAAATGTTACCATTATACAGAGGATAAGCTTAGCTAGGTGTTGAAACAATTCATTTTCCCATGGTATACCTTTTCTCTTACATAAAGTTATAACTATCAGGGCATCACATTGGCTAGGTGTTAAAACAACTCATTTCCCATAGTATTCCTATCCTCTTACATAAAGGTTACAATTACAATGGGGATAACCTTAGCTACAGTGTTGAAACAGTCCATTTCCCGTGCCATCACTATCCTCTTACATAAAGGTTAAAATTACACAGGGGATAAGCTTAGTTACAGTGCTGAAACAGTCCATTTCCCGTGCTATCACTATCCTCTTGAATAAATGTTACCATTACACAGGAGATAAGCTTAGCTGGGTGTTGAAACAGTCCATTTCCCGTGTTATCACTATCCTCTTGAATAAATGTTACCATTACACAGGGGATAACCTTAGCTACAGTGTTGAAACAGTCCATTTCCCGTGCTATCACTATCCTCTTGAATAAATGTTACCATTACACAGGAGATAACCTTAGCTACAGTGTTGAAACAGTACATTACCCGTGCTATCACTATGCTCTTGAATAAATGTTACCATTACACAGGAGATAAGCTTAGCTAGGTGTTGAAACAGTTCATTTCCCGTGCTATCACTATCCTCTTGAATAAATGTTACCATTACACAGGGGATAACCTTAGCTACAGTGTTGAAACAGTCCATTTCCCGTGCTATCACTATCCTCTTGAATAAATGTTACCATTACACAGGGGATAAGCTTAGCTAGGTGTTGAAACAATTCATTTTCCCATGGTATGCCTATTCTCTTATATAACGTTATAACTGCACAGGGGATAACCTTGGCTAGGTGTTGAAACACCTCATTTCCCATAGTATCCCTATCCTCTTACATAAATGTTACCATTACACAGGGGATAACCTTAGCTACAGTGTTGAAACAGTCCATTTCCCGTGCTATCACTATCCTCTTGAATAAATGTTACCATTACACAGGGGATAAGCTTAGCTAGGTGTTGAAACAGTCCATTTCCCGTGCTATCACTATCCTCTTGAATAAATGTTACCATTACACAGGGGATAACCTTAGCTACAGTGTTGAAACAGTCCATTTCCCGTGCTATCACTATCCTCTTGAATAAATGTTACCATTACACAGGGGATAAGCTTAGCTAGGTGTTGAAACAATTCATTTTCCCATGGTATACCTATTCTCTTACATAAAGTTATAACTGCACAGGGGATAACCTTGGCTAGGTGTTGAAGCACCTCATTTCGCTTAGTATTCCTATCCTCTTACATAAAGGTTACAATTACACAGGGGATAACATTAGCTACAGTGTTGAAACAGTCCATTTCCCGTGCTTTCACTATCCTCTTACATAAAGGTTACAATTACACAGGGAAAAACCTTTGCTACAGTGTTGAAACAGTCCATTTCCCGTGCTACCACTATCCTCTTGAATAAATGTTACCATTATACAGAGGATAAGCTTAGCTAGGTGTTGAAACAATTCATTTTCCCATGGTATACCTATTCTCTTACATAAAGTTATAACTATCAGGGCATCACATTGGCTAGGTGTTAAAACACCTCATTTCCCATAGTATTCCTATCCTCTTACATAAAGGTTACAATTACACAGGGGATAACCTTAGCTACAGTGTTGAAACAGTCCATTTCCCGTGCTATCACTATCCTCTTGAATAAATGTTACCATTACACAGGGGATAAGCTTAGCTAGGTGTTGAAACAATTCATTTTCCCATGGTATGCCTATTCTCTTATATAACGTTATAACTACACAGGGGATAACCTTGGCTAGGTGTTGAAACACCTCATTTCCCATAGTATCCCTATCCTCTTACATAAATGTTACCATTACACAGGGGATAACCTTAGTTACAGTGTTGAAACAGTCCATTTCCCGTGCTATCACTATCCTCTTGAATAAATGTTACCATTACACAGGGGATAAGCTTAGCTAGGTGTTGAAACAATTCATTTTCCCATGGTATACCTATTCTCTTACATAAAGTTATAACTGCACAGGGGATAACCTTGGCTAGGTGTTGAAGCACCTCATTTCGCATAGTATTCCTATCCTCTTACATAAAGGTTACAATTACACAGGGGATAACCTTAGCTACAGTGTTGAAACAGTCAATTTCCCGTGCTATCACTATCCTCTTACATAAAGTTATAACTACACAGAGAATAACCTTAGTTACAGTGTTGAAACAGTCCATTTCCCGTGCTATCACTATCCTCTTGAATAAATGTTACCATTACACAGGGGATAAGCTTAGCTAGGTGTTGAAACAATTCATTTTCCCATGGTATACCTATTCTCTTACATAAAGTTATAACTACACAGGGGATAACCTTGGCTAGGTATTGAAACACCTCATTCCCCATAGTATTCCTATCCTAAAGGTTACAATTGCAATGGGGATAACCTTAGCTACAGTGTTGAAAAAGTCGATTTCCCGTGCTATCACTATCCTCTTACATAAAGGTTACAATTACACAGGGGATAAGCTTAGTTACAGTGTTGAAACAGTCCATTTCCCGTGCTATCACTATCCTCTTGAATAAATGTTACAATTACACAGGGGATAACCTTAGCTACAGTGTTGAAACAGTCAATTTCCCGTGCTATCACTATCCTCTTGAATAAATGTTACCATTACACAGGGGATAAGCTTAGCTACAGTGTTGAAACAGTCCATTTCCCGTGCTATCACTATCCTCTTGAATAAATGTTACCTTTACACAGGAGATAAGCTTAGCTAGGTGTTGAAACAGTCCATTTCCCGTGTTATCACTATCCTCTTGAATAAATGTTACCATTACACAGGGGATAACCTTAGCTACAGTGTTGAAACAGTTCATTTCCCGTGCTATCACTATCCTCTTGAATAAATGTTACCATTACACAGGAGATAACCTTAGCTACAGTGTTGAAACAGTCCATTTCCCGTGCTAGCACTATCCTCTTGAATAAATGTTACCATTACACAGGGAATAAGCTTAGTTACAGTGTTGAAACAGTCCATTTCCCGTTCTATCATTATCCTCTTGAATAAATGTTACCATTACACAGGGGATAAGCTTAGCTACAGTGTTGAAACAGTCCATTTCCCGTGCTATTACTATCCTCTTAAATAAATGTTACCCTTACACAGGGGATAACCTTAGCTACAGTGTTGAAACAGTCCATTTCCCGTGCTATCACTATCCTCTTGAATAAATGTTACCATTACACAGGAGACAACCTTAGCTACAGTGTTGAAACAGTCCATTTCCCGTGCTATCACTATCCTCTTGAATAAATGTTACCATTACACAGGAGATAAGCTTAGCTGGGTGTTGAAACAGTCCATTTCCCGTGCTATCACTATCCTCTTGAATAAATGTTACCATTACACAGGGGATAACCTTAGCTACAGTGTTGAAACAGTCCATTTCCCGTGCTATCACTATCCTCTTGAATAAATGTTACCATTACTCAGGGGATAAGCTTAGCATGGTGTTGAAACAATTCATTTTCCCATGGTATACCTATTCTCTTACATAAAGTTATAACTACACAGGGGATAACCTTGGCTAGGTGTTGAAACACCTCATTTCCCATAGTATACCTATCCTCTTACATAAAGGTTACAATTACACAGGGGATAACTTTAGCTGCAGTGTTGAAACAGTCCATTTCCCGTGCTATCACTATCCTCTTGAATAAATGTTACCATTACACAGGGGATAAGCTTAGCTAGGTGTTGCAACAATTCATTTTCCCATGATATACCTATTCTCTTACATAAAGTTACAACTACACAGGTGATAACCTTGGCTAGGTGTTGAAACACCTTATTTCCCATAGTAATCCTATCCTCTTACATAAAGGTTACAATTACACAGGCGATAACCTTAGCTACAGTGTTGAAACAGTCCATTTCCCGTGCTATCACTATCCTCTTTTATAAAGGTTACAATTATACAGGGGATAACCTTAGCTACAGTGTTGAAACAGTCCATTTCCCGTGCCATCACTATCCTCTTACATAAAGGTAAAAATTACACAGGGGATAAGCTTAGTTACAGTGCTGAAACAGTCCATTTCCCGTGCTATCACTATCCTCTTGAATAAATGTTACCATTACACAGGAGATAACCTTAGCTACAGTGTTGAAACAGTCCATTTCCCGTGCTATCACTATCCTCTTGAATAAATGTTACCATTACACAGGAGATAAGCTTAGCTGGGTGTTGAAACAGTCCATTTCCCGTGCTATCACTATCCTCTTGAATAAATGTTACCATTACACAGGGGATAACCTTAGCTACAGTGTTGAAACAGTCCATTTCCCGTGTTATCACTATCCTCTTGAATAAATGTTACCATTACACAGGGGCTACCCTTAGCTACAGTATTGAAACAGTCCATTTCCCGTGCTATCACTATCCTCTTGAATAAATGTTACCATTACACAGGAGATAACCTTAGCTACAGTGTTGAAACAGTACATTACCCGTGCTATCACTATGCTCTTGAATAAATGTTACCATTACACAGGAGATAAGCTTAGCTAGGTGTTGAAACAGTCCATTTCCCGTGCTATCACTATCCTCTTGAATAAATGTTACCATTACACAGGGGATAACCTTAGCTACAGTGTTGAAACAGTCCATTTCCCGTGCTATCACTATTTTCTTGAATAAATGTTACCATTACACAGGGGATAAGCTTAGCTAGGTGTTGAAACAATTCATTTTCGCATGGTATGCCTATTCTCTTATATAACGTTATAACTACACAGGGGATAACCTTGGCTAGGTGTTGAAACACCTCATTTCCCATAGTATCCCTATCCTCTTACATAAATGTTACCATTACACAGGGGATAACCTTAGCTACAGTGTTGAAACAGTCCATTTCCCGTGCTATCACTATCCTCTTGAATAAATGTTACCATTACACAGGGGATAAGCTTAGCTAGGTGTTGAAACAATTCATTTTCCCATGGTATACCTATTCTCTTACATAAAGTTATAACTATCAGGGCATCACATTGGCTAGGTGTTAAAACACCTCATTTCCCATAGTATTCCTATCCTCTTACATAAAGGTTACAATTACACAGGGGATAACCTTAGCTACAGTGTTGAAACAGTCAATTTCCCGTGCTATCACTATCCTCTTACATAAAGATATAACTACACAGAGAATAACCTTAGTTACAGTGTTGAAACAGTCCATTTCCCGTGCTATCACTATCCTCTTGAATAAATGTTACCATTACCAGGGGATAACCTTAGCTACAGTGTTGAAACAGTCCATTTCCCGTGGTATCACTATCCTCTCACATAAAGGTTACCATTACACAGGGGATAACCTTAGCTACAGGTTTAAAACAGTCCATTTCCCGTGCTATCACTATCCTCTTGAATAAAAGTTCCCATTACACAGGGGATAAGCTTAGCTAGGTGTTGAAACAGTCCATTTCCCGTGCTATCACTCTCCCTTGAATAAATGTTACCATTACACAGGGGATAACCTTAGCTACAGTGTTGAAACAGTCGATTTCCCGTGCTATAACTATCCTCTTGAATAAATGTTACCATTACGCAGGGGATAACCTTAGCTACAGGTTTGAAACAGTCCATTTTCCGTGCTATCACTATCCTCTTGAATAAATGTTACCATTACGCAGGGGATAAGCTTAGCTAGGTGCTGAAACAGTCCATTTCCCGTGCTATCACAATCCTCTTGAATAAATGTTACCATTACACAGGGGATAACCTTAGTTACAGTGTTGAAACTGTCCATTTCCCGTGCTATCACTATCCTCTTGAATAAAAGTTCCCATTACACAGGGGATAAGCTTAGCTAGGTGTTGAAACAGTCCATTTCCCGTGCTATCACTATCCTCTTGAATAAATGTTACCATTACACAGGGGATAACCTTAGCTACAGTGTTGAAACAGTCGATTTCCCGTGCTATCATTATCCTCTTGAATAAATGTTACCATTACGCAGGGGATAACCTTAGCTACAGGTTTGAAACAGTCCATTTCCCGTGCTATCACTATCCTCTTGAATAAAAGTTACCATTACACAGGGGATAAGCTTAGCTAGGTGTTGAAACAGTCCATTTCCCGTGCTATCTCTATCCTCTTGAATAAATGTTACCATTACACAGGGGATAACCTTAGCTACAGTGTTGAAACGGTCCATTTCCCGTGCTAGCACTATCCTCTTGAATAAATGTTACCATTACGCAGGGGATAAGCTTAGCTAGCTGCTGAAACAGTCCATTTCCCGTGCTGTCACTATCCTCTTGAATAAATGTTACCATTACACAGGGGATAACCTAGCTACAGTTTTGAAACAGTCCATTTCCCGTGCTATCACTATCCCCTTGAATAAATGTTACCATTACGCAGGGGATAACCTTAGCTACAGGTTTGAAACAGTCCATTTCCCGTGCTATCACTATCCTCTTGAATAAAAGTTACCATTACACAGGGGATAAGCTTAGCTAGGTGTTGAAACAGTCCATTTCCCGTGCTAAATCTATCCTCTTGAATAAATGTTACCATTGCACAGGGGATAACCTTAGCTACAGTGTTGAAACAGTCCATTTCCCGTGCTATCACTATCCTCTTGAATAAATGTTACCATTACGTTGGGGATAAGCTTAGCTAGGTGCTGAAACAGTCCATTTCCCGTGCTATCACTATCCTCTTGAATAAATGTTACCATTACACGGGGGATAACCTTAGCTACAGTGTTGAAACAGTCCATTTCCCGTGCTATCACTATCCTCTTGAATAAAAGTTCCCATTACACAGGGGATAAGCTTAGCTAGGTGTTGAAAAAGTCCATTTCCCGTGCTATCACTATCCCTTGAATAAATGTTACCATTACACAGGGGATAACCTTAGCTACAGTGTTGAAACAGTCCATTTCCCTTGCTATCACTATCCTCTTGAATAAATGTTACCATTACGCAGGGGATAAGCTTAGCTAGGTGCTGAAACAGTCCATTTCCCGTGCTGTCACTATCCTCTTGAATAAATGTTACCATTACACAGGGGATAACCTTAGCTACAGTTTTGAAACAGTCCATTTCCCGTGCTATCACTATCCTCTTGAATAAATGTTACCATTACGCAGGGGATAACCTTAGCTACAGGTTTGAAACAGTCCATTTCCCGTGCTATCACTATCCTCTTGAATAAACGTTATCATTACACAGGGGATAAGCTTAGCTAGGTGTTGAAACAGTCCATTTCCCGTGCTATCTCTATCCTCTTGAATAAATGTTACCATTACACAGGGGATAACCTTAGCTACAGAGTTGAAACAGTCCATTTCCCGTGCTATCACTATCCTCTTGAATAAATGTTACCATTACGCAGGGGATAAGCTTAGCTAGGTGCTGAAACAGTCCATTTCCCGTGCTATCACTATCCTCTTGAATAAATGTTACCATTACACAGGGGATAACCTTAGCTACAGTGTTGAAACAGTCCATTTCCCGTGCTTTCACTATCCTCTTGAATAAATGTTACCATTACACAGGGGATAACCTTAGCTACAGTGTTGAAACAGTCGATTTCCCGTGCTATCATTATCCTCCTGAATAAATGTTACCATTACGCAGGGGATAACCTTAGCTACAGGTTTGAAACAGTCCATTTCCCGTGCTATCACTATCCTCTTGAATAAAAGTTACCATTACACAGGGGATAAGCTTAGCTAGGTGTTGAAACAGTCCATTTCCCGTGCTATCTCTATCCTCTTGAATAAATGTTACCATTACACAGGGGATAACCTTAGCTACAGTGTTGAAACGGTCCATTTCCCGTGCTAGCACTATCCTCTTGAATAAATGTTACCATTACGCAGGGGATAAGCTTAGCTAGCTGCTGAAACAGTCCATTTCCCGTGCTGTCACTATCCTCTTGAATAAATGTTACCATTACACAGGGGATAACCTTAGCTACAGTTTTGAAACAGTCCATTTCCCGTGCTATCACTATCCCCTTGAATAAATGTTACCATTACGCAGGGGATAACCTTAGCTACAGGTTTGAAACAGTCCATTTCCCGTGCTATCACTATCCTCTTGAATAAAAGTTACCATTACACAGGGGATAAGCTTAGCTAGGTGTTGAAACAGTCCATTTCCCGTGCTATGTCTATCCTCTTGAATAAATGTTACCATTGCACAGGGGATAACCTTAGCTACAGTGTTGAAACAGTCCATTTCCCGTGCTATCACTATCCTCTTGAATAAATGTTACCATTACGCAGGGGATAAGCTTAGCTAGGTGCTGAAACAGTCCATTTCCCGTGCTATCACTATCCTCTTGAATAAATGTTACCATTACACAGGGGATAACCTTAGCTACAGTGTTGAAACAGTCCATTTCCCGTGCTATCACTATTCTCTTGAATAAATGTTACCATTACACAGGAGATAACCTTAGATACAGTGTTGAAACAGTCCATTTCCCGTGCTATCACTATGCTCTTGAATAAATGTTACCATTTCACAGGAGATAAGCTTAGCTAGGTGTTGAAACAGTCCATTTCCCGTGCTATCACTATCCTCTTGAATAAATGTTACCATTACACAGGGGATAACCTTAGCTACAGCGTTGAAACGGTCCATTTCCCGTGCTATCACTATCCTCTTGAATAAA
Source organism: Deroplatys truncata (assembly GCA_030765065.1). NCBI lineage: Eukaryota > Metazoa > Arthropoda > Insecta > Mantodea > Mantidae > Deroplatys > Deroplatys truncata. Next base: position 4,878,860 of record CM060978.1, read on the forward strand.
TGTTACCATTACACAGGGGATAAGCTAAGCTAGGTGTTGAAACAATTCATTCTCCCATGGTATACCTATTCTCTTATATAAAGTTATAACTACACAGGGGATAACCTTGGCTAGGTGTTGAAACACCTCATTTCCCATAGTATCCCTATCCTCTTACATAAATGTTACCATTACACAGGGGATAACCTTAGCTACAGTGTTGAAACAGTCCATTTCCCGTGCTATCACTATCCTCTTGAATAAATGTTACCATTACACAGGGGATAAGCTTAGCTAGGTGTTGAAACAATTCATTTTCCCATGGTATACCTATTCTCTTACATAAAGTTATAACTGCACAGGGGATAACCTTGGCTAGGTGTTGAAACACCTCATTTCCCATAGTATTCCTATCCTCTTACATGAAGGTTACAATTGCACAGGGGATAAGCTTAGTTACAGTGTTGAAACAGTCCATTTCCCGTGCTATCACTATCCTCTTGAATAAATGTTACCATTACAAGGAGATAACCTTAGCTACAGTGTTGAAACAGTCCATTTCCCGTTCTATCATTATCCTCTTGAATAAATGTTACAATTACACAGGGGATAACATTAGCTACAGTGTTGAAACAGTCCATTTCCCGTGCTTTCACTATCCTCTTACATACAGGTTACAATTACACAGGGGAAAACCTTAGCTACAGTGTTGAAACAGTCCATTTCCCGTGCTACCACTATCCTCTTGAATAAATGTTACCATTATACAGAAGATAAGCTTAGCTAGGTGTTGAAACAATTCATTTTCCAAGGGTATACCTATTCTCTTACATAAAGTTATAACTATCAGGGCATCACCTTGGCTAGGTGTTGAAACACCTCATTTCCCATAGTATTCCTATCCTCTTACATGAAGGTTACAATTGCACAGGGGATAAGCTTAGTTACAGTGTTGAAACAGTCCATTTCCCGTGCTATCACTATCCTCTTGAATAAATGTTACCATTACAAGGAGATAACCTTAGCTACAGTGTTGAAACAGTCCATTTCCCGTGCTATCACTATCCTCTTGAATAAATGTTACCATTACACAGGGGATAACTTTAGCTGCAGTGTTGAAACAGTCCATTTCCCGTGCTATCACTATCCTCTTGAATAAATGTTACCATTACACAGGGGATAAGGTTAGCTAGGTGTTGCAACAATTCATTTTCCCATGGTATACCTATTCTCTTACATAAAGTTACAACTACACAGGTGATAACCTTGGCTAGGTGTTGAAACACCTCATTTCCCATAGTATTCCTATCCTCTTACATAAAGGTTACAATTACACAGGGGATAACCTTAGCTACAGTGTTGAAACAGTCCATTTCCCGTGCTATCACTATCCTCTTACATAAAGGTTACAATTATACAGGGGATAACCTTAGCTACAGTGTTGAAACAGTCCATTTCCCGTGCTATCACTATCCTCTTGAATAAATGTTACCGTTACACAGGGGATAAGCTTAGCTAGGTGTTGAAACAATTCAGTTTCCCATGGCATACCTATTCTCTTACATAAAGTTATAACTACACAGGGGATAACCTTGGCTAGGTATTGAAACACCTCATTCCCCATAGTATTCCTATCCTAAAGGTTACAATTACAATGGGGATAACCTCAGCTACAGTGTTGATACAGTCCATTTCCCGTGCTATCACTATCCTCTTGAATAAATGTTACAATTACACAGGGGATAACCTTAGCTACAGTGTTGAAACAGTCCATTTCCTGTGCTATCACTATCCTCTTGAATAAATGTTACCATTACACATGGGATAAGCTTAGCTACAGTGTTGAAACAGTCCATTTCCCGTGCTATCACTATCCTCTTGAAAAAATGTTACCTTTACACAGGAGATAAGCTTAGCTAGGTGTTGAAACAGTCCATTTCCGATGTTATCACTATCCTCTTGAATAAATGTTACCATTACACAGGGGATAACCTTAGCTACAGTGTTGAAACAGTCCATTTCCCGTGCTATCACTATCCTCTTGAATAAATGTTACCATTACACAGGAGATAACCTTAGCTACAGTGTTGAAACAGTCCATTTCCCGTGCTATCACTATGCTCTTGAATAAATGTTACCATTACACAGGAGATAAGCTTGGCTAGGTTTTGAAACAGTCCATTTCCCGTGCTATCACTATCCTCTTGAATAAATGTTACCATTACACAGGGGATAACCTTAGCTACAGTGTTGAAACAGTCCATTTCCCTTGCTTTCACTATCCTCTTGAATAAATGTTACCATTACACAGGGGATAAGCTTAGCTAGGTGTTGAAACAATTCATTTTCCCATGGTATGCCTATTCTCTTATATAACGTTATAACTACACAGGGGATAACCTTGGCTATATGTTGAAACACCTCATTTCCCATAGTATCCCTATCCTCTTACATAAATGTTACCATTACACAGGGGATAACCTTAGCTACAGTGTTGAAACAGTCCATTTCCCGTGCTATCACTATCCTCTTGAATAAATGTTACCATTACACAGGGGATAACCTTAGCTACAGTGTTGAAACAGTCCATTTCCCGTGCTATCACTATCCTCTTGAATAAATGTTACCATTACACAGGAGATAACCTTAGCTACAGTGTTGAAACAGTACATTACCCGTGCTATCACTATGCTCTTGAATAAATGTTACCATTACACAGGAGATAAGCTTAGCTAGGTGTTGAAACAGTCCATTTCCCGTGCTATCACTATCCTCTTGAATAAATGTTACCATTACACAGGGGATAACCTTAGCTACAGTGTTGAAACAGTCCATTTCCCGTGCTATCACTATCCTCTTGAATAAATGTTACCATTACACAGGGGATAAGCTTAGCTAGGTGTTGAAACAATTCATTTTCCCATGGTATGCCTATTCTCTTATATAACGTTATAACTAATCAGGGGATAACCTTGGCGAGGTGTTGAAACACCTCATTTCCTATAGTATCCCTATCCTCTTACATAAATGTTACCATTACACAGGGGATAACCTTAGTTACAGTGTTGAAACAGTCCATTTCCCGTGCTATCACTATCCTCTTGAATAAATGTTACCATTACACAGGGGATAAGCTTAGCTAGGTGTTGAAACAATTCATTTTCCCATGGTATACCTATTCTCTTACATAAAGTTATAACTGCACAGGGGATAACCTTGGCTAGGTGTTGAAGCACCTCATTTCGCATAGTATTCCTATCCTCTTACATAAAGGTTACAATTACACAGGGGATAACATTAGCTACAGTGTTGAAACAGTCCATTTCCCGTGCTTTCACTATCCTCTTACATACAGGTTACAATTACACAGGGAAAAACCTTTGCTACAGTGTTGTAACAGTCCATTTCCCGTGCTACCACTATCCTCTTGAATAAATGTTACCATTATACAGAGGATAAGCTTAGCTAGGTGTTGAAACAATTCATTTTCCCATGGTATACCTATTCTCTTACATAAAGTTATAACTATCAGGGCACACATTGGCTAGGTGTTAAAACACCTCATTTCCCATAGTATTCGTATCCTCTTACATAAAGGTTACAATTACACAGGGGATAACCTTAGCTACAGTGTTGAAACAGTCAATTTCCCGTGCTATCACCATCCTCTTACATAAAGTTATAACTACACAGAGAATAACCTTAGTTACAGTGTTGAAACAGTCCATTTCCCGTGCTATCACTATCCTCTTGAATAAATGTTACCATTACACAGGGGATAACCTTAGCTACAGTGTTGAAACAGTCCATTTCCCGTGGTATCACTATCCTCTCACATAAAGGTTACCATTACACAGGGGATAACCTTAGCTACAGGTTTAAAACAGTCCATTTCCCGTGCTATCACTATCCTCTTGAATAAAAGTTCCCATTACACAGGGGATAAGCTTAGCTAGGTGTTGAAACAGTCCATTTCCCGTGCTATCACTATCCCTTGAATAAATGTTACCATTACGCAGGGGATAACCTTAGCTACAGGTTTGAAACAGTCCATTTTCCGTGCTATCACTATCCTCTAGAATAAAAGTTACCATTACACAGGGGATAAGCTTAGCTAGGTGTTGAAACAGTCCATTTCCCGTGCTATCTCTATCCTCTTGAATAAATGTTACCATTACACAGGGGATAACCTTAGCTACAGTGTTGAAACAGTCCATTTCCCGTGCTATCACTATCCTCTTGAATAAATGTTACCATTACGCAGGGGATAAGCTTAGCTAGGTGCTGAAACAGTGCATTTCCCGTGCTGTCACTATCCTCTTGAATAAATGTTACCATTACACAGGGGATAACCTTAGCTACAGTTTTGAAACAGTCCATTTCCCGTGCTATCACTATCCTCTTGAATAAACGTTACCATTACACAGGGGATAAGCTTAGCTAGGTGTTGAAACAGTCCATTTCCCGTGCTATCTCTATCCTCTTGAATAAATGTTACCATTACACAGGGGATAACCTTAGCTACAGAGTTGAAACAGTCCATTTCCCGTGCTATCACTATCCTCTTGAATAAATGTTACCATTACGCAGGGGATAAGCTTAGCTAGGTGCTGAAACAGTCCATTTCCCGTGCTATCACTATCCTCTTGAATAAATGTTACCATTACACAGGGGATAACCTTAGCTATAGTGTTGAAACAGTCCATTTCCCGTGCTATCACTATCCTCTTGAATAAAAGATCCCATTACACAGGGGATAAGCTTAGCTAGGTGTTGAAACAGTCCATTTCCCGTGCTATCACTATCCTCTTGAATAAATGTTACCATTACGCAGGGGATAACCTTAGCTACAGGTTTGAAACAGTCCATTTCCCGTGCTATCACTATCCTCTTGAATAAACGTTACCATTACACAGGGGATAAGCTTAGCTAGGTGTTGAAACAGTCCATTTCCGTGCTATCTCTATCCTCTTGAATAAATGTTACCATTACACAGGGGATAACCTTAGCTACAGAGTTGAAACAGTCCATTTCCCGTGCTATCACTATGCTCTTGAATAAATGTTACCATTACACAGGAGATAAGCTTAGCTAGGTGTTGAAACAGTCCATTTCCCGTGCTATCACTATCCTCTTGAATAAATGTTACCTATACACAGGGGATAAGCTAAGCTAGGTGTTGAAACAGTCCATTTCCCGTGCTATCACTATCCTCTTGAATAAATGTTACCATTACACAGGGGATAACCTTAGCTACAGTGTTGAAACAGTCGATTTCCCGTGCTATCACTACCTTCTTGAATAAATGTTACCATTACGCAGGGGATAACCTAAGCTACAGGTTTGAAACAGTCCATTTCCCGTGCTATCACTATCCTCTTGAATAAAAGTTCCCATTACACAGGGGATAAGCTAAGCTAGGTGTTGAAACAGTCCATTTCCCGTGCTATCACTATCCTCTTGAATAAATGTTACCATTACACAGGGGATAAGCTAAGCTAGGTGTTGAAACAGTCCATTTCCCGTGCTATCACTATCCTCTTGAATAAATGTTACCATTACACAGGGGATAACCTTAGCTACAGTGTTGAAACAGTCGATTTCCCGTGCTATCACTACCTTCTTGAATAAATGTTACCATTACGCAGGGGATAACGTAAGCTACAGGTTTGAAACAGTCCATTTCCCGTGCTATCACTATCCTCTTGAATAAAAGTTCCCATTACACAGGGGATAAGCTTAGCTAGGTGTTGAAACAGTCCATTTCCCGTGCTATCACTATCCCTTGAATAAATGTTACCATTACACAGGGGATAACCTTAGCTACAGTGTTGAAACAGTCGATTTCCCGTGCTATCACTATCCTCTTGAATAAATGTTACCATTACGCAGGGGATAACCTTAGCTACAGGTTTGAAACAGTCCATTTTCCGTGCTATCACTATCCCTAGAATAAAAGTTACCATTACACAGGGGATAAGCTTAGCTAGGTGTTGAAACAGTCCATTTCCCGTGCTATCTCTATCCTCTTGAATAAATGTTACCATTACACAGGGGATAACCTTAGCTACAGTGTTGAAACAGTCCATTTCCCTTGCTATCACTATCCTCTTGAATAAATGTTACCATTACGCAGGGGATAAGCTTAGCTAGGTGCTGAAACAGTCCATTTCCCGTGCTGTCACTATCCTCTTGAATAAATGTTACCATTACACAGGATATAACCTTAGCTAAGTTTTGAAACAGTCCATTTCCCGTGCTATCACTATCCTCTTGAATAAATGTTACCATTACGCAGGGGATAACCTTAGCTACAGGTTTGAAACAGTCCATTTCCCGTGCTATCACTATCCTCTTGAATAAACGTTATCATTACACAGGGGATAAGCTTAGCTAGGTGTTGAAACAGTCCATTTCCCGTGCTATCTCTATCCTCTTGAATAAATGTTACCATTACACAGGGGATAACCTTAGCTACAGAGTTGAAACAGTCCATTTCCCGTGCTATCACTATCCTCTTGAATAAATGTTACCATTACGCAGGGGATAAGCTTAGCTAGGTGCTGAAACAGTCCATTTCCCGTGCTATCACTATCCTCTTGAATAAATGTTACCATTACACAGGGGATAACCTTAGCTACAGTGTTGAAACAGTCCATTTCCCGTGCTATCACTATCCTCTTGAATAAAAGTTCCCATTACACAGGGGATAAGCTTAGCTAGGTGTTGAAACAGTCCATTTCCCGTGCTGTCACTATCCTCTTGAATAAATGTTACCATTACACAGGGGATAACCTTAGCTACAGTGTTGAAACAGTCGATTCCCGTGCTATCATTATCCTCTTGAATAAATGTTACCATTACGCAGGGGATAACCTTAGCTACAGGTTTGAAACAGTCCATTTCCCGTGCTATCACTATCCTCTTGAATAAAAGTTACCATTACGCGGGGGATAAGCTTAGCTAGGTGTTGAAACAGTCCATTTCCCGTGCTATCTCTATCCTCTTGAATAAATGTTACCATTACACAGGGGATAACCTTAGCTACAGTGTTGAAACGGTCCATTTCCCGTGCTAGCACTATCCTCTTGAATAAATGTTACCATTACGCAGGGGATAAGCTTAGCTAGCTGCTGAAACAGTCCATTTCCCGTGCTGTCACTATCCTCTTGAATAAATGTTACCATTACACAGGGGATAACCTTAGCTACAGTTTTGAAACAGTCCATTTCCCGTGCTATCACTATCCCCTTGAATAAATGTTACCATTACGCAGGGGATAACCTTAGCTACAGGTTTGAAACAGTCCATTTCCCGTGCTATCACTATCCTCTTGAATAAAAGTTACCATTACACAGGGGATAAGCTTAGCTAGGTGTTGAAACAGTCCATTTCGGTGCTATCACTATCCTCTTGAATAAATGTTACCATTACGCAGGGGATAAGCTTAGCTAGGTGCTGAAACAGTCCATTTCCCGTGCTATCACTATCCTCTTGAATAAATGTTACCATTACTAAGGGGATAACCTTAGCTACAGTGTTGAAACAGTCCATTTCCCGTGCTATCACTATTCTCTTGAATAAATGTTACCATTACACAGGAGATAACCTTAGATACAGTGGTGAAACAGTCCATTTCCCGTGCTATCACTATGCTCTTGAATAAATGTTACCATTTCACAGGAGATAAGCTTAGCTAGGTGTTGAAACAGTCCATTTCCCGTGCTATCACTATCCTCTTGAATAAATGTTACCATTACACAGGGGATAACCTTAGCTACAGCGTTGAAACGGTCCATTTCCCGTGCTATCACTATCCTCTTGAATAAATGTTACCATTACACAGGGGATAAGCTTAGCTAGGTGTTGAAACAATTCATTTTCCCATGGTATACCTATTCTCTTACATAAAGTTATAACTGCACAGGGGATAACCTTGGCTAGGTGTTGAAACACCTCATTTCCCATAGTATTCCTATCCTCTTACATAAAGGTTACAATTACACAGGGGATAACATTAGCTACAGTGTTGAAACAGTCCATTTCCCGTGCTTTCACTATCCTCTTACATACAGGTTACAATTACACAGGGGAAAACCTTAGCTACAGTGTTGAAACAGTCCATTTCCCGTGCTACCACTATCCTCTTGAATAAATGTTACCATTATACAGAAGATAATTTTAGCTAGGTGTTGAAACAATTCATTTTCCAAGGGTATACCTATTCTCTTACATAAAGTTATAACTATCAGGGCATCACCTTGGCTAGGTGTTGAAACACCTCATTTCCCATAGTATTCCTATCCTCTTACATGAAGGTTACAATTACACAGGGGATAACCTTAGTTACAGTGTTGAAACAGTCCATTTCCCGTGCTATCACTATCCTCTTGAATAAATGTTACCATTACACAGGGGATAAGCTTAGCTAGGTGTTGAAACAATTCATTTTCCCATGGTATACCTATTCTCTTACATAAAGTTATAACTGCACAGGGGATAACCTTGGCTAGGTGTTGAAGCACCTCATTTCGCATAGTATTCCTATCCTCTTACATAAAGGTTACAATTACACAGGGGATAACATTAGCTACAGAGTTGAAACAGTCCATTTCCCGTGCTTTCACTATCCTCTTACATACAGGTTACAATTACACAGGGAAAAACCTTTGCTACAGTGTTGTAACAGTCCATTTCCCGTGCTACCACTATCCTCTTGAATAAATGTTACCATTATACAGAGGATAAGCTTAGCTAGGTGTTGAAACAATTCATTTTCCCATGGTATACCTATTCTCTTACATAAAGTTATAACTATCAGGGCACACATTGGCTAGGTGTTAAAACACCTCATTTCCCATAGTATTCCTATCCTCTTACATAAAGGTTACAATTACACAGGGGATAACCTTAGCTACAGTGTTGAAACAGTCAATTTCCCGTGCTATCACCATCCTCTTACATAAAGTTATAACTACACAGAGAATAACCTTAGTTACAGTGTTCAAACAGTCCATTTCCCGTGCTATCACTATCCTCTTGAATAAATGTTACCATTACACAGGGGATAACCTTAGCTACAGTGTTGAAACAGTCCATTTCCCGTGGTATCACTATCCTCTCACATAAAGGTTACCATTACACAGGGGATAACCTTAGCTACAGGTTTAAAACAGTCCATTTCCCGTGCTATCACTATCCTCTTGAATAAAAAATCCCATTACACAGGGGATAAGCTTAGCTAGGTGTTGAAACAGTCCATTTCCCGTGCTATCACTATCCCTTGAATAAATGTTACCATTACACAGGGGATAACCTTAGCTACAGTGTTGAAACAGTCGATTTCCCGTGCTATCACTATCCTCTTGAATAAATGTTACCATTACGCAGGGGATAACCTTAGCTACAGGTTTGAAACAGTCCATTTTCCGTGCTATCACTATCCTCTAGAATAAAAGTTACCATTACACAGGGGATAAGCTTAGCTAGGTGTTGAAACAGTCCATTTCCCGTGCTATCTCTATCCTCTTGAATAAATGTTACCATTACACAGGGGATAACCTTAGCTACAGTGTTGAAACAGTCCATTTCCCGTGCTATCACTATCCTCTTGAATAAATGTTACCATTACGCAGGGGATAAGCTTAGCTAGGTGCTGAAACAGTGCATTTCCCGTGCTGTCACTATCCTCTTGAATAAATGTTACCATTACACAGGGGATAACCTTAGCTACAGTTTTGAAACAGTCCATTTCCCGTGCTATCACTATCCTCTTGAATAAACGTTACCATTACACAGGGGATAAGCTTAGCTAGGTGTTGAAACAGTCCATTTCCCGTGCTATCTCTATCCTCTTGAATAAATGTTACCATTACACAGGGGATAACCTTAGCTACAGAGTTGAAACAGTCCATTTCCCGTGCTATCACTATCCTCTTGAATAAATGTTACCATTACGCAGGGGATAAGCTTAGCTAGGTGCTGAAACAGTCCATTTCCCGTGCTATCACTATCCTCTTGAATAAATGTTACCATTACACAGGGGATAACCTTAGCTATAGTGTTGAAACAGTCCATTTCCCGTGCTATCACTATCCTCTTGAATAAATGTTACCATTACACAGGGGATAAGCTTAGCTAGGTGTTGAAACAATTCATTTTCCCATGGTATGCCTATTCTCTTATATAACGTTATAACTAATCAGGGGATAACCTTGGCGAGGTGTTGAAACACCTCATTTCCTATAGTATCCCTATCCTCTTACATAAATGTTACCATTACACAGGGGATAACCTTAGTTACAGTGTTGAAACAGTCCATTTCCCGTGCTATCACTATCCTCTTGAATAAATGTTACCATTACACAGGGGATAAGCTTAGCTAGGTGTTGAAACAATTCATTTTCCCATGGTATACCTATTCTCTTACATAAAGTTATAACTGCACAGGGGATAACCTTGGCTAGGTGTTGAAGCACCTCATTTCGCATAGTATTCCTATACTCTTACATAAAGGTTACAATTACACAGGGGATAACATTAGCTACAGTGTTGAAACAGTCCATTTCCCGTGCTTTCACTATCCTCTTACATACAGGTTACAATTACACAGGGAAAAACCTTTGCTACAGTGTTGTAACAGTCCATTTCCCGTGCTACCACTATCCTCTTGAATAAATGTTACCATTATACAGAGGATAAGCTTAGCTAGGTGTTGAAACAATTCATTTTCCCATGGTATACCTATTCTCTTACATAAAGTTATAACTATCAGGGCACACATTGGCTAGGTGTTAAAACACCTCATTTCCCATAGTATTCGTATCCTCTTACATAAAGGTTACAATTACACAGGGGATAACCTTAGCTACAGTGTTGAAACAGTCAATTTCCCGTGCTATCACCATCCTCTTACATAAAGTTATAACTACACAGAGAATAACCTTAGTTACAGTGTTGAAACAGTCCATTTCCCGTGCTATCACTATCCTCTTGAATAAATGTTACCATTACACAGGGGATAACCTTAGCTACAGTGTTGAAACAGTCCATTTCCCGTGGTATCACTATCCTCTCACATAAAGGTTACCATTACACAGGGGATAACCTTAGCTACAGGTTTAAAACAGTCCATTTCCCGTGCTATCACTATCCTCTTGAATAAAAGTTCCCATTACACAGGGGATAAGCTCAGCTAGGTGTTGAAACAGTCCATTTCCCGTGCTATCACTATCCCTTGAATAAATGTTACCATTACGCAGGGGATAACCTTAGCTACAGGTTTGAAACAGTCCATTTTCCGTGCTATCACTATCCTCTAGAATAAAAGTTACCATTACACAGGGGATAAGCTTAGCTAGGTGTTGAAACAGTCCATTTCCCGTGCTATCTCTATCCTCTTGAATAAATGTTACCATTACACAGGGGATAACCTTAGCTACAGTGTTGAAACAGTCCATTTCCCGTGCTATCACTATCCTCTTGAATAAATGTTACCATTACGCAGGGGATAAGCTTAGCTAGGTGCTGAAACAGTGCATTTCCCGTGCTGTCACTATCCTCTTGAATAAATGTTACCATTACACAGGGGATAACCTTAGCTACAGTTTTGAAACAGTCCATTTCCCGTGCTATCACTATCCTCTTGAATAAACGTTACCATTACACAGGGGATAAGCTTAGCTAGGTGTTGAAACAGTCCATTTCCCGTGCTATCTCTATCCTCTTGAATAAATGTTACCATTACACAGGGGATAACCTTAGCTACAGAGTTGAAACAGTCCATTTCCCGTGCTATCACTATCCTCTTGAATAAATGTTACCATTACGCAGGGGATAAGCTTAGCTAGGTGCTGAAACAGTCCATTTCCCGTGCTATCACTATCCTCTTGAATAAATGTTACCATTACACAGGGGATAACCTTAGCTATAGTGTTGAAACAGTCCATTTCCCGTGCTATCACTATCCTCTTGAATAAAAGATCCCATTACACAGGGGATAAGCTTAGCTAGGTGTTGAAACAGTCCATTTCCCGTGCTATCACTATCCTCTTGAATAAATGTTACCATTACACAGGGGATAACCTTAGCTACAGTGTTGAAACAGTCGATTTCCCGTGCTATCATTATCCTCTTGAATAAATGTTACCATTACGCAGGGGATAACCTTAGCTACAGGTTTGAAACAGTCCATTTCCCGTGCTATCACTATCCTCTTGAATAAAAGTTACCATTACACAGGGGATAAGCTTAGCTAGGTGTTGAAACAGTCCATTTCCCGTGCTATCTCTATCCTCTTGAATAAATGTTACCATTACACAGGGGATAACCTTAGCTACAGTGTTGAATCGGTCCATTTCCCGTGCTAGCACTATCCTCTTGAATAAATGTTACCATTACGCAGGGGATAAGCTTAGCTAGCTGCTGAAACAGTCCATTTCCCGTGCTGTCACTATTCTCTTGAATAAATGTTACCATTACACAGGGGATAACCTTAGCTACAGTTTTGAAACAGTCCATTTCCCGTGCTATCACTATCCCCTTGAATAAATGTTACCATTACGCAGGAGATAACCTTAGCTACAGGTTTGAAACAGTCCATTTCCCGTGCTATCACTATCCTCTTGAATAAAAGTTACCATTACACAGGGGATAAGCTGAGCTAGGTGTTGAAACAGTCCATTTCCCGTGCTAAATCTATCCTCTTGAATAAATGTTACCATTGCACAGGGGATAACCTTAGCTACAGTGTTGAAACAGTCCATTTCCCGTGCTATTACTATCCTCTTGAATAAATGTTACCATTACGCAGGGGATAAGCTTAGCTAGGTGCTGAAACAGTCCATTTCCCGTGCTATCACTATCCTCTTGAATAAATGTTACCATTACACAGGGGATAACCTTAGCTACAGTGTTGAAACAGTCCATTTCCCGTGCTATCACTATCCTCTTGAATAAAAGTTCCCATTACACAGGGGATAAGCTTAGCTAGGTGTTGAAACAGTCCATTTCCCGTGCTATCACTATCCCTTGAATAAATGTTACCATTACACAGGGGATAACCTTAGCTACAGTGTTGAAACAGTGGATTTCCCGTGCTATCACTATCCTCTTGAATAAATGTTACCATTACGCAGGGGATAACCTTAGCTACAGGTTTGAAACAGTCCATTTTCCGTGCTATCACTATCCCCTAGAATAAAAGTTACCATTACACAGGGGATAAGCTTAGCTAGGTGTTGAAACAGTCCATTTCCCGTGCTATCTCTATCCTCTTGAATAAATGTTACCATTACACAGGGGATAACCTTAGCTACAGTGTTGAAACAGTCCATTTCCCTTGCTATCACTATCCTCTTGAATAAATGTTACCATTACGCAGGGGATAAGCTTAGCTAGGTGCTGAAACAGTCCATTTCCCGTGCTGTCACTATCCTCTTGAATAAATGTTACCATTACACAGGGGATAACCTTAGCTAAGTTTTGAAACAGTCCATTTCCCGTGCTATCACTATCCTCTTGAATAAATGTTACCATTACGCAGGGGATAACCTTAGCTACAGGTTTGAAACAGTCCATTTCCCGTGCTATCACTATCCTCTTGAATAAACGTTATCATTACACAGGGGATAAGCTTAGCTAGGTGTTGAAACAGTCCATTTCCCGTGCTATCTCTATCCTCTTGAATAAATGTTACCATTACACAGGGGATAACCTTAGCTACAGAGTTGAAACAGTCCATTTCCCGTGCTATCACTATCCTCTTGAATAAATGTTACCATTACGCAGGGGATAAGCTTAGCTAGGTGCTGAAACAGTCCATTTCCCGTGCTATCACTATCCTCTTGAATAAATGTTACCATTACACAGGGGATAACCTTAGCTACAGTGTTGAAACAGTCCATTTCCCGTGCTATCACTATCCTCTTGAATAAAAGTTCCCATTACACAGGGGATAAGCTTAGCTAGGTGTTGAAACAGTCCATTTCCCGTGCTGTCACTATCCTCTTGAATAAATGTTACCATTACACAGGGGATAACCTTAGCTACAGTGTTGAAACAGTCGATTTCCCGTGCTATCATTATCCTCTTGAATAAATGTTACCATTACGCAGGGGATAACCTTAGCTACAGGTTTGAAACAGTCCATTTCCCGTGCTATCACTATCCTCTTGAATAAAAGTTACCATTACGCGGGGGATAAGCTTAGCTAGGTGTTGAAACAGTCCATTTCCCGTGCTATCTCTATCCTCTTGAATAAATGTTACCATTACACAGGGGATAACCTTAGCTACAGTGTTGAAACGGTCCATTTCCCGTGCTAGCACTATCCTCTTGAATAAATGTTACCATTACGCAGGGGATAAGCTTAGCTAGCTGCTGAAACAGTCCATTTCCCGTGCTGTCACTATCCTCTTGAATAAATGTTACCATTACACAGGGGATAACCTTAGCTACAGTTTTGAAACAGTCCATTTCCCGTGCTATCACTATCCCCTTGAATAAATGTTACCATTACGCAGGGGATAACCTTAGCTACAGGTTTGAAACAGTCCATTTCCCGTGCTATCACTATCCTCTTGAATAAAAGTTACCATTACACAGGGGATAAGCTTAGCTAGGTGTTGAAACAGTCCATTTCCCGTGCTATCACTATCCTCTTGAATAAATGTTACCATTACGCAGGGGATAAGCTTAGCTAGGTGCTGAAACAGTCCATTTCCCGTGCTATCACTATCCTCTTGAATAAATGTTACCATTACTAAGGGGATAACCTTAGCTACAGTGTTGAAACAGTCCATTTCCCGTGCTATCACTATTCTCTTGAATAAATGTTACCATTACACAGGAGATAACCTTAGATACAGTGGTGAAACAGTCCATTTCCCGTGCTATCACTATGCTCTTGAATAAATGTTACCATTTCACAGGAGATAAGCTTAGCTAGGTGTTGAAACAGTCCATTTCCCGTGCTATCACTATCCTCTTGAATAAATGTTACCATTACACAGGGGATAACCTTAGCTACAGCGTTGAAACGGTCCATTTCCCGTGCTATCACTATCCTCTTGAATAAATGTTACCATTACACAGGGGATAAGCTAAGCTAGGTGTTGAAACAATTCATTTTCCCATGGTATACCTATTCTCTTATATAAAGCTATAACTACACAGGGGATAACCTTGGCTAGGTGTTGAAACACCTCATTTCCCATAGTATCCCTATGCTCTTACATAAATGTTACCATTACACAGGGGATAACCTTAGCTACAGTGTTGAAACAGTCCATTTCCCGTGCTATCACTATCCTCTTGAATAAATGTTACCATTACACAGGGGATAAGCTTAGCTAGGTGTTGAAACAATTCATTTTCCCATGGTATACCTATTCTCTTACATAAAGTTATAACTGCACAGGGGATAACCTTGGCTAGGTGTTGAAACACCTCATTTCCCATAGTATTCCTATCCTCTTACATAAAGGTTACAATTACACAGGGGATAACATTAGCTACAGTGTTGAAACAGTCCATTTCCCGTGCTTTCACTATCCTCTTACATACAGGTTACAATTACACAGGGGAAAACCTTAGCTACAGTGTTGAAACAGTCCATTTCCCGTGCTACCACTATCCTCTTGAATAAATGTTACCATTATACAGAAGATAATTTTAGCTAGGTGTTGAAACAATTCATTTTCCAAGGGTATACCTATTCTCTTACATAAAGTTATAACTATCAGGGCATCACCTTGGCTAGGTGTTGAAACACCTCATTTCCCATAGTATTCCTATCCTCTTACATGAAGGTTACAATTACACAGGGGATAACCTTAGTTACAGTGTTGAAACAGTCCATTTCCCGTGCTATCACTATCCTCTTGAATAAATGTTACCATTACACAGGGGATAAGCTTAGCTAGGTGTTGAAACAATTCATTTTCCCATGGTATACCTATTCTCTTACATAAAGTTATAACTGCACAGGGGATAACCTTGGCTAGGTGTTGAAGCACCTCATTTCGCATAGTATTCCTATCCTCTTACATAAAGGTTACAATTACACAGGGGATAACATTAGCTACAGAGTTGAAACAGTCCATTTCCCGTGCTTTCACTATCCTCTTACATACAGGTTACAATTACACAGGGAAAAACCTTTGCTACAGTGTTGTAACAGTCCATTTCCCGTGCTACCACTATCCTCTTGAATAAATGTTACCATTATACAGAGGATAAGCTTAGCTAGGTGTTGAAACAATTCATTTTCCCATGGTATACCTATTCTCTTACATAAAGTTATAAGTATCAGGGCACACATTGGCTAGGTGTTAAAACACCTCATTTCCCATAGTATTCCTATCCTCTTACATAAAGGTTACAATTACACAGGGGATAACCTTAGCTACAGTGTTGAAACAGTCAATTTCCCGTGCTATCACCATCCTCTTACATAAAGTTATAACTACACAGAGAATAACCTTAGTTACAGTGTTCAAACAGTCCATTTCCCGTGCTATCACTATCCTCTTGAATAAATGTTACCATTACACAGGGGATAACCTTAGCTACAGTGTTGAAACAGTCCATTTCCCGTGGTATCACTATCCTCTCACATAAAGGTTACCATTACACAGGGGATAACCTTAGCTACAGGTTTAAAACAGTCCATTTCCCGTGCTATCACTATCCTCTTGAATAAAAAATCCCATTACACAGGGGATAAGCTTAGCTAGGTGTTGAAACAGTCCATTTCCCGTGCTATCACTATCCCTTGAATAAATGTTACCATTACACAGGGGATAACCTTAGCTACAGTGTTGAAACAGTCGATTTCCCGTGCTATCACTATCCTCTTGAATAAATGTTACCATTACGCAGGGGATAACCTTAGCTACAGGTTTGAAACAGTCCATTTTCCGTGCTATCACTATCCTCTAGAATAAAAGTTACCATTACACAGAGGATAAGCTTAGCTAGGTGTTGAAACAGTCCATTTCCCGTGCTATCTCTATCCTCTTGAATAAATGTTACCATTACACAGGGGATAACCTTAGCTACAGTGTTGAAACAGTCCATTTCCCGTGCTATCACTATCCTCTTGAATAAATGTTACCATTACGCAGGGGATAAGCTTAGCTAGGTGCTGAAACAGTGCATTTCCCGTGCTGTCACTATCCTCTTGAATAAATGTTACCATTACACAGGGGATTACCTTAGCTACAGTTTTGAAACAGTCCATTTCCCGTGCTATCACTATCCTCTTGAATAAACGTTACCATTACACAGGGGATAAGCTTAGCTAGGTGTTGAAACAGTCCATTTCCCGTGCTATCTCTATCCTCTTGAATAAATGTTACCATTACACAGGGGATAACCTTAGCTACAGAGTTGAAACAGTCCATTTCCCGTGCTATCACTATCCTCTTGAATAAATGTTACCATTACGCAGGGGATAAGCTTAGCTAGGTGCTGAAACAGTCCATTTCCCGTGCTATCACTATCCTCTTGAATAAATGTTACCATTACACAGGGGATAACCTTAGCTATAGTGTTGAAACAGTCCATTTCCCGTGCTATCACTATCCTCTTGAATAAAAGTTCCCATTACACAGGGGATAAGCTTAGCTAGGTGTTGAAACAGTCCATTTCCCGTGCTATCACTATCCTCTTGAATAAATGTTACCATTACACAGGGGATAACCTTAGCTACAGTGTTGAAACAGTCGATTTCCCGTGCTATCATTATCCTCTTGAATAAATGTTACCATTACGCAGGGGATAACCTTAGCTACAGGTTTGAAACAGTCCATTTCCCGTGCTATCACTATCCTCTTGAATAAAAGTTACCATTACACAGGGGATAAGCTTAGCTAGGTGTTGAAACAGTCCATTTCCCGTGCTATCTCTATCCTCTTGAATAAATGTTACCATTACACAGGGGATAACCTTAGCTACAGTGTTGAATCGGTCCATTTCCCGTGCTAGCACTATCCTCTTGAATAAATGTTACCATTACGCAGGGGATAAGCTTAGCTAGCTGCTGAAACAGTCCATTTCCCGTGCTGTCACTATCCTCTTGAATAAATGTTACCATTACACAGGGGATAACCTTAGCTACAGTTTTGAAACAGTCCATTTCCCGTGCTATCACTCTCCCCTTGAATAAATGTTACCATTACGCAGTGGATAACCTTAGCTACAGGTTTGTAACAGTCCATTTCCCGTGCTATCACTATCCTCTTGAATAAAAGTTACCATTACACAGGGGATAAGCTGAGCTAGGTGTTGAAACAGTCCATTTCCCGTGCTAAATCTATCCTCTTGAATAAATGTTACCATTGCACAGGGGATAACCTTAGCTACAGTGTTGAAACAGTCCATTTCCCGTGCTATCACTATCCTCTTGAATAAATGTTTCCATTACGCAGGGGATAAGCTTAGCTAGGTGCTGAAACAGTCCATTTCCCGTGCTATCACTATCCTCTTGAATAAATGTTACCATTACACAGGGGATAACCTTAGCTACAGTGTTGAAACAGTCCATTTCCCGTGCTATCACTATCCTCTTGAATAAAAGTTCCCATTACACAGGGGATAAGCTTAGCTAGGTGTTGAAACAGTCCATTTCCCGTGCTATCACTATCCCTTGAATAAATGTTACCATTACACAGGAGATAACCTTAGCTACAGTGTTGAAACAGTCGATTTCCCGTGCTATCACTATCCTCTTGAATAAATGTTACCATTACGCAGGGGATAACCTTAGCTACAGGTTTGAAACAGTCCATTTTCCGTGCTATCACTATCCCCTAGAATAAAAGTTACCATTACACAGGGGATAAGCTTAGCTAGGTGTTGAAACAGTCCATTTCCCGTGCTATCTCTATCCTCTTGAATAAATGTTACCATTACACAGGGGATAACCTTAGCTACAGTGTTGAAACAGTCCATTTCCCTTGCTATCACTATCCTCTTGAATAAATGTTACCATTACGCAGGGGATAAGCTTAGCTAGGTGCTGAAAGAGTCCATTTCCCGTGCTGTCACTATCCTCTTGAATAAATGTTACCATTACACAGGGGATAACCTTAGCTACAGTTTTGAAACAGTCCATTTCCCGTGCTATCACTATCCTCTTGAATAAATGTTACCATTACGCAGGGGATAACCTTAGCTTCAGGTTTGAAACAGTCCATTTCCCGTGCTATCACTATCCTCTTGAATAAACGTTATCATTACACAGGGGATAAGCTTAGCTAGGTGTTGAAACAGTCCATTTCCCGTGCTATCTCTATCCTCTTGAATAAATGTTACCATTACACAGGGGATAACCTTAGCTACAGAGTTGAAACAGTCCATTTCCCGTGCTATCACTATCCTCTTGAATAAATGTTACCATTACGCAGGGGATAAGCTTAGCTAGGTGCTGAAACAGTCCATTTCCCGTGCTATCACTATCCTCTTGAATAAATGTTACCATTACACAGGGGATAACCTTAGCTACAGTGTTGAAACAGTCCATTTCCCGTGCTATCACTATCCTCTTGAATAAAAGTTCCCATTACACAGGGGATAAGCTTAGCTAGGTGTTGAAACAGTCCATTTCCCGTGCTGTCAGTATCCTCTTGAATAAATGTTACCATTACACAGGGGATGACCTTAGCTACAGTGTTGAAACAGTCGATTTCCCGTGCTATCATTATCCTCTTGAATAAATGTTACCATTACGCAGGGGATAACCTTAGCTACAGGTTTGAAACAGTCCATTTCCCGTGCTATCACTATCCTCTTGAATAAAAGTTACCATTACGCGGGGGATAAGCTTAGCTAGGTGTTGAAACAGTCCATTTCCCGTGCTATCTCTATCCTCTTGAATAAATGTTACCATTACACAGGGGATAACCTTAGCTACAGTGCTGAAACAGTCCATTTCCCGTGCTGTCACTATCCTCTTGAATAAATGTTACCATTACGCAGGGGATAAGCTTAGCTAGCTGCTGAAACAGTCCATTTCCCGTGCTGTCACTATCCTCTTGAATAAATGTTACCATTACACAGGGGATAACCTTAGCTACAGTTTTGAAACAGTCCATTTCCCGTGCTATCACTATCCCCTTGAATAAATGTTACCATTACGCAGGGGATAACCTTAGCTACAGGTTTGAAACAGTCCATTTCCCGTGCTATCACTATCCTCTTGAATAAAAGTTACCATTACACAGGGGATAAGCTTAGCTAGGTGTTGAAACAGTCCATTTCCCGTGCTATCACTATCCTCTTGAATAAATGTTACCATTACGCAGGGGATAAGCTTAGCTAGGTGCTGAAACAGTCCATTTCCCGTGCTATCACTATCCTCTTGAATAAATGTTACCATTAGTAAGGGGATAACCTTAGCTACAGTGTTGAAACAGTCCATTTCCCGTGCTATCACTATTCTCTTGAATAAATGTTACCATTACACAGGAGATAACCTTAGATACAGTGGTGAAACAGTCCATTTCCCGTGCTATCACTATGCTCTTGAATAAATGTTACCATTTCACAGGAGATAAGCTTAGCTAGGTGTTGAAACAGTCCATTTCCCGTGCTATCACTATCCTCTTGAATAAATGTTACCATTACACAGGGGATAACCTTAGCTACAGCGTTGAAACGGTCCATTTCCCGTGCTATCACTATCCTCTTGAATAAATGTTACCATTACACAGGGGATAAGCTAAGCTAGGTGTTGAAACAATTCATTTTCCCATGGTATACCTATTCTCTTATATAAAGTTATAACTACACAGGGGATAACCTTGGCTAGGTGTTGAAACACCTCATTTCCCATAGTATCCCTATCCTCTCACATAAATGTTACCATTACACAGGGGATAACCTTAGCTACAGTGTTGAAACAGTCCATTTCCCGTGCTATCACTATCCTCTTGAATAAATGTTACCATTACACAGGGGATAAGCTTAGCTAGGTGTTGAAACAATTCATTTTCCCATGGTATACCTATTCTCTTACATAAAGTTATAACTGCACAGGGGATAACCTTGGCTAGGTGTTGAAACACCTCATTTCCCATAGTATTCCTATCCTCTTACATAAAGGTTACAATTACACAGGGGATAACATTAGCTACAGTGTTGAAACAGTCCATTTCCCGTGCTTTCACTATCCTCTTACATACAGGTTACAATTACACAGGGGAAAACCTTAGCTACAGTGTTGAAACAGTCCATTTCCCGTGCTACCACTATCCTCTTGAATAAATGTTACCATTATACAGAAGATAATTTTAGCTAGGTGTTGAAACAATTCATTTTCCAAGGGTATACCTATTCTCTTACATAAAGTTATAACTATCAGGGCATCACCTTGGCTAGGTGTTGAAACACCTCATTTCCCATAGTATTCCTATCCTCTTACATGAAGGTTACAATTACACAGGGGATAAGCTTAGTTACAGTGTTGAAACAGTCCATTTCCCGTGCTATCACTATCCTCTTGAATAAATGTTACCATTACAAGGAGATAACCTTAGCTACAGTGTTGAAACAGTCCATTTCCCGTGCTATCACTATCCTCTTGAATAAATGTTACCATTACACAGGAGATAAGCTTAGCTGGGTGTTGAAACAGTCCATTTCCCGTGCTATCACTATCCTCTTGAATAAATGTTACCATTACACAGGGGATAACTTTAGCTGCAGTGTTGAAACAGTCCATTTCCCGTGCTATCACTATCCTCTTGAATAAATGTTACCATTACACAGGGGATAAGCTTAGCTAGGTGTTGAAACAATTCATTTTCCCATGGCATACCTATTCTCTTACATAAAGTTATAACTACACAGGGGATAACCTTGGCTAGGTATTGAAACACCTCATTCCCCATAGTATTCCTATCCTAAAGGTTACAATTACAATGGGGATAACCTCAGCTACAGTGTTGATACAGTCCATTTCCCGTGCTATCACTATCCTCTTGAATAAATGTTACAATTACACAGGGGATAACCTTAGCTACAGTGTTGAAACAGTCCATTTCCTGTGCTATCACTATCCTCTTGAATAAATGTTACCATTACACAGGGGATAAGCTTAGCTACAGTGTTGAAACAGTCCATTTCCCGTGCTATCACTATCCTCTTGAATAAATGTTACCTTTACACAGGAGATAAGCTTAGCTAGGTGTTGAAACAGTCCATTTCCCATGTTATCACTATCCTCTTGAATAAATGTTACCATTACACAGGGGATAACCTTAGCTACAGTGTTGAAACAGTCCATTTCCCGTGCTATCACTATCCTCTTGAATAAATGTTACCATTACACAGGAGATAACCTTAGCTACAGTGTTGAAACAGTCCATTTCCCGTGCTATCACTATGCTCTTGAATAAATGTTACCATTACACAGGAGATAAGCTTAGCTAGGTTTTGAAACAGTCCATTTCCCGTGCTATCACTATCCTCTTGAATAGATGTTACCATTACACAGGGGATAACCTTAGCTACAGTGTTGAAACAGTCCATTTCCCTTGCTTTCACTATTCTCTTGAATAAATGTTACCATTACACAGGGGATAAGCTTAGCTAGGTGTTGAAAAAATTCATTTTCCCATGGTATGCCTATTCTCTTATATAACGTTATAACTACACAGGGGATGACCTTGGCTATATGTTGAAACACCTCATTTCCCATAGTATCCCTATCCTCTTACATAAATGTTACCATTCCACAGGGGATAACCTTAGCTACAGTGTTGAAACAGTCCATTTCCCGTGCTATCACTATCCTCTTGAATAAATGTTACCATTACACAGGGGATAACCTTAGCTACAGTGTTGAAACAGTCCATTTCCCGTGCTATCACTATCCTCTTGAATAAATGTTACCATTACACAGGAGATAACCTTAGCTACAGTGTTGAAACAGTACATTACCCGTGCTATCACTATGCTCTTGAATAAAAGTTACCATTACACAGGAGATAAGCTTAGCTAGGTGTTGAAACAGTCCATTTCCCGTGCTATCACTATCCTCTTGAATAAATGTTACCATTACACAGGGGATAACCTTAGCTACAGTGTTGAAACAGTCCATTTCCCGTGCTATCACTATCCTCTTGAATAAATGTTACCATTACACAGGGGATAAGCTTAGCTAGGTGTTGAAACAATTCATTTTCCCATGGTATGCCTATTCTCTTATATAACGTTATAACTACACAGGGGATAACCTTGGCTAGGTGTTGAAACACCTCATTTCCCATAGTATCCCTATCCTCTTACATAAATGTTACCATTACACAGGGGATAACCTTAGTTACAGTGTTGAAACAGTCCATTTCCCGTGCTATCACTATCCTCTTGAATAAATGTTACCATTACACAGGGGATAAGCTTAGCTAGGTGTTGAAACAATTCATTTTCCCATGGTATACCTATTCTCTTACATAAAGTTATAACTGCACAGGGGATAACCTTGGCTAGGTGTTGAAGCACCTCATTTCGCATAGTATTCCTATCCTCTTACATAAAGGTTACAATTACACAGGGAAAAACCTTTGCTACAGTGTTGAAACAGTCCATTTCCCGTGCTACCACTATCCTCTTGAATAAATGTTACCATTATACAGAGGATAAGCTTAGCTAGGTGTTGAAACAATTCATTTTCCCATGGTATACCTATTCTCTTACATAAAGTTATAACTATCAGGGCATCACATTGGCTAGGTGTTAAAACACCTCATTTCCCATAGTATTCCTATCCTCTTACATAAAGGTTACAATTACACAGGGGATAACCTTAGCTACAGTGTTGAAACAGTCAATTTCCCGTGCTATCACTATCCTCTTACATAAAGTTATAACTACACAGAGAATAACCTTAGTTACAGTGTTGAAACAGTCCATTTCCCGTGCTATCACTATCCTCTTGAATAAATGTTACCATTACACAGGGGATAACCTTAGCTACAGTGTTGAAACAGTCCATTTCCCGTGGTATCACTATCCTCTCACATAAATGTTACCATTACGCAGGGGATAACCTTAGCTACAGGTTTGAAACAGTCCATTTCCCGTGCTATCACTATCCTCTTGAATAAAAGTTACCATTACACAGGGGATAAGCTTAGCTAGGTGTTGAAACAGTCCATTTCCCGTGCTATCTCTATCCTCTTGAATAAATGTTACCATTACACAGGGGATAACCTTAGCTACAGTGTTGAAACGGTCCATTTCCCGTGCTAGCACTATCCTCTTGAATAAATGTTACCATTACGCAGGGGATAAGCTTAGCTAGCTGCTGAAACAGTCCATTTCCCGTGCTGTCACTATCCTCTTGAATAAATGTTACCATTACACAGGGGATAACCTTAGCTACAGTTTTGAAACAGTCCATTTCCCGTGCTATCACTATCCCCTTGAATAAATGTTACCATTACGCAGGGGATAACCTTAGCTACAGGTTTGAAACAGTCCATTTCCCGTGCTATCACTATCCTCTTGAATAAAAGTTACCATTACACAGGGGATAAGCTTAGCTAGGTGTTGAAACAGTCCATTTCCCGTGCTAAATCTATCCTCTTGAATAAATGTTACCATTGCACAGGGGATAACCTTAGCTACAGTGTTGAAACAGTCCATTTCCCGTGCTATCACTATCCTCTTGAATAAATGTTACCATTACGCAGGGGATAAGCTTAGCTAGGTGCTGAAACAGTCCATTTCCCGTGCTATCACTATCCTCTTGAATAAATGTTACCATTACACAGGGGATAACCTTAGCTACAGTGTTGAAACAGTCCATTTCCCGTGCTATCACTATCCTCTTGAATAAAAGTTCCCATTACACAGGGGATAAGCTTAGCTAGGTGTTGAAACAGTCCATTTCCCGTGCTATCACTATCCCTTGAATAAATGTTACCATTACACAGGGGATAACCTTAGCTACAGTGTTGAAACAGTCGATTTCCCGTGCTATCACTATCCTCTTGAATAAATGTTACCATTACGCAGGGGATAACCTTAGCTACAGGTTTGAAACAGTCCATTTTCCGTGCTATCACTATCCCCTAGAATAAAAGTTACCATTACACAGGGGATAAGCTTAGCTAGGTGTTGAAACAGTCCATTTCCCGTGCTATCTCTATCCTCTTGAATAAATGTTACCATTACACAGGGGATAACCTTAGCTACAGTGTTGAAACAGTCCATTTCCCTTGCTATCACTATCCTCTTGAATAAATGTTACCATTACGCAGGGGATAAGCTTAGCTAGGTGCTGAAACAGTCCATTTCCCGTGCTGTCACTATCCTCTTGAATAAATGTTACCATTACACAGGGGATAACCTTAGCTACAGTTTTGAAACAGTCCATTTCCCGTGCTATCACTATCCTCTTGAATAAATGTTACCATTACACAGGAGATAACCTTAGCTACAGTGTTGAAACAGTACATTACCCGTGCTATCACTATGCTCTTGAATAAAAGTTACCATTACACAGGAGATAAGCTTAGCTAGGTGTTGAAACAGTCCATTTCCCGTGCTATCACTATCCTCTTGAATAAATGTTACCATTACACAGGGGATAACCTTAGCTACAGTGTTGAAACAGTCCATTTCCCGTGCTATCACTATCCTCTTGAATAAATGTTACCATTACACAGGGGATAAGCTTAGCTAGGTGTTGAAACAATTCATTTTCCCATGGTATGCCTATTCTCTTATATAACGTTATAACTACACAGGGGATAACCTTGGCTAGGTGTTGAAACACCTCATTTCCCATAGTATCCCTATCCTCTTACATAAATGTTACCATTACACAGGGGATAACCTTAGTTACAGTGTTGAAACAGTCCATTTCCCGTGCTATCACTATCCTCTTGAATAAATGTTACCATTACACAGGGGATAAGCTTAGCTAGGTGTTGAAACAATTCATTTTCCCATGGTATACCTATTCTCTTACATAAAGTTATAACTGCACAGGGGATAACCTTGGCTAGGTGTTGAAGCACCTCATTTCGCATAGTATTCCTATCCTCTTACATAAAGGTTACAATTACACAGGGGACAACATTAGCTACAGTGTTGAAACAGTCCATTTCCCGTGCTTTCACTATCCTCTTACATACAGGTTACAATTACACAGGGAAAAACCTTTGCTACAGTGTTGAAACAGTCCATTTCCCGTGCTACCACTATCCTCTTGAATAAATGTTACCATTATACAGAGGATAAGCTTAGCTAGGTGTTGAAACAATTCATTTTCCCATGGTATACCTATTCTCTTACATAAAGTTATAACTATCAGGGCATCACATTGGCTAGGTGTTAAAACACCTCATTTCCCATAGTATTCCTATCCTCTTACATAAAGGTTACAATTACACAGGGGATAACCTTAGCTACAGTGTTGAAACAGTCAATTTCCCGTGCTATCACTATCCTCTTACATAAAGTTATAACTACACAGAGAATAACCTTAGTTACAGTGTTGAAACAGTCCATTTCCCGTGCTATCACTATCCTCTTGAATAAATGTTACCATTACACAGGGGATAACCTTAGCTACAGTGTTGAAACAGTCCATTTCCCGTGGTATCACTATCCTCTCACATAAATGTTACCATTACGCAGGGGATAACCTTAGCTACAGGTTTGAAACAGTCCATTTCCCGTGCTATCACTATCCTCTTGAATAAAAGTTACCATTACACAGGGGATAAGCTTAGCTAGGTGTTGAAACAGTCCATTTCCCGTGCTATCTCTATCCTCTTGAATAAATGTTACCATTACACAGGGGATAACCTTAGCTACAGTGTTGAAACGGTCCATTTCCCGTGCTAGCACTATCCTCTTGAATAAATGTTACCATTACGCAGGGGATAACCTTAGCTAGCTGCTGAAACAGTCCATTTCCCGTGCTGTCACTATCCTCTTGAATAAATGTTACCATTACACAGGGGATAACCTTAGCTACAGTTTTGAAACAGTCCATTTCCCGTGCTATCACTATCCCCTTGAATAAATGTTACCATTACGCAGGGGATAACCTTAGCTACAGGTTTGAAACAGTCCATTTCCCGTGCTATCACTATCCTCTTGAATAAAAGTTACCATTACACAGGGGATAAGCTTAGCTAGGTGTTGAAACAGTCCATTTCCCGTGCTAAATCTATCCTCTTGAATAAATGTTACCATTGCACAGGGGATAACCTTAGCTACAGTGTTGAAACAGTCCATTTCCCGTGCTATCACTATCCTCTTGAATAAATGTTACCATTACGCAGGGGATAAGCTTAGCTAGGTGCTGAAACAGTCCATTTCCCGTGCTATCACTATCCTCTTGAATAAATGTTACCATTACACAGGGGATAACCTTAGCTACAGTGTTGAAACAGTCCATTTCCCGTGCTATCACTATCCTCTTGAATAAAAGTTCCCATTACACAGGGGATAAGCTTAGCTAGGTGTTGAAACAGTCCATTTCCCGTGCTATCACTATCCCTTGAATAAATGTTACCATTACACAGGGGATAACCTTAGCTACAGTGTTGAAACAGTCGATTTCCCGTGCTATCACTATCCTCTTGAATAAATGTTACCATTACGCAGGGGATAACCTTAGCTACAGGTTTGAAACAGTCCATTTTCCGTGCTATCACTATCCCCTAGAATAAAAGTTACCATTACACAGGGGATAAGCTTAGCTAGGTGTTGAAACAGTCCATTTCCCGTGCTATCTCTATCCTCTTGAATAAATGTTACCATTACACAGGGGATAACCTTAGCTACAGTGTTGAAACAGTCCATTTCCCTTGCTATCACTATCCTCTTGAATAAATGTTACCATTACGCAGGGGATAAGCTTAGCTAGGTGCTGAAACAGTCCATTTCCCGTGCTGTCACTATCCTCTTGAATAAATGTTACCATTACACAGGGGATAACCTTAGCTACAGTTTTGAAACAGTCCATTTCCCGTGCTATCACTATCCTCTTGAATAAATGTTACCATTACGCAGGGGATAACCTTAGCTACAGGTTTGAAACAGTCCATTTCCCGTGCTATCACTATCCTCTTGAATAAACGTTATCATTACACAGGGGATAAGCTTAGCTAGGTGTTGAAACAGTCCATTTCCCGTGCTATCTCTATCCTCTTGAATAAATGTTACCATTACACAGGGGATAACCTTAGCTACAGAGTTGAAACAGTCCATTTCCCGTGCTATCACTATCCTCTTGAATAAATGTTACCATTACGCAGGGGATAAGCTTAGCTAGGTGCTGAAACAGTCCATTTCCCGTGCTATCACTATCCTCTTGAATAAATGTTACCATTACACAGGGGATAACCTTAGCTACAGTGTTGAAACGGTCCATTTCCCGTGCTAGCACTATCCTCTTGAATAAATGTTACCATTACGCAGGGGATAAGCTTAGCTAGCTGCTGAAACAGTCCATTTCCCGTGCTGTCACTATCCTCTTGAATAAATGTTACCATTACACAGGGGATAACCTTAGCTACAGTTTTGAAACAGTCCATTTCCCGTGCTATCACTATCCCCTTGAATAAATGTTACCATTACGCAGGGGATAACCTTAGCTACAGGTTTGAAACAGTCCATTTCCCGTGCTATCTCTATCCTCTTGAATAAATGTTACCATTACACAGGGGATAACCTTAGCTACAGTGTTGAAACAGTCCATTTCCCGTGCTATCACTATCCTCTTGAATAAATGTTACCATTACGCAGGGGATAAGCTTAGCTAGGTGCTGAAACAGTCCATTTCCCGTGCTGTCACTATCCTCTTGAATAAATATTACGATTACACAGGGGATAACCTTAGCTACAGTTTTGAAACAGTCCATTTCCCGTGCTATCACTATCCTCTTGAATAAACGTTACCATTACACAGGGGATAAGCTTAGCTAGGTGTTGAAACAGTCCATTTCCCGTGCTATCTCTATCCTCTTGAATAAATGTTACCATTACACAGGGGATAACCTTAGCTACAGAGTTGAAACAGTCCATTTCCCGTGCTATCACTATCCTCTTGAATAAATGTTACCATTACGCAGGGGATAAGCTTAGCTAGGTGCTGAAACAGTCCATTTCCCGTGCTATCACTATCCTCTTGAATAAATGTTACCATTACACAGGGGATAACCTTAGCTACAGTGTTGAAACAGTCCATTTCCCGTGCTATCACTATCCTCTTGAATAAAAGTTCCCATTACACAGGGGATAAGCTTAGCTAGGTGTTGAAACAGTCCATTTCCCGTGCTATCACTATCCTCTTGAATAAATGTTACCATTACACAGGGGATAACCTTAGCTACAGTGTTGAAACAGTCGATTTCCCGTGCTATCATTATCCTCTTGAAAAAATGTTACCATTACGCAGGGGATAACCTTAGCTACAGGTTTGAAACAGTCCATTTCCCGTGCTATCACTATCCTCTTGAATAAAAGTTACCATTACACAGGGGATAAGCTTAGCTAGGTGTTGAAACAGTCCATTTCCCGTGCTATCTCTATCCTCTTGAATAAATGTTACCATTACACAGGGGATAACCTTAGCTACAGTGTTGAAACGGTCCATTTCCCGTGCTAGCACTATCCTCTTGAATAAATGTTACCATTACGCAGGGGATAAGCTTAGCTAGCTGCTGAAACAGTCCATTTCCCGTGCTGTCACTATCCTCTTGAATAAATGTTACCATTACACAGGGGATAACCTTAGCTACAGTTTTGAAACAGTCCATTTCCCGTGCTATCACTATCCCCTTGAATAAATGTTACCATTACGCAGGGGATAACCTTAGCTACAGGTTTGAAACAGTCCATTTCCCGTGCTATCACTATCCTCTTGAATAAAAGTTACCATTACACAGGGGATAAGCTTAGCTAGGTGTTGAAACAGTCCATTTCCCGTGCTATCACTATCCTCTTGAATAAATGTTACCATTACGCAGGCGATAAGCTTAGCTAGGTGCTGAAACAGTCCATTTCCCGTGCTATCACTATCCTCTTGAATAAATGTTACCATTACACAGGGGATAACCTTAGCTACAGTGTTGAAACAGTCCATTTCCCGTGCTATCACTATTCTCTTGAATAAATGTTACCATTACACAGGAGATAACCTTAGATACAGTGGTGAAACAGTCCATTTCCCGTGCTATCACTATGCTCTTGAATAAATGTTACCATTTCACAGGAGATAAGCTTAGCTAGGTGTTGAAACAGTCCATTTCCCGTGCTATCACTATCCTCTTGAATAAATGTTACCATTACACAGGGGATAACCTTAGCTACAGCGTTGAAGCGGTCCATTTCCCGTGCTATCACTATCCTCTTGAATAAATGTTACCATTACACAGGGGATAAGCTAAGCTAGGTGTTGAAACAATTCATTTTCCAATGGTATACCTATTCTCTTATATAAAGTTATAACTACACAGGGGATAACCTTGGCTAGGTGTTGAAACACCTCATTTCCAATAGTATCCCTATCCTCTTACATAAATGTTACCATTACACAGGGGATAACCTTAGCTACAGTGTTGAAACAGTCCATTTCCCGTGCTATCACTATCCTCTTGAATAAATGTTACCATTACACAGGGGATAAGCTTAGCTAGGTGTTGAAACAATTCATTTTCCCATGGTATACCTATTCTCTTACATAAAGTTATAACTGCACAGGGGATAACCTTGGCTAGGTGTTGAAACACCTCATTTCCCATAGTATTCCTATCCTCTTACATAAAGGTTACAATTACACAGGGGATAACATTAGCTACAGTGTTGAAACAGTCCATTTCCCGTGCTTTCACTATCCTCTTACATACAGGTTACAATTACACAGGGGATAACCTTGGCTAGGTGTTGAAACAGTCCATTTCCCGTGCTTTCACTATCCTCTTACATAAAGGTTACAATTACACAGGGGATAACATTAGCTACAGTGTTGAAACAGTCCATTTCCCGTGCTTTCACTATCCTCTTACATACAGGTTACAATTACACAGGGGAAAACCTTAGCTACAGTGTTGAAACAGTCCATTTCCCGTGCTACCACTATCCTCTAGAATAAATGTTACCATTATACAGAAGATAATTTTAGCTAGGTGTTGAAACAATTCATTTTCCAAGGGTATACCTATTCTCTTACATAAAGTTATAACTATCAGGGCATCACCTTGGCTAGGTGTTGAAACACCTCATTTCCCATAGTATTCCTATCCTCTTACATGAAGGTTACAATTACACAGGGGATAAGCTTAGTTACAGTGTTGAAACAGTCCATTTCCCGTGCTATCACTATCCTCTTGAATAAATGTTACCATTACAAGGAGATAACCTTAGCTACAGTGTTGAAACAGTCCATTTCCCGTGCTATCACTATCCTCTTGAATAAATGTTACCATTACACAGGAGATAAGCTTAGCTGGGTGTTGAAACAGTCCATTTCCCGTGCTATCACTATCCTCTTGAATAAATGTTACCATTACACAGGGGATAACTTTAGCTGCAGTGTTGAAACAGTCCATTTCCCGTGCTATCACTATCCTCTTGAATAAATGTTACCATTACACAGGGGATAAGCTTAGCTAGGTGTTGCAACAATTCATTTTCCCATGGTATACCTATTCTCTTACATAAAGTTACAACTACACAGGTGATAACCTTGGCTAGGTGTTGAAACACCTCATTTCCCATAGTATTCCTATCCTCTTACATAAAGGTTACAATTACACAGGGGATAACCTTAGCTACAGTGTTGAAACAGTCCATTTCCCGTGCTATCACTATCCTCTTACATAAAGGTTACAATTATACAGGGGATAACCTTAGCTACAGTGTTGAAACAGTCCATTTCCCGTGCTATCACTATCCTCTTGAATAAATGTTACCATTACACAGGGGATAAGCTTAGCTAGGTGTTGAAACAATTCATTTTCCCATGGCATACCTATTCTCTTTCATAAAGTTATAACTACACAGGGGATAACCTTGGCTAGGTATTGAAACACCTCATTCCCCATAGTATTCCTATCCTAAAGGTTACAATTACAATGGGGATAACCTCAGCTACAGTGTTGATACAGTCCATTTCCCGTGCTATCACTATCCTCTTGAATAAATGTTACAATTACACAGGGGATAACCTTAGCTACAGTGTTGAAACAGTCCATTTCCTGTGCTATCACTATCCTCTTGAATAAATGTTACCATTACACAGGGGATAAGCTTAGCTACAGTGTTGAAACAGTCCATTTCCCGTGCTATCACTATCCTCTTGAATAAATGTTATCTTTACACAGGAGATAAACTTAGCTAGGTGTTGAAACAGTCCATTTCCCATGTTATCACTATCCTCTTGAATAAATGTTACCATTACACAGGGGATAACCTTAGCTACAGTGTTGAAACAGTCCATTTCCCGTGCTATCACTATCCTCTTGAATAAATGTTACCATTACACAGGAGATAACCTTAGCTACAGTGTTGAAACAGTCCATTTCCCGTGCTATCACTATGCTCTTGAATAAATGTTACCATTACACAGGAGATAAGCTTAGCTAGGTTTTGAAACAGTCCATTTCCCGTGCTATCACTATCCTCTTGAATAGATGTTACCATTACACAGGGGATAACCTTAGCTACAGTGTTGAAACAGTTCATTTCCCTTGCTTTCACTATTCTCTTGAATAAATGTTACCATTACACAGGGGATAAGCTTAGCTAGGTGTTGAAAAAATTCATTTTCCCATGGTATGCCTATTCTCTTATATAACGTTATAACTACACAGGGGATAACCTTGGCTATATGTTGAAACACCTCATTTCCCATAGTATCCCTATCCTCTTACATAAATGTTACCATTACACAGGGGATAACCTTAGCTACAGTGTTGAAACAGTCCATTTCCCGTGCTATCACTATCCTCTTGAATAAATGTTACCATTACACAGGGGATAACCTTAGCTACAGTGTTGAAACAGTCCATTTCCCGTGCTATCACTATCCTCTTGAATAAATGTTACCATTACACAGGAGATAACCTTAGCTACAGTGTTGAAACAGTACATTACCCGTGCTATCACTATGCTCTTGAATAAATGTTACCATTACACAGGAGATAAGCTTAGCTAGGTGTTGAAACAGTCCATTTCCCATAGTATCCCTATCCTCTTACATAAATGTTACCATTACACAGGGGATAACCTTAGTTACAGTGTTGAAACAGTCCATTTCCCGTGCTATCACTATCCTCTTGAATAAATGTTACCATTACACAGGGGATAAGCTTAGCTAGGTGTTGAAACAATTCATTTTCCCATGGTATACCTATTCTCTTACATAAAGTTATAACTGCACAGGGGATAACCTTGGCAAGGTGTTGAAGCACCTCATTTCGCATAGTATTCCTATCCTCTTACATAAAGGTTACAATTACACAGGGGACAACATTAGCTACAGTGTTGAAACAGTCCATTTCCCGTGCTTTCACTATCCTCTTACATACAGGTTACAATTACACAGGGAAAAACCTTTGCTACAGTGTTGAAACAGTCCATTTCCCGTGCTACCACTATCCTCTTGAATAAATGTTACCATTATACAGAGGATAAGCGTAGCTAGGTGTTGAAACAATTCATTTTCCCATGGTATACCTATTCTCTTACATAAAGTTATAACTATCAGGGCATCACATTGGCTAGGTGTTAAAACACCTCATTTCCCATAGTATTCCTATCCTCTTACATAAAGGTTACAATTACACAATGGATAACCTTAGCTACAGTGTTGAAACAGTCAATTTCCCGTGCTATCACTATCCTCTTACATAAAGTTATAACTACACAGAGAATAACCTTAGTTACAGTGTTGAAACAGTCCATTTCCCGTGCTATCACTATCCTCTTGAATAAATGTTACCATTACACAGGGGATAACCTTAGCTACAGTGTTGAAACAGTCCATTTCCCGTGGTATCACTATCCTCTCACATAAATGTTACCATTAAGCAGGGGATAACCTTAGCTACAGGTTTGAAACAGTCCATTTCCCGTGCTATCACTATCCTCTTGAATAAAAGTTACCATTACACAGGGGATAAGCTTAGCTAGGTGTTGAAACAGTCCATTTCCCGTGCTATCTCTATCCGCTTGAATAAATGTTACCATTACACAGGGGATAACCTTAGCTACAGTGTTGAAACGGTCCATTTCCCGTGCTAGCACTATCCTCTTGAATAAATGTTACCATTACGCAGGGGATAAGCTTAGCTAGCTGCTGAAACAGTCCATTTCCCGTGCTGTCACTATCCTCTTGAATAAATGTTACCATTACACAGGGGATAACCTTAGCTACACTTTTGAAACAGTCCATTTCCCGTGCTATCACTATCCCCTTGAATAAATGTTACCATTACGCAGGGGATAACCTTAGCTACAGGTTTGAAACAGTCCATTTCCCGTGCTATCTCTATCCTCTTGAATAAATGTTACCATTACACAGTGGATAACCTTAGCTACAGTGTTGAAACAGTCCATTTCCCGTGCTATCACTATCCTCTTGAATAAATGTTACCATTACGCAGGGGATAAGCTTAGCTAGGTGCTGAAACAGTCCATTTCCCGTGCTGTCACTATCCTCTTGAATAAATATTACCATTACACAGGGGATAACCTTAGCTACAGTTTTGAAACAGTCCATTTCCCGTGCTATCACTATCCTCTTGAATAAAAGTTCCCATTACACAGGGGATAAGCTTAGCTAGGTGTTGAAACAGTCCATTTCCCGTGCTATCACTATCCCTTGAATAAATGTTACCATTACACAGGGGATAACCTTAGCTACAGTGTTGAAACAGTCCATTTTCCGTGCTATCACTATCCTCTAGAATAAATGTTACCATTACGCAGGGGATAAGCTTAGCTAGGTGCTGAAACAGTCCATTTTCCGTGCTGTCACTATCCTCTTGAATAAATGTTACCATTACACAGGGGATAACCTTAGCTACAGTTTTGAAACAGTCCATTTCCCGTGCTATCACTATCCTCTTGAATAAATGTTACCATTACGCAGGGGATAACCTTAGCTACAGGTTCGAAACAGTCCATTTCCCGTGCTATCACTATCATCTTGAATAAACGTTATCATTACACAGGGGATAAGCTTAGCTAGGTGTTGAAACAGTACATTTCCCGTGCTATCACTATCCTCTTGAATAAATGTTACCATTACACAGGGGATAACCTTAGCTACAGTTTTGAAACAGTCCATTTCCCGTGCTATCACTATCCTCTTGAATAAATGTTACCATTACGCAGGGGATAACCTTAGCTACAGGTTTGAAACAGTCCATTTCCCGTGCTATCACTATCATCTTGAATAAACGTTATCATTACACAGGGGATAAGCTTAGCTAGGTGTTGAAACAGTACATTTCCCGTGCTATCTCTATCCTCTTGAATAAATGTTACCATTACACAGGGGATAACCTTAGCTACAGAGTTGAAACAGTCCATTTCCCGTGCTATCACTATCCTCTTGAATAAATGTTACCATTACGCAGGGGATAAGCTTAGCTAGGTGCTGAAACAGTCCATTTCCCGTGCTATCACTATCCTCTTGAATAAATGTTACCATTACACAGGGGATAACCTTAGCTACA
This sequence comes from Deroplatys truncata, assembly GCA_030765065.1. Taxonomy (NCBI): domain Eukaryota; kingdom Metazoa; phylum Arthropoda; class Insecta; order Mantodea; family Mantidae; genus Deroplatys; species Deroplatys truncata. The sequence goes on from CM060978.1 coordinate 4,914,550, forward strand.
GTGTTGAAACAGTCCATTTCCCGTGCTATCACTATCCTCTTGAATAAAAGTTCCCATTACACAGGGGATAAGCTTAGCTAGGTGTTGAAACAGTCCATTTCCCGTGCTGTCACTATCCTCTTGAATAAATGTTACCATTACACAGGGGATAACCTTAGCTACAGTGTTGAAACAGTCGATTTCCCGTGCTATCATTATCCTCTTGAATAAATGTTACCATTACGCAGGGGATAACCTTAGCTACAGGTTTGAAACAGTCCATTTCCCGTGCTATCACTATCCTCTTGAATAAAAGTTACCATTACACAGGGGATAAGCTTAGCTAGGTGTTGAAACAGTCCATTTCCCGTGCTTTCTCTATCCTCTTGAATAAATGTTACCATTACACAGGGGATAACCTTAGCTACAGTGTTGAAACGGTCCATTTTCCGTGCTAGCACTATCCTCTTGAATAAATGTTACCATTACGCAGGGGATAAGCTTAGCTAGCTGCTGAAACAGTCCATTTCCCGTGCTGTCACTATCCTCTTGAATAAATGTTACCATTACACAGGGGATAACCTTAGCTACAGTTTTGAAACAGTCCATTTTCCGTGCTATCACTATCCCCTTGAATAAATGTTACCATTACGCAGGGGATAACCTTAGCTACAGGTTTGAAACAGTCCATTTCCCGTGCTATCACTATCCTCTTGAATAAAAGTTACCATTACACAGGGGATAAGCTTAGCTAGGTGTTGAAACAGTCCATTTCCCGTGCTATCTCTATCCTCTTGAATAAATGTTACCATTGCACAGGGGATAACCTTAGCTACAGTGTTGAAACAGTCCATTTCCCGTGCTATCACTATCCTCTTGAATAAATGTTACCATTACGCGGGGGATAAGCTTAGCTAGGTGCTGAAACAGTCCATTTCCCGTGCTATCACTATCCTCTTGAATAAATGTTACCATTACACAGGGGATAACCTTAGCTACAGTGTTGAAACAGTCCATTTCCCGTGCTATCACTATTCTCTTGAATAAATGTTACCATTACACAGGAGATAACCTTAGATACAGTGTTGAAACAGTACATTTCCCGTGCTATCACTATGCTCTTGAATAAATGTTACCATTTCACAGGAGATAAGCTTAGCTAGGTGTTGAAACAGTCCATTTCCCGTGCTATCACTATCCTCTTGAATAAATGTTACCATTACACAGGGGATAACCTTAGCTACAGTGTTGAAACAGTCCATTTCCCGTGCTATCACTATCCTCTTGAATAAATGTTACCATTACACAGGGGATAAGCTTAGCTAGGTGTTGAAACAATTCATTTTCCCATGGTATACCTATTCTCTTACATAAAGTTATAACTGCACAGGGGATAACCTTGGCTAGGTGTTGAAACACCTCATTTCCCATAGTATTCCTATCTTCTTACATAAAGGTTACAATTACACAGGGGATAACATTAGCTACAGTGTTGAAACAGTCCAGTTCCCGTGCTTTCACTATCCTCTTACATACAGGTTACAATTACACAGGGGAAAACCTTAGCTACAGTGTTGAAACAGTCCATTTCCCGTGCTACCACTATCCTCTTGAATAAATGTTACCATTATACAGAAGATAATTTTAGCTAGGTGTTGAAACAATTCATTTTCCAAGGGTATACCTATTCTCTTACATAAAGTTATAACTATCAGGGCATCACCTTGGCTAGGTGTTGAAACACCTCATTTCCCATAGTATTCCTATCCTCTTACATGAAGGTTACAATTACACAGGGGATAAGCTTAGTTACAGTGTTGAAACAGTCCATTTCCCGTGCTATCACTATCCTCTTGAATAAATGTTACCATTACAAGGAGATAACCTTAGCTACAGTGTTGAAACAGTCCATTTCCCGTGCTATCACTGTCCTCTTGAATAAATGTTACCATTACACAGGAGATAAGCTTAGCTGGGTGTTGAAACAGTCCATTTCCCGTGCTATCACTATCCTCTTGAATAAATGTTACCATTACACAGGGGATAACTTTAGCTGCAGTGTTGAAACAGTCCATTTCCCGTGCTATCACTATCCTCTTGAATAAATGTTACCATTACACAGGGGATAAGCTTAGCTAGGTGTTGCAACAATTCATTTTCCCATGGTATACCTATTCTCTTACATAAAGTTACAACTACACAGGTGATAACCTTGGCTAGGTGTTGAAACACCTCATTTCCCATAGTATTCCTATCCTCTTACATAAAGGTTACAATTACACAGGGGATAACCTTAGCTACAGTGTTGAAACAGTCCATTTCCCGTGCTATCACTATCCTCTTACATAAAGGTTAGAATTATACAGGGGATAACCTTAGCTACAGTGTTGAAACAGGCCATTTCCCGTGCTATCACTATCCTCTTGAATAAATGTTACCATTACACAGGGGATAAGCTTAGCTAGGTGTTGAAACAATTCATTTTCCCATGGCATACCTATTCTCTTACATAAAGTTATAACTACACAGGGGATAACCTTGGCTAGGTATTGAAACACCTCATTCCCCATAGTATTCCTATCCTAAAGGTTACAATTACAATGGGGATAACCTCAGCTACAGTGTTGATACAGTCCATTTCCCGTGCTATCACTATCCTCTTGAATAAATGTTACAATTACACAGGGGATAACCTTAGCTACAGTGTTGAAACAGTCCATTTCCTGTGCTATCACTATCCTCTTGAATAAATGTTACCATTACACAGGGGATAAGCTTAGCTACAGTGTTGAAACAGTCCATTTCCCGTGCTATCACTATCCTCTTGAATAAATGTTACCTTTACACAGGAGATAAGCTTAGCTAGGTGTTGAAACAGTCCATTTCCCATGTTATCACTATCCTCTTGAATAAATGTTACCATTACACAGGGGATAACCTTAGCTACAGTGTTGAAACAGTCCATTTCCCGTGCTATCACTATCCTCTTGAATAAATGTTACCATTACACAGGAGATAACCTTAGCTACAGTGTTGAAACAGTCCATTTCCCGTGCTATCACTATGCTCTTGAATAAATGTTACCATTACACAGGAGATAAGCTTAGCTAGGTTTTGAAACAGTCCATTTCCCGTGCTATCACTATCCTCTTGAATAAATGTTACCATTACACAGGGGATAACCTTAGCTACAGTGTTGAAACAGTCCATTTCCCTTGCTTTCACTATCCTCTTGAATAAATGTTACCATTACACAGGGGATAAGCTTAGCTAGGTGTTGAAACAATTCATTTTCCCATGGTATGCCTATTCTCTTATATAACGTTATAACTACACAGGGGATAACCTTGGCTATATGTTGAAACACCTCATTTCCCATAGTATCCCTATCCTCTTACATAAATGTTACCATTACACAGGGGATAACCTTAGCTACAGTGTTGAAACAGTCCATTTCCCGTGCTATCACTATCCTCTTGAATAAATGTTACCATTACACAGGGGATAAGCTTAGCTAGGTGTTGAAACAATTCATTTTCCCATGGTATACCTATTCTCTTACATAAAGTTATAACTGCACAGGGGATAACCTTGGCTAGGTGTTGAATCACCTCATTTCCCATAGTATTGCTATCCTCTTACATAAAGGTTACAATTACACAGGGGATAACATTAGCTACAGTGTTGAAACAGTCCATTTCCCGTGCTTTCACTATCCTCTTACATACAGGTTACAATTACACAGGGGAAAACCTTTGCTACAGTGTTGAAACAGTCCATTTCCCGTGCTACCACTATCCTCTTGAATAAATGTTACCATTATACAGAGGATAAGCTTAGCTAGGTCTTGAAACAATTCATTTTCCCATGGTATACCTATTCTCTTACATAAAGTTATAACTATCAGGGCATCACATTGGCTAGGTGTTAAAACACCTCATTTCCCATAGTATTCCTATCCTCTTACATAAAGGTTACAATTACACAGGGGATAACCTTAGCTACAGTGTTGAAACAGTCAATTTCCCGTGCTATCACTATCCTCTTACATAAAGTTATAACTACACAGAGAATAACCTTAGTTACAGTGTTGAAACAGTCCATTTCCCGTGCTATCACTATCCTCTCACATAAAGGTTACCATTACACAGGGGATAACCTTAGCTACAGGTTTAAAACAGTCCATTTCCCGTGATATCACTATCCTCTTGAATAAATGTTACCATTACGCAGGGGATAAGCTTAGCTAGGTGTGGAAACAGTCCATTTCCCGTGGTATCACTATCCTCTCACATAAAGGTTACCATTACACAGGGGATAACCTTAGCTACAGGTTTAAAACTGTCCATTTCCCGTGATATCACTATCCTCTTGAATAAATGTTACCATTACACAGGGGATAAGCTTAGCTAGGTGTGGAAACAGTCCATTTCCCGTGCTATCACTATCCCTTGAATAAATGTTACCATTACACAGGGGATAACCTTAGCTATAGTGTTGAAACAGACGATTTCCCGTGCTATCACTACCCTCTTGAATAAATGTTACCATTACGCAGGGGATAACCTTAGCTACAGGTTTGAAACAGTCCATTTCCCGTGCTATCACTATCATCTAGAATAAAAGTTACCATTACACAGGGGATTAGCTTAGCTAGGTGTTGAAAAAGTCCATTTCCCGTGCTATCTCTATCCTCTTGAATAAATGTTACCATTACACAGGGGATAACCTTAGCTACAGTGTTGAAACAGTCCATTTCCCGTGCTATCACTATGCTCTTGAATAAATGTTACCATTACACAAGAGATAAGCTTAGCTAGGTGTTGAAACAGTCCATTTCCCGTGCTATCACTATCCTCTTGAATAAATGTTACCTATACACAGGGGATAAGCTAAGCTAGGTGTTGAAACAGTCCATTTCCCGTGCTATCACTATCCTCTTGAATAAATGTTACCATTACACAGGGGATAACCTTAGCTACAGTGTTGAAACAGTCGATTTCCCGTGCTATCACTACCTTCTTGAATAAATGTTACCATTACGCAGGGGATAACCTAAGCTACAGGTTTGAAACAGTCCATTTCCCGTGCTATCACTATCCTCTTGAATAAAAGTTCCCATTACACAGGGGATAAGCTAAGCTAGGTGTTGAAACAGTCCATTTCCCGTGCTATCACTATCCTCTTGAATAAATGTTACCATTACACAGGGGATAAGCTAAGCTAGGTGTTGAAACAGTCCATTTCCCGTGCTATCACTATCCTCTTGAATAAATGTTACCATTACACAGGGGATAACCTTAGCTACAGTGTTGAAACAGTCGATTTCCCGTGCTATCACTACCTTCTTGAATAAATGTTACCATTACGCAGGGGATAACGTAAGCTACAGGTTTGAAACAGTCCATTTCCCGTGCTATCACTATCCTCTTGAATAAAAGTTACCATTACACAGGGGATAAGCTTAGCTAGGTGTTGAAACAGTCCATTTCCCGTGCTATCTCTATCCTCTTGAATAAATGTTACCATTACACAGGGGATAACCTTAGCTACAGTGTTGAAACGGTCCATTTCCCGTGCTAGCACTATCCTCTTGAATAAATGTTACCATTACGCAGGGGATAAGCTTAGCTAGCTGCTGAAACAGTCCATTTCCCGTGCTGTCACTATCCTCTTGAATAAATGTTACCATTACACAGGGAATAACCTTAGCTATAGTTTTGAAACAGTCCATTTCCCGTGCTATCACTATCCCCTTGAATAAATGTTACCATTACGCAGGGGATAACCTTAGCTACAGGTTTGAAACAGTCCATTTCCCGTGCTATCACTATCCTCTTGAATAAAAGTTACCATTACACAGGGGATAAGCTTAGCTAGGTGTTGAAACAGTCCATTTCCCGTGCTATCTCTATCCTCTTGAATAAATGTTACCATTACACAGGGGATAACCTTAGCTACAGTTTTGAAACAGTCCATTTCCCGTGCTATCACTATCCTCTTGAATAAATGTTACCATTACACAGGAGATAACCTTAGCTACAGTGTTGAAACAGTACATTACCCGTGCTATCACTATCCTCTTGAATAAATGTTACCATTACACAGGAGATAACCTTAGCTACAGTGTTGAAACAGTACATTACCCGTGCTATCACTATGCTCTTGAATAAATGTTACCATTACACAGGAGATAAGCTTAGCTAGGTGTTGAAACAGTCCATTTCCCATAGTATCCCTATCCTCTTACATAAATGTTACCATTACACAGGGGATAACCTTAGTTACAGTGTTGAAACAGTCCATTTCCCGTGCTATCACTATCCTCTTGAATAAATGTTACCATTACACAGGGGATAAGCTTAGCTAGGTGTTGAAACAATTCATTTTCCCATGGTATACCTATTCTCTTACATAAAGTTATAACTGCACAGGGGATAACCTTGGCTAGGTGTTGAAGCACCTCATTTCGCATAGTATTCCTATCCTCTTACATAAAGGTTACAATTACACAGGGGACAACATTAGCTACAGTGTTGAAACAGTCCATTTCCCGTGCTTTCACTATCCTCTTACATACAGGTTACAATTACACAGGGAAAAACCTTTGCTACAGTGTTGAAACAGTCCATTTCCCGTGCTACCACTATCCTCTTGAATAAATGTTACCATTATACAGAGGATAAGCGTAGCTAGGTGTTGAAACAATTCATTTTCCCATGGTATACCTATTCTCTTACATAAAGTTATAACTATCACGGCATCACATTGGCTAGGTGTTAAAACACCTCATTTCCCATAGTATTCCTATCCTCTTACATAAAGGTTACAATTACACAGGGGATAACCTTAGCTACAGTGTTGAAACAGTCAATTTCCCGTGCTATCACTATCCTCTTACATAAAGTTATAACTACACAGAGAATAACCTTAGTTACAGTGTTGAAACAGTCCATTTCCCGTGCTATCACTATCCTCTTGAATAAATGTTACCATTACACAGGGGATAACCTTAGCTACAGTGTTGAAACAGTCCATTTCCCGTGGTATCACTATCCTCTCACATAAATGTTACCATTAAGCAGGGGATAACCTTAGCTACAGGTTTGAAACAGTCCATTTCCCGTGCTATCACTATCCTCTTGAATAAAAGTTACCATTACACAGGGGATAAGCTTAGCTAGGTGTTGAAACAGTCCATTTCCCGTGCTATCTCTATCCGCTTGAATAAATGTTACCATTACACAGGGGATAACCTTAGCTACAGTGTTGAAACGGTCCATTTCCCGTGCTAGCACTATCCTCTTGAATAAATGTTACCATTACGCAGGGGATAAGCTTAGCTAGCTGCTGAAACAGTCCATTTCCCGTGCTGTCACTATCCTCTTGAATAAATGTTACCATTACACAGGGGATAACCTTAGCTACACTTTTGAAACAGTCCATTTCCCGTGCTATCACTATCCCCTTGAATAAATGTTACCATTACGCAGGGGATAACCTTAGCTACAGGTTTGAAACAGTCCATTTCCCGTGCTATCTCTATCCTCTTGAATAAATGTTACCATTACACAGTGGATAACCTTAGCTACAGTGTTGAAACAGTCCATTTCCCGTGCTATCACTATCCTCTTGAATAAATGTTACCATTACGCAGGGGATAAGCTTAGCTAGGTGCTGAAACAGTCCATTTCCCGTGCTGTCACTATCCTCTTGAATAAATATTACCATTACACAGGGGATAACCTTAGCTACAGTTTTGAAACAGTCCATTTCCCGTGCTATCACTATCCTCTTGAATAAACGTTACCATTACACAGGGGATAAGCTTAGCTAGGTGTTGAAACAGTCCATTTCCCGTGCTATCTCTATCCTCTTGAATAAATGTTACCATTACACAGGGGATAACCTTAGCTACAGAGTTGAAACAGTCCATTTCCCGTGCTATCACTATCCTCTTGAATAAATGTTACCATTACGCAGGGGATAAGCTTAGCTAGGTGCTGAAACAGTCCATTTCCCGTGCTATCACTATCCTCTTGAATAAATGTTACCATTACACAGGGGATAACCTTAGCTACAGTGTTGAAACAGTCCATTTCCCGTGCTATCACTATCCTCTTGAATAAAAGTTCCCATTACACAGGGGATAAGCTTAGCTAGGTGTTGAAACAGTCCATTTCCCGTGCTATCACTATCCTCTTGAATAAATGTTACCATTACACAGGGGATAACCTTAGCTACAGTGTTGAAACAGTCGATTTCCCGTGCTATCATTATCCTCTTGAATAAATGTTACCATTACGCAGCGGATAACCTTAGCTACAGGTTTGAAACAGTCCATTTCCCGTGCTATCACTATCCTCTTGAATAAAAGTTACCATTACACAGGGGATAAGCTTAGCTAGGTGTTGAAACAGTCCATTTCCCGTGCTATCTCTATCCTCTTGAATAAATGTTACCATTACACAGGGGATAACCTTAACTACAGTGTTGAAACGGTCCATTTCCCGTGCTAGCACTATCCTCTTGAATAAATGTTACCATTACGCAGGGGATAAGCTTAGCTAGCTGCTGAAACAGTCCATTTCCCGTGCTGTCACTATCCTCTTGAATAAATGTTACCATTACACAGGGGATAACCTTAGCTACAGTTTTGAAACAGTCCATTTCCCGTGCTATCACTATCCCCTTGAATAAATGTTACCATTACGCAGGGGATAACCTTAGCTACAGGTTTGAAACAGTCCATTTCCCGTGCTATCACTATCCTCTTGAATAAAAGTTACCATTACACAGGGGATAAGCTTAGCTAGGTGTTGAAACAGTCCATTTCCCGTGCTTAATCTATCCTCTTGAATAAATGTTACCATTGCACAGGGGATAACCTTAGCTACAGTGTTGAAACAGACCATTTCCCGTGCTATCACTATCCTCTTGAATAAATGTTACCATTACGCAGGGGATAAGCTTAGCTAGGTGCTGAAACAGTCCATTTCCCGTGCTATCACTATCCTCTTGAATAAAAGTTCCCATTACACAGGGGATAAGCTTAGCTAGGTGTTGAAACAGTCCATTTCCCGTGCTATCACTATCCCTTGAATAAATGTTACCATTACACAGGGGATAACCTTAGCTACAGTGTTGAAACAGTCGATTTCCCGTGCTATCACTATCCTCTTGAATAAATGTTACCATTACGAAGGGGATAACCTTAGCTACAGGTTTGAAACAGTCCATTTTCCGTGCTATCACTATCCTCTAGAATAAAAGTTACCATTACACAGGGGATAAGCTTAGCTAGGTGTTGAAACAGTACATTTCCCGTGCTATCTCTATCCTCTTGAATAAATGTTACCATTACACAGGGGATAACCTTAGCTACAGTGTTGAAACAGTCCATTTTCCGTGCTATCACTATCCTCTAGAATAAATGTTACCATTACGCAGGGGATAAGCTTAGCTAGGTGCTGAAACAGTCCATTTCCCGTGCTGTCACTATCCTCTTGAATAAATGTTACCATTACACAGGGGATAACCTTAGCTACAGTTTTGAAACAGTCCATTTCCCGTGCTATCACTATCCTCTTGAATAAATGTTACCATTACGCAGGGGATAACCTTAGCTACAGGTTTGAAACAGTCCATTTCCCGTGCTATCACTATCATCTTGAATAAACGTTATCATTACACAGGGGATAAGCTTAGCTAGGTGTTGAAACAGTACATTTCCCGTGCTATCTCTTTCCTCTTGAATAAATGTTACCATTACACAGGGGATAACCTTAGCTACAGAGTTGAAACAGTCCATTTCCCGTGCTATCACTATCCTCTTGAATAAATGTTACCATTACGCAGGGGATAAGCTTAGCTAGGTGCTGAAACAGTCCATTTCCCGTGCTATCACTATCCTCTTGAATAAATGTTACCATTACACAGGGGATAACCTTAGCTACAGTGTTGAAACAGTCCATTTCCCGTGCTATCACTATCCTCTTGAATAAATGTTCCCATTACACAGGGGATAAGCTTAGCTAGGTGTTGAAACAGTCCATTTCCCGTGCTGTCACTATCCTCTTGAATAAATGTTACCATTACACAGGGGATAACCTTAGCTACAGTGTTGAAACAGTCGATTTCCCGTGCTATCATTATCCTCTTGAATAAATGTTACCATTACGCAGGGGATAACCTTAGCTACAGGTTTGAAACAGTCCATTTCCCGTGCTATCACTATCCTCTTGAATAAAAGTTACCATTACACAGGGGATAAGCTTAGCTAGGTGTTGAAACGGTCCATTTCCCGTGCTTTCTCTATCCTCTTGAATAAATGTTACCATTACACAGGGGATAACCTTAGCTACAGTGTTGAAACGGTCCATTTTCCGTGCTAGCACTATCCTCTTGAATAAATGTTACCATTACGCAGGGGATAAGCTTAGCTAGCTGCTGAAACAGTCCATTTCCCGTGCTGTCACTATCCTCTTGAATAAATGTTACCATTACACAGGGGATAACCTTAGCTACAGTTTTGAAACAGTCCATTTTCCGTGCTATCACTATCCCCTTGAATAAATGTTACCATTACGCAGTGGATAACCTTAGCTACAGGTTTGAAACAGTCCATTTCCCGTGCTATCACTATGCTCTTGAATAAATGTTACCATTTCACAGGAGATAAGCTTAGCTAGGTGTTGAAACAGTCCATTTCCCGTGCTATCACTATCCTCTTGAATAAATGTTACCATTACACAGGGGATAACCTTAGCTACAGTGTTGAAACAGTCCATTTCCCGTGCTATCACTATCCTCTTGAATAAATGTTACCATTACACAGGGGATAAGCTTAGCTAGGTGTTGAAACAATTCATTTTCCCATGGTATACCTATTCTCTTACATAAAGTTATAACTGCACAGGGGATAACCTTGGCTAGGTGTTGAAACACCTCATTTCCCATAGTATTCCTATCCTCTTACATAAAGGTTACAATTACACAGGGGATAACATTAGCTACAGTGTTGAAACAGTCCAGTTCCCGTGCTTTCACTATCCTCTTACATACAGGTTACAATTACACAGGGGAAAACCTTAGCTACAGTGTTGAAACAGTCCATTTCCCGTGCTACCACTATCCTCTTGAATAAATGTTACCATTATACAGAAGATAATTTTAGCTAGGTGTTGAAACAATTCATTTTCCAAGGGTATACCTATTCTCTTACATAAAGTTATAACTATCAGGGCATCACCTTGGCTAGGTGTTGAAACACCTCATTTCCCATAGTATTCCTATCCTCTTACATGAAGGTTACAATTACACAGGGGATAAGCTTAGTTACAGTGTTGAAACAGTCCATTTCCCGTGCTATCACTATCCTCTTGAATAAATGTTACCATTACAAGGAGATAACCTTAGCTACAGTGTTGAAACAGTCCATTTCCCGTGCTATCACTGTCCTCTTGAATAAATGTTACCATTACACAGGAGATAAGCTTAGCTGGGTGTTGAAACAGTCCATTTCCCGTGCTATCACTATCCTCTTGAATAAATGTTACCATTACACAGGGGATAACTTTAGCTGCAGTGTTGAAACAGTCCATTTCCCGTGCTATCACTATCCTCTTGAATAAATGTTACCATTACACAGGGGATAAGCTTAGCTAGGTGTTGCAACAATTCATTTTCCCATGGTATACCTATTCTCTTACATAAAGTTACAACTACACAGGTGATAACCTTGGCTAGGTGTTGAAACACCTCATTTCCCATAGTATTCCTATCCTCTTACATAAAGGTTACAATTACACAGGGGATAACCTTAGCTACAGTGTTGAAACAGTCCATTTCCCGTGCTATCACTATCCTCTTACATAAAGGTTAGAATTATACAGGGGATAACCTTAGCTACAGTGTTGAAACAGTCCATTTCCCGTGCTATCACTATCCTCTTGAATAAATGTTACCATTACACAGGGGATAAGCTTAGCTAGGTGTTGAAACAATTCATTTTCCCATGGCATACCTATTCTCTTACATAAAGTTATAACTACACAGGGGATAACCTTGGCTAGGTATTGAAACACCTCATTCCCCATAGTATTCCTATCCTAAAGGTTACAATTACAATGGGGATAACCTCAGCTACAGTGTTGATACAGTCCATTTCCCGTGCTATCACTATCCTCTTGAATAAATGTTACAATTACACAGGGGATAACCTTAGCTACAGTGTTGAAACAGTCCATTTCCTGTGCTATCACTATCCTCTTGAATAAATGTTACCATTACACAGGGGATAAGCTTAGCTACAGTGTTGAAACAGTCCATTTCCCGTGCTATCACTATCCTCTTGAATAAATGTTAACTTTACACAGGAGATAAGCTTAGCTAGGTGTTGAAACAGTCCATTTCCCATGTTATCACTATCCTCTTTAATAAATGTTACCATTACACAGGGGATAACCTTAGCTACAGTGTTGAAACAGTCCATTTCCCGTGCTATCACTATCCTCTTGAATAAATGTTACCATTACACAGGAGATAACCTTAGCTACAGTGTTGAAACAGTCCATTTCCCGTGCTATCACTATGCTCTTGAATAAATGTTACCATTACACAGGAGATAAGCTTAGCTAGGTTTTGAAACAGTCCATTTCCCGTGCTATCACTATCCTCTTGAATAAATGTTACCATTACACAGGGGATAACCTTAGCTACAGTGTTGAAACAGTCCATTTCCCTTGCTTTCACTATCCTCTTGAATAAATGTTACCATTACACAGGGGATAAGCTTAGCTAGGTGTTGAAACAATTCATTTTCCCATGGTATGCCTATTCTCTTATATAACGTTATAACTACACAGGGGATAACCTTGGCTATATGTTGAAACACCTCATTTCCCATAGTATCCCTATCCTCTTACATAAATGTTACCATTACACAGGGGATAACCTTAGCTACAGTGTTGAAACAGTCCATTTCCCGTGCTATCACTATCCTCTTGAATAAATGTTACCATTACACAGGGGATAAGCTTAGCTAGGTGTTGAAACAATTCATTTTCCCATGGTATACCTATTCTCTTACATAAAGTTATAACTGCACAGGGGATAACCTTGGCTAGGTGTTGAATCACCTCATTTCCCATAGTATTGCTATCCTCTTACATAAAGGTTACAATTACACAGGGGATAACATTAGCTACAGTGTTGAAACAGTCCATTTCCCGTGCTTTCACTATCCTCTTACATACAGGTTACAATTACACAGGGGAAAACCTTTGCTACAGTGTTGAAACAGTCCATTTCCCGTGCTACCACTATCCTCTTGAATAAATGTTACCATTATACAGAGGATAAGCTTAGCTAGGTCTTGAAACAATTCATTTTCCCATGGTATACCTATTCTCTTACATAAAGTTATAACTATCAGGGCATCACATTGGCTAGGTGTTAAAACACCTCATTTCCCATAGTATTTCTATCCTCTTACATAAAGGTTACAATTACACAGGGGATAACCTTAGCTACAGTGTTGAAACAGTCAATTTCCCGTGCTATCACTATCCTCTTACATAAAGTTATAACTACACAGAGAATAACCTTAGTTACAGTGTTGAAACAGTCCATTTCCCGTGCTATCACTATCCTCTCACATAAAGGTTACCATTACACAGGGGATAACCTTAGCTACAGGTTTAAAACAGTCCATTTCCCGTGATATCACTATCCTCTTGAATAAATGTTACCATTACGCAGGGGATAAGCTTAGCTAGGTGTGGAAACAGTCCATTTCCCGTGGTATCACTATCCTCTCACATAAAGGTTACCATTACACAGGGGATAACCTTAGCTACAGGTTTAAAACTGTCCATTTCCCGTGATATCACTATCCTCTTGAATAAATGTTACCATTACACAGGGGATAAGCTTAGCTAGGTGTGGAAACAGTCCATTTCCCGTGCTATCACTATCCCTTGAATAAATGTTACCATTACACAGGGGATAACCTTAGCTATAGTGTTGAAACAGACGATTTCCCGTGCTATCACTACCCTCTTGAATAAATGTTACCATTACGCAGGGGATAACCTTAGCTACAGGTTTGAAACAGTCCATTTCCCGTGCTATCACTATCATCTAGAATAAAAGTTACCATTACACAGGGGATTAGCTTAGCTAGGTGTTGAAAAAGTCCATTTCCCGTGCTATCTCTATCCTCTTGAATAAATGTTACCATTACACAGGGGATAACCTTAGCTACAGTGTTGAAACAGTCCATTTCCCGTGCTATCACTATCCTCTTGAATAAATGTTACCATTACGCAGGGGATAAGCTTAGCTAGGTGCTGAAACAGTCCATTTCCCGTGCTGTCACTATCCTCTTGAATAAATGTTACCATTACACAGGGGATAACCTTAGCTACAGTTTTGAAACAGTCCATTTCCCGTGCTATCACTATCCTCTTGAATAAATGTTACCATTACGCAGGGGATAACCTTAGCTACAGGTTTGAAACAGTCCATTTCCCGTGCTATCACTATCCTCTTGAATAAACGTTACCATTACACAGGGGATAAGCTTAGCTAGGTGTTGAAACAGTCCATTTCCCGTGCTATCTCTATCCTCTTGAATAAATGTTACCATTACACAGGGGATAACCTTAGCTACAGAGTTGAAACAGTCCATTTCCCGTGCTATCACTATGCTCTTGAATAAATGTTACCATTACACAGGAGATAAGCTTAGCTAGGTGTTGAAACAGTCCATTTCCCGTGCTATCACTATCCTCTTGAATAAATGTTACCTATACACAGGGGATAAGCTAAGCTAGGTGTTGAAACAGTCCATTTCCCGTGCTATCACTATCCTCTTGAATAAATGTTACCATTACACAGGGGATAACCTTAGCTACAGTGTTGAAACAGTCGATTTCCCGTGCTATCACTACCTTCTTGAATAAATGTTACCATTACGCAGGGGATAACCTAAGCTACAGGTTTGAAACAGTCCATTTCCCGTGCTATCACTATCCTCTTGAATAAAAGTTCCCATTACACAGGGGATAAGCTAAGCTAGGTGTTGAAACAGTCCATTTCCCGTGCTATCACTATCCTCTTGAATAAATGTTACCATTACACAGGGGATAAGCTAAGCTAGGTGTTGAAACAGTCCATTTCCCGTGCTATCACTATCCTCTTGAATAAATGTTACCATTACACAGGGGATAACCTTAGCTACAGTGTTGAAACAGTCGATTTCCCGTGCTATCACTACCTTCTTGAATAAATGTTACCATTACGCAGGGGATAACGTAAGCTACAGGTTTGAAACAGTCCATTTCCCGTGCTATCACTATCCTCTTGAATAAAAGTTACCATTACACAGGGGATAAGCTTAGCTAGGTGTTGAAACAGTCCATTTCCCGTGCTATCTCTATCCTCTTGAATAAATGTTACCATTACACAGGGGATAACCTTAGCTACAGTGTTGAAACGGTCCATTTCCCGTGCTAGCACTATCCTCTTGAATAAATGTTACCATTACGCAGGGGATAAGCTTAGCTAGCTGCTGAAACAGTCCATTTCCCGTGCTGTCACTATCCTCTTGAATAAATGTTACCATTACACAGGGAATAACCTTAGCTATAGTTTTGAAACAGTCCATTTCCCGTGCTATCACTATCCCCTTGAATAAATGTTACCATTACGCAGGGGATAACCTTAGCTACAGGTTTGAAACAGTCCATTTCCCGTGCTATCACTATCCTCTTGAATAAAAGTTACCATTACACAGGGGATAAGCTTAGCTAGGTGTTGAAACAGTCCATTTCCCGTGCTATCTCTATCCTCTTGAATAAATGTTACCATTACACAGGGGATAACCTTAGCTACAGTGTTGAAACAGTCCATTTCCCGTGCTATCACTATCCTCTTGAATAAATGTTACCATTACGCAGGGGATAAGCTTAGCTAGGTGCTGAAACAGTCCATTTCCCGTGCTATCACTATCCTCTTTAATAAATGTTACCATTACACAGGGGATAACCTTAGCTACAGTGTTGAAACAGTCCATTTCCTGTGCTACCATTATCCTCTTGAATAAATGTTACCATTATACAGAGGATAAGCTTAGCTAGGTGTTGAAACAATTCATTTTCCCATGGTATACCTATTCTCTTACATAAAGTTATAACTATCAGGGCATCACCTTGGCTAGGTGTTAAAACACCTAATTTCGCATAGTATTCCTATCCTCTTACATAAAGGTTACAATTACACAGGGGATAACCTTAGCTAGAGTGTTGAAACAGTCAATTTCCCGTGCTATCACTATCCTCTTACATAAAGTTATAACTACACAGAGAATAACCTTAGTTACAATGTTGAAACAGTCCATTTCCCGTGCTATCACTATCCTCTTGAATAAATGTTACCATTACACAGGGGATAACCTTAGCTACAGTGTTGAAACAGTCCATTTCCCGTGGTATCACTATCCTCTCACATAAAGGTTACCATTACACAGGGGATAACCTTAGCTACAGGTTTAAAACAGCCCATTTCCCGTGCTATCACTATCCTCTTGAATAAATGTTACCATTACACAGGGGATAAGCTTAGCTAGGTGTTGAAACAGTCCATTTCCCGTGCTATCACTATCCCTTGAATAAATGTTACCATTACACAGGGGATAACCTTAGCTATAGTGTTGAAACAGTCGATTTCCCGTGCTATCACTATCCTCTTGAATAAATGTTACCATTACGCAGGGGATAACCTTAGCTACAGGTTTGAAACAGTCCATTTCCCGTGCTATCACTATCCTCTAGAATAAAAGTTACCATTACACAGGGGATAAGCTTAGCTAGGTGTTGAACAGTCCATTTCCCGTGCTATCTCTATCCTCTTGAATAAATGTTACCATTACGCAGGGGATAAGCTTAGCTAGGTCCTGAAACAGTCCGTTTCCCGTGCTGTCACTATCCTCTTGAATAAATGTTACCATTACACAGGGGATAACCTTAGCTACAGTTTTGAAACAGTCCATTTCCCGTGCTATCACTATCCTCTTGAATAAATGTTACCATTACGCAGGGGATAACCTTAGCTACAGGTTTGAAACAGTCCATTTCCCGTGCTATCACTATCCTCTTGAATAAACGTTACCATTACACAGGGGATAAGCTTAGCTAGGTGTTGAAACAGTCCATTTCCCGTGCTATCTCTATCCTCTTGAATAAATGTTACCATTACACAGGGGATAACCTTAGCTACAGAGTTGAAACAGTCCATTTCCCGTGCTATCACTATCCTCTTGAATAAATGTTACCATTACGCAGGGGATAAGCTTAGCTAGGTGCTGAAACAGTCCATTTCCCGTGCTATCACTATCCTCTTGAATAAATGTTACCATTACACAGGGGATAACCTTAGCTACAGTGTTGAAACAGTCCATTTCCCGTGCTTTCACTATCCTCTTGAATAAAAGTTCCCATTACACAGGGGATAAGCTAAGCTAGGTGTTGAAACAGTCCATTTCCCGTGCTATCACTATCCTCTTGAATAAATGTTACCATTACACAGGGGATAACCTTAGCTACAGTGTTGAATTAGTCGATTTCCCGTGCTATCACTATCCTCTTGAATAAATATTACCATTACGCAGGGGATAACCTTAGCTACAGGTTTGAAACAGTCCATTTCCCGTGCTATCACTATCCTCTTGAATAAAAGTTACCATTACACAGGGGATAAGCTTAGCTAGGTGTTGAAACAGTCCATTTCCCGTGCTATCTCTATCCTCTTGAATAAATGCTACCATTACACAGGGGATAACCTTAGCTACAGTGTTGAAACGGTCCATTTCCCGTGCTAGCACTATCCTCTTGAATAAATGTTACCATTACGCAGGGGATAAGCTTAGCTAGCTGCTGAAACAGTCCATTTCCAGTGCTATCACTTTCTTCTTACATAAAGGTTAAAGTTACACAGGGGATAACCGTAGCTACAGTGTTTTAACAGTCCATTTCCCATGGTAAGGCTATCCTCTTACATAAAGTCTACTCTTACACGGACGCTAACTTTAACTACAGTGTTGTAACAGTCGATTTCCCATGGTAAGGTTATCCTCTTACATAAAGGCTACTGTTACGCAGGGGCTAGCATTAGCTACAGTGTTGAAACAGTCCATTTCCCATGATATCTCTATCCTCTTAGATAAAGTTTAGAATTACACAGGGGCTAGCATTAGCTACAGTGTTGAAACAGTCCATTTCCCATGATATCTCTATCCTCTTAGATAAAGTTTAGAATTACACAGGGTCTAGCATTAGCTACAGTGTTAATACAGTCCATTTCCCATGGTATCATTATCCTCTTACATAAAGGTTACAGTTACACAGCGGCTAGGCTTAGCTACTGTGTTGAAACAGTCCATTTCCCATGGTATCTCTATCCTCTTAGATAAAGGTTAGAATTACACAGGGGCTAGCATTAGCTACAGTGTTGTTACAGTCCATTTCCTATAATATCCGTATCCTCTTCCATAAAGCTTATAGTTAAACAGCGGCTATCTTTAGGTACAGTGTTGAAATGGTCCATTTCCCATGTCATTACTTTCCTCTTACATAAAGGTTGGTTATACAGGGCCTAGTCTTAGCTGCAGTGCTGAAGCTGTCCATTTCCCATGGTATTGCTACCCTCTTACATAAAGCTTACAGTTATGCACGGCCTAGCCTTAGCTACAGTGTTGAAACAGGCCATTTCTCATGTTATCTGTATCCTCTTACATAAATGTTACACTTAAACAGAGCCTTACGTTAGCTACAAGGTTGCACAGTCCGTTTCCTATGGTACCCTTATCCTCTTACCTAAAAGCTGCAGTTGCACAGCGGCTAGGCTTAGGTACAGTGTTGAAACAGTCCGTTGCCCTGGCATCCAAATCCTCTTACATAAACGCTACAGTTACACAGCGGCTAGGCTTAGCTACGGTGTTGAAACAGTCCATTTCCCATGGTATCCCTATCCTCTTACATAAAGATTACAGTTGCACATTATCTAACCTTAGCTAGGTGTTAAAGAAGTGCATTTCCCATGGTATAAGTATCCTCTTACGTAAAGGTTACAATTACACAGGGGCTAACCTTAGCTACAATGTTGAAACAGTCCATTTCCCGTGCTATCACTATCCTCTTACATAAAGGTTAAAATTACACAGGTGCTTACCTTAGGTACAGTGTTGAAACAGTCCATTTCCTGTGCTGTCACTATCCTCTTACATAAAGGTTAAAATTACACAGGTGCTTACCTTAGCTACAGTGTTGAAACAGTCCATTTTCCGTGCTATCACTATCCTCTTACATAAAGGTTACAATTACGAACGGGGCTAACCTTAGCTACAGTGTTGATACAGTCCATTTCCCATGCTATCACTACCCTCTTACATAAAGCTTACAATTACACAGGGGCTAACCTTAGATATGTGTTGAAATAGTCCATTTCCCATGCTATCACTACTCTCTCTGATAAAGTTTACACTTACACAGGGGCTAACCTTTGCTATTGTGTTTAAACAGTCCATTTCCCGTGCTATAACTATCCTCTTACATAAAGGTTAAAGTTACACAGGGGATAACCTTAGCTGCGGTGTTGAAACAGTCCATTTCCCGTGCTATCACTATCCTCTTGAATAAATGTTACCATTACAAAGGGGATAACCTTAGCTACAGTGTTGAAACAGTCCATTTCCCGTGCTATCACTATCCTCTTGAATAAATGTTACCATTACACAGGGGATAACCTTAGCTGCAGTGTTGAAACAGTTCATTTCCCGTGCTATCATTATCCTCTTACATCAAGGTTACAATTACACAGGGGATAACCTTAGCTACAGTGTTGAAACAGTCCATTTCCCGTGCTATCACTATCCTCTTACATAAAGGTTACAATTACACAGGGGATAAGCTTAGTTACAGTGTTGAAACAGTCCATTTCCCGTCCTATCACTATCCTCTTGAATAAATGTTACAATTACACAGGGGATAACCTTAGCTACAGTGTTGAAACAGTCCATTTCCCGTGCTATCACTATCCTCTTGAACAAATGTTACAATTACACAGGGGATAACCTTAGCTACAGTGTTGAAACAGTCCATTTCCCGTGCTATCACTATCCTCTTGAATAAATGTTACCATTAATCAGGGGATAAGCTTAGCTACAGTGTTGAAACAGTCCATTTCCCGTGCTATCACTATCCTCTTGAATAAATGTTACCATTACACAGGAGATAAGCTTAGCTAGGTGTTGAAACAGTCCATTTCCCGTTCTATCACTTTCCTCTTGACTAAATGTTACCATTACACAGGAGATAACCTTAGCTACAGTGTTGGAACAGTCCATTTCCCGTGCTATCACTATGCTCTTGAATAAATGTTACCATTACACAGGAGATAAGTTAGCTAGGTGTTGAAACAGTCCATTTCCCGTGCTATCACTATCCTCTTGAATAAATGTTACCATTACACAGGGGATAACCTTAGCTACAGTGTTGAAACAGTCCATTTCCCGTGCTATCACTATCCTCTTGAATAAATGTTACCATTACACAGGGGATAAGCTTAGGTAGGTGTTGAAACAATTCATTTTCCATGGTATGCCTATTATCTTATATAACGTTATAACTACACAGGGGATAACCTTGGCTAGGTGTTGAAACACCTCATTTCCCATAGTATCCCAATCCTGTTACATAAATGTTACCATTACACAGGGGATAACCTTAGCTACAGTGTTGAAACAGTCCATTTCCCGTGCTATCACTATCCTCTTGAATAAATGTTACCATTACACAGGGGATAACCTTAGCTACAGTGTTGAAACAGTCCATTTCCCGTGGTATCACTATCCTCTCACATAAAGGTTACCATTACACAGGGGATAACCTTAGCTACAGGTTTGAAACAGACCATTTCCCGTGCTATCACTATCTTCTTGAATAAAGGTTACCATTTCACAGGGGATAACCATAGCTACAGTGTTGAAACAGTCCATTTCCCGTGCTATCACTATCCTCTTGAATAAATGTTACCATTACGCAGGGGATAAACTTAGCTACAGTGTTGTAACAGTCCATTTCCCGTGCTGTCACTATCCTCTTGAATAAATGTTACCATTACGCAGGGGATATGCTTAGCTAGGTGTTGAAACAGTCCATTTCCCGTGCTATCACTATCCTCTTACATAATGGTTACAGTTACACAGGGGATAACCTCAGCTACAGTGTTGAAACAGTCCATTTCCCGTGCTATCACTATCCTCTTGAATAAATGTTAGCATTACACAGGGGATAACCTTAGCTACAGTGTTGAAACAGTCCATTTCCCGTTCTATCAGTATCCTCTTGAATAAATGTTACCATTACACAGGGGATAACCTTAGCTACAGTGTTGAAACAGTCCATTTCCCGTGCTGTCTCTATCCTCTTGAATAAATGTTACCATTACACAGGGGATAAGCTTAGCTAGGTGTTGAAACAATTCATTTTCCTATGCTATCACTATCCTCTTGAATAAATGTTACCATTACACAGGGGATAAGCTTAGTTACAGTGTTGAAACAGTCCATTTCCCGTGCTATCATTATCCTCTTGAATAAATGTTACCATTACACAGGGGATAAGCTTAGCTACAGTGTTGAAACAGTCCATTTCCCGTGCTATTACTATCCTCTTGAATAAATGTTACCGTTACACAGGGGATAACCTTAGCTACAGTGTTGAAACAGTCCATTTCCCGTGCTATCACTATCCTCTTGAATAAATGTTACCATTACACAGGGGATAAGCTTAGCTAGGTGTTGAAACAGTCCATTTCCCGTGCTATCACTATCCTCTTGAATAAATGTTAGCATTACACAGGGGATAACCTTAGCTACAGTGTTGAAACAGTCCATTTCCCGTTCTATCAGTATCCTCTTGAATAAATGTTACCATTACACAGGGGATAACCTTAGCTACAGTGTTGAAACAGTCCATTTCCCGTGCTGTCTCTATCCTCTTGAATAAATGTTACCATTACACAGGGGATAAGCTTAGCTAGGTGTTGAAACAATTCATTTTCCTATGCTATCACTATCCTCTTGAATAAATGTTACCATTACACAGGGGATAAGCTTAGTTACAGTGTTGAAACAGTCCATTTCCCGTGCTATCATTATCCTCTTGAATAAATGTTACCATTACACAGGGGATAAGCTTAGCTACAGTGTTGAAACAGTCCATTTCCCGTGCTATTACTATCCTCTTGAATAAATGTTACCGTTACACAGGGGATAACCTTAGCTACAGTGTTGAAACAGTCCATTTCCCGTGCTATCACTATCCTCTTGAATAAATGTTACCATTACACAGGGGATAAGCTTAGCTAGGTGTTGAAACAGTCCATTTCCCGTGCTATCACTATCCTCTTGAATAAATGTTACCATTACACAGGGGATAAGCTTAGCTAGGTGTTGAAACAGTCCATTTCCCGTGCTATCACTATCCTCTTGAATAAATGTTACCATTACACAGGGGATAAGCTTAGCTACAGTGTTGAAACAGTCCATTTCCCGTGCTATCACTATCCTCTTACATAAAGGTTACAATTACACAGGGGATAAGCTTAGTTACAGTGTTGACTCAGTCCATTTCCCGTGCTATCACTATCCTCTTGAATAATCGTTACAATTACACAGGGGATAACCTTAGCTACAGTGTTGAAACAATCCATTTCCCGTGCTATCACTATCCTGTTGAATAAAAGTTACCATTACACAGGGGATAAGCTTAGCTACAGTGCTGAAACAGTCCATTTCCCGTGCTATTACTATCCTCTTGAATAAATGTTACCGTTACACAGGGGATAACCTTAGCTACAGTGTTGAAACAGTCCATTTCCCGTGCTATCACTATCCTCTTGAATAAATGTTACCATTACACAGGGGATAAGCTTAGCTAGGTGTTGAAACAGTCCATTTCCCGTGCTATCACTATCCTCTTGAATAAATGTTACCATTACACAGGGGATAAGCTTAGCTAGGTGTTGAAACAGTCCATTTCCCGTGCTATCACTATCCTCTTGAATAAATGCTACCATTACACAGGGGATAACCTTAGCTACAGTGTTGAAACAGTCGATTTCCCGTGCTATCACTACCTTCTTGAATAAATGTTACCATTACGCAGGGGATAACCTAAGCTACAGGTTTGAAACAGTCCATTTCCCGTGCTATCACTATCCTCTTGAATAAAAGTTCCCATTACACAGGGGATAAGCTAAGCTAGGTGTTGAAACAGTCCATTTCCCGTGCTATCACTATCCTCTTGAATAAATGTTACCATTACACAGGGGATAAGCTAAGCTAGGTGTTGAAACAGTCCATTTCCCGTGCTATCACTATCCTCTTGAATAAATGTTACCATTACACAGGGGATAACCTTAGCTACAGTGTTGAAACAGTCGATTTCCCGTGCTATCACTACCTTCTTGAATAAATGTTACCATTACGCAGGGGATAACGTAAGCTACAGGTTTGAAACAGTCCATTTCCCGTGCTATCACTATCCTCTTGAATAAAAGTTACCATTACACAGGGGATAAGCTTAGCTAGGTGTTGAAACAGTCCATTTCCCGTGCTATCTCTATCCTCTTGAATAAATGTTACCATTACACAGGGGATAACCTTAGCTACAGTGTTGAAACGGTCCATTTCCCGTGCTAGCACTATCCTCTTGAATAAATGTTACCATTACGCAGGGGATAAGCTTAGCTAGCTGCTGAAACAGTCCATTTCCCGTGCTGTCACTATCCTCTTGAATAAATGTTACCATTACACAGGGAATAACCTTAGCTATAGTTTTGAAACAGTCCATTTCCCGTGCTATCACTATCCCCTTGAATAAATGTTACCATTACGCAGGGGATAACCTTAGCTACAGGTTTGAAACAGTCCATTTCCCGTGCTATCACTATCCTCTTGAATAAAAGTTACCATTACACAGGGGATAAGCTTAGCTAGGTGTTGAAACAGTCCATTTCCCGTGCTATCTCTATCCTCTTGAATAAATGTTACCATTACACAGGGGATAACCTTAGCTACAGTGTTGAAACAGTCCATTTCCCGTGCTATCACTATCCTCTTGAATAAATGTTACCATTACGCAGGGGATAAGCTTAGCTAGGTGCTGAAACAGTCCATTTCCCGTGCTATCACTATCCTCTTTAATAAATGTTACCATTACACAGGGGATAACCTTAGCTACAGTGTTGAAACAGTCCATTTCCTGTGCTACCATTATCCTCTTGAATAAATGTTACCATTATACAGAGGATAAGCTTAGCTAGGTGTTGAAACAATTCATTTTCCCATGGTATACCTATTCTCTTACATAAAGTTATAACTATCAGGGCATCACCTTGGCTAGGTGTTAAAACACCTAATTTCGCATAGTATTCCTATCCTCTTACATAAAGGTTACAATTACACAGGGGATAACCTTAGCTAGAGTGTTGAAACAGTCAATTTCCCGTGCTATCACTATCCTCTTACATAAAGTTATAACTACACAGAGAATAACCTTAGTTACAATGTTGAAACAGTCCATTTCCCGTGCTATCACTATCCTCTTGAATAAATGTTACCATTACACAGGGGATAACCTTAGCTACAGTGTTGAAACAGTCCATTTCCCGTGGTATCACTATCCTCTCACATAAAGGTTACCATTACACAGGGGATAACCTTAGCTACAGGTTTAAAACAGCCCATTTCCCGTGCTATCACTATCCTCTTGAATAAATGTTACCATTACACAGGGGATAAGCTTAGCTAGGTGTTGAAACAGTCCATTTCCCGTGCTATCACTATCCCTTGAATAAATGTTACCATTACACAGGGGATAACCTTAGCTATAGTGTTGAAACAGTCGATTTCCCGTGCTATCACTATCCTCTTGAATAAATGTTACCATTACGCAGGGGATAACCTTAGCTACAGGTTTGAAACAGTCCATTTCCCGTGCTATCACTATCCTCTAGAATAAAAGTTACCATTACACAGGGGATAAGCTTAGCTAGGTGTTGAACAGTCCATTTCCCGTGCTATCTCTATCCTCTTGAATAAATGTTACCATTACGCAGGGGATAAGCTTAGCTAGGTCCTGAAACAGTCCGTTTCCCGTGCTGTCACTATCCTCTTGAATAAATGTTACCATTACACAGGGGATAACCTTAGCTACAGTTTTGAAACAGTCCATTTCCCGTGCTATCACTATCCTCTTGAATAAATGTTACCATTACGCAGGGGATAACCTTAGCTACAGGTTTGAAACAGTCCATTTCCCGTGCTATCACTATCCTCTTGAATAAACGTTACCATTACACAGGGGATAAGCTTAGCTAGGTGTTGAAACAGTCCATTTCCCGTGCTATCTCTATCCTCTTGAATAAATGTTACCATTACACAGGGGATAACCTTAGCTACAGAGTTGAAACAGTCCATTTCCCGTGCTATCACTATCCTCTTGAATAAATGTTACCATTACGCAGGGGATAAGCTTAGCTAGGTGCTGAAACAGTCCATTTCCCGTGCTATCACTATCCTCTTGAATAAATGTTACCATTACACAGGGGATAACCTTAGCTACAGTGTTGAAACAGTCCATTTCCCGTGCTTTCACTATCCTCTTGAATAAAAGTTCCCATTACACAGGGGATAAGCTAAGCTAGGTGTTGAAACAGTCCATTTCCCGTGCTATCACTATCCTCTTGAATAAATGTTACCATTACACAGGGGATAACCTTAGCTACAGTGTTGAATTAGTCGATTTCCCGTGCTATCACTATCCTCTTGAATAAATATTACCATTACGCAGGGGATAACCTTAGCTACAGGTTTGAAACAGTCCATTTCCCGTGCTATCACTATCCTCTTGAATAAAAGTTACCATTACACAGGGGATAAGCTTAGCTAGGTGTTGAAACAGTCCATTTCCCGTGCTATCTCTATCCTCTTGAATAAATGCTACCATTACACAGGGGATAACCTTAGCTACAGTGTTGAAACGGTCCATTTCCCGTGCTAGCACTATCCTCTTGAATAAATGTTACCATTACGCAGGGGATAAGCTTAGCTAGCTGCTGAAACAGTCCATTTCCAGTGCTATCACTTTCTTCTTACATAAAGGTTAAAGTTACACAGGGGATAACCGTAGCTACAGTGTTTTAACAGTCCATTTCCCATGGTAAGGCTATCCTCTTACATAAAGTCTACTCTTACACGGACGCTAACTTTAACTACAGTGTTGTAACAGTCGATTTCCCATGGTAAGGTTATCCTCTTACATAAAGGCTACTGTTACGCAGGGGCTAGCATTAGCTACAGTGTTGAAACAGTCCATTTCCCATGATATCTCTATCCTCTTAGATAAAGTTTAGAATTACACAGGGGCTAGCATTAGCTACAGTGTTGAAACAGTCCATTTCCCATGATATCTCTATCCTCTTAGATAAAGTTTAGAATTACACAGGGTCTAGCATTAGCTACAGTGTTAATACAGTCCATTTCCCATGGTATCATTATCCTCTTACATAAAGGTTACAGTTACACAGCGGCTAGGCTTAGCTACTGTGTTGAAACAGTCCATTTCCCATGGTATCTCTATCCTCTTAGATAAAGGTTAGAATTACACAGGGGCTAGCATTAGCTACAGTGTTGTTACAGTCCATTTCCTATAATATCCGTATCCTCTTCCATAAAGCTTATAGTTAAACAGCGGCTATCTTTAGGTACAGTGTTGAAATGGTCCATTTCCCATGTCATTACTTTCCTCTTACATAAAGGTTGGTTATACAGGGCCTAGTCTTAGCTGCAGTGCTGAAGCTGTCCATTTCCCATGGTATTGCTACCCTCTTACATAAAGCTTACAGTTATGCACGGCCTAGCCTTAGCTACAGTGTTGAAACAGGCCATTTCTCATGTTATCTGTATCCTCTTACATAAATGTTACACTTAAACAGAGCCTTACGTTAGCTACAAGGTTGCACAGTCCGTTTCCTATGGTACCCTTATCCTCTTACCTAAAAGCTGCAGTTGCACAGCGGCTAGGCTTAGGTACAGTGTTGAAACAGTCCGTTGCCCTGGCATCCAAATCCTCTTACATAAACGCTACAGTTACACAGCGGCTAGGCTTAGCTACGGTGTTGAAACAGTCCATTTCCCATGGTATCCCTATCCTCTTACATAAAGATTACAGTTGCACATTATCTAACCTTAGCTAGGTGTTAAAGAAGTGCATTTCCCATGGTATAAGTATCCTCTTACGTAAAGGTTACAATTACACAGGGGCTAACCTTAGCTACAATGTTGAAACAGTCCATTTCCCGTGCTATCACTATCCTCTTACATAAAGGTTAAAATTACACAGGTGCTTACCTTAGGTACAGTGTTGAAACAGTCCATTTCCTGTGCTGTCACTATCCTCTTACATAAAGGTTAAAATTACACAGGTGCTTACCTTAGCTACAGTGTTGAAACAGTCCATTTTCCGTGCTATCACTATCCTCTTACATAAAGGTTACAATTACGAACGGGGCTAACCTTAGCTACAGTGTTGATACAGTCCATTTCCCATGCTATCACTACCCTCTTACATAAAGCTTACAATTACACAGGGGCTAACCTTAGATATGTGTTGAAATAGTCCATTTCCCATGCTATCACTACTCTCTCTGATAAAGTTTACACTTACACAGGGGCTAACCTTTGCTATTGTGTTTAAACAGTCCATTTCCCGTGCTATAACTATCCTCTTACATAAAGGTTAAAGTTACACAGGGGATAACCTTAGCTGCGGTGTTGAAACAGTCCATTTCCCGTGCTATCACTATCCTCTTGAATAAATGTTACCATTACAAAGGGGATAACCTTAGCTACAGTGTTGAAACAGTCCATTTCCCGTGCTATCACTATCCTCTTGAATAAATGTTACCATTACACAGGGGATAACCTTAGCTGCAGTGTTGAAACAGTTCATTTCCCGTGCTATCATTATCCTCTTACATCAAGGTTACAATTACACAGGGGATAACCTTAGCTACAGTGTTGAAACAGTCCATTTCCCGTGCTATCACTATCCTCTTACATAAAGGTTACAATTACACAGGGGATAAGCTTAGTTACAGTGTTGAAACAGTCCATTTCCCGTCCTATCACTATCCTCTTGAATAAATGTTACAATTACACAGGGGATAACCTTAGCTACAGTGTTGAAACAGTCCATTTCCCGTGCTATCACTATCCTCTTGAACAAATGTTACAATTACACAGGGGATAACCTTAGCTACAGTGTTGAAACAGTCCATTTCCCGTGCTATCACTATCCTCTTGAATAAATGTTACCATTAATCAGGGGATAAGCTTAGCTACAGTGTTGAAACAGTCCATTTCCCGTGCTATCACTATCCTCTTGAATAAATGTTACCATTACACAGGAGATAAGCTTAGCTAGGTGTTGAAACAGTCCATTTCCCGTTCTATCACTTTCCTCTTGACTAAATGTTACCATTACACAGGAGATAACCTTAGCTACAGTGTTGGAACAGTCCATTTCCCGTGCTATCACTATGCTCTTGAATAAATGTTACCATTACACAGGAGATAAGTTAGCTAGGTGTTGAAACAGTCCATTTCCCGTGCTATCACTATCCTCTTGAATAAATGTTACCATTACACAGGGGATAACCTTAGCTACAGTGTTGAAACAGTCCATTTCCCGTGCTATCACTATCCTCTTGAATAAATGTTACCATTACACAGGGGATAAGCTTAGGTAGGTGTTGAAACAATTCATTTTCCATGGTATGCCTATTATCTTATATAACGTTATAACTACACAGGGGATAACCTTGGCTAGGTGTTGAAACACCTCATTTCCCATAGTATCCCAATCCTGTTACATAAATGTTACCATTACACAGGGGATAACCTTAGCTACAGTGTTGAAACAGTCCATTTCCCGTGCTATCACTATCCTCTTGAATAAATGTTACCATTACACAGGGGATAACCTTAGCTACAGTGTTGAAACAGTCCATTTCCCGTGGTATCACTATCCTCTCACATAAAGGTTACCATTACACAGGGGATAACCTTAGCTACAGGTTTGAAACAGACCATTTCCCGTGCTATCACTATCTTCTTGAATAAAGGTTACCATTTCACAGGGGATAACCATAGCTACAGTGTTGAAACAGTCCATTTCCCGTGCTATCACTATCCTCTTGAATAAATGTTACCATTACGCAGGGGATAAACTTAGCTACAGTGTTGTAACAGTCCATTTCCCGTGCTGTCACTATCCTCTTGAATAAATGTTACCATTACGCAGGGGATATGCTTAGCTAGGTGTTGAAACAGTCCATTTCCCGTGCTATCACTATCCTCTTACATAATGGTTACAGTTACACAGGGGATAACCTCAGCTACAGTGTTGAAACAGTCCATTTCCCGTGCTATCACTATCCTCTTGAATAAATGTTAGCATTACACAGGGGATAACCTTAGCTACAGTGTTGAAACAGTCCATTTCCCGTTCTATCAGTATCCTCTTGAATAAATGTTACCATTACACAGGGGATAACCTTAGCTACAGTGTTGAAACAGTCCATTTCCCGTGCTGTCTCTATCCTCTTGAATAAATGTTACCATTACACAGGGGATAAGCTTAGCTAGGTGTTGAAACAATTCATTTTCCTATGCTATCACTATCCTCTTGAATAAATGTTACCATTACACAGGGGATAAGCTTAGTTACAGTGTTGAAACAGTCCATTTCCCGTGCTATCATTATCCTCTTGAATAAATGTTACCATTACACAGGGGATAAGCTTAGCTACAGTGTTGAAACAGTCCATTTCCCGTGCTATTACTATCCTCTTGAATAAATGTTACCGTTACACAGGGGATAACCTTAGCTACAGTGTTGAAACAGTCCATTTCCCGTGCTATCACTATCCTCTTGAATAAATGTTACCATTACACAGGGGATAAGCTTAGCTAGGTGTTGAAACAGTCCATTTCCCGTGCTATCACTATCCTCTTGAATAAATGTTAGCATTACACAGGGGATAACCTTAGCTACAGTGTTGAAACAGTCCATTTCCCGTTCTATCAGTATCCTCTTGAATAAATGTTACCATTACACAGGGGATAACCTTAGCTACAGTGTTGAAACAGTCCATTTCCCGTGCTGTCTCTATCCTCTTGAATAAATGTTACCATTACACAGGGGATAAGCTTAGCTAGGTGTTGAAACAATTCATTTTCCTATGCTATCACTATCCTCTTGAATAAATGTTACCATTACACAGGGGATAAGCTTAGTTACAGTGTTGAAACAGTCCATTTCCCGTGCTATCATTATCCTCTTGAATAAATGTTACCATTACACAGGGGATAAGCTTAGCTACAGTGTTGAAACAGTCCATTTCCCGTGCTATTACTATCCTCTTGAATAAATGTTACCGTTACACAGGGGATAACCTTAGCTACAGTGTTGAAACAGTCCATTTCCCGTGCTATCACTATCCTCTTGAATAAATGTTACCATTACACAGGGGATAAGCTTAGCTAGGTGTTGAAACAGTCCATTTCCCGTGCTATCACTATCCTCTTGAATAAATGTTACCATTACACAGGGGATAAGCTTAGCTAGGTGTTGAAACAGTCCATTTCCCGTGCTATCACTATCCTCTTGAATAAATGTTACCATTACACAGGGGATAAGCTTAGCTACAGTGTTGAAACAGTCCATTTCCCGTGCTATCACTATCCTCTTACATAAAGGTTACAATTACACAGGGGATAAGCTTAGTTACAGTGTTGACTCAGTCCATTTCCCGTGCTATCACTATCCTCTTGAATAATCGTTACAATTACACAGGGGATAACCTTAGCTACAGTGTTGAAACAATCCATTTCCCGTGCTATCACTATCCTGTTGAATAAAAGTTACCATTACACAGGGGATAAGCTTAGCTACAGTGCTGAAACAGTCCATTTCCCGTGCTATTACTATCCTCTTGAATAAATGTTACCGTTACACAGGGGATAACCTTAGCTACAGTGTTGAAACAGTCCATTTCCCGTGCTATCACTATCCTCTTGAATAAATGTTACCATTACACAGGGGATAAGCTTAGCTAGGTGTTGAAACAGTCCATTTCCCGTGCTATCACTATCCTCTTGAATAAATGTTACCATTACACAGGGGATAAGCTTAGCTAGGTGTTGAAACAGTCCATTTCCCGTGCTATCACTATCCTCTTGAATAAATGCTACCATTACACAGGGGATAAGCTTAGCTACAGTGTTGAAACAGTCCATTTCCCGTGCTATCACTATCCTCTTACATAAAGGTTACAATTACACAGGGGATAAGCTTAGTTACAGTGTTGACTCAGTCCATTTCCCGTGCTATCACTATCCTCTTGAATAAATGTTACAATTACACAGGGGATAACCTTAGCTACAGAGTTGAAACAATCCATTTCCCGTGCTATCACTATCCTGTTGAATAAAAGTTACCATTACACAGGGGATAAGCTTAGCTACAGTGCTGAAACAGTCCATTTCCCGTGCTATCACTATCCTCTTGAATAAATGTTACCATTACACAGGAGATAACCTTAGCTAGTGTTGAAACAGTCCATTTCCCGTGCTATCACTATCCTCTTGAATAAATGTTACCATTACACAGGGGATAACCTTAGCTACAGTGTTGAAACAGTCCATTTCCCGTGCTATCACTATCCTCTTGAATAAATGTTACCATTACACAGGGGATAAGCTTAGCTAGGTGTTGAAACAATTCATTTTTTCATGGTATACCTATTCTCTTACATAAAGTTATAACTACACAGGGGATAACCTTGGCTAGGTGTTGAAACACCTCATTTCCCATAGTATTCCTATCCTCTTACATAAAGGTTACAATTACACAGGGGATAACCTTAGCTACAGTGTTGAAACAGTCCATTTCCCGTGCTATCACTATCCTCTTACATAAACGTTACAATTAAACAGGGGATAACCTTAGCTACAGTGTTGAAACAGTCCATTTCCCGTGCTATCACTATCCTCTTGAATAAATGTTACCATTACACAGGGGATTAGCTTAGCTAGGTGTTGAAACAATTCATTTTCCCATGGTAAACCTATTCTCTTACATAAAGTTATAACTACACAGGGGATAACCTTGGCTAGGTATTGAAACACCTCATTCCCCATAGTATTCCTATCCTGAAGGTTACAATTACAATGGGGATAACCTTAGCTACAGTGTTGAAACAGTCCATTTCCCGTGCTATCACTATCCTCTTACATAAAGGTTAGAATTACACAGGGATAAGCTTAGTTACAGTGTTGAAACAGTCCATTTCCCACGCTATCACTATCCTCTTGAATAAATGTTACAATTTCACAGGGGATAACCTTAGCTACAGGTTTGAAACAGTCCATTTCCCGTGCTATCACTATCCTCTTGAATAAAAGTTACCATTACACAGGGGATAAGCTTAGCTAGGTGTTGAAACAGTCCATTTCCCGTGCTATCTCTATCCTCTTGAATAAATGTTACCATTACACAGGGGATAACCTTAGCTACAGTGTTGAAACAGTCCATTTCCCGTGCTATCACTATCCTCTTGAATAAATGTTACCATTACGCAGGGGATAAGCTTAGCTAGGTGCTGAAACAGTCCATTTCCCGTGCTATCACTATCCTCTTGAATAAATGTTACCATTACACAGGGGATAACCCTAGCTACAGTGTTGAAACAGTCCATTTCCCGTGCTATCACTATCCTCTTGAATAAATGTTACCATTACACAGGAGATAACCTTAGCTACAGTGTTGAAACAGTCCATTTCCCGTGCTATCACCATCCTCTTGAATAAATGTTACCATTACACAGGGGATGACCTTAGCTACAGTGTTGAAACAGTCCATTTCCCGTGCTATCACTATCCTCTTGAATAAATGTTACCATTACGCAGGGGATAAGCTTAGCTAGGTGCTGAAACAGCCATTTCCCGTGCTATCACTATCCTCTTGAATAAATGTTACCATTACACAGGGGATAACCTTAGCCACAGTGTTGAAACAGTCCATTTCCCGTGCTATCACTATCCTCTTGAATAAATGTTACCATTACGCAGGGGATAAGCTTAGCTAGGTGCTGAAACAGTCCATTTCCCGTGCTATCACTATCCTCTTGAATAAATGTTACCATTACACAGGGGATAACCTTAGCTACAGTGTTGAAACAGTCCATTTCCCGTGCTATCACTATTCTCTTGAATAAATGTTACAATTACACAGGAGATAACCTTAGATACAGTGTTGAAACAGTCCATTTCCCGTGCTATCACTATGCTCTTGAATAAATGTTACCATTACACAGGGGATAAGCTTAGCTAGGTGTTGAAACAGTCCATTTCCCGTGCTATCACTATCCTCTTGAATAAATGTTACCATTACACAGGGGATAACCTTAGCTACAGTGTTGAAACAGGCCATTTGCCGTGCTATCACTATCCTCTTGAATAAATTTTACCATTACACAGGAGATAACCTTAGCTACAGTGTTGAAACAGTCCATTTCCCGTGCTATCACTATCCTCTTGAATAAATGTTACCATTACACAGGGGATAAGCTTAGCTAGGTGTTGAAACAATTCATTTTCCCATGGTAAGCCTATTCTCTTATATAACGTTATAACTGCACAGGGGATAACCTTGGCTAGGTGTTGAAACACCTCATTTCCCATAGTATTCCTATCCTCTTACATAAAGGTTACAATTACACAGGGGATAACATTAGCTACAGTGTTGAAACAGTCCATTTCCCGTGCTTTCACTATCCTCTTACATACAGGTTACAATTACACAAGGGAAAACCTTAGCTACAGTGTTGAAACAGTCCATTTCCCGTGCTACCACTAATCTCTTGAATAAATGTTACCATTATACAGAGGATAAGCTTAGCTAGGTGTTGGAGCAATTCATTTTCCCATGGTATACCTATTCTCTTACATAAAGTTATAACTATCAGGGCATCACCTTGGCTAGGTTTTGAAACACCTCATTTCCCATAGTATTCCTATCCTCTTACATAAAGGTTACAATTACACAGGGGATAACCTTAGCTACAGTGTTGAAACGGTCAATTTCCCGTGCTATCACTATCCTCTTACATAAAGGTTACAATTATACAGGGTAAACCTTAGCTACAGTGTTGAAACAGTTCATTTCCCGTGCTATCACTATCCTCTTGAATAAATGTTACCATTACTCAGGGGATAAGCTTAGCTAAGTGTTGAAACAATTCATTTTCCCATGGAATACCTATTCTCTTACATAAAGTTATAACTACACAGGGATAACCTTGGCTAGGTATTGAAACACCTCATTCCCCATAGTATTCCTATCCTCTTACATAAAGGTTACAATTACAATGGGGATAACCTTAGCTACAGTGTTGAAGCAGTCAATTTCCCGTGCTATCACTATCCTCTTACATAAAGTTATAGCTACACAGAGAATAACCTTAGTTACAGTGTTGAGACAGTCCATTTCCCGTGCTATCACTATCCTCTTGAATAAATGTTACCATTACACAGGGGATAACCTTAGCTACAGTGTTGAAACAGTCCATTTCCCGTGGTATCACTAACCTCTCACATAAAGGTTACCATTACACAGGGGATAACCTTAGCTACAGGTTTAAAACAGTCCATTTCCCGTGCTATCACTATCTTCTTGAATAAAGGTTACCATTTCACAGGGGATAACCATAGCTACAGTGTTGAAACAGTCTATTTCCCGTGCTATCACTATCCTCTTGAATAAATGTTACCATTACGCAGGGGATAAACTTAGCTACAGTGTTGTAACAGTCCATTTCCCGTGCTGTCACTATCCTCTTGAATAAATGTTACCATTACGCAGGGGATAAGCTTAGCTAGGTGTTGAAACAGTCCATTTCCCGTGCTATCACTATTCTCTTACATAATGGTTACAGTTACACAGGGGATAACCTTAGCTACAGTGTTGAAACAGTCCATTTCCCGTGCTATCACTATCCTCTTGAATAAATGTTAGCAGTACACAGGGGATAACCTTAGCTACAGTGTTGAAACAGTCCATTTCCCGTTCTATCACTATCCTCTTGAATAAATGTTACCATTACACAGGGGATAACCTTAGCTACAGTGTTGAAACAGTCCATTTCCCGTGCTGTCTCTATCCTCTTGAATAAATGTTACCATTACACAGGGGATAAGCTTAGCTAGGTGTTGAAACAATTCATTTTCCTATGCTATCACTATCCTCTTGAATAAATGTTACCATTACACAGGGGATAAGCTTAGTTACAGTATTGAAACAGTCCATTTCCCGTGCTATCATTATCCTCTTGATAAATGTTAGCATTACACAGGGGATAAGCTTAGCTACAGTGTTGAAACAGTCCATTTCCCGTGCTATTACTGTCCTCTTGAATAAATGTTACCATTACACAGGGGATAACCTTAGCTACAGTGTTGAAACAGTCCATTTCCCGTGCTATCACTATCCTCTTGAATAAATGTTACCATTACACAGGGGATAAGCTTAGCTAGGTGTTGAAACAGTCCATTTCCCGTGCTATCGCTATCTTCTTGAATAAATGTTACCATTACACAGGGGATAAGCTTAGCTAGGTGTTGAAACAGTCCATTTCCCGTGCTATCACTATCCTCTTGAATAAATGTTACCATTACACAGGGGATAAGCTTAGCTACAGTGTTGAAACAGTCCATTTCCCGTGCTATCACTATCCTCTTACATAAAGGTTACAATTACACAGGGGATAAGCTTAGTTACAGTGTTGACTCAGTCCATTTCCCGTGCTATCACTATCCTCTTGAATAAATGTTACAATTACACAGGGGATAACCTTAGCTACAGTGTTGAAACAATCCATTTCCCGTGCTATCACTATCCTGTTGAATAAAAGTTACCATTACACAGGGGATAAGCTTAGCTACAGTGCTGAAACAGTCCATTTCCCGTGCTATCACTATCCTCTTGAATAAATGTTACCATTACACAGGAGATAACCTTAGCTAGTGTTGAAACAGTCCATTTCCCGTGCTATCACTATCCTCTTGTTTAATGTTACCATTACACAGGAGATAAGCTTAGCTGGGTGTTGAAACAGTCCATTTCCCGTGCTATCACTATCCTCTTGAATAAATGTTACCATTACACAGGGGATAACCTTAGCTACAGTGTTGAAACAGTCCATTTCCTGTGCTATCACTATCCTCTTGAATAAATGTTACCATTACACAGGGGATAAGCTTAGCTAGGTGTTGAAACAATTCATTTTTTCATGGTATACCTTTTCTCTTGCATAAAGTTATAACTACACAGGGGATAACCTTGGCTAGGTGTTGAAACACCTCATTTCCCATAGTATCCCTATCCTCTTACATAAAGGTTACAATTACACAGGGTATAACTTTAGCTGCAGTGTTGAAACAGTCCATTTCCCGTGCTATCACTATCCTCTTGAATAAATGTTACCATTACACAGGGGATAAGCTTAGCTAGGTGTTGCAACAATTCATTTTCCCATGGTATACCTATTGTCTTACATAAAATTACAACTACACAAGTGATAACCTTGGCTAGGTGTTGAAACACCTTATTTCCCATTGTATTCCTATCCTCTTACATAAAGGTTACAATTACACAGGGGATAACCTTAGCTACAGTGTTGAAACAGTCCATGTCCCGTGCTATCACTATCCTCTTACATAAACGTTACAATTAAACAGGGGATAACCTTAGCTACAGCGTTGAAACAGTCCATTTCCCGTGCTATCACTATCCTCTTGAATAAATGTTACCATTACACAGGGGATAAGCTTAGCTAGGTGTTGAAACAATTCATTTTCCCATGGTATACCTTTTCTCTTACATAAAGTTATAACTACACAGGGGATAACCTTGGCTAGGTATTGATACACCTCATTCCCCATAGTATTCCTATCCTGAAGGTTACAATTACAATGGGGATAACCTTAGCTACAGTGTTGAAACAGTCCATTTCCCGTGCTATCACTATCCTCTTACATAAAGGTTAGAATTACACAGGGGATAAGCTTAGTTAAAGTGTTGAAACAGTCCATTTCCCGTGCTATCACTATCCTCTTGAATAAATGTTACAATTACGAGGGGATAACCTTAGCTACAGTGTTGAAACAGTCCATTTTCCGTGCTATCACTATCCTCTTGAATAAATATTACCATTACACAGGGGATAAGCCTAGCTACAGTGTTGAAACAGTCCATTTCCCGTGCTATCACTATCCTCTTGAATAAATGTTACCATTACACAGGAGATAAGCTTAGCTAGGTGTTGAAACAGTCCATTTCCCGTGCTATCACTATCCTCTTGAATAAATGTTACCATTAATCAGGGGATAACCTTAGCTACAGTGTTGAAACAGTCCATTTCCCGTGCTATCACTATCCTCTTGAATAAATGTTACCATTACACAGGAGATAACCTTAGCTACAGTGTTGAAACAGTCCATTTCCCGTGCTATCACTATGCTCTTGAATAAATGTTACCATTACACAGGAGATAAGCTTAGCTAGGTGTTGAAACAGTCCATTTCCCGTGCTATCACTATCCTCTTGAATAAATGTTACCATTACACAGGGGATAACCTTAGCTACAGTGTTGAAACAGTCCATTTCCCGTGCTATCACTATCCTCTTGAATAAATGTTACCATTACACAGGGGATAAGCTTAGCTAGGTGTTGAAACAATTCATTTTCCCATGGTATACCTATTCTCTTACATAAAGTTATAACTGCACAGGGGATAACCTTGGCTAGGTGTTGAAGCACCTCATTTCCCAAAGTATTCCTATCCTCTTACATAAAGGTTACAATTACACAGGGGATAACATTAGCTACAGTGTTGAAACAGTCTATTTCCCGTGCTTTCACTATCCTCTTACATACAGGTTACAATTACACAGGGGATAACATTAGCTACAGTGTTGAAACAGTTCATTTCCCGTGCTTTCACTATCCTCTTACATACAGGTTACAATTACACAGAGGAAAACCTTAGCTACAGTGTTGAAACAGTCCATTTCCCGTGCTACCACTATCCTCTTGAATAAATGTTACCATTATACAGAGGATAAGCTTAGCTAGGTGTTGAAACAATTCATTTTCCCATGGTATACCTATTCTCTTACATAAAGTTATAACTATCAGGGCATCACCTTCGCTAGGTGTTAAAACACCTCATTTCCCATAGTATTCCTATCCTCTTACATAAAGGTTACAATTACACAGGGGATAACCTTAGCTACAGTGTTGAAACAGTCAATTTCCCGTGCTATCACTATCCTCTTGAATAAATGTTACCATTACACAGGGGATAACCTTAGCTACATTGTTGAAACAGTCCATTTCCCGTGGTATCACTATCCTCTCACATAAAGGTTACCATTACACAGGGGATAACCTTAGCTACAGGTTTGAAACAGTCCATTTCCCGTGCTATCACTATCCTCTTGAATAAAAGTTCCCATTACACAGGGGATAAGCTTAGCTAGGTGCTGAAACAGTCCATTTCCCGTGCTATCACTATCCTCTTGAATAAATGTTACCATTACACAGGGGATAACCTTAGCTACAGTGTTGAAACAGTCGATTTCCCGTGCTATCACTTTCCTCTTGAATAAATGTTACCATTACGCAGGGGATAACCTTAGCTACAGGTTTGAAACAGTCCATTTCCCGTGCTATCACTATGCTCTTGAATAAAAGTTACCATTACACAGGGGATAAGCTTAGCTAGGTGTTGAAACAGTCCATTTCCCGTGCTATCTCTATCCTCTTGAATAAATGTTACCATTACACAGGGGATAACCTTAGCTACAGTGTTGAAACAGTCCATTTCCCGTGCTATCACTATCCTCTTGAATAAATGTTACCATTTCGCAGGGCATAAGCTTAGCTAGGTGCTGAAACAGTCCATTTCCCGTGCTGACACTATCCTCTTGAATAAATGTTACCATTACACAGGGGATAACCTTAGCTACAGTTTTGAAACAGTCCATTTCCCGTGCTATCACTATCCTCTTGAATAAATGTTACCATTACGCAGGGGATAACCTTAGCTACAGGTTTGAAACAGTCCATTTCCCGTGCTATCACTATCCTCTTGAATAAAAGTTACCATTACACAGGGGATAAGCTTACCTAGGTGTTGAAACAGTCCATTTCCCGCGCTATCTCTATCCTCTTGAATAAATGTTACCATTACACAGGGGATAACCTTAGCTACAGTGTTGAAACAGTCCATTTCCCGTGCTATCACTATCCTCTTGAATAAATGTTACCATTACGCAGGGGATAAGCTTTGCTAGGTGCTGAAGGAGTCCATTTCCCGTGCTATCACTATCCTCTTGAATAAATGTTACCATTACACAGGGGATAACCTTAGCTACAGTGTTGAAACAGTCCATTTCCCGTGCTATCACTATCCTCTTGAATAAATGTTACCATTACGCAGGGGATAACCTTAGCTACAGGTTTGAAACAGTCCAATTTCCGTGCTATCACTATCCTCTTGAATAACAGTTACCATTACACAGGGGATAAGCTTAGCTAGGTGTTGAAACAGTCCATTTCCCGTGCTATCTCTATCCTCTTGAATAAATGTTACCATCACAAAGGGGATAACCTTAGCTACAGTGTTGAAACAGTCCATTTCCCGTGCTATCACTATCCTCTTGAATAAATGTTACCATTACGCAGGGGATAAGCTTAGCTAGGTGCTGAAACAGTCCATTTCCCGTGCTATCACTATCCTCTTGAATAAATGTTACCATTACACAGGGGATAACCTTAGCTACAGTGTTGAAACAGTCTATTTCCCGTGCTATCACTATTCTTTTGAATAAATGTTACCATTACACAGGAGATAACCTTAAATACAGTGTTGAAACAGTCCATTTCCCGTGCTATCACTATGCTCTTGAATAAATGTTACCATTACACAGGAGATAACCTTAGCTACAGTGTTGATACAGTCCATTTCCCTTGCTATCACTATCCTCTTGAATAAATTAACATTAACATTATACAGAAGCTAAGCTTAGCTAGGTGTTGAAACAATTCATTTTCCAATGGTATACCTATTCTCTTACATAAAGTTATAACTATCAGGGCATCACCTTGGCTAGGTGTTGAAACACCTCATTTCCCATAGTATTCCTATCCTCTTACATAAAGGTTACAATTACACAGGGGATAGCCTTAGCTACAGTGTTGAAACAGTCAATTTCCCGTGCTATCGCTATCCTCTTGAATAAGTGTTACCATACACAGGGGATAACCTTAGCTACAGTGTTGAAACAGTCCATTTCCCGTGGTATCACTATCCTCTCACATAAATGTTACCATTACACAGGAGATAAGGTTAGCTAGGTGTTGAAACAGTCCATTTCCCGTGCTATCACTATCCTCTTGAATAAATGTTACCATTACACAGGGAATAAGCTAAGCTAGGTGTTGAAACAATTCATTTTCCCATGGTATACCTATTCTCTTATATAAAGTTATAACTACACAGGGTGTAACCTTGGCTAGGTGTTGAAACACCGCATTTCCCATAGTATTCCTATCCTCTTACATAAAGGTTACAATTACACAGGGGATAACATTAGCTACAGTGTTGAAACAGTCCATTTCCCGTGCTTTCACTATCCTCTTACATACAGGTTACAATTACACAGGGGAAAACCTTAGCTACAGTGTTGAAACAGTCCATTTCCCGTGCTACCACTATCCTCTTGAATAAATGTTACCATTATACAGAAGATAAGCTTAGCTAGGTGTTGAAACAATTCATTTTCCAATGGTATACCTATTCTCTTACATAAAGTTATAACTATCAGGGCATCACCTTGGCTAGGTGTTGAAACACCTCATTTCCCATAGTATTCCTATCCTCTTACATAAAGGTTACAATTACACAGGGGATAGCCTTAGCTACAGTGTTGAAACAGTCAATTTCCCGTGCTATCACTATCCTCTTGAATAAATGTTACCATTACACAGGGGATAACCTTAGCTACAGGTTTGAAACAGACCATTTCCCGTGCTATCACTATCTTCTTGAATAAAGGTTACCATTTCACAGGGGATAACCATAGCTACAGTGTTGAAACAGTCCATTTCCCGTGCTATCACTATCCTCTTGAATAAATGTTACCATTACGCAGGGGATAAACTTAGCTACAGTGTTGTAACAGTCCATTTCCCGTGCTGTCACTATCCTCTTGAATAAATGTTACCATTACGCAGGGGATAAGCTTAGCTAGGTGTTGAAACAGTCCATTTCCCGTGCTATCACCATTCTCTTACATAATGGTTACAGTTACACAGGGGATAACCTTAGCTACAGTGTTGAAACAGTCCATTTCCCGTGCTATCACTATCCTCTTGAATAAATGTTAGCATTACACAGGGGATAACCTTAGCTACAGTGTTGAAACAGTCCATTTCCCGTTCTATCAGTATCCTCTTGAATAAATGTTACCATTACACA
Source organism: Deroplatys truncata (assembly GCA_030765065.1). Classification (NCBI taxonomy): domain Eukaryota; kingdom Metazoa; phylum Arthropoda; class Insecta; order Mantodea; family Mantidae; genus Deroplatys; species Deroplatys truncata. Next base: position 4,956,260 of record CM060978.1, read on the forward strand.
GGGGATAACCTTAGCTACAGTGTTGAAACAGTCCATTTCCCGTGCTGTCTCTATCCTCTTGAATAAATGTTACCATTACACAGGGGATAAGCTTAGCTAGGTGTTGAAACAATTCATTTTCCTATGCTATCACTATCCTCTTGAATAAATGTTACCATTACACAGGGGATAAGCTTAGTTACAGTGTTGAAACAGTCCATTTCCCGTGCTATCATTATCCTCTTGAATAAATGTTACCATTACACAGGGGATAAGCTTAGCTACAGTGTTGAAACAGTCCATTTCCCGTGCTATTACTATCCTCTTGAATAAATGTTACCATTACACAGGGGATAACCTTAGCTACAGTGTTGAAACAGTCCATTTCCCGTGCTATCACTATCCTCTTGAATAAATGTTACCATTACACAGGGGATAAGCTTAGCTAGGTGTTGAAACAGTCCATTTCCCGTGCTATCACTATCCTCTTGAATAAATGTTACCATTACACAGGGGATAAGCTTAGCTAGGTGTTGAAACAGTCCATTTCCCGTGCTATCACTATCCTCTTGAATAAATGTTACCATTACACAGGGGATAAGCTTAGCTACAGTGTTGAAACAGTCCATTTCCCGTGCTATCACTATCCTCTTACATAAAGGTTACAATTACACAGGGGATAAGCTTAGTTACAGTGTTGACTCAGTCCATTTCCCGTGCTATCACTATCCTCTTGAATAAATGTTACAATTAAACAGGGGATAACCTTAGCTACAGTGTTGAAACAATCCATTTTTCGTGCTATCACTATCCTGTTGAATAAAAGTTACCATTACACAGGGGATAAGCTTAGCTACAGTGCTGAAACAGTCCATTTCCCGTGCTATCACTATCCTCTTGAATAAATGTTACCATTACACAGGAGATAACCTTAGCTAGTGTTGAAACAGTCCATTTCCCGTGCTATCACTATCCTCTTGAATAAATGTTACCATTACACAGGAGATAAGCTTAGCTGGGTGTTGAAACAGTCCATTTCCCGTGCTATCACTATCCTCTTGAATAAATGTTACCATTACACAGGGGATAACCTTAGCTACAGTGTTGAAACAGTCCATTTCCCGTGCTATCACTATCCTCTTGAATAAATGTTACCATTACACAGGGGATAAGCTTAGCTAGGTTTTGAAACAATTCATTTTTTCATGGTATACCTATTCTCTTACATAAAGTTATAACTACACAGGGGATAACCTTGGCTAGGTGTTGAAACACCTCATTTCCCATAGTATTCCTATCCTCTTACATAAAGGTTACAATTACACAGGAAATAACCTTAGCTACAGTGTTGAAACAGTCCATTTCCCGTGCTATCACTATCCTCTTACATAAACGTTACAATTAAACAGGGGATAACCTTAGCTACAGTGTTGAAACAGTCCATTTCCCGTGCTATCACTATCCTCTTGAATAAATGTTACCATTACACAGGGGATTAGCTTAGCTAGGTGTTGAAACAATTCATTTTCCCATGGTATACCAATTCTCTTACATAAAGTTATAACTACACAGGGGATAACCTTGGCTAGGTATTGAAACACCTCATTCCCCATAGTATTCCTATCCTGAAGGTTACAATTACAATGGGGATAACCTTAGCTACAGTGTTGAAACAGTCCATTTCCCGTGCTATCACTATCCTCTTACATAAAGGTTACAATTACACAGGGATAAGCTTAGTTACAGTGTTGAAACAGTCCATTTCCCACGCTATCACTATCCTCTTGAATAAGTGTTACAATTACACAGGGGATAACCTTAGCTACAGGTTTGAAACAGTCCATTTCCCGTGCTATCACTATCCTGTTGAATAAAAGTTACCATTACACAGGGGATAAGCTTAGCTAGGTGTTGAAACAGTCCATTTCCCGTGCTATCTCTATCCTCTTGAATAAATGTTACCATTACACAGGGGATAACCTTAGCTACAGTGTTGAAACAGTCCATTTCCCGTGCTATCACTATCCTCTTGAATAAATGTTACCATTACGCAGGGGATAAGCTTAGCTAGGTGCTGAAACAGTCCATTTCCCGTGCTATCACTATCCTCTTGAATAAATGTTACCATTACACAGGGGATAACCCTAGCTACAGTGTTGAAACAGTCCATTTCCCGTGCTATCACTATCCTCTTGAATAAATGTTACCATTACACAGGAGATAACCTTAGCTACAGTGTTGAAACAGTCCATTTCCCGTGCTATCACCATCCTCTTGAATAAATGTTACCATTACACAGGGGATGACCTTAGCTACAGTGTTGAAACAGTCCATTTCCCGTGCTATCACTATCCTCTTGAATAAATGTTACCATTACGCAGGGGATAAGCTTAGCTAGGTGCTGAAACAGCCATTTCCCGTGCTATCACTATCCTCTTGAATAAATGTTACCATTACACAGGGGATAACCTTAGCCACAGTGTTGAAACAGTCCATTTCCCGTGCTTTCACTATCCTCTTGAATAAATGTTACCATTACGCAGGGGATAAGCTTAGCTAGGTGCTGAAACAGTCCATTTCCCGTGCTATCACTATCCTCTTGAATAAATGTTACCATTACACAGGGGATAACCTTAGCTACAGTGTTGAAACAGGCCAGTTGCCGTGCTATCACTATCCTCTTGAATAAATTTTACCATTACACAGGAGATAACCTTAGCTACAGTGTTGAAACAGTCCATTTCCCGTGCTATCACTATGCTCTTGAATAAATGTTACCATTACACAGGAGATAAGCTTAGCTAGGTGTTGAAACAGTCCATTTCCCGTGCTATCACTATCCTCTTGAATAAATGTTACCATTACACAGGGGATAACCTTAGCTACAGTGTTGAAACAGTCCATTTCCCGTGCTTTCACTAACCTCTTACATACAGGTTACAATTACACAAGGGAAAACCTTAGCTACAGTGTTGAAACAGTCCATTTCCCGTGCTACCACTAATCTCTTGAATAAATGTTACCATTATACAGAGGATAAGCTTAGCTAGGTATTGGAGCAATTCATTTTCCCATGGTATACCTATTCTCTTACATAAAGTTATAACTATCAGGGCATCACCTTGGCTAGGTTATGAAACACCTCACTTCCAATAGTATTCCTATCCTCTTACATAAAGGTTACAATTACACAGGGGATAACCTTAGCTACAGTGTTGAAACGGTCAATTTCCCGTGCTATCACTATCCTCTTACATAAAGGTTACAATTATACAGGGTAAACCTTAGCTACAGTGTTGAAACAGTTCATTTCCCGTGCTATCACTATCCTCTTGAATAAATGTTACCATTACTCAGGGGATAAGCTTAGCTAAGTGTTGAAACAATTCATTTTCCCATGGAATACCTATTCTCTTACATAAAGTTATAACTACACAGGGGATAACCTTGGCTAGGTATTGAAACACCTCATTCCCCATAGTATTCCTATCCTCTTACATAAAGGTTACAATTACAATGGGGATAACCTTAGCTACAGTGTTGAAGCAGTCAATTTCCCGTGCTATCACTATCCTCTTACATAAAGTTATAGCTACACAGAGAATAACCTTAGTTACAGTGTTGAAACAGTCCATTTCCCGTGCTATCACTATCCTCTTGAATAAATGTTACCATTACACAGGGGATAACCTTAGCTACAGTGTTGAAACAGTCCATTTCCCGTGGTATCACTAACCTCTCACATAAAGGTTACCATTACACAGGGGATGACCTTAGCTACAGGTTTAAAACAGTCCATTTCCCGTGCTATCACTATCTTCTTGAATAAAGGTTACCATTTCACAGGGGATAACCATAGCTACAGTGTTGAAACAGTCTATTTCCCGTGCTATCACTATCCTCTTGAATAAATGTTACCATTACGCAGGGGATAAACTTAGCTACAGTGTTGTAACAGTCCATTTCCCGTGCTGTCACTATCCTCTTGAATAAATGTTACCATTACGCAGGGGATAAGCTTAGCTAGGTGTTGAAACAGTCCATTTCCCGTGCTATCACTATTCTCTTACATAATGGTTACAGTTACACAGGGGATAACCTTAGCTACAGTGTTGAAACAGTCCATTTCCCGTGCTATCACTATCCTCTTGAATAAATGTTAGCAGTACACAGGGGATAACCTTAGCTACAGTGTTGAAACAGTCCATTTCCCGTTCTATCACTATCCTCTTGAATAAATGTTACCATTACACAGGGGATAACCTTAGCTACAGTGTTGAAACAGTCCATTTCCCGTGCTGTCTCTATCCTCTTGAATAAATGTTACCATTACACAGGGAATAAGCTTAGCTAGGTGTTGAAACAATTCATTTTCCTATGCTATTACTATCCTCTTGAATAAATGTTACCATTACACAGGGGATAAGCTTAGTTACAGTGTTGAAACAGTCCATTTCCCGTGCTATCATTATCCTCTTGAATAAATGTTACCATTACACAGGGGATAAGCTTAGCTACAGTGTTGAAACAGTCCATTTCCCGTGCTATTACTGTCCTCTTGAATAAATGTTACCATTACACAGGGGATAACCTTAGCTACAGTGTTGAAACAGTCCATTTCCCGTGCTATCACTATCCTCTTGAATAAATGTTACCATTACACAGGGGATAAGCTTAGCTAGGTGTTGAAACAGTCCATTTCCCGTGCTATCGCTATCTTCTTGAATAAATGTTACCATTACACAGGGGATAAGCTTAGCTAGGTGTTGAAACAGCCCATTTCCCGTGCTATCACTATCCTCTTGAATAAATGTTACCATTACACAGGGGATAAGCTTAGCTAGGTGTTGAAACAGTCCATTTCCCGTGCTATCACTATCCTCTTGAATAAATGTTACCATTACACAGGGGATAAGCTTAGCTAGGTGTTGAAACAATTCATTTTTTCATGGTATACCTTTTCTCTTGCATAAAGTTATAACTACACAGGGGATAACCTTGGCTAGGTGTTGAAACACCTCATTTCCCATAGTATCCCTATCCTCTTACATAAAGGTTACAATTACACAGGGTATAACTTTAGCTGCAGTGTTGAAACAGTCCATTTCCCGTGCTATCACTATCCTCTTGAATAAATGTTACCATTACACAGGGGATAAGCTTAGCTAGGTGTTGCAACAATTCATTTTCCCATGGTATACCTATTGTCTTACATAAAGTTACAACTACACAAGTGATAACCTTGGCTAGGTGTTGAAACACCTTATTTCCCATGGTATTCCTATCCTCTTACATAAAGGTTACAATTACACAGGGGATAACCTTAGCTACAGTGTTGAAACAGTCCATTTCCCGTGCTATCACTATCCTCTTACATAAACGTTACAATTAAACAGGGGATAACCTTAGCTACAGCGTTGAAACAGTCCATTTCCCGTGCTATCACTATCCTCTTGAATAAATGTTACCATTACACAGGGGATAAGCTTAGCTAGGTGTTGAAACAATTCATTTTCCCATGGTATACCTATTCTCTTACATAAAGTTATAACTACACAGGGGATAACCTTGGCTAGGTATTGAAACACCTCATTCCCCATAGTATTCCTATCCTGAAGGTTACAATTACAATGGGGATAACCTTAGCTACAGTGTTGAAACAGTCCATTTCCCGTGCTATCACTATCCTCTTACATAAAGGTTAGAATTACACAGGGGATAAGCTTAGTTAAAGTGTTGAAACAGTCCATTTCCCGTGCTATCACTATCCTCTTGAATAAATGTTACAATTACGAGGGGATAACCTTAGCTACAGTGTTGAAACAGTCCATTTCCCGTGCTATCACTATCCTCTTGAATAAATATTACCATTACACAGGGGATGAGCCTAGCTACAGTGTTGAAACAGTCCATTTCCCGTGCTATCACTATCCTCTTGAATAAATGTTACCATTACACAGGAGATAAGCTTAGCTAGGTGTTGAAACAGTCCATTTCCCGTGCTATCACTATCCTCTTGAATAAATGTTACCATTACACAGGGGATAACCTTACCTACAGTGTTGAAACAGTCCATTTCCCGTGCTATCACTATCCTCTTGAATAAATGTTACCATTACACAGGAGATAAGCTTAGCTAGGTGTTGAAACAGTCCATTTCCCGTGCTATCACTATCCTCTTGAATAAATGTTACCTATACACAGGGGATAACCTTAGCTACAGTGTTGAAACAGTCCATTTCCCGTGCTATCACTATCCTCTTGAATAAATGTTACCATTACACAGGGGATAAGCTTAGCTAGGTGTTGAAACAATTCATTTTCCCATGGTATACCTATTCTCTTACATAAAGTTATAACTGCACAGGGGATAACCTTGGCTAGGTGTTGAAGCACCTCATTTCCCAAAGTATTCCTATCCTCTTACATAAAGGTTACAATTACACAGGGGATAACATTAGCTACAGTGTTGAAACAGTCCATTTCCCGTGCTGTCACTATCCTCTTACATACAGGTTACAATTACACAGAGGAAAACCTTAGCTACAGTGTTGAAACAGTCCATTTCCCGTGCTACCACTATCCTCTTGAATAAATGTTACCATTATACAGAGGATAAGCTTAGCTAGGTGTTGAAACAATTCATTTTCCCATGGTATACCTATTCTCTTACATAAAGTTATAACTATCAGGGCATCACCTTGGCTAGGTGTTAAAACACCTCATTTCCCATAGTATTCCTATCCTCTTACATAAAGGTTACAATTACACAGGGGATAACCTTAGCTACAGTGTTGAAACAGTCAATTTCCCGTGCTATCACTATCCTCTTGAATAAATGTTACCATTACACAGGGGATAACCTTAGCTACAGGTTTGAAACAGTCCATTTCCCGTGCTATCACTATCCTCTTGAATAAAAGTTCCCATTACACAGGGGATAAGCTTAGCTAGGTGTTGAAACAGTCCATTTCCCGTGCTATCACTATCCTCTTGAATAAATGTTACCATTACACAGGGGATAACCTTAGCTACAGTGTTGAAACAGTCGATTTCCCGTGCTATCACTATCCTCTTGAATAAATGTTACCATTACGCAGGGGATAACCTTAGCTACAGGTTTGAAACAGTCCATTTCCCGTGCTATCACTATGCTCTTGAATAAAAGTTACCATTACACAGGGGATAAGCTTAGCTAGGTGTTGAAACAGTCCATTTCCCGTGCTATCTCTATCCTCTTGAATAAATGTTACCATTACACAGGGGATAACCTTAGCTACAGTGTTGAAACAGTCCATTTCCCGTGCTATCACTATCCTCTTGAATAAATGTTACCATTTCGCAGGGGATAAGCTTAGCTAGGTGCTGAAACAGTCCATTTCCCGTGCTGACACTATCCTCTTGAATAAATGTTATCATTACACAGGGGATAACCTTAGCTACAGTTTTGAAACAGTCCATTTCCCGTGCTATCACTATCCTCTTGAATAAATGTTACCATTACGCAGGGGATAACCTTAGCTACAGGTTTGAAACAGTCCATTTCCCGTGCTATCACTATCCTCTTGAATAAAAGTTACCATTACACAGGGGATAAGCTTACCTAGGTGTTGAAACAGTCCATTTCCCGCGCTATCTCTATCCTCTTGAATAAATGTTACCATTACACAGGGGATAACCTTAGCTACAGTGTTGAAACAGTCCATTTCCCGTGCTATCACTATCCTCTTGAATAAATGTTACCATTACGCAGGGGATAAGCTTTGCTAGGTGCTGAAAGAGTCCATTTCCCGTGCTATCACTATCCTCTTGAATAAATGTTACCATTACACAGGGGATAACCTTAGCTACAGTGTTGAAACAGTCCATTTCCCGTGCTATCACTATCCTCTTGAATAAAAGTTCCCATTACACAGGGGATAAGCTTAGCTAGGTGTTGAAACAGTCCATTTCCCGTGCTATGACTATCCTCTTGGATAAATGTTACCATTACACGGGGGATAACCTTAGCTACAGTGTTGAAACAGTCGATTTCCCGTGCTATCACTATCCTCTTGAATAAATGTTACCATTACGCAGGGGATAACCTTAGCTACAGGTTTGAAACAGTCCATTTCCCGTGCTATCACTATCCTCTTGAATAAAATATACCATTACACAGGGGATAAGCTTAGCTAGGTGTTGAAACAGTCCATTTCCCGTGCTATCTCTATCCTCTTGAATAAATGTTACCATTACACAGGGGATAACCTTAGCTACAGTGTTGAAACAGTCCATTTCGCGTGCTATCACTATCCTCTTGAATAAATGTTACCATTACGCAGGGGATAAGCTTAGCTAGCTGCTGAAACAGTCCATTTCCCGTGCTGTCACTATCCTCTTGAATAAATGTTAGCATTACACAGGGGATAACCTTAGCTACAGTTTTGAAACAGTCCATTTCCCGTGCTATCACTATCCTCTTGAATAAATGTTACCATTACGCAGGGGATAACCTTAGCTACAGGTTTGAAACAGTCCATTTCCCGTGCTATCACTATCCTCTTGAATCACAGTTACCATTACACAGGGGATAAGCTTAGCTAGGTGTTGAAACAGTCCATTTCCCGTGCTATCTCTATCCTCTTGAATAAATGTTACCATCACAAAGGGGATAACCTTAGCTACAGTGTTGAAACAGTCCATTTCCCGTGCTATCACTATCCTCTTGAATAAAGTTACCATTACGCAGGGGATAAGCTTAGCTAGGTGCTGAAAGAGTCCATTTCCCGTGCTATCACTATCCTCTTGAATAAATGTTACCATTACACAGGGGATAACCTTAGCTACAGTGTTGAAACAGTCCATTTCCCGTGCTATCACTATTCTTTTGAATAAATGTTACCATTACACAGGAGATAACCTTAAATACAGTGTTGAAACAGTCCATTTCCCGTGCTATCACTATGCTCTTGAATAAATGTTACCATTACACAGGAGATAAGCTTAGCTAGGTGTTGAAACAGTCCATTTCCCGTGCTATCACTATCCTCTTGAATAAATGTTACCATTACACAGGGGATAACCTTAGCTACTGTGTTGAAACAGTCCATTTCCCGTGCTATCACTATCCTCTTGAATAAATGTTACCATTACACAGGGGATAAGCTAAGCTAGGTGTTGAAACAATTCATTTTCCCATGGTATACCTATTCTCTTATATAAAGTTATAACTACACAGGGTGTAACCTTGGCTAGGTGTTGAAACACCTCATTTCCCATAGTATTCCTATCCTCTTACATAAAGGTTACAATTACACAGGGGATAACATTAGCTACAGTGTTGAAACAGTCCATTTCCCGTGCTTTCACTATCCTCTTACATACAGGTTACAATTACACAGGGGAAAACTTTAGCTACAGTGTTGAAACAGTCCATTTCCCGTGCTACCACTATCCTCTTGAATAAATGTTACCATTATACAGAAGATAAGCTTAGCTAGGTGTTGAAACAATTCATTTTCCAATGGTATACCTATTCTCTTACATAAAGTTATAACTATCAGGGCATCACCTTGGCTAGGTGTTGAAACACCTCATTTCCCATAGTATTCCTATCCTCTTACATAAAGGTTACAATTACACAGGGGAGAGCCTTAGCTACAGTGTTGAAACAGTCAATTTCCCGTGCTATCACTATCCTCTTACATAAACGTTACAATTAAACAGGGGATAACCTTAGCTACAGCGTTGAAACAGTCCATTTCCCGTGCTATCACTATCCTCTTGAATAAATGTTACCATTACACAGGGGATAAGCTTAGCTAGGTGTTGAAACAATTCATTTTCCCATGGTATACCTATTCTCTTACATAAAGTTATAACTACACAGGGGATAACCTTGGCTAGGTATTGAAACACCTCATTCCCCATAGTATTCCTATCCTGAAGGTTACAATTACAATGGGGATAACCTTAGCTACAGTGTTGAAACAGTCCATTTCCCAAGCTATCACTATCCTCTTACATAAAGGTTAGAATTACACACGGGATAAGCTTAGTTAAAGTGTTGAAACAGTCCATTTCCCGTGCTATCACTATCCTCTTGAATAAATGTTACAATTACGAGGGGATAACCTTAGCTACAGTGTTGAAACAGTCCATTTCCCGTGCTATCACTATCCTCTTGAATAAATATTACCATTACACAGGGGATAAGCCTAGCTACAGTGTTGAAACAGTCCATTTCCCGTGCTATCACTATCCTCTTGAATAAATGTTACCATTACACAGGAGATAAGCTTAGCTAGGTGTTGAAACAGTCCATTTCCCGTGCTATCACTATCCTCTTGAATAAATGTTACCATTACACAGGGGATAAGCTTAGCTAGGTGTTGAAACAATTCATTTTCCCATGGTATACCTATTCTCTTACATAAAGTTATAACTGCACAGGGGATAACCTTGGCTAGGTGTTGAAGCACCTCATTTCCCAAAGTATTCCTATCCTCTTACATAAAGGTTACAATTACACAGGGGATAACATTAGCTACAGTGTTGAAACAGTCCATTTCCCGTGCTACCACTATCCTCTTGAATAAATGTTACCATTATACAGAGGATAAGCTTAGCTAGGTGTTGAAACAATTCATTTTCCCATGGTATACCTATTCTCTTACATAAAGTTATAACTATCAGGGCATCACCTTGGCTAGGTGTTAAAACACCTCATTTCCCATAGTATTCCTATCCTCTTACATAAAGGTTACAATTACACAGGGGATAACCTTAGCTACAGTGTTGAAACAGTCAATTTCCCGTGCTATCACTATCCTCTTGAATAAATGTTACCATTACACAGGGGATAACCTTAGCTACATTGTTGAAACAGTCCATTTCCCGTGGTATCACTATCCTCTCACATAAAGGTTACCATTACACAGGGGATAACCTTAGCTACAGGTTTGAAACAGTCCATTTCCCGTGCTATCACTATCCTCTTGAATAAATGTTACCATTACACAGGGGATAAGCTAAGCTAGGTGTTGAAACAATTCATTTTCCCATGGTATACCTATTCTCTTATATAAAGTTATAACTACACAGGGTGTAACCTTGGCTAGGTGTTGAAACACCTCATTTCCCATAGTATTCCTATCCTCTTACATAAAGGTTACAATTACACAGGGGATAACATTAGCTACAGTGTTGAAACAGTCCATTTCCCGTGCTTTCACTATCCTCTTACATACAGGTTACAATTACACAGGGGAAAACTTTAGCTACAGTGTTGAAACAGTCCATTTCCCGTGCTACCACTATCCTCTTGAATAAATGTTACCATTATACAGAAGATAAGCTTAGCTAGGTGTTGAAACAATTCATTTTCCAATGGTATACCTATTCTCTTACATAAAGTTATAACTATCAGGGCATCACCTTGGCTAGGTGTTGAAACACCTCATTTCCCATAGTATTCCTATCCTCTTACATAAAGGTTACAATTACACAGGGGAGAGCCTTAGCTACAGTGTTGAAACAGTCAATTTCCCGTGCTATCACTATCCTCTTACATAAACGTTACAATTAAACAGGGGATAACCTTAGCTACAGCGTTGAAACAGTCCATTTCCCGTGCTATCACTATCCTCTTGAATAAATGTTACCATTACACAGGGGATAAGCTTAGCTAGGTGTTGAAACAATTCATTTTCCCATGGTATACCTATTCTCTTACATAAAGTTATAACTACACAGGGGATAACCTTGGCTAGGTATTGAAACACCTCATTCCCCATAGTATTCCTATCCTGAAGGTTACAATTACAATGGGGATAACCTTAGCTACAGTGTTGAAACAGTCCATTTCCCGTGCTATCACTATCCTCTTACATAAAGGTTAGAATTACACACGGGATAAGCTTAGTTAAAGTGTTGAAACAGTCCATTTCCCGTGCTATCACTATCCTCTTGAATAAATGTTACAATTACGAGGGGATAACCTTAGCTACAGTGTTGAAACAGTCCATTTCCCGTGCTATCACTATCCTCTTGAATAAATATTACCATTACACAGGGGATAAGCCTAGCTACAGTGTTGAAACAGTCCATTTCCCGTGCTATCACTATCCTCTTGAATAAATGTTACCATTACACAGGAGATAAGCTTAGCTAGGTGTTGAAACAGTCCATTTCCCGTGCTATCACTATCCTCTTGAATAAATGTTACCATTACACAGGGGATAAGCTTAGCTAGGTGTTGAAACAATTCATTTTCCCATGGTATACCTATTCTCTTACATAAAGTTATAACTGCACAGGGGATAACCTTGGCTAGGTGTTGAAGCACCTCATTTCCCAAAGTATTCCTATCCTCTTACATAAAGGTTACAATTACACAGGGGATAACATTAGCTACAGTGTTGAAACAGTCCATTTCCCGTGCTACCACTATCCTCTTGAATAAATGTTACCATTATACAGAGGATAAGCTTAGCTAGGTGTTGAAACAATTCATTTTCCCATGGTATACCTATTCTCTTACATAAAGTTATAACTATCAGGGCATCACCTTGGCTAGGTGTTAAAACACCTCATTTCCCATAGTATTCCTATCCTCTTACATAAAGGTTACAATTACACAGGGGATAACCTTAGCTACAGTGTTGAAACAGTCAATTTCCCGTGCTATCACTATCCTCTTGAATAAATGTTACCATTACACAGGGGATAACCTTAGCTACATTGTTGAAACAGTCCATTTCCCGTGGTATCACTATCCTCTCACATAAAGGTTACCATTACACAGGGGATAACCTTAGCTACAGGTTTGAAACAGTCCATTTCCCGTGCTATCACTATCCTCTTGAATAAAAGTTCCCATTACACAGGGGATAAGCTTAGCTAGGTGTTGAAACAGTCCATTTCCCGTGCTATCACTATCCTCTTGAATAAATGTTACCATTACACAGGGGATAACCTTAGCTACAGTGTTGAAACTGTCGATTTCCCGTGCTATCACTATCCTCTTGAATAAATGTTACCATTGCGCAGGGGATAACCTTAGCTACAGGTTTGAAACAGTCCATTTCCCGTGCTATCACTATGCTCTTGAATAAAAGTTACCATTACACAGGGGATAAGCTTAGCTAGGTGTTGAAACAGTCCATTTCCCGTGCTATCTCTATCCTCTTGAATAAATGTTACCATTACACAGGGGATAACCTTAGCTACAGTGTTGAAACAGTCCATTTCCCGTGCTATCACTATCCTCTTGAATAAATGTTACCAATTCGCTGGGGATAAGCTTAGCTAGGTGCTGAAACAGTCCATTTCCCGTGCTGACACTATCCTCTTGAATAAATGTTACCATTACACAGGGGATAACCTTAGCTACAGTTTTGAAACAGTCCATTTCCCGTGCTATCACTATCCTCTTGAATAAATGTTACCATTACGCAGGGGATAACCTTAGCTACAGGTTTGAAACAGTCCATTTCCCGTGCTATCACTATCCTCTTGAATAAAAGTTACCATTACACAGGGGATAAGCTTACCTAGGTGTTGAAACAGTCCATTTCCCGCGCTATCTCTATCCTCTTGAATAAATGTTACCATTACACAGGGGATAACCTTAGCTACAGTGTTGAAACAGTCCATTTCCCGTGCTTTCACTATCCTCTTGAATAAATGTTACCATTACGCAAGGGATAAGCTTTGCTAGGTGCTGAAAGAGTACATTTCCCGTGCTATCACTATCCTCTTGAATAAATGTTACCATTACACAGGGGATAACCTTAGCTACAGTGTTGAAACAGTCCATTTCCCGTGCTATCACTATCCTCTTGAATAAAAGTTCCCATTACACAGGGGATAAGCTTAGCTAGGTGTTGAAACAGTCCATTTCCCGTGCTATGACTATCCTCTTGGATAAATGTTACCATTACACGGGGGATAACCTTAGCTACAGTGTTGAAACAGTCGATTTCCCGTGCTATCACTATCCTCTTGAATAAATGTTACCATTACGCAGGGGATAACCTTAGCTACAGGTTTGAAACAGTCAATTTCCCGTGCTATCACTATCCTCTTGAATAAAATATACCATTACACAGGGGATAAGCTTAGCTAGGTGTTGAAACAGTCCATTTCCCGTGCTATCTCTATCCTCTTGAATAAATGTTACCATTACACAGGGGATAACCTTAGCTACAGTGTTGAAACAGTCCATTTCCCGTGCTATCACTATCCTCTTGAATAAATGTTACCATTACGCAGGGGATAAGCTTAGCTAGCTGCTGAAACAGTCCATTTCCCGTGCTGTCACTATCCTCTTGAATAAATGTTAGCATTACACAGGGGATAACCTTAGCTACAGTTTTGAAACAGTCCATTTCCCGTGCTATCACTATCCTCTTGAATAAATGTTACCATTACGCAGGGGATAACCTTAGCTACAGGTTTGAAACAGTCCATTTCCCGTGCTATCACTATCCTCTTGAATAACAGTTACCATTACACAGGGGATAAGCTTAGATAGGTGTTGAAACAGACCATTTCCCGTGCTATCTCTATCCTCTTGAATAAATGTCACCATCACAAAGGGGAGAACCTTAGCTACAGTGTTGAAACAGTCCATTTCCCGTGCTATCACTATCCTCTTGAATAAATGTTACCATTACGCAGGGGATAAGCTTAGCTAGGTGCTGAAACAGTCCATTTCCCGTGCTAGCACTATCCTCTTGAATAAATGTCACCATCACAAAGGGGATAACCTTAGCTACAGTGTTGAAACAGTCCATTTCCCGTGCTATCACTATCCTCTTGAATAAATGTTACCATTACGCAGGGGATAAGCTTAGCTAGGTGCTGAAACAGTCCATTTCCCGTGCAATCACTATCCTCTTGAATAAATGTTACCATTACACAGGAGATAACCTTAAATACAGTGTTGAAACAGTCCATTTCCCGTGCTATCACTATCCTCTTGAATAAATGTTACCATTACTCAGGGGATAAGCTTAGCATGGTGTTGAAACAGTTCATTTTCCCATGGTAGACCTATTCTCTTACATAAAGTTATAACTACACTGGGGATAACCTTGGCTAGGTGTTGAAACACCTCATTTCCCATAGTATCCCTATCCTCTTACATAAAGGTTACAACTACAAAGGGGATAACTTTAGCTGCAGTGTTGAAACAGTCCATTTCCCGTGCTATCACTATCCTCTTGAATAAATGTTACCATTACACAGGGGATAAGCTTAGCTAGGTGTTGCAACAATTCATTTTCCCATGCTATACCTATTCTCTTACATAAAGTTACAACTACACAGGTGATAACCTTGGCTAGGTGTTGAAACAACTTATTTCCCATAGTATTCCTATCCTCTTACATAAAGGTTACAATTACACAGGGGATAACCTTAGCTACAGTGTTGAAACAGTCCATTTCCCGTGCTATCACTATCCTCTTACATAAAGGTTACAATTATACAGGGGATAACCTTAGCTACAGTGTTGAAACAGTCCATTTCCCGTGCTATCACTATCCTCTTACATAAAGGTTACAATTACACAGGGGATGAGCTTAGTTACAGTGTTGAAACAGTCCATTTCCCGTGCTATCACTATCCTCTTGAATAAATGTTACAATTACACAGGGGATAACCTTAGCTACAGGTTTGAAACAGTCCATTTCCCGTGCTATCACTATCCTCTTGAATAAAAGTTACCATTACACAGGGGATAAGCTTACCTAGGTGTTGAAACAGTCCATTTCCCGTGCTATTTCTATCCTCTTGAATAAATGTTACCATTACACAGGAGATAAGCTTAGCTAGGTTTTGAAACAGTCCATTTTCCGTGCTCTCACTATCCTCTTGAATAAATGTTACCATTACACAAGAGATAACCTTAGCTACAGTGTTGAAACAGTCCATTTCCCGTGCTATCACTATGCTCTTGAATAAATGTTACCATTACACAGGAGATAAGCTTAGCTAGGTGTTGAAACAGTCCTTTTCCCGTGCTATCACTATCCTCTTGAATAAATGTTACCATTACACAGGGGATAAGCTTAGTTACAGTGTTGAAACAGTCCATTTCCCGTGCTATCATTATGCTCTTGAATAAATGTTACCATTACACAGGGGATAAGCTTAGCTACAGTGTTGAAACAGTCCATTTCCCGTGCTATTACTATCCTCTTGAATAAATGTTACCATTACACAGGGGATAACCTTAGCTACAGTGTTGAAACAGTCCATTTCCCGTGCTATCACTATCCTCTTGAATAAATGTTACCATTACACAGGGGATAAGCTTAGCTAGGTGTTGAAACAGTCCATTTCCCGTGCTATCACTATCCTCTTGAATAAATGTTACCATTACACAGGGGATAAGCTTAGCTAGGTGTTGAAACAGTCCATTTCCCGTGCTATCACTATGCTCTTGAATAAATGTTACCATTACACAGGGGATAAGCTTAGCTACAGTGTTGAAACAGTCCATTTCCCGTGCTATCGCTATCCTCTTACATAAAGGTTACAATTACACAATGGATAAGCTTAGTTACAGTGTTGAAACAGTCCATTTCCCGTGCTATCACTATCCTCTTGAATAAATGTTACAATTACACAGGGGATAACCTTAGCTACAGTGTTGAAACAATCCATTTCCCGTGCTATCACTATCCTGTTGAATAAAAGTTACCATTACACAGGGGATAAGCTTAGCTACAGTGCTGAAACAGTCCATTTCCCGTGCTATCACTATCCTCTTGAATAAATGTTACCATTACACAGGAGATAACCTTAGCTACAGTGTTGAAACAGTCCATTTCCCGTGCTATCACTATCCTCTTGAATAAATGTTACCATTACACAGGAGATAAGCTTAGCTGGGCGTTGAAACAGTCCATTTCCCGTGCTATCACTATCCTCTTGAAGAAAGGTTACAATTACACAGGGGATAACCTTAGCTACAGTGTTGAAACAGTCAATTTCCCGTGCTGTAACTATCCTCTTACATAAAGTTATAACTACACAGAGAATAAGCTTAGTTACAGTGTTGAAACAGTCCATTTCCCGTGCTATCACTATCCTCTTGAATAAATGTTACCATTATACAGGGGATAACCTTAGCTACAGTGTTGAAACAGTCCATTTCCCGTGGTATCACTATCCTCTCACATAAAGGTTACCATTACACAGGGGATAACCTTAGCTACAGGTTTGAAACAGTCCATTTCCCGTGCTATCACTATCCTCTTGAATAAATGTTACCATTACACAGGGGATAAGCTTAGCTAGGTGTTGCAACAATTCATTTTCCCATGGTATACCTATTGTCTTACATAAAGTTACAACTACACAGGTGATACCTTGGCTAGGTGTTGAAACACCTTATTTCCCAGAGTATTCCTATCCTCTTACATAAAGGTTACAATTACACAGGGGATAACCTTAGCTACAGTGCTGAAACAGTACATTTGCCGTGGTATCACTATCCTCTTACATAAACGTTACAAATAACCAGGGGATAACCTTAGCTACAGAGTTGAAACAGTCCATTTCCCGTGCTACCACTATCCTCTTGAATAAATGTTACCATTATACAGAGGATAAGCTTAGCTAGGTGTTGAAACAATTCATTTACCCATGGTATGCCTAATCTCTTATATAACGTTATAACTACACAGGGGATAACCTTGCCTAGGTGTTGAAGCACCTCATTTCCCATAGTATTCCTATCCTCTTACATAAAGGTTACAATTACACAGGGGATAACATTAGCTACAGTGTTGAAACAGTCCATTTCCCGTGCTTTCACTATCCTCTTACATACAGGTTACAATTACACAAGAGAAAACCTTAGCTACAGTGTTGAAACAGTCCATTTCCCGTGCTACCACTATCCTCTTGAATAAATGTTACCATTATACAGAGGATAAGCTTAGCTAGGTGTTGAAACAATTCATTTTCCCATGGTATACCTATTCTCTTATATAAAGTTATAACTACATAGGGGATAACCTTGGCTAGGTATTGAAACACCTCATTCCCCATAGTATTCCTATCCTCTTACATAAAGGTTACAATTACACAGGGGATAACCTTAGCTACAGTGTTGAAACAGTCAATTTCCCGTGCTATCACTATCCTCTTGAATAAATGTTACCATTACACAGGGGATAAGCTTAGCTAAGTGTTGAAACAATTCATTTTCCCATGGTATACCTATTCTCTTACATAAAGTTATAACTACACAGGGGATAACCTTGGCTAGGTATTGAAACACCTCATTCCCCATAGTATTCCTATCCTCTTACATAAAGGTTACAATTACAATGGGGATAACCTTAGCTACAGTGTTGAAACAGTCCATTTCCCGTGCTATCACTATCCTCTTACATAAAGGTTACAATTACACAGGGGATAACATTAGCTACAGTGTTTAAACAGTCCATTTCCCGTGCTTTCACTATCCTCTTACATACAGGTTACAATTACACAGGGGAAAACCTTAGCTACAGTGTTGAAACAGTCCATTTCCCGTGCTACCACTATCCTCTTGAATAAATGTTACCATTATACAGAGGATAAGCTTAGCTAGGTGTTGAAACAATTCATTTTCCCATGGTATACCTATTCTCTTACATAAAGTTATAACTGCACAGGGGATAAACTTGGCTAGGTGATGAAACACCTCATTTCCCATAGTATTCCTATCCTCTTACATAAAGGTTACAATTACACAGGGGATAACCTTAGCTACAGTGTTGAAACAGTCAATTTCCCGTGCTGTCACTATCCTCTTACATAAAGTTATAACTACACAGAGAATAACCTTAGCTACAGTGTTGAAACAGTCCATTTCCCGTGCTATCACTATCCTCTTGAATAAATGTTACCATTACACAGGGGATAACCTTAGCTACAGTGTTGAAACAGTCCATTTCCCGTGGTATCACTATCCTCTCACATAAAGGTTACCATTACACAGGGGATAACCTTAGCTACAGGTTTGAAACAGGCCATTTCCCGTGCTATCACTATCTTCTTGAATAAAGGTTACCATTACACAGGGGATAACCTTAGCTACAGTGTTGAAACAGTCCATTTCCCGTGCTATCACTCTCCTCTTGAATAAATGTTACCATTACGCAGGGGATAAACTTAGCTACAGTGTTGTAACAGTCCATTTCCCGTGCTATCACTATCCTCTTACATAATGGTTACAGTTACACAGGAGATAACCTTAGCTACAGTGTTGAAACAGTCCATTTCCCGTGCTATCACTATCCTCTTGAATAAATGTTAGCATTACACAGGGGATAACCTTAGCTACAGTGTTGAAACAGTCCATTTCCCGTTCTATCACTATCCTCTTGAATAAATGTTACCATTACACAGGGGATAACCTTAGCTACAGTGTTGAAACAGTCCATTTCCCGTGCTATCACTATCCTCTTGAATAAATTTTACCATTACACAGGGGATAAGCTTAGCTAGGTGTTGAAACAATTCATTTTCCTATGCTATCACTATCCTCTTGAATAAATGTTACCATTACACAGGGGATAAGCTTAGTTACGGTGTTGAAACAGTCCATTTCCCGTGCTATCATTATCCTCTTGAATAAATGTTACCATTACACAGGGGATAAGCTTAGCTACAGTGTTGAAACAGTCCATTTCCCGTGCTATTACTATCCTCTTGAAAAATGTTACCATTAGACAGGAGATAAGTTTAGCTAGGTGTTGAAACAGTCCATTTCCCGTGCTATCACTATCCTCTTGAATAAATGTTACCATTACACAGGGGATAATCTTAGCTACAGTGTTGAAATAGTCCATTTCCCGTGCTATCACTATCCTCTTGAATAAATGTTACCATTACACAGGAGATAACCTTAGCCACAGTGTTGAAACAGTCCATTTCCCGTGCTATCACTATCCTCTTGAATAAATGTTACCATTACACAGGAGATAAGCTTAGCTGGGTGTTGAAACAGTCCATTTCCCGTGCTATCACTATCCTCTTGAATAAATGTTACCATTACACAGGGGATAACCTTAGCTACAGTGTTGAAACAGTCCATTTCCCGTGCTATCACTATCCTCTTGAATAAATGTTACCATTACTCAGGGGATAAGCTGAGCATGGTGTTGAAACAGTTCATTTTCCCATGGTATACCTATTCTCTTACATAAAGTTATAACTACACTGGGGATAACCTTGGCTAGGTGTTGAAACACCTCATTTCCCATAGCATCCCTATCCTCTTACATAAAGGTTACAATTACACAGGGGATAACCTTAGCTACAGTGTCGAAACAGTCCATTTCCCGTGCTATCACTATCCTCTTGAATAAATGTTACCATTACACAGGGGATAAGCTTAGCTAGGTGTTGAAACAATTCATTTTCCCATGGTATGCCTATTCTCTTATATAACGTTATAACTACACAGGGGATAAGCTTGGCTATGTGTTGAAACACCTCATTTCCCATAGTATCCCTATCCTCTTATATAAATGTTACCATTACACAGGGGATAACCTTAGCTACAGTGTTGAATAAGTCCGTTTCCCGTGCTATCACTATCCTCTTGAATAAATGTTACCATTACACAGGGGATAAGCTTAGCTAGGTGTTGAAACAATTCATTTTCCCATGGTATACCTATTCTCTTACATAAAGTTATAACTGCACAGGGGATAACCTTGGCTAGGTGTTGAAGCACCTCATTTCCCATAGTATTCCTATCCTCTTACATAAAGGTTACAATTACACAGGGGATAACATTAGCTACAGTGTTGAAACAGTCCAGTTCCCGTGCTTTCACTATCCTCTTACATACAGGTTACAATTACACAGGGGAAAACCTTAGCTACAGTGTCGAAACAGTCCATTTCCCGTGCTTTCACTATCCTCTTACATAAAGGTTACAATTACACAGGGGATAACATTAGCTACAGTGTTGAAACAGTCCAGTTCCCGTGCTTTCACTATCCTCTTACATACAGGTTACAATTACACAGGGGAAAACCTTAGCTACAGTGTCGAAACAGTCCATTTCCCGTGCTACCACTATCCTCTTGAATAAATGTTACCATTATACAGAGGATAAGCTTAGCTAGGTGTTGAAACAATTCATTTTCCCATGGTATACCTATTCTCTCACATAAAGTTATAACTATCAGGGCATCACCTTGGCTAGGTGTTAAAACACCTCATTTCCCATAGTATTCCTATCCTCTTACATAAAGGTTACAATTACACAGGGGATAACCTTAGCTACAGTGTTGAAACAGTCAATTTCCCGTGCTATCACTATCCTCTTACATAAAGTTATAACTACACAGAGAATAACCTTAGTTACAGTGTTGAAACAGTCCATTTCCCGTGCTATCACTATCCTCTTGAATAAATGTTACCATTACACAGGGGATAACCTTAGCTACATTGTTGAAACAGTCCATTTCCCGGGGTATCACTATCCTCTCACATAAAGGTTACCATTACACAGGGGATAACCTTAGCTACAGGTTTGAAACACTCCATTTCCCGTGCTATCACTATCCTCTTGAATAAAAGTTCCCATTACACAGGAGATAAGCTTAGCTAGGTGTTGAAACAGTCCATTTCCCGTGCTATCACTATCCTCTTGAATAAATGTTACCATTACACAGGGGATAACCTTAGCTACAGTGTTGAAACAGTCGATTTCCCGTGCTATCACTATCCTCTTGAATAAATGTTACCATTACGCAGGGGATAACCTTAGCTACAGGTTTGAAACAGTCCATTTCCCGTGCTATCACTATCCTCTTGAATAAAAGTTACCATTACACAGGGGATAAGCTTAGCTAGGTGTTGAAACAGTCCATTTCCCGTGCTATGTCTATCCTCTTGAATAAATGTTACCATTACACAGGGGATAACCTTAGCTACAGTGTTGAAACAGTCCATTTCCCGTGCTATCACGATCCTCTTGAATAAATGTTACCATTACGCAGGGGATAAGCTTAGCTATGTGCTGAAACAGTCCGTTTCCCGTGCTGTCACTATCCTCTTGAATAAATGTTACCATTACACAGGGGATAACCTTAGCTACAGTTTTGAAACAGTCCATTTCCCGTGCTATCACTATCCTCTTGAATAAATGTTACCATTACGCAGGGGATAACCTTAGCTACAGGTTTGAAACAGTCCATTTCCCGTGCTATCACTATCCTCTTGAATAAAAGTTACCATTACACAGGGGATAAGCTTACCTAGGTGTTGAAACAGTCCATTTCCCGCGCTATCTCTATCCTCTTGAATAAATGTTACCATTACACAGGGGATAACCTTAGCTACAGTGTTGAAACAGTCCATTTCCCGTGCTATCACGATCCTCTTGAATAAATGTTACCATTACGCAGGGGATAGATTTAGCTAGGTGCTGAAAGAGTCCATTTCCCGTGCTATCACTATCCTCTTGAATAAATGTTACCATTACATAGGGGATAACCTTAGCTACAGTGTTGAAACAGTCCATTTCCCGTGCTATCACTATCCTCTTGAATAAAAGTTCCCATTACACAGGGGATAAGCTTAGCTAGGTGTTGAAACAGTCCATTTCCCGTGCTATCACCATCCCCTTGAATAAATGTTACCATTACACAGGGGATAACCTTAGCTACAGTGTTGAAGCAGTCGATTTCCCGAGCTATCACTATCCTCTTTAATAAATGTTACCATTACGCACGGGATAACCTTAGCTACAGTTTTGAAACAGTCCATTTCCCGTACTATCTCTATCCTCTTGAATAAATGTTACCATTACACGGGGGATAACCTTAGCTACAGTTTTGAAACAGTCCATTTCCCGTGCTATCACTATCCTCTTGAATAAATGTTACCATTACGCAGGGGATAACCTTAGCTACAGTGTTGAAACAGTCCATTTCCCGTGCTATCACTATCCTCTTGAATAAATGTTACCATTACACAGGGGATAAGCTAAGCTAGGTGTTGAAACAATTCATTTTCCTATGCTATCACTATCCTCTTGAATAAATGTTACCATTACACAGGGGATAAGCTTAGTTACAGTGTTGAAACAGTCCATTTCCCGTGCTATCATTATCCTCTTGAATAAATGTTACCATTACGCAGGGGATAACCTTAGCTACAGGTTTGAAACAGTCCATTTCCCGTGCTATCACTATCCTCTTTAATAAATGTTACCATTACACATTGGATAAGCTTAGCTAGGTGTTGAGACAATTCATTTTCCCATGGTATACCTATTCTCTTACATAAAGTTATAACTGCACAGGGGATAACCTTGGATAGGTGTTGAAACACCTCATTTCCCATAGTATTCCTATCCTCTTACATAAACGTTACAATTACACAGGGGATAACATTAGCTACAGTGTTGAAACAGTCTATTTCCCGTGCTTTCACTATCCTCTTACATACAGGTTACAGTTACACAGGGGAAAACCTTAGCTACAGTGTTGAAGCAGTCCATTTCCCGTGCTACCACTATCCTCTTGAATAAATGTTACCATTACACAGGGGATAACCTTAGCTACAGTGTTGAAACAGTCCATTTCCCGTGCTATCACCATCCTCTTGAATAAAAGTTCCCATTACACAGGGGATAAGCTTAGCTAGGTGTTGAAACAGTCCATTTCCCGTGCTATCACTATCCTCTTGAATAAATGTTACCATTACACAGGGGATAACCTTAGCTACAGTGTTGAAACAGTCGATTTCCCGTGCTATCACTATCCTCTTGAATAAATGTTACCATTACGCAGGGGATAACCTTAGCTACAGGTTTGAAATAGTTCATTTCCCGTGCTATCACTATCCTCTTGAATAAAAGTTACCATTACACAGGGGATAAGCTTAGCTAGGTGTTGAAACAGTCCATTTCCTGTGCTATCTCTATCCTCTTGAATAAATGTTACCATTACACAGGGGATAACCTTAGCTACAGTGTTGAAACAGTCCATTTCCCGTGCTATCACTATCCTCTTTAATAAATGTTACCATTACGCAGGGGATAAGCTTAGCTAGGTGCTGAAACAGTCCATTTCCCGTGCTATCACTATCCTCTTGAATAAATGTTATCATTACACAGGGGATAACCCTAGCTACAGTGTTGAAACAGTCCATTTCCCGTGCTATCACCATCCTCTTGAATAAATGTTACCATTACACAGGAGATAACCTTAGCTACAGTGTTGAAACAGTCCATTTCCCGTGCTATCACTATCCTCTTGAATAAATGTTACCATTACGCAGGGGATAACCTTAGCTACAGGTTTGAAACAGTCCATTTCCCGTGCTATCACTATCCTCTTGAATAAAAGTTACCATTACACAGGGGATAACCTTAGCTAGGTGTTGAAACAGTCCATTTCCCGTGCTATCTCTATCCTCTTGAATAAATGTTACCATTACACAGGGGATAAGCTTAGCTACAGTGTTGAAACAGTCCATTTCCCGTGCTATTACTATCCTCTTGAATAAATGTTACCATTACACAGGGGATAACCTTAGCTACAGTGTTGAAACAGTCCATTTCCCGTGCTATCACTATCCTCTTGAATAAATGTTACCATTACTCAGGGGATAAACTTAACTACAGTGTTGTAACAGTCCATTTCCCGTGCTATCACTATCCTCTTGAATAAATGTTCCCATTACGCAGGGGATAAGCTTAGCTAGCTGTTGAAACAGTCCATTTCCCATGCTATCACTATCCGCTTACATAAAGGTTACAGTTACACAGGGGATAACCTTAGCTTCAGTGTTGAAACAGTCCATTTGCCGTGCTATCACTATCCTCTTGAATAAATGTTAGCATTACACAGGGGATAACCTTAGCTACAGTGTTGAAACAGTCCATTTCCCGTTCTATCACTATCCTCTTGAATAAATGTTACCATTACACAGGGGATAAGCTTAGCTAGGTGTTGAAACAGTCCATTTCCCGTGCTATCACTATCCTCTTGAATAAATGTTACCATTACACAGGGGATAAGCTTAGCTACAGTGTTGAAACAGTCCATTTCCCGTGCTATCACTATCCTCTTACATAAAGGTTACAATTACACAGGGGAAAACCTTAGCTACAGTGTTGAAACAGTCAATATCCCGTGCTATCACTATCCTCTTGAATAAATGTTACCATTACACAGGGGATAACCTTAGCTACAGTGTTGAAACAGTCCATTTCCCGTGCTATCACTATCCTCTCACATAAAGGTTACCATTACACAGGGGATAACCTTAGGTACAGGTTTGAAACAGTCCATTTCCCGTGCTATCACCATCCTCTTGAATAAAAGTTCCCATTACACAGGGGATAAGCTTAGCTAGGTGTTGAAACAGTCCATTTCCCGTGCTATCACTATCCTCTTGAATAAATGTTACCATTACGCAGGGGATAACCTTAGCTACAGGTTTGAAACAGTCCATTTCCCGTGCTATCACTATCCTCTTGAATAAAAGTTACCATTACACAGGGGATAAGCTTAGCTAGGTGTTGAAACAGTCCATTTCCCGTGCTATCACTATCCTCTTGAATAAATGTTACCATTACACAGGGGATAACCTTAGCTACAGTGTTGAAACAGTCCATTTCCCGTGCTATCACTATCCTCTTGAATAAAAGTTCCCATTACACAGGGGATAAGCTTAGCTAGGTGTTGAAACAGTCCATTTCCCGTGCTATCACCATCCCCTTGAATAAATGTTACCATTACACAGGGGATAACCTTAGCTACAGTGTTGAAGCAGTCGATTTCCCGAGCTATCACTATCCTCTTTAATAAATGTTACCATTACGCACGGGATAACCTTAGCTACAGTTTTGAAACAGTCCATTTCCCGTGCAATCACTATCCTCTTGAATAAAATATACCATTACACAGGGGATAAGCTTAGCTAGTTGTTGAAACAGTCCATTTCCCGTGCTATCTCTATCCTCTTGAATAAATGTTACCATTACACGGGAGATAACCTTAGCTACAGTTTTGAAACAGTCCATTTCCCGTGCTATCACTATCCTCTTGAATAAATGTTACCATTACGCAGGGGATAACCTTAGCTACAGTGTTGAAACAGTCCATTTCCCGTGCTATCACTATCCGCTTGAATAAATGTTACCATTACACAGGGGATAAGCTAAGCTAGGTGTTGAAACAATTCATTTTCCCATGGTATACCTATTCTCTTATATAAAGTTATAACTACACAGGGGATAACCTTGGCTAGGTGTTGAAACACCTCATTTCCCATAGTATCCCTATCCTCTTACATAAATGTTACCATTACACAGGGGATAACATTAGCTACAGTGTTGAAACAGTCAATTTCCCGTGCTATCACTATCCTCTTACATAAAGTTATAACTACACAGAGAATAACCTTAGTTACAGTGTTGAAACAGTCCATTTCCCGTGCTATCACTATCCTCTTGAATAAATGTTACCATTACACAGGAGATAAGCTTAGCTGGGTGTTGAAACAGTCCATTTCCCGTGCTATCACTATCCTCTTGAATAAATGTTACCATTACAAAGGGGAAAACCTTAGCTACAGTGTTGAAACAGTCCATTTCCCGTGCTATCACTATTCTCTTGAATAAATGTTACCATTACACAGGAGATAACCTTAGCTACAGTGTTGAAACAGTCGATTTCCCGTGCTATCACTATCCTCTTGAATAAATGTTACCATTACACAGGGGATAAACTTAACTACAGTGTTGTAACAGTCCATTTCCCGTGCTATCACTATCCTCTTGAATAAATGTTCCCATTACGCAGGGGATAAGCTTAGCTAGGTGTTGAAACAGTCCATTTCCCGTGCTATCACTATCCGCTTACATAAAGGTTACAGTTACACAGGGGATAACCTTAGCTACAGTGTTGAAACAGTCCATTTCCCGTGCTATCACTATCCTCTTGAATAAATGTTATCATTACACAGGGGATAACCCTAGCTACAGTGTTGAAACAGTCCATTTCCCGTGCTATCACTATCCTCTTGAATAAATGTTACCATTACACAGGAGATAACCTTAGCTACAGTGTTGAAACAGTCCATTTCCCGTGCTATCACTATCCTCTTGAATAAATGTTACCATTACGCAGGGGATAACCTTAGCTACAGGTTTGAAACAGTCCATTTCCCGTGCTATCACTATCCTCTTGAATAAAAGTTACCATTACACAGGGGATAAGCTTAGCTAGGTGTTGAAACAGTCCATTTCCCGTGCTATCTCTATCCTCTTGAATAAATGTTACCATTACACAGGGGATAACCTTAGCTACAGTGTTGAAACAGTCCATTTCCCGTGCTATCACTATCCTCTTGAATAAATGTTACCATTACGCAGGGGATAAGCTTAGCTAGGTGCTGAAACAGTCCATTTCCCGTGCTATCACTATCCTCTTGAATAAATGTTACCATTACACAGGGGATAACCTTAGCTACAGTGTTGAAACAGTCCATTTCCCGTGCTATCACTATTCTCTTGAATAAATGTTACCATTACACAGGAGATAACCTTAGATACAGTGTTGAAACAGTCCATTTCCCGTGCTATCACTATGCTCTTGAATAAATGTTACCATTACACAGGGGATAAGCTTAGCTACAGTGTTGAAACAGTCCATTTCCCGTGCTATCACTATCCTCTTGAATAAATGTTACCATTACGCAAGGGATAGATTTAGCTAGGTGCTGAAAGAGTCCATTTCTCGTGCTATCACTATCCTCTTGAATAAATGTTACCATTACACAGGGGATAACCTTAGCTACAGTGTTGAAACAGTCCATTTCCCGTGCTATCACTATCCTCTTGAATAAAAGTTCCCATTACACAGGGGATAAGCTTAGCTAGGTGTTGAAACAGTCCATTTCCCGTGCTATCACTATCCCCTTGAATAAATGTTACCATTACACAGGGGATAACCTTAGCTACAGTGTTGAAGCAGTCGATTTCCCGAGCTATCACTATCCTCTTTAATAAATGTTACCATTACGCACGGGATAACCTTAGCTACAGTTTTGAAACAGTCCATTTCCCGTGCAATCACTATCCTCTTGAATAAAATATACCATTACACAGGGGATAAGCTTAGCTAGGTGTTGAAACAGTCCATTTCCCGTGCTATCTCTATCCTCTTGAATAAATGTTACCATTACGCAGGGGATAACCTTAGCTACAGGTTTGAAACAGTCCATTTCCCGTGCTATCACTAACCTCTTGAATAAAAGTTACCATTACACAGGGGATAAGCTTAGCTAGGTGTTGAAACAGTCCATTTCCCGTGCTATCTCTATCCTCTTGAATAAATGTTACCATTACACAGGGGATAACCTTAGCTACAGTGTTGAAACAGTCCATTTCCCGTGCTATCACTATCCTCTTGAATAAATGTTACCATTACGCAGGGGATAAGCTTAGCTAGGTGCTGAAACAGTCCATTTCCCGTGCTATCACTATCCTCTTGAATAAATGTTACCATTACACAGGGGATAACCTTAGCTACAGTGTTGAAACAGTCCATTTCCCGTGCTATCACTATTCTCTTGAATAAATGTTACCATTACACAGGAGATAACCTTAGATACAGTGTTGAAACAGTCCATTTCCCGTGCTATCACTATGCTCTTGAATAAATGTTACCATTACACAGGGGATAAGCTTAGCTAGGTGTTGAAACAGTCCATTTCCCGTGCTATCTCTATCCTCTTGAATAAATGTTACCATTACACAGGGGATAACCTTAGCTACAGTGTTGAAACAGTCCATTTCCCGTGCTATCACTATCCTCTTGAATAAATGTTACCATTACGCAGGGGATAAGCTTAGCTAGGTGCTGAAACAGTCCATTTCCCGTGCTATCACTATCCTCTTGAATAAATGTTACCATTACACAGGGGATAACCTTAGCTACAGTGTTGAAACAGTCCATTTCCCGTGCTATCACTATTCTCTTGAATAAATGTTACCATTACACAGGAGATAACCTTAGATACAGTGTTGAAACAGTCCATTTCCCGTGCTACCTTTATCCTCTTGAATAAATGTTACCATTATACAGAGGATAAGCTTAGCTAGGTGTTGAAACAATTCATTTTCCCATGTTATACCTTTTCTCTTGCATAAAGTTATAACTATCAGGGCATCACCTTGGCTAGGTGTTGAAACACCTCATTTCCCATAGTATTCCTATCCTCTTACATAAAGGTTACAATTACACAGGGGATAACCTTAGCTACAGTGTTGAAACAGTCAATTTCCCGTGCTATCACTATCCTCTTACATAAAGTTATAACTACGCAGAGAATAACCTTAGTTACACTGTTGAAACAGTCCATTTCCCGTCCTATCACTATCCTCTTGAATAAATGTTACCATTAGACAGGGGATAACCTTAGCTACAGTGTTGAAACAGTCCATTTCCCGTGGTATCACTATCCTCTCACATAAAGGTTACCATTACACAGGGGATAACCTTAGCTACAGGTTTGAAACAGTCCATTTCCCGTGCTATCACTATCTTCTTGAATAACGGTTCCCATTACACAGGGAATAAGCTTAGCTAGGTGTTGAAACAGTCCATTTCCCGTGCTATCACTATTCTCTTGAATAAATGTTAACATTACGCAGGGGATAACCTTAGCTACAGGTTTGAAACAGTCCATTTCCCGTGCTATCACTATCCTCTTGAATAAAAGTTACCATTACACAGGGGATAAGCTTAGCTAGGTGTTGAAACAGGCCATTTCCCGTGCTATCTCTATCCTCTTGAATAAATGTTAACATTACACAGGGGATAACCTTAGCTACAGTGTTGAAACAGTCCATTTCCCGTGCTATCACTATCCTCTTGAATAAATGTTACCATTACGCAGGGGATAAGCTTAGCTAGGTGCTGAAACAGTCCATTTCCCGTGCTATCACTATCCTCTTGAATAAATGTTACCATTACACAGGGGATAACCTTAGCTACAGTGTTGAAACAGTCCATTTCCCGTGCTATCATTATTCTCTTGAATAAATGTTACCATTACACAGGAGATAAGCTTAGCTAGGTGTTGAAACAGTCCATTTCCCGTGCTATCACTATCCCCTTGAATAAATGTTACCATTACACAGGGGATAACCTTAGCTACAGTGTTGAAGCAGTCGATTTCCCGAGCTATCACTATCCTCTTTAATAAATGTTACCATTACGCACGGGATAACCTTAGCTACAGTTTTGAAACAGTCCATTTCCCGTGCAATCACTATCCTCTTGAATAAAATATACCATTACACAGGGGATAAGCTTAGCTAGGTGTTGAAACAGTCCATTTACCGTGCTATCTCTATCCTCTTGAATAAATGTTACCATTACACAGGGGATAACCTTAGCTACAGTTTTGAAACAGTCCATTTCCCGTGCTATCACTATCCTCTTGAATAAATTTTACCATTACGCAGGGGATAACCTTAGCTACAGGTTTGAAACAGTCCATTTCCCGTGCTATCTCTATCCTCTTTAATAAATGTTACCATTACACATTGGATAAGCTTAGCTAGGTGTTGAAACAATTCATTTTCCCATGGTATACCTATTCTCTTACATAAAGTTATAACTGCACAGGGGATAACCTTGGATAGGTGTTGAAGCACCTCATTTCCCATAGTATTCCTATCCTCTTACATAAAGGTTACAATTACACAGGGGATAACATTAGCTACAGTGTTGAAACAGTCTATTTCCCGTGCTTTCACTATCCTCTTACATACAGGTTACAGTTACACAGGGGAAAACCTTAGCTACAGTGTTGAAGCAGTCCATTTCCCGTGCTATCACCATCCTCTTGAATAAAAGTTCCCATTACACAGGGGATAAGCTTAGCTAGGTGTTGAAACAGTCCATTTCCCGTGCTATCACTATCCTCTTGAATAAATGTTACCATTACACAGGGGATAACCTTAGCTACAGTGTTGAAACAGTCGATTTCCCGTGCTATCACTATCCTCTTGAATAAATGTTACCATTACGCAGGGGATAACCTTAGCTACAGGTTTGAAATAGTCCATTTCCCGTGCCATCACTATCCTCTTGAATAAAAGTTACCATTACACAGGGGATAAGCTTAGCTAGGTGTTGAAACAATTCATTTTCCTATGCTATCACTATCCTCTTGAATAAATGTTACCAGTACACAGGGGATAAGCTTAGTTACAGTGTTGAAACAGTCCATTTCCCGTGCTATCATTATCCTCTTGAATAAATGTTACCATTACACAGGGGATAAGCTTAGCTACAGTGTTGAAACAGTCCATTTCCCGTGCTATTACTATCCTCTTGAATAAATGTTACCATTACACAGGGGATAAGCTTAGCTAGGTGTTGAAACAGTCCATTTCCCGTGCTATCACTATCCTCTTGAATAAATGTTACCATTACACAGGGGATAAGCTTAGCTACAGTGTTGAAACAGTCCATTTCCCGTGCTATCACTATCCTCTTACATAAAGGTTACAATTACACAGGGGATAAGCTTAGTTACAGTGTTGAAACAGTCCATTTCCCGTGCTATCACTATCCTCTTGAATAAATGTTACAATTACACAGGGGATAACCTTAGCTACAGTGTTGAAACAATCCATTTCCCGTGCTATCACTATCCTCTTGAATAAAAGTTACCATTACACAGGGGATAACCTTAGCTACAGTGTTGAAACAGTCCATTTCCCGTGCTATCACTATCCTCTTGAATAAATGTTACCATTAGACAGGAGATAAGTTTAGCTAGGTGTTGAAACAGTCCATTTCCCGTGCTATCACTATCCTCTTGAATAAATGTTACCATTACACAGGGGATAACCTTAGCTACAGTGTTGAAATAGTCCATTTCCCGTGCAATCACTATCCTCTTGAATAAATGTTACCATTACACAGGAGATAACCTTAGCTACAGTGTTGAAACAGTCCATTTCCCGTGCTATCACTATCCTCTTGAATAAATGTTACCATTACACAGGAGATAAGCTTAGCTGGGTGTTGAAACAGTCCATTTCCCGTGCTATCACTATCCTCTTGAATAAATGTTACCATTACACAGGGGATAACCTTAGCTACAGTGTTGAAACAGTCCATTTCCCGTGCTATCACTATCCTCTTGAATAAATGTTACCATTACTCAGGGGATAAGCTTAGCATGGTGTTGAAACAGTTCATTTTCCCATGGTAGACCTATTCTCTTACATAAAGTTATAACTACACTGGGGATAACCTTGGCTAGGTGTTGAAACACCTCATTTCCCATAGTATCCCTATCCTCTTACATAAAGGTTACAACTACACAGGGGATAACTTTAGCTGCAGTGTTGAAACAGTCCATTTCCCGTGCTATCACTATCCTCTTGAATAAATGTTACCATTACACAGGGGATAAGCTTAGCTAGGTGTTGCAACAATTCATTTTCCCATGCTATACCTATTCTCTTACATAAAGTTACAACTACACAGGTGATAACCTTGGCTAGGTGTTGAAACAACTTATTTCCCATAGTATTCCTATCCTCTTACATAAAGGTTACAATTACACAGGGGATAACCTTAGCTACAGTGTTGAAACAGTCCATTTCCCGTGCTATCACTATCCTCTTACATAAAGGTTACAATTATACAGGGGATAACCTTAGCTACAGTGTTGAAACAGTCCATTTCCCGTGCTATCACTATCCTCTTACATAAAGGTTACAATTACACAGGGGATGAGCTTAGTTACAGTGTTGAAACAGTCCATTTCCCGTGCTATCACTATCCTCTTGAATAAATGTTACAATTACACAGGGGATAACCTTAGCTACAGTGTTGAAACAGTCCATTTCCCGTGCTATCACTATCCTCTTGAATAAATGTTACCATTACACAGGGGATAAGCTTAGCTACAGTGTTGAAACAGTCCATTTCCCGTTCTATCACTATCCTCTTGAATAAATGTTACCATTACACAGGAGATAAGCTTAGCTAGGTTTTGAAACAGTCCATTTCCCGTGCTCTCACTATCCTCTTGAATAAATGTTACCATTACACAAGAGATAACCTTAGCTACAGTGTTGAAACAGTCCATTTCCCGTGCTATCACTATGCTCTTGAATAAATGTTACCATTACACAGGAGATAAGCTTAGCTAGGTGTTGAAACAGTCCTTTTCCCGTGCTATCACTATCCTCTTGAATAAATGTTACCATTACACAGGGGATAAGCTTAGTTACAGTGTTGAAACAGTCCATTTCCCGTGCTATCATTATGCTCTTGAATAAATGTTACCATTACACAGGGGATAAGCTTAGCTACAGTGTTGAAACAGTCCATTTCCCGTGCTATTACTATCCTCTTGAATAAATGTTACCATTACACAGGGGATAAGCTTAGCTAGGTGTTGAAACAGTCCATTTCCCGTGCTATCACTATGCTCTTGAATAAATGTTACCATTACACAGGGGATAAGCTTAGCTACAGTGTTGAAACAGTCCATTTCCCGTGCTATCGCTATCCTCTTACATAAAGGTTACAATTACACAATGGATAAGCTTAGTTACAGTGTTGAAACAGTCCATTTCCCGTGCTATCACTATCCTCTTGAATAAATGTTACAATTACACAGGGGATAACCTTAGCTACAGTGTTGAAACAATCCATTTCCCGTGCTATCACTATCCTGTTGAATAAAAGTTACCATTACACAGGGGATAAGCTTAGCTACAGTGCTGAAACAGTCCATTTCCCGTGCTATCACTATCCTCTTGAATAAATGTTACCATTACACAGGAGATAACCTTAGCTACAGTGTTGAAACAGTCCATTTCCCGTGCTATCACTATCCTCTTGAATAAATGTTACCATTACACAGGAGATAAGCTTAGCTGGGCGTTGAAACAGTCCATTTCCCGTGCTATCACTATCCTCTTGAAGAAAGGTTACAATTACACAGGGGATAACCTTAGCTACAGTGTTGAAACAGTCAATTTCCCGTGCTGTAACTATCCTCTTACATAAAGTTATAACTACACAGAGAATAACCTTAGTTACAGTGTTGAAACAGTCCATTTCCCGTGCTATCACTATCCTCTTGAATAAATGTTACCATTATACAGGGGATAACCTTAGCTACAGTGTTGAAACAGTCCATTTCCCGTGGTATCACTATCCTCTCACATAAAGGTTACCATTACACAGGGGATAACCTTAGCTACAGGTTTGAAACAGTCCATTTCCCGTGCTATCACTATCCTCTTGAATAAATGTTACCATTACACAGGGGATAAGCTTAGCTAGGTGTTGCAACAATTCATTTTCCCATGGTATACCTATTGTCTTACATAAAGTTACAACTACACAGGTGATACCTTGGCTAGGTGTTGAAACACCTTATTTCCCAGAGTATTCCTATCCTCTTACATAAAGGTTACAATTACACAGGGGATAACCTTAGCTACAGTGTTGAAACAGTCCATTTGCCGTGGTATCACTATCCTCTTACATAAACGTTACAAATAACCAGGGGATAACCTTAGCTACAGAGTTGAAACAGTCCATTTCCCGTGCTACCACTATCCTCTTGAATAAATGTTACCATTATACAGAGGATAAGCTTAGCTAGGTGTTGAAACAATTCATTTTCCCATGGTATACCTATTGTCTTACATAAAGTTACAACTACACAGGTGATACCTTGGCTAGGTGTTGAAACACCTTATTTCCCAGAGTATTCCTATCCTCTTACATAAAGGTTACAATTACACAGGGGATAACCTTAGCTACAGTGTTGAAACAGTCCATTTCCCGTGCTTTCACTATCCTCTTACATACAGGTTACAATTACACAAGAGAAAACCTTAGCTACAGTGTTGAAACAGTCCATTTCCCGTGCTACCACTATCCTCTTGAATAAATGTTACCATTATACAGAGGATAAGCTTAGCTAGGTGTTGAAACAATTCATTTTCCCATGGTATACCTATTCTCTTACATAAAGTTATAACTACATAGGGGATAACCTTGGCTAGGTATTGAAACACCTCATTCCCCATAGTATTCCTATCCTCTTACATAAAGGTTACAATTACACCGGGGATAACCTTAGCTACAGTGTTGAAACAGTCAATTTCCCGTGCTATCACTATCCTCTTGAATAAATGTTACCATTACACAGGGGATAAGCTTAGCTAAGTGTTGAAACAATTCATTTTCCCATGGTATACCTATTCTCTTACATAAAGTTATAACTACACAGGGGATAACCTTGGCTAGGTATTGAAACACCTCATTCCCCATAGTATTCCTATCCTCTTACATAAAGGTTACAATTACAATGGGGATAACCTTAGCTACAGTGTTGAAACAGTCCATTTCCCGTGCTATCACTATCCTCTTACATAAAGGTTACAATTACACAGGGGATAACATTAGCTACAGTGTTTAAACAGTCCATTTCCCGTGCTTTCACTATCCTCTTACATACAGGTTACAATTACACAGGGGAAAACCTTAGCTACAGTGTTGAAACAGTCCATTTCCCGTGCTACCACTATCCTCTTGAATAAATGTTACCATTATACAGAGGATAAGCTTAGCTAGGTGTTGAAACAATTCATTTTCCCATGGTATACTTATTCTCTTACATAAAGTTATAACTGCACAGGGGATAACCTTGGCTAGGTGATGAAACACCTCATTTCCCATAGTATTCCTATCCTCTTACATAAAGGTTACAATTACACAGGGGATAACCTTAGCTACAGTGTTGAAACAGTCAATTTCCCGTGCTGTCACTATCCTCTTACATAAAGTTATAACTACACAGAGAATAACCTTAGCTACAGTGTTGAAACAGTCCATTTCCCGTGCTATCACTATCCTCTTGAATAAATGTTACCATTACACAGGGGATAACCTTAGCTACAGTGTTGAAACAGTCCATTTCCCGTGGTATCACTATCCTCTCACATAAAGGTTACCATTACACAGGGGATAACCTTAGCTACAGGTTTGAAACAGGCCATTTCCCGTGCTATCACTATCTTCTTGAATAAAGGTTACCATTACACAGGGGATAACCTTAGCTACAGTGTTGAAACAGTCCATTTCCCGTGCTATCACTCTCCTCTTGAATAAATGTTACCATTACGCAGGGGATTAACTTAGCTACAGTGTTGTAACAGTCCATTTCCCGTGCTATCACTATCCTCTTACATAATGGTTACAGTTACACAGGAGATAACCTTAGCTACAGTGTTGAAACAGTCCATTTCCCGTGCTATCACTATCCTCTTGAATAAATGTTAGCATTACACAGGGGATAACCTTAGCTACAGTGTTGAAACAGTCCATTTCCCGTTCTATCACTATCCTCTTGAATAAATGTTACCATTACACAGGGGATAACCTTAGCTACAGTGTTGAAACAGTCCATTTCCCGTGCTATCACTATCCTCTTGAATAAATTTTACCATTACACAGGGGATAAGCTTAGCTAGGTGTTGAAACAATTCAATTTCCAGTGCTATCACTATCCTCTTGAATAAATGTTACCATTACACAGGGGATAAGCTTAGTTACAGTGTTGAAACAGTCCATTTCCCGTGCTATCATTATCCTCTTGAATAAATGTTACCATTACACAGGGGATAAGCTTAGCTACAGTGTTGAAACAGTCCATTTCCCGTGCTATTACTATCCTCTTGAAAAATGTTACCATTAGACAGGAGATAAGTTTAGCTAGGTGTTGAAACAGTCCATTTCCCGTGCTATCACTATCCTCTTGAATAAATGTTACCATTACACAGGGGATAACCTTAGCTACAGTGTTGAAATAGTCCATTTCCCGTGCTATCACTATCCTCTTGAATAAATGTTACCATTACACAGGAGATAAGCTTAGCTGGGTGTTGAAACAGTCCATTTCCCGTGCTATCACTATCCTCTTGAATAAATGTTACCATTACACAGGGGATAACCTTAGCTACAGTGTTGAAACAGTCCATTTCCCGTGCTATCACTATCCTCTTGAATAAATGTTACCATTACTCAGGGGATAAGCTTAGCATGGTGTTGAAACAGTTCATTTTCCCATGGTATACCTATTCTCTTACATAAAGTTATAACTACACTGGAGATAACCTTGGCTAGGTGTTGAAACACCTCATTTCCCATAGTATCCCTATCCTCTTACATAAAGGTTACAATTACACAGGGGATAACCTTAGCTACAGTGTTGAAACAGTCCATTTCCCGTGCTATCACTATCCTCTTGAATAAATGTTACCATTACACAGGGGATAAGCTTAGCTAGGTGTTGAAACAATTCATTTTCCCATGGTATGCCTATTCTCTTATATAACGTTATAACTACACAGGGGATAAGCTTGGCTAGGTGTTGAAACACCTCATTTCCCATAGTATCCCTATCCTCTTATATAAATGTTACCATTACACAGGGGATAACCTTAGCTACAGTGTTGAATAAGTCCGTTTCCCGTGCTATCACTATCCTCTTGAATAAATGTTACCATTACACAGGGGATAAGCTTAGCTAGGTGTTGAAACAATTCATTTTCCCATGGTATACCTATTCTCTTACATAAAGTTATAACTGCACAGGGGATAACCTTGGCTAGGTGTTGAAGCACCTCATTTCCCATAGTATTCCTATCCTCTTACATAAAGGTTACAATTACACAGGGGATAACATTAGCTACAGTGTTGAAACAGTCCAGTTCCCGTGCTTTCACTATCCTCTTACATACAGGTTACAATTACACAGGGGAAAACCTTAGCTACAGTGTCGAAACAGTCCATTTCCCGTGCTTTCACTATCCTCTTACATAAAGGTTACAATTACACAGGGGATAACATTAGCTACGGTGTTGAAACAGTCCAGTTCCCGTGCTTTCACTATCCTCTTACATACAGGTTACAATTACACAGGGGAAAACCGTAGCTACAGTGTCGAAACAGTCCATTTCCCGTGCTACCACTATCCTCTTGAATAAATGTTACCATTATACAGAGGATAAGCTTAGCTAGGTGTTGAAACAATTCATTTTCCCATGGTATACCTATTCTCTCACATAAAGTTATAACTATCAGGGCATCACCTTGGCGAGGTGTTAAAACACCTCATTTCCCATAGTATTCCTATCCTCTTACATAAAGGTTACAATTACACAGGGGATAACCTTAGCTACAGTGTTGAAACAGTCAATTTCCCGTGCTATCACTATCCTCTTACATAAAGTTATAACTACACAGAGAATAACCTTAGTTACAGTGTTGAAACAGTCCATTTCCCGTGCTATCACTATCCTCTTGAATAAATGTTACCATTACACAGGGGATAACCTTAGCTACATTGTTGAAACAGTCCATTTCCCGTGGTATCACTATCCTCTCACATAAAGGTTACCATTACACGGGGGATAACCTTAGCTACAGGTTTGAAACAGTCCATTTCCCGTGCTATCACTATCCTCTTGAATAAAAGTTCCCATTACACAGGGGATAAGCTTAGCTAGGTGTTGAAACAGTCCATTTCCCGTGCTATCACTATCCTCTTGAATAAATGTTACCATTACACAGGGGATAACCTTAGCTACAGTGTTGAAACAGTCGATTTCCCGTGCTATCACTATCCTCTTGAATAAATGTTACCATTACGCAGGGGATAACCTTAGCTACAGGTTTGAAACAGTCCATTTCCCGTGCTATCACTATCCTCTTGAATAAAAGTTACCATTACACAGGGGATAAGCTTAGCTAGGTGTTGAAACAGTCCATTTCCCGTGCTATGTCTATCCTCTTGAATAAATGTTACCATTACACAGGGGATAACCTTAGCTACAGTGTTGAAACAGTCCATTTCCCGTGCTATCACGATCCTCTTGAATAAATGTTACCATTACGCAGGGGATAAGCTTAGCTAGGTGCTGAAACAGTCCATTTCCCGTGCTGTCACTATCCTCTTGAATAAATGTTACCATTACACAGGGGATAACCTTAGCTACAGTTTTGAAACAGTCCATTTCCCGTGCTATCACTATCCTCTTGAATAAATGTTACCATTACGCAGGGGATAACCTTAGCTACAGGTTTGAAACAGTCCATTTCCCGTGCTATCACTATCCTCTTGAATAAAAGTTACCATTACACAGGCGATAAGCTTACCTAGGTGTTGAAACAGTCCATTTCCCGCGCTATCTCTATCCTCTTGAATAAATGTTACCATTACACAGGGGATAACCTTAGCTACAGTGTTGAAACAGTCCATTTCCCGTGCTATCACGATCCTCTTGAATAAATGTTACCATTACGCAGGGGATAGATTTAGCTAGGTGCTGAAAGAGTCCATTTCCCGTGCTATCACTATCCTCTTGAATAAATGTTACCATTACATAGGGGATAACCTTAGCTACAGTGTTGAAACAGTCCATTTCCCGTGCTATCACTATCCTCTTGAATAAAAGTTCCCATTACACAGGGGATAAGCTTAGCTAGGTGTTGAAACAGTCCATTTCCCGTGCTATCACCATCCCCTTGAATAAATGTTACCATTACACAGGGGATAACCTTAGCTACAGTGTTGAAGCAGTCGATTTCCCGAGCTATCACTATCCTCTTTAATAAATGTTACCATTACGCACGGGATAACCTTAGCTACAGTTTTGAAACAGTCCATTTCCCGTGCAATCACTATCCTCTTGAATAAAATATACCATTACACAGGGGATAAGCTTAGCTAGTTGTTGAAACAGTCCATTTCCCGTACTATCTCTATCCTCTTGAATAAATGTTACCATTACACGGGGGATAACCTTAGCTACAGTTTTGAAACAGTCCATTTCCCGTGCTATCACTATCCTCTTGAATAAATGTTACCATTACGCAGGGGATAACCTTAGCTACAGTGTTGAAACAGTCCATTTCCCGTGCTATCACTATCCTCTTGAATAAATGTTACCATTACACAGGGGATAAGCTAAGCTAGGTGTTGAAATAATTCATTTTCCCATGGTATACCTATTCTCTTATATAAAGTTATAACTACACAGGGGATAACCTTGGCTAGGTGTTGAAACACCTCATTTCCCATAGTATCCCTATCCTCTTACATAAATGTTACCATTACACAGGGGATAACATTAGCTACAGTGTTGAAACAGTCAATTTCCCGTGCTATCACTATCCTCTTACATAAAGTTATAACTACACAGAGAATAACCTTAGTTACAGTGTTGAAACAGTCCATTTCCCGTGCTATCACTATCCTCTTGAATAAATGTTACCATTACACAGGAGATAAGCTTAGCTGGGTGTTGAAACAGTCCATTTCCCGTGCTATCACTATCCTCTTGAATAAATGTTACCATTACAAAGGGGAAAACCTTAGCTACAGTGTTGAAACAGTCCATTTCCCGTGCTATCACTATCCTCTTGAATAAATGTTAGCATTACACAGGGGATAACCTTAGCTACAGTGTTGAAACAGTCCATTTCCCGTTCTATCACTATCCTCTTGAATAAATGTTACCATTACACAGGGATAACCTTAGCTACAGTGTTGAAACAGTCCATTTCCAGTGCTATCACTATCCTCTTGAATAAATGTTACCATTACACAGGGGATAAGCTTAGCTAGGTGTTGAAACAATTCATTTTCCTATGCTATCACTATCCTCTTGAATAAATGTTACCATTACACAGGGGATAAGCTTAGTTACAGTGTTGAAACAGTCCATTTCCCGTGCTATCATTATGCTCTTGAATAAATGTTACCATTACACAGGGGATAAGCTTAGCTACAGTGTTGAAACAGTCCATTTCCCGTGCTATTACTATCCTCTTGAATAAATGTTACCATTACACAGGGGATAACCTTAGCTACAGTGTTGAAACAGTCCATTTCCCGTGCTATCACTATCCTCTTGAATAAATGTTACCATTACACAGGGGATAAACTTAACTACAGTGTTGTAACAGTCCATTTCCCGTGCTATCACTATCCTCTTGAATAAATGTTCCCATTACGCAGGGGATAAGCTTAGCTAGCTGTTGAAACAGTCCATTTCCCGTGCTATCACTATCCGCTTACATAAAGGTTACAGTTACACAGGGGATAACCTTAGCTTCAGTGTTGAAACAGTCCATTTCCCGTGCTATCACTATCCTCTTGAATAAATGTTAGCATTACACAGGGGATAACCTTAGCTACAGTGTTGAAACAGTCCATTTCCCGTTCTATCACTATCCTCTTGAATAAATGTTACCATTACACAGGGGATAAGCTTAGCTAGGTGTTGAAACAGTCCATTTCCCGTGCTATCACTATCCTCTTGAATAAATGTTACCATTACACAGGGGATAAGCTTAGCTACAGTGTTGAAACAGTCCATTTCCCGTGCTATCACTATCCTCTTACATAAAGGTTACAATTACACAGGGGAAAACCTTAGCTACAGTGTTGAAACAGTCAATTTCCCGTGCTATCACTATCCTCTTGAATAAATGTTACCATTACACAGGGGATAACCTTAGCTACAGTGTTGAAACAGTCCATTTCCCGTGGTATCACTATCCTCTCACATAAAGGTTACCATTACACAGGGGATAACCTTAGCTACAGGTTTGAAACAGTCCATTTACCGTGCTATCACTACCCTCTTGAATAAATGTTACCATTACACAGGGGATAAGCTTCGCTAGGTGTTGAAACAGTCCATTTCCCGTGCTACTACTATCCTCTTGAATAAATGTTACCATTACACAGGGGATAACCTTAGCTACAGTGTTGAAACAGTCGATTTCCCGTGCTATCACTATCCTCTTGAATAAATGTTACCATTACGCAGGGGATAACCTTAGCTACAGGTTTGAAATAGTCCATTTCCCGTGCTATCACTATCCTCTTGAATAAAAGTTACCATTACACAGGGGATAAGCTTAGCTAGGTGTTGAAACAGTCCATTTCCCGTGCTATCTCTATCCTCTTGAATAAATGTTACCATTACACAGGGGATAACCTTAGCTACAGTGTTGAAACAGTCCATTTCCCGTGCTATCACTATCCTCTTGAATAAATGTTACCATTACGCAGGGGATAAGCTTAGCTAGGTACTGAAACAGTCCATTTCCCGTGCTATCACTATCCTCTTGAATAAATGTTACCATTTCGCAGGGGATAAGCTTAGCTATGTGCTGAAACAGTCCATTTCCCGTGCTGACACTATCCTCTTGAATAAATGTTACCATTACTCAGGGGATAACCTTAGCTACAGTTTTGAAACAGTCCATTTCCCGTGCTATCACTATCCTCTTGAATAAATGTTACCATTAC
Organism: Deroplatys truncata; assembly: GCA_030765065.1. NCBI lineage: Eukaryota > Metazoa > Arthropoda > Insecta > Mantodea > Mantidae > Deroplatys > Deroplatys truncata. Next base: position 4,998,641 of record CM060978.1, read on the forward strand.
GCAGGGGATAACCTTAGCTACAGGTTTGAAACAGTCCATTTCCCGTGCTATCACTATCCTCTTGAATAAAAGTTACCATTACACAGGGGATAAGCTTAGCTAGGTGTTGAAACAGTCCATTTCCCGTGCTATCTCTATCCTCTTGAATAAATGTTACCATTACACAGGGGATAACCTTAGCTACAGTGTTGAAACAGTCCATTTCCCGTGCTATCACTATCCTCTTGAATAAATGTTACCATTACGCAGGGGATAAGCTTAGCTAGGTGCTGAAACAGTCCATTTCCCGTGCTATCACTATCCTTTTGAATAAATGTTACCATAACATAGGGGATAACCTTAGCTACAATGTTGAAACAGTCCATTTCCCGTGCTATCACTATTCTCTTGAATAAATGTTACCATTACACAGGAGATAACCTTAGATACAGTGTTGAAACAGTCCATTTCCCGTGCTATCACTATGCTCTTGAATAAATGTTACCATTACACAGGAGATAAGCTTAGCTAGGTGTTGAAACAGTCCATTTCCCGTGCTAGCACTATCCTCTTGAATAAATGTTACCATTACGCATGGGATAGATTTAGCTAGGTGCTGAAAGAGTCCATTTCCCGTGCTATCACTATCCTCTTTAATAAATGTTACCATTACGCACGGGATAACCTTAGCTACAGTTTTGAAACAGTCCATTTCCCGTGCAATCACTATCCTCTTGAATAAAATATACCATTACACAGGGGATAAGCTTAGCTAGGTGTTGAAACAGTCCATTTCCCGTGCTATCTCTATCCTCTTGAATAAATGTTACCATTACACAGGGGATAACCTTAGCTACAGTTTTGAAACAGTCCATTTCCCGTGCTATCACTATCCTCTTGAATAAATGTTACCATTACGCAGGGGATAACCTTAGCTACAGGTTTGAAACAGTCCATTTCCCATGCTATCACTATCCTCTTTAATAAATGTTACCATTACACATTGGATAAGCCTAGCTAGGTGTTGAAACAATTCATTTTCCCATGGTATACCTATTCTCTTACATAAAGTTATAACTGCACAGGGGATAACCTTGGATAGGTGTTGAAACACCTCATTTCCCATAGTATTCCTATCCTCTTACATAAAGGTTACAATTACACAGGGGATAACATTAGCTACAGTGTTGAAACAGTCTATTTCCCGTGCTTTCACTATCCTCTTACATACAGGTTACAGTTACACAGGGGAAAACCTTAGCTACAGTGTTGAAGCAGTCCATTTCCCGTGCTACCACTATCCTCTTGAATAAATGTTACCATTATACAGAGGATAAGCTTAGCTAGGTGTTGAAACAATTCATTTTCCCATGGTATACCTATTCTCTTACATAAAGTTATAACTATCAGGGCATCACCTTGGCTAGGTGTTGAAACACCTCATTTCCCATAGTATTCTTATCCTCTTACATAAAGGTTACAATTACACAGGGGATAACCTTAGCTACAGTGTTGAAACAGTCAATTTCCCGTGCTATCACTATCCTTTTGAATAAATGTTACCATTACACAGGGGATAACCTTAGCTACAGTGTTGAAACAGTCCATTTCCCGTGGTATCACTATCCTCTCACATAAAGGTTACCATTACACAGGGGATAACCTTAGCTACAGTGTTGAAACAGTCCATTTCCCGTGCTATCACCATCCTCTTGAATAAAAGTTCCCATTACACAGGGGATAAGCTTAGCTAGGTGTTGAAACAGTCCATTTCCCGTGCTATCACTATCCTCTTGAATAAATGTTACCATTACACAGGGGATAACCTTAGCTACAGTGTTGAAACAGTCGATTTCCCGTGCTATCACTATCCTCTTGAATAAATGTTACCATTACGCAGGGGATAACCTTAGCTACAGGTTTGAAATAGTTCATTTCCCGTGCTATCACTATCCTCTTGAATAAAAGTTACCATTACACAGGGGATAAGCTTAGCTAGGTGTTGAAACAGTCCATTTCCTGTGCTATCTCTATCCTCTTGAATAAATGTTACCATTACACAGGGGATAACCTTAGCTACAGTGTTGAAACAGTCCATTTCCCGTGCTATCACTATCCTCTTTAATAAATGTTACCATTACACAGGGGATAACCTTAGCTACAGTGTTGAAACAGTCGATTTCCCGTGCTATCACTATCCTCTTGAATAAATGTTACCATTACGCAGGGGATAACCTTAGCTACAGGTTTGAAACAGTCCATTTCCCGTGCTATCACTATCCTCTTGAATAAAAGTTCCCATTACACAGGGGATAAGCTTAGCTAGGTGTTGAAACAGTCCATTTCCCGTGCTATCACCATCCCCTTGAATAAATGTTACCATTACACAGGGGATACCTTAGCTACAGTGTTGAAGCATTCGATTTCCCGAGCTATCACTATCCTCTTTAATAAATGTTACCATTACGCACGGGATAACCTTAGCTACAGTTTTGAAACAGTCCATTTCCCGTGCAATCACTATCCTCTTGAATAAAATATACCATTACACAGGGGATAAGCTTAGCTAGTTGTTGAAACAGTCCATTTCCCGTGCTATCTCTATCCTCTTGAATAAATGTTACCATTACACGGGGGATAACCTTAGCTACAGTTTTGAAACAGTCCATTTCCCGTGCTATCACTATCCTCTTGAATAAATGTTACCATTACGCAGGGGATAACCTTAGCTACAGTGTTGAAACAGTCCATTTCCCGTGCTATCACTATCCTCTTGAATAAATGTTACCATTACACAGGGGATAAGCTAAGCTAGGTGTTGAAACAATTCATTTTCCCATGGTATACCTATTCTCTTATATAAAGTTATAACTACACAGGGGATAACCTTGGCTAGGTGTTGAAACACCTCATTTCCCATAGTATCCCTATCCTCTTACATAAATGTTACCATTACACAGGGGATAACATTAGCTACAGTGTTGAAACAGTCAATTTCCCGTGCTATCACTATCCTCTTACATAAAGTTATAACTACACAGAGAATAACCTTAGTTACAGTGTTGAAACAGTCCATTTCCCGTGCTATCACTATCCTCTTGAATAAATGTTACCATTACAAAGGGGAAAACCTTAGCTACAGTGTTGAAACAGTCCATTTCCCGTGCTATCACTATTCTCTTGAATAAATGTTACCATTACACAGGAGATAACCTTAGCTACAGTGTTGAAACAGTCCATTTCCCGTGCTATCACTATCCTCTTGAATAAATGTTACCATTACACAGGGGATAAACTTAACTACAGTGTTGTAACAGTCCATTTCCCGTGCTATCACTATCCTCTTGAATAAATGTTCCCATTACGCAGGGGATAAGCTTAGCTAGGTTTTGAAACAGTCCATTTCCCGTGCTATCACTATCCGCTTACATAAAGGTTACAGTTACACAGGGGATAACCTTAGCTACAGTGTTGAAACAGTCCATTTCCCGTGCTATCACTATCCTCTTGAATAAATGTTAGCATTACACAGGGGATAACCTTAGCTACAGTGTTGAAACAGTCCATTTCCCGTTCTATCACTATCCTCTCACATAAAGGTTACCATTACACAGGGGATAACCTTAGCTACAGGTTTGAAACAGTCCATTTCCCGTGCTATCACCATCCTCTTGAATAAAAGTTCCCATTACACAGGGGATAAGCTTAGCTAGGTGTTGAAACAGTCCATTTCCCGTGCTATCACTATCCTCTTGAATAAATGTTACCATTACACAGGGGATAACCTTAGCTACAGTGTTGAAACAGTCCATTTCCCGTGCTATCACTATCCTCTTGAATAAATGTTACCATTACGCAGGGGATAACCTTAGCTACAGGTTTGAAATAGTCAATTTCCCGTGCTATCACTATCCTCTTGAATAAAAGTTACCATTACACAGATGATAAGCTTAGCTAGGTGCTGAAACAGTCCATTTCCCGTGCTATCTCTATCCTCTTGAATAAATGTTACCATTACACAGGGGATAACCTTAGCTACAGTGTTGAAACAGTCCATTTCCCGTGCTATCACTATCCTCTTGAATAAATGTTACCATTACGCAGGGGATAAGCTTACCTAGGTGCTGAAACAGTCCATTTCCCGTGCTATCACTATCCTCTTGAATAAATGTTATCATTACACAGGGGATAACCCTAGCTACAGTGTTGAAACAGTCCATTTCCCGTGCTATCACTATCCTCTTGAATAAATGTTACCATTACACAGGAGATAACCTTAGCTACAGTGTTGAAACAGTCCATTTCCCGTGCTATCACTATCCTCTTGAATAAATGTTACCATTACGCAGGGGATAACCTTAGCTACAGGTTTGAAACAGTCCATTTCCCGTGCTATCACTATCCTCTTGAATAATAGTTACCATTACACAGGGGATAAGCTTAGCTAGGTGTTGAAACAGTCCATTTCCCGTGCTATCTCTATCCTCTTGAATAAATGTTACCATTACACAGGGGATAACCTTAGCTACAGTGTTGAAACAGTCCATTTCCCGTGCTATCACTATCCTCTTGAATAAATGTTACCATTACGCAGGGGATAAGCTTAGCTAGGTGCTGAAACAGTCCATTTCCCGTGCTATCACTATCCTCTTGAATAAATGTTACCATTACACAGGGGATAACCTTAGCTACAGTGTTGAAACAGTCCATTTCCCGTGCTATCACTATTCTCTTGAATAAATGTTACCATTACACAGGAGATAACCTTAGATACAGTGTTGAAACAGTCCATTTCCCGTGCTATCACTATGCTCTTGAATAAATGTTACCATTACACAGGAGATAAGCTTAGCTAGGTGTTGAAACAGTCCATTTCCCGTGCTATCACTATCCTCTTGAATAAATGTTACCATTACGCAAGGGATAGATTTAGCTAGGTGCTGAAAGAGTCCATTTCCCGTGCTATCACTATCCTCTTGAATAAATGTTACCATTACACAGGGGATAACCTTAGCTACAGTGTTGAAACAGTCCATTTCCCGTGCTATCACTATCCTCTTGAATAAAAGTTCCCATTACACAGGGGATAAGCTTAGCTAGGTGTTGAAACAGTCCATTTCCCGTGCTATCACTATCCCCTTGAATAAATGTTACCATTACACAGGGGATAACCTTAGCTACAGTGTTGAAGCAGTCGATTTCCCGAGCTATCACTATCCTCTTTAATAAATGTTACCATTACGCACGGGATAACCTTAGCTACAGTTTTGAAACAGTCCATTTCCCGTGCAATCACTATCCTCTTGAATAAAATATACCATTACACAGGGGATAAGCTTAGCTAGGTGTTGAAACAGTCCATTTCCCGTGCTATCTCTATCCTCTTGAATAAATGTTACCATTACGCAGGGGATAACCTTAGCTACAGGTTTGAAACAGTCCATTTCCCGTGCTATCACTATCCTCTTGAATAAAAGTTACCATTACACAGGGCATAAGCTTAGCTAGGTGTTGAAACAGTCCATTTCCCGTGCTATCTCTATCCTCTTGAATAAATGTTACCATTACACAGGGGATAACCTTAGCTACAGTGTTGAAACAGTCCATTTCCCGTGCTATCACTATCCTCTTGAATAAATGTTACCATTACGCAGGGGATAAGCTTAGCTACAGTGTTGAAACAGTCCATTTCGCGTGCTATCACTATTCTCTTGAATAAATGTTACCATTACACAGGAGATAACCTTAGATACAGTGTTGAAACAGTCCATTTCCCGTGCTATCACTATGCTCTTGAATAAATGTTACCATTACACAGGGGATAAGCTTAGCTAGGTGTTGAAACAGTCCATTTCCCGTGCTATCTCTATCCTCTTGAATAGATGTTACCATTACACAGGGGATAACCTTAGCTACAGTGTTGAAACAGTCCATTTCCCGTGCTATCACTATCCTCTTGAATAAATGTTACCATTACGCAGGGGATAAGCTTAGCTAGGTGCTGAAACAGTCCATTTCCCGTGCTATCACTATCCTCTTGAATAAATGTTACCATTACACAGGGGATAACCTTAGCTACAGTGTTGAAACAGTCCATTTCCCGTTCTATCACTATTCTCTTGAATAAATGTTACCATTACACAGGAGATAACCTTAGATACAGTGTTGAAACAGTCCATTTCCCGTGCTACCACTATCCTCTTGAATAAATGTTACCATTATACAGAGGATAAGCTTAGCTAGGTGTTGAAACAATTCATTTTCCCATGTTATACCTTTTCTCTTACATAAAGTTATAACTATCAGGGCATCACCTTGGCTAGGTGTTGAAACACCTCATTTCCCATAGTATTCCTATCCTCTTACATAAAGGTTACAATTACACAGGGGATAACCTTAGCTACAGTGTTGAAACAGTCAATTTCCCGTGCTATCACTATCCTCTTACATAAAGTTATAACTACGCAGAGAATAACCTTAGTTACACTGTTGAAACAGTCCATTTCCCGTCCTATCACTATCCTCTTGAATAAATGTTACCATTAGACAGGGGATAACCTTAGCTACAGTGTTGAAACAGTCCATTTCCCGTGGTATCACTATCCTCTCACATAAAGGTTACCATTACACAGGGGATAAACTTAGCTACAGGTTTGAAACAGTCCATTTCCCGTGCTATCACTATCTTCTTGAATAACGGTTCCCATTACACAGGGAATAAGCTTAGCTAGGTGTTGAAACAGTCCATTTCCCGTGCTATCACTATTCTCTTGAATAAATGTTAACATTACGCAGGGGATAACCTTAGCTACAGGTTTGAAACAGTCCATTTCCCGTGCTATCACTATCCTCTTGAATAAAAGTTACCATTACACAGGGGATAAGCTTAGCTAGGTGTTGAAACAGTCCATTTCCCGTGCTATCTCTATCCTCTTGAATAAATGTTAACATTACACAGGGGATAACCTTAGCTACAGTGTTGAAACAGTCCATTTCCCGTGCTATCACTATCCTCTTGAATAAATGTTACCATTACGCAGGGGATAAGCTTAGCTAGGTGCTGAAACAGTCCATTTCCCGTGCTATCACTATCCTCTTGAATAAATGTTACCATTACACAGGGGATAACCTTAGCTACAGTGTTGAAACAGTCCATTTCCCGTGCTATCACTATTCTCTTGAATAAATGTTACCATTACACAGGAGATAAGCTTAGCTAGGTGTTGAAACAGTCCATTTCCCGTGCTATCACTATCCCCTTGAATAAATGTTACCATTACACAGGGGATAACCTTAGCTACAGTGTTGAAGCAGTCGATTTCCCGAGCTATCACTATCCTCTTTAATAAATGTTACCATTACGCACGGGATAACCTTAGCTACAGTTTTGAAACAGTCCATTTCCCGTGCAATCACTATCCTCTTGAATAAAATATACCATTACATAGGGGATAAGCTTAGCTAGGTGTTGAAACAGTCCATTTACCGTGCTATCTCTATCCTCTTGAATAAATGTTACCATTACACAGGGGATAACCTTAGCTACAGTTTTGAAACAGTCCATTTCCCGTGCTATCACTATCCTCTTGAATAAATTTTACCATTACGCAGGGGATAACCTTAGCTACAGGTTTGAAACAGTCCATTTCCCGTGCTATCTCTATCCTCTTTAATAAATGTTACCATTACACATTGGATAAGCTTAGCTAGGTGTTGAAACAATTCATTTTCCCATGGTATACCTATTCTCTTACATAAAGTTATAACTGCACAGGGGATAACCTTGGATAGGTGTTGAAGCACCTCATTTCCCATAGTATTCCTATCCTCTTACATAAAGGTTACAATTACACAGGGGATAACATTAGCTACAGTGTTGAAGCAGTCCATTTCCCGTGCTATCACCATCCTCTTGAATAAAAGTTCCCATTACACAGGGGATAAGCTTAGCTAGGTGTTGAAACAGTCCATTTCCCGTGCTATCACTATCCTCTTGAATAAATGTTACCATTACACAGGGGATAACCTTAGCTACAGTGTTGAAACAGTCGATTTCCCGTGCTATCACTATCCTCTTGAATAAATGTTACCATTACGCAGGGGATAACCTTAGCTACAGGTTTGAAATAGTCCATTTCCCGTGCCATCACTATCCTCTTGAATAAAAGTTACCATTACACAGGGGATAAGCTTAGCTAGGTGTTGAAACAGTCCATTTCCCGTGCTATCTCTATCCTCTTGAATAAATGTTACCATTACACAGGGGATAACCTTAGCTACAGTGTTGAAACAGTCCATTTCCCGTGCTATCACTATCCTCTTGAATAAATGTTACCATTACGCAGGGGATAAGCTTAGCTAGGTGCTGAAACAGTCCATTTCCCGTGCTATCACTATTCTCTTGAATAAATGTTATCATTACACAGGGGATAACCCTAGCTACAGTGTTGAAACAGTCCATTTCCCGTGCTATCACCATCCTCTTGAATAAATGTTACCATTACACAGGAGATAACCTTAGCTACAGTGTTGAAACAGTCCATTTCCCGTGCTATCACTATCCTCTTGAATAAATGTTACCATTACGCAGGGGATAACCTTAGCTACAGGTTTGAAACAGTCCATTTCCCGTGCTATCACTATCCTCTTGAATAAAAGTTACCATTACACAGGGGATAAGCTTAGCTAGGTGTTGAAACAGTCCATTTCCCGTGCTATCTCTATCCTCTTGAATAAATGTTACCATTACACAGGGGATAAGCTTAGCTACAGTGTTGAAACAGTCCATTTCCCGTGCTATTACTATCCTCTTGAATAAATGTTACCATTACACAGGGGATAACCTTAGCTACAGTGTTGAAACAGTCCATTTCCCGTGCTATCACTATCCTCTTGAATAAATGTTACCATTACACAGGGGATAAACTTAACTACAGTGTTGTAACAGTCCATTTCCCGTGCTATCACTATCCTCTTGAATAAATGTTCCCATTACGCAGGGGATAAGCTTAGCTAGCTGTTGAAACAGTCCATTTCCCGTACTATCACTATCCGCTTACATAAAGGTTACAGTTACACAGGGGATAACCTTAGCTTCAGTGTTGAAACAGTCCATTTCCCGTGCTATCACTATCCTCTTGAATAAATGTTAGCATTACACAGGGGATAACCTTAGCTACAGTGTTGAAACAGTCCATTTCCCGTTCTATCACTATCCTCTTGAATAAATGTTACCATTACACAGGGGATAAGCTTAGCTAGGTGTTGAAACAGTCCATTTCCCGTGCTATCACTATCCTCTTGAATAAATGTTACCATTACACAGGGGATAAGCTTAGCTACAGTGTTGAAACAGTCCATTTCCCGTGCTATCACTATCCTCTTACATAAAGGTTACAATTACACAGGGGAAAACCTTAGCTACAGTGTTGAAACAGTCAATTTCCCGTGCTATCACTATCCTCTTGAATAAATGTTACCATTACACAGGGGATAACCTTAGCTACAGTGTTGAAACAGTCCATTTCCCGTGGTATCACTATCCTCTCACATAAAGGTTACCATTACACAGGGGATAACCTTAGTTACAGGTTTGAAACAGTCCATTTCCCGTGCTATCACCATCCACTTGAATAAAAGTTCCCATTACACAGGGGATAAGCTAAGCTAGGTGTTGAAACAGTCCATTTCCCGTGCTATCACTATCCTCTTGAATAAATGTTACCATTACACAGGGGATAACCTTAGCTACAGTGTTGAAACAGTCGATTTCCCGTGCTATCACTATCCTCTTGAATAAATGTTACCATTACGCAGGGGATAACCTTAGCTACAGGTTTGAAATAGTCCATTTCCCGTGCTATCACTATCCTCTTGAATAAAAGTTACCATTACACAGGGGATAAGCTTAGCTAGGTGTTGAAACAGTCCATTTCCCGTGCTATCTCTATCCTCTTGAATAAATGTTACCATTACACAGGGGATAACCTTAGCTACAGTGTTGAAACAGTCCATTTCCCGTGCTATCACTATCCTCTTGAATAAATGTTACCATTACGCAGGGGATAAGCTTAGATAGGTGCTGAAACAGTCCATTTCCCGTGCTATCACTATCCTCTTGAATAAATGTTATCATTACACAGGGGATAACCCTAGCTACAGTGTTGAAACAGTCCATTTCCCGTGCTATCACTATCCTCTTGAATAAATGTTACCATTACACAGGAGATAACCTTAGCTACAGTGTTGAAACAGTCCATTTCCCGTGCTATCACTATCCTCTTGAATAAATGTTACCATTACGCAGGGGATAACCTTAGCTACAGGTTTGAAACAGTCCATTTCCCGTGCTATCACTATCCTCTTGAATAAAAGTTACCATTACACAGGGGATAAGCTTAGCTAGGTGTTGAAACAGTCCATTTCCCGTGCTATCTCTATCCTCTTGAATAAATGTTACCATTACACAGGGGATAACCTTAGCTACAGTGTTGAAACAGTCCATTTCCCGTGCTATCACTATCCTCTTGAATAAATGTTACCATTACGCAGGGGATAAGCTTAGCTAGGTGCTGAAACAGTCCATTTCCCGTGCTATCACTATCCTCTTGAATAAATGTTACCATTACACAGGGGATAACCTTAGCTACAGTGTTGAAACAGTCCATTTCCCGTGCTATCACTATTCTCTTGAATAAATGTTACCATTACACAGGAGATAACCTTAGATACAGTGTTGAAACAGTCCATTTCCCGTGCTATCACTATGCTCTTGAATAAATGTTACCATTACACAGGAGATAAGCTTAGCTAGGTGTTGAAACAGTCCATTTCCCGTGCTATCACTATCCTCTTGAATAAATGTTACCATTACGCAGGGGATAAGCTTAGCTAGGTGCTGAAACAGTCCATTTCCCGTGCTATCACTATCCTCTTGAATAAATGTTATCATTACACAGGGGATAACCCTAGCTACAGTGCTGAAACAGTCCATTTCCCGTGCTATCACTATCCTCTTGAATAAATGTTACCATTACACAGGAGATAACCTTAGCTACAGTGTTGATACAGTCCATTTCCCGTGCTATCACTATCCTCTTGAATAAATGTTACCATTACGCAGGGGATAACCTTAGCTACAGGTTTGAAACAGTCCATTTCCCGTGCTATCACTATCCTCTTGAATAAAAGTTACCATTACACAGGGGATAAGCTTAGCTAGGTGTTGAAACAGTCCATTTCCCGTGCTATCTCTATCCTCTTGAATAAATGTTACCATTACACAGGGGATAACCTTAGCTACAGTGTTGAAACAGTCCATTTCCCGTGCTATCTCTATCCTCTTGAATAAATGTTACCATTACACAGGGGATAACCTTAGTTACAGTTTTGAAACAGTCCATTTCCCGTGCTATCACTATCCTCTTGAATAAATGTTACCTTTACACAGGAGATAAGCTTAGCTAGGTGTTGAAACAGTCCATTTCCCGTGTTATCACTATCCTGTTGAATAAATGTTACCATTACACAGGAGATAACCTTAGCTACAGTGTTGAAACAGTCCATTTCCCGTGCTATCACTATCCTCTTGAATAAATGTTACCATTACACAGGGAATAAGCTTAGTTACAGTGTTGAAACAGTCCATTTCCCGTGCTATCATTATCCTCTTGAATAAATTTTACCATTACACAGGGGATAAGCTTAGCTACAGTGTTGAAACAGTCCATTTCCCGTGCTATTACTATCCTCTTAAATAAATGTTACCATTACACAGGAGATAACCTTAGCTAGTGTTGAAACAGTCCATTTCCCGTGCTATCACTATCCTCTTTAATAAATGTTACCATTACACATTGGATAAGCTTAGCTAGGTGTTGAAACAATTCATTTTCCCATGGTATACCTATTCTCTTACATAAAGTTATAACTGCACAGGGGATAACCTTGGATAGGTGTTGAAGCACCTCATTTCCCATAGTATTCCTACCCTCTTACATAAAGGTTACAATTACACAGGGTATAACCTTAGCTACAGTGTTGAAACAGTCTATTTCCCGTGCTTTCACTATCCTCTTACATACAGGTTACAGTTACACAGGGGAAAACCTTAGCTACAGTGTTGAAGCAGTCCATTTCCCGTGCTACCACTATCCTCTTGAATAAATGTTACCATTATACAGAGGATAAGCTTAGCTAGGTGTTGAAACAATTCATTTTCCCATGGTATACCTATTCTCTTACATAAAGTTATAACTATCAGGGCATCACCTTGGCTAGGTGTTGAAACACCTCATTTCCCATAGTATTCTTATCCTCTTACATAAAGGTTACAATTACACAGGGGATAACCTTAGCTACAGTGTTGAAACAGTCAATTTCCCGTGCTATCACTATCCTCTTGAATAAATGTTACCATTACACAGGGGATAACCTTAGCTACAGTGTTGAAACAGTCCATTTCCCGTGGTATCACTATCCTCTCACATAAAGGTTACCATTACACAGGGGATAACCTTAGCTACAGGTTTGAAACAGTCCATTTCCCGTGCTATCAGCATCCTCTTGAATAAAAGTTCCCATTACACAGGGGATAAGCTTAGCTAGGTGTTGAAACAGTCCATTTCCCGTGCTATCACTATCCTCTTGAATAAATGTTACCATTACACAGGGGATAACCTCAGCTACAGTGTTGAAACAGTCGATTTCCCGTGCTATCACTATCGTCTTGAATAAATGTTACCATTACGCAGGGGATAACCTTAGCTACAGGTTTGAAATAGTCCATTTCCCGTGCTATCACTATCCTCTTGAATAAAAGTTACCATTACACAGGGGATAAGCTTAGCTAGGTGTTGAAACAGTCCATTTCCCGTGCTATCTCTATCCTCTTGAATAAATGTTACCATTACACAGGGGATAACCTTAGCTACAGTGTTGAAACAGTCCATTTCCCGTGCTATCACTATCCTCTTGAATAAATGTTACCATTACGCAGGGGATAAGCTTAGCTAGGTGCTGAAACAGTCCATTTCCCGTGCTATCACTATCCTCTTGAATAAATGTTATCATTACACAGGGGATAACCCTAGCTACAGTGTTGAAACAGTCCATTTCCCGTGCTATCACCATCCTCTTGAATAAATGTTACCATTACACAGGAGATAACCTTAGCTACAGTGTTGAAACAGTCCATTTCCCGTGCTATCACTATCCTCTTGAATAAATGTTACCATTACGCAGGGGATAACCTTAGCTACAGGTTTGAAACAGTCCATTTCCCGTGCTATCACTATCCTCTTGAATAAAAGTTACCATTACACAGGGGATAAGCTTAGCTAGGTGTTGAAACAGTCCATTTCCCGTGCTATCTCTATCCTCTTGAATAAATGTTACCATTACACAGGGGATAACCTTAGCTACAGTGTTGAAACAGTCCATTTCCCGTGCTATCTCTATCCTCTTGAATAAATGTTACCATTACGCAGGGGATAAGCTTAGCTAGGTGCTGAAACAGTAGATTTCCCGTGCTATCACTATCCTCTTGAATAAATGTTACCATTACACAGGGGATAACCTTAGCTACAGTGTTGAAACAGTCCATTTCCCGTGCTATCACTATTCTCTTGAATAAATGTTACCATTACACAGGAGATAACCTTAGATACAGTGTTGAAACAGTCCATTTCCCGTGCTATCACTATGCTCTTGAATAGATGTTACCATTACACAGGGGATAAGCTTAGCTAGGTGTTGAAACAGTACATTTCCCGTGCTATCTCTATCCTCTTGAATAAATGTTACCATTACACAGGGGATAACCTTAGCTACAGTGTTGAAACAGTCCATTTCCCGTGCTATCACTATCCTCTTGAATAAATGTTACCATTACGCAGGGTATAAGCTTAGCTAGGTGCTGAAACAGTCCATTTTCCGTGCTATCACTATCCTCTTGAATAAATGTTACCATTACACAGGGGATAACCTTAGCTACAGTGTTGAAACAGTCCATTTCCCGTGCTATCACTATTCTCTTGAATAAATGTTACCATTACACAGGAGATAACCTTAGATACAGTGTTGAAACAGTCCATTTCCCGTGCTACCACTATCCTCTTGAATAAATGTTACCATTATACAGAGGATAAGCTTAGCTAGGTGTTGAAACAATTCATTTTCCCATGTTATACCTTTTCTCTTACATAAAGTTATAACTATCAGGGCAATACCTTGGCTAGGTGTTGAAACACCTCATTTCCCATAGTATTCCTATCCTCTTACATAAAGGTTACAATTACACAGGGGATAACCTTAGCTACAGTGTTGAAACAGTCAATTTCCCATGCTATCACTATCCTCTTACATAAAGTTATAACTACGCAGAGAATAACCTTAGTTACACTGTTGAAACAGTCCATTTCCCGTCCTATCACTATCCTCTTGAATAAATGTTACCATTACACAGGGGATAACCTTAGCTACAGTGTTGAAACAGTCCATTTCCCGTGGTATCACTATCCTCTCACATAAAGGTTACCATTACACAGGGGATAACCTTAGCTACAGGTTTGAAACAGTCCATTTCCCGTGCTATCACTATCTTCTTGAATAACGGTTCCCATTACACAGGGGATAAGCTTAGCTAGGTGTTGAAACAGTCCATTTCCCGTGCTATCACTATTCTCTTGAATAAATGTTACCATTACGCAGGGGATAACCTTAGCTACAGGTTTGAAACAGTCCATTTCCCGTGCTATCACTATCCTCTTGAATAAAAGTTACCATTACACAGGGGATAAGCTTAGCTATGTGTTGAAACAGTCCATTTCCCGTGCTATCACTATCCTCTTGAATAAATGTTACCATTACGCAGGGGATAACCTTAGCTACAGGTTTGAAACAGTCCATTTCCCGTGCTATCACTATCCTCTTGAATAAATGTTACCATTACACATTGGATAAGCTTAGCTAGGTGTTGAAACAATTCATTTTCCCATGGTATACCTATTCTCTTACATAAAGTTATAACTGCACAGGGGATAACCTTGGATAGGTGTTGAAGCACCTCATTTCCCATAGTATTCCTATCCTCTTACATAAAGGTTACAATTACACAGGGGATAACATTAGCTACAGTGTTGAAACAGTCTATTTCCCGTGCTTTCACTATCTTCTTACATACAGGTTACAATTACACAGGGGAAAACCTTAGCTACAGTGTTGAAGCAGTCCATTTCCCGTGCTACCACTATCCTCTTGAATAAATGTTACCATTATACAGAGGATAAGCTTAGCTAGGTGTTGAAACAATTCATTTTCCCATGGTATACCTATTCTCTTACATAAAGTTATAACAATCAGGGCATCACCTTGGCTAGGTGTTGAAACACCTCATTTCCCATAGTATTCTTATCCTCTTACATAAAGGTTACAATTACACAGGGGATAACCTTAGCTACAGTGCTGAAACAGTCCATTTCCCGTGGTATCACTATCCTCTCACATAAAGGTTACCATTACACAGGGGATAACCTTAGCTACAGGTTTGAAACAGTCCATTTCCCGTGCTATCACCATCCTCTTGAATAAAAGTTCCCATTACACAGGGGATAAGCTTAGCTAGGTGTTGAAACAGTCCATTTCCCGTGCTATCACTATCCTCTTGAATAAATGTTACCATTACACAAGGGATAACCTTAGCTACAGTGTTGAAACAGTCGATTTCCCGTGCTATCACTATCCTCTTGAATAAATGTTACCATTACGCAGGGGATAACCTTAGCTACAGGTTTGAAATAGTCCATTTCCCGTGCTATCACTATCCTCTTGAATAAAAGTTACCATTACACAGGGGATAAGCTTAGCTAGGTGTTGAAACAGTCCATTTCCCGTGCTATCTCTATCCTCTTGAATAAATGTTACCATTACACAGGGGATAACCTTAGCTACAGTGTTGAAACAGTTCATTTCCCGTGCTATCACTATCCTCTTGAATAAATGTTACCATTACGCAGGGGATAAGCTTAGCTAGGTGCTGAAACAGTCCATTTCCCGTGCTATCACTATCCTCTTGAATAAATGTTATCATTACACAGGGGATAACCCTAGCTACAGTGCTGAAACAGTCCATTTCCCGTGCTATCACTATCCTCTTGAATAAATGTTACCATTACACAGGAGATAACCTTAGCTACAGTGTTGATACAGTCCATTTCCCGTGCTATCACTATCCTCTTGAATAAATGTTACCATTACGCAGGGGATAACCTTAGCTACAGGTTTGAAACAGTCCATTTCCCGTGCTATCACTATCCTCTTGAATAAAAGTTACCATTACACAGGGGATAAGCTTAGCTAGGTGTTGAAACAGTCCATTTCCCGTGCTATCTCTATCCTCTTGAATAAATGTTACCATTACACAGGGGATAACCTTAGCTACAGTGTTGAAACAGTCCATTTCCCGTGCTATCACTATCCTCTTGAATAAATGTTACCATTACGCAGGGGATAAGCTTAGCTAGGTGCTGAAACAGTCCATTTCCCGTGCTATCACTATCCTCTTGAATAAATGTTACCATTACACAGGGGATAACCTTAGCTACAGTGTTGAAACAGTCCATTTCCCGTGCTATCACTATTCTCTTGAATAAATGTTACCATTACACAGGAGATAACCTTAGATACAGTGTTGAAACAGTCCATTTCCCGTGCTATCACTATGCTCTTGAATAAATGTTACCATTACACAGGGGATAAGCTTAGCTAGGTGTTGAAACAGTCCATTTCCCGTGCTATCACTATCCTCTTGAATAAATGTTACCATTACACAGGGGATAACCTTAGCTACAGTGTTGAAACAGTCGATTTCCCGTGCTATCACTATCCTCTTGAATAAATGTTACCATTACGCAGGGGATAACCTTAGCTACAGGTTTGAAATAGTCCATTTCCCGTGCTATCACTATCCTCTTGAATAAAAGTTACCATTACACAGGGGATAAGCTTAGCTAGGTGTTGAAACAGTCCATTTCCCGTGCTATCTCTATCCTCTTGAATAAATGTTACCATTACACAGGGGATAACCTTAGCTACAGTGTTGAAACAGTCCATTTCCCGTGCTATCACTATCCTCTTGAATAAATGTTACCATTACGCAGGGGATAAGCTTAGCTAGGTGCTGAAACAGTCCATTTCCCGTGCTATCACTATCCTCTTGAATAAATGTTATCATTACACAGGGGATAACCCTAGCTACAGTGTTGAAACAGTCCATTTCCCGTGCTATCACTATCCTCTTGAATAAATGTTACCATTACACAGGAGATAACCTTAGCTACAGTGTTGAAACAGTCCATTTCCCGTGCTATCACTATCCTCTTGAATAAATGTTACTATTACGCAGGGGATAACCTTAGCTACAGGTTTGAAACAGTCCATTTCCCGTGCTATCACTATCCTCTTGAATAAAAGTTACCATTACACAGGGGATAAGCTTAGCTAGGTGTTGAAACAGTCCATTTCCCGTGCTATCTCTATCCTCTTGAATAAATGTTACCATTACACAGGGGATAAGCTTAGCTAGGTGTTGAAACAGTCCATTTCCCGTGCTATCTCTATCCTCTTGAATAAATGTTACCATTACACAGGGGATAACCTTAGCTACAGTGTTGAAACAGTCCATTTCCCGTGGTATCACTATCCTCTCACATAAAGGTTACCATTACACAGGGGATAACCTTAGCTACAGGTTTGAAACAGTCCATTTCCCGTGCTATCACCATCCTCTTGAATAAAAGTTCCCATTACACAGGGGATAAGCTTAGCTAGGTGTTGAGACAGTCCATTTCCCGTGCTATCACTATCCTCTTGAATAAATGTTACCATTACACAGGGGATAACCTTAGCTACAGTGTTGAAACAGTCGATTTCCCGTGCTATCACTATCCTCTTGAATAAATGTTACCATTACGCAGGGGATAACCTTAGCTACAGGTTTGAAATAGTCCATTTCCCGTGCTATCACTATCCTCTTGAATAAAAGTTACCATTTCACAGGGGATAAGCTTAGCTAGGTGTTGAAACAGTCCATTTCCCGTGCTATCTCTATCCTCTTGAATAAATGTTACCATTACACAGGGGATAACCTTAGCTACAGTGTTGAAACAGTCCATTTCCCGTGCTATCACTATCCTCTTGAATAAATGTTACCATTACGCAGGGGATAAGCTTAGCTAGTTGCTGAAACAGTCCATTTCCCGTGCTATCACTATCCTCTTGAATAAATGTTATCATTACACAGGGGATAACCCTAGCTACAGTGTTGAAACAGTCCATTTCCCGTGCTATCACTATCCTCTTGAATAAATGTTACCATTACACAGGAGATAACCTTAGCTACAGTGTTGATACAGTCCATTTCCCGTGCTATCACTATCCTCTTGAATAAATGTTACCATTACGCAGGGGATAACCTTAGCTACAGGTTTGAAACAGTCCATTTCCCGTGCTATCACTATCCTCTTGAATAAAAGTTACCATTACACAGGGGATAAGCTTAGCTAGGTGTTGAAACAGTCCATTTCCCGTGCTATCTCTATCCTCTTGAATAAATGTTACCATTACACAGGGGATAACCTTAGCTACAGTGTTGAAACAGTCCATTTCCCGTGCTATCACTATCCTCTTGAATAAATGTTACCATTACACAGGAGATAACCTTAGCTACAGTGTTGATACAGTCCATTTCCCGTGCTATCAATATCCTCTTGAATAAATGTTACCATTAAGCAGGGGATAACCTTAGCTACAGGTTTGAAAAAGTCCATTTCCCGTGCTATCACTATCCTCTTGAATAAAAGTTACCATTACATAGGGGATAAGCTTAGCTAGGTGTTGAAGCAGTCCATTTCCCGTGCTATCTCTATCCTCTTGAATAAATGTTACCATTACACAGGGCATAACCTTAGCTACAGTGTTGAAACAGTCCATTTCCCGTGCTATCACTATCCTCTTGAATAAATGTTACCATTACGCAGGGGTTAAGCTTAGCTAGGTGCTGAAACAGTCCATTTCCCGTGCTATCACTATCCTCTTGAATAAATGTTACCATTACACAGGGGATAACCTTAGCTACAGTGTTGAAACAGTCCATTTCCCGTGCTATCACTATTCTCTTGAATAAATGTTACCATTACACAGGAGATAACCTTAGATACAGTGTTGAAACAGTCCATTTCCCGTGCTATCACTATGCTCTTGAATAAATGTTACCATTACACAGGGGATAAGCTTAGCTAGGTGTTGAAACAGTCCATTTCCCGTGCTATCACTATCCTCTTGAATAAATGTTACCATTACACAGGGGATAACCTTAGCTACAGTGTTGAAACAGTCGATTTCCCGTGCTATCACTATCCTCTTGAATAAATGTTACCATTACGCAGGGGATAACCTTAGCTACAGGTTTGAAATAGTCCATTTCCCGTGCTATCACTATCCTCTTGAATAAAAGTTACCATTACACAGGGGATAAGCTTAGCTAGGTGTTGAAACAGTCCATTTCCCGTGCTATCTCTATCCTCTTGAATAAATGTTACCATTACACGGGGGATAACCTTAGCTACAGTGTTGAAACAGTCCATTTCCCGTGCTATCACTATCCTCTTGAATAAATGTTATCATTACACAGGGGATAACCCTAGCTACAGTGTTGAAACAGTCCATTTCCCGTGCTATCACTATCCTCTTGAATAAATGTTACCATTACACAGGAGATAACCTTAGCTACAGTGTTGAAACAGTCCATTTCCCGTGCTATCACTATCCTCTTGAATAAATGTTACCATTACGCAGGGGATAACCTTAGCTACAGGTTTGAAACAGTCCATTTCCCGTGCTATCACTATCCTCTTGAATAAAAGTTACCATTACACAGGGGATAAGCTTAGCTAGGTGTTGAAACAGTCCATTTCCCGTGCTATCTCTATCCTCTTGAATAAATGTTACCATTACACAGGGGATAACCATAGCTACAGTGTTGAAACAGTCCATTTCCCGTGCTATCACTATCCTCTTGAATAAATGTTACCATTACGCAGGAGATAAGCTTAGCTAGGTGCTGAAACAGTCCATTTCCCGTGCTATCACTATCCTCTTGAATAAATGTTACCATTACACAGGGGATAACCTTAGCTACAGTGTTGAAACAGTCCATTTCCCGTGCTATCACTATTCTCTTGAATAAATGTTACCATTACACAGGAGATAACCTTAGATACAGTGTTGAAACAGTCCATTTCCCGTGCTATCACTATGCTCTTGAATAAATGATACCATTACACAGGAGATAAGCTTAGCTAGGTGTTGAAACAGTCCATTTCCCGTGCTATCACTATCCTCTTGAATAAATGTTACCATTACGCAGGGGATAGATTTAGCTAGGTGCTGAAAGAGTCCATTTCCCGTGCTATCACTATCCTCTTGAATAAATGTTACCATTACACAGGGGATAACCTTAGCTACAGTGTTGAAACAGTCCATTTCCCGTGCTATCACTATCCTCTTGAATAAAAGTTCCCATTACACAGGGGATAAGCTTAGCTAGGTGTTGAAACAGTCCATTTCCCGTGCTTTCACTATCCCCTTGAATAAATGTTACCATTACACAGGGGATAACCTTAGCTACAGTGTTGAAGCAGTCGATTTCCCGAGCTATCACTATCCTCTTTAATAAATGTTACCATTACGCACGGGATAACCTTAGCTACAGTTTTAAAACAGTCCATTTCCCGTGCAATCACTATCCTCTTGAATAAAATATACCATTACACAGGGGATAACCTTAGCTACAGTTTTGAAACAGTCCATTTCCCGTGCTATCACTATCCTCTTGAATAAATGTTACCATTACGCAGGGGATAACCTTAGCTACAGGTTTGAAACAGTCCATTTCCCGTGCTATCACTATCCTCTTGAATAAATGTTACCATTACACATTGGATAAGCTTAGCTAGGTGTTGAAACAATTCATTTTCCCATGGTATACCTATTCTCTTACATAAAGTTATAACTGCACAGGGGATAACCTTGGATAGGTGTTGAAGCACCTCATTTCCCATAGTATTCCTACCCTCTTACATAAAGGTTACAATTACACAGGGGATAACATTAGCTACAGTGCTGAAACAGTCTATTTCCCGTGCTTTCACTATCCTCTTACATACAGGTTACAGTTACACAGGGGAAAACCTTAGCTACAGTGTTGAAGCAGTCCATTTCCCGTGCTACCATTATCCTCTTGAATAAATGTTACCATTATACAGAGGATAAGCTTAGCTAGGTGTTGAAACAATTCATTTTCCCATGGTATACCTATTCTCTTACATAAAGTTATAACTATCAGGGCATCACCTTGGCTAGGTGTTGAAACACCTCATTTCCCATAGTATTCTTATCCTCTTACATAAAGGTTACAACTACACAGGGGATAACCTTAGCTACAGTGTTGAAACGGTCAATTTCCCGTGCTATCACTATCCTCTTACATAAAGTTATAACTACACAGAGAATAACCTTAGTTACAGTGTTGAAACAGTCCATTTCCCGTGCTATCACCATCCTCTTGAATAAAAGTTCCCATTACACAGGGGATAAGCTTAGCTAGGTGTTGAAACAGTCCATTTCCCGTGCTATCACTATCCTCTTGAATAAATGTTACTATTACACAGGGGATAACCTTAGCTACAGTGTTGAAACAGTCGATTTCCCGTGCTATCACTATCCTCTTGAATAAATGTTACCATTACGCAGGGGATAACCTTAGCTACAGGTTTGAAATAGTCCATTTCCCGTGCTATCACTATCCTCTTGAATAAAAGTTACCATTACACAGGGGATAAGCTTAGCTAGGTGTTGAAACAGTCCATTTCCCGTGCTATCTCTATCCTCTTGAATAAATGTTACCATTACACAGGGGATAACCTTAGCTACAGTGTTGAAACAGTCCATTTCCCGTGCTATCACTATCCTCTTGAATAAATGTTACCATTACGCAGGGGATAAGCTTAGCTAGGTGCTGAAACAGTCCATTTCCCGTGCTATCACTATCCTCTTGAATAAATGTTATCATTACACAGGGGATAACCCTAGCTACAGTGTTGAAACAGTCCATTTCCGTGCTATCACTATCCTCTTGAATAAATGTTACCATTACACAGGAGATAACCTTAGCTACAGTGTTGAAACAGTCCATTTCCCGTGCTATCACTATTCTCTTGAATAAATGTTACCATTACACAGGAGATAACCTTAGATACAGTGTTGAAACAGTCCATTTCCCGTGCTATCACTATGCTCTTGAATAAATGTTACCATTACACAGGGGATAAGCTTAGCTAGGTGTTGAAACAGTCCATTTCCCGTGCTATCTCTATCCTCTTGAATAAATGTTACCATTACACAGGGGATAACCTTAGCTACAGTGTTGAAACAGTCCATTTCCCGTGCTATCACTATCCTCTTGAATAAATGTTACCATTACGCAGGGGATAAGCTTAGCTAGGTGCTGAAACAGTCCATTTCCCGTGCTATCACTATCCTCTTGAATAAATGTTACCATTACACAGGGGATAACCTTAGCTACAGTGTTGAAACAGTCCATTTCCCGTGCTATCACTATTCTCTTGAATAAATGTTACCATTACACAGGAGATAACCTTAGATACAGTGTTGAAACAGTCCATTTCCCGTGCTATCACTATGCTCTTGAATAAATGTTACCATTACACAGGGGATAAGCTTAGCTAGGTGTTGAAACAGTCCATTTCCCGTGCTATCTCTATCCTCTTGAATAAATGTTACCATTACACAGGGGATAACCTTAGCTACAGTGTTGAAACAGTCCATTTCCCGTGCTATCACTATCCTCTTGAATAAATGTTACCATTACGCAGGGGATAAGCTTAGCTAGGTGCTGAAACAGTCCATTTCCCGTGCTATCACTATTCTCTTGAATAAATGTTACCATTACACAGGAGATAACCTTAGATACAGTGTTGAAACAGTCCATTTCCCGTGCTACCACTATCCTCTTGAATAAATGTTACCATTATACAGAGGATAAGCTTAGCTAGGTGTTGAAACAATTCATTTTCCCATGTTATACCTTTTCTCTTACATAAAGTTATAACTATCAGGGCATCACCTTGGCTAGGTGTTGAAACACCTCATTTCCCATAGTATTCCTATCCTCTTACATAAAGGTTACAATTACACAGGGGATAACCTTAGCTACAGTGTTGGAACAGTCAATTTCCCGTGCTATCACTATCCTCTTACATAAAGTTATAACTACGCAGAGAATAACCTTAGTTACACTGTTGAAACAGTCCATTTCCCGTCCTATCACTATCCTCTTGAATAAATGTTACCATTACACAGGGGATAACCTTAGCTACAGTGTTGAAACAGTCCATTTCCCGTGGTATCACTATCCTCTCACATAAAGGTTACCATTACACAGGGGATAACCTTAGCTACAGGTTTGAAACAGTCCATTTCCCGTGCTATCACTATCTTCTTGAATAACGGTTCCCATTACACAGGGGATAAGCTTAGCTAGGTGTTGAAACAGTCCATTTCCCGTGCTATCACTATTCTCTTGAATAAATGTTAACATTACGCAGGGGATAACCTTAGCTACAGGTTTGAAACAGTCCATTTCCCGTGCTATCACTATCCTCTTGAATAAAAGTTACCATTACACAGGGGATAAGCTTAGCTATGTGTTGAAACAGTCCATTTCCCGTGCTATCACTATCCTCTTGAATAAATGTTACCATTACGCAGGGGATAACCTTAGCTACAGGTTTGAAACAGTCCATTTCCCGTGCTATCACTATCCTCTTGAATAAATGTTACCATTACACATTGGATAAGCTTAGCTAGGTGTTGAAACAATTCATTTGCCCATGGTATACCTATTCTCTTACATAAAGTTATAACTGCACAGGGGATAACCTTGGATAGGTGTTGAAGCACCTCATTTCCCATAGTATTCCTATCCTCTTACATAAAGGTTACAATTACACAGGGGATCACATTAGCTACAGTGTTGAAACAGTCTATTTCCCGTGCTTTCACTATCCTCTTACATACAGGTTACAGTTACACAGGGGAAAACCTTAGCTACAGTGTTGAAGCAGTCCATTTCCCGTGCTACCACTATCCTCTTGAATAAATGTTACCATTATACAGAGGATAAGCTTAGCTAGGTGTTGCAACAATTCATTTTCCCATGGTATACCTATTCTCTTACATAAAGTTATAACTATCAGGGCATCACCTTGGCTATGTGTTGAAACACCTCATTTCCCATAGTATTCTTATCCTCTTACATAAAGGTTACAATTACACAGGGGATAACCTTAGCTACAGTGTTGAAACAGTCAATTTCCCGTGCTATCACTATCCTCTTGAATAAATGTTACCATTACACAGGGTATAACCTTAGCTACAGTGTTGAAACAGTCCATTTCCCGTGGTATCACTATCCTCTCACATAAAGGTTACCATTACACAGGGGATAACCTTAGCTACAGGTTTGAAACAGTCCATTTCCCGTGCTATCACCATCCTCTTGAATAAAAGTTCCCATTACACAGGGGATAAGCTTAGCTAGGTGTTGAAACAGTCCATTTCCCGTGCTATCACTATCCTCTTGAATAAATGTTACCATTACACAGGGGATAACCTTAGCTACAGTGTTGAAACAGTCGATTTCCCGTGCTATCACTATCCTCTTGAATAAATGTTACCATTACGCAGGGGATAACCTTAGCTACAGGTTTGAAATAGTCCATTTCCCGTGCTATCACTATCCTCTTGAATAAAAGTTACCATTACACAGGGGATAAGCTTAGCTAGGTGTTGAAACAGTCCATTTCCCGTGCTATCTCTATCCTCTTGAATAAATGTTACCATTACACAGGGGATAACCTTAGCTACAGTGTTGAAACAGTCCATTTCCCGTGCTATCACTATCCTCTTGAATAAATGTTACCATTACGCAGGGGATAAGCTTAGCTAGGTGCTGAAACAGTCCATTTCCCGTGCTATCACTATCCTCTTGAATAAATGTTACCATTACACAGGGGATAACCTTAGCTACAGTGTTGAAACAGTCCATTTCCCGTGCTATCACTATTCTCTTGAATAAATGTTACCATTACACAGGAGATAACCTTAGATACAGTGTTGAAACAGTCCATTTCCCGTGCTATCACTATGCTCTTGAATAAATGTTACCATTACACAGGGGATAAGCTTAGCTAGGTGTTGAAACAGTCCATTTCCCGTGCTATCTCTATCCTCTTGAATAAATGTTACCATTACACAGGGGATAACCTTAGCTACAGTGTTGAAACAGTCCATTTCCCGTGCTATCACTATTCTCTTGAATAAATGTTACCATTACACAGGAGATAACCTTAGATACAGTGTTGAAACAGTCCATTTCCCGTGCTACCGCTATCCTCTTGAATAAATGTTACCATTATACAGAGGATAAGCTTAGCTAGGTGTTGAAACAATTCATTTTCCCATGTTATACCTTTTCTCTTACATAAAGTTATAACTATCAGGGCATCACCTTGGCTAGGTGTTGAAACACCTCATTTCCCATAGTATTCCTATCCTCTTACATAAAGGTTACAATTACACAGGGGATAACCTTAGCTACAGTGTTGAAACGGTCAATTTCCCGTGCTATCACTATCCTCTTACATAAAGTTATAACTACGCAGAGAATAACCTTAGTTACAGTGTTGAAACAGTCCATTTCCCGTGCTATCACTATCCTCTTGAATAAATGTTACCATTACACAGGGGATAACCTTAGCTACAGTGTTGAAACAGTCCATTTCCCGTGGTATCACTATGCTCTCACATAAAGGTTACCATTACACAGGGGATAACCTTAGCTACAGGTTTGAAACAGTCCATTTCCCGTGCTATCACTATCTTCTTGAATAACGGTTCCCATTACACAGGGGATAAGCTTAGCTAGGTGTTGAAACAGTCCATTTCCCGTGCTATCACTATTCTCTTGAATAAATGTTACCATTACGCAGGGGATAACCTTAGCTACAGGTTTGAAACAGTCCATTTCCCGTGCTATCACTATCCTCTTGAATAAAAGTTACCATTACACAGGGGATAAGCTTAGCTATGTGTTGAAACAGTCCATTTCCCGTGCTATCTCTATCCTCTTGAATAAATGTTACCATTACACAGGGGATAACCTTAGCTACAGTGTTGAAACAGTCCATTTCCCGTGCTATCACTATCCTCTTGAATAAATGTTACCATTACGCAGGGGATAAGGTTAGCTTGGTGTTGAAACAATTCATTTTCCCATGGTATCCCTATTCTCTAACATAAAGTTATAACTACACAGGGGATAACCTAGGCTATGTGTTGAATCAGCTCATTTTCCATAGTATCACTATCCTCTTACATAAAGGTTATAGCTATACAGGGGATAGCCTTAGCTACTATGTTGAAACAGGCCATTTCCCATGTTATCACTATCCTCTTACATAGAGGTTACAACTATACAGAGAATAACCTTAGTTACAGTGTTAAAACAGTATATTTCCCATGTTATCACTATCCTCATACATAAAGGTTAGCATTACACAGGGGATAGCCATAGCAGCAGTGTTGAAACAGTCCATTTTCCATGCTATCACTATCCTCTTACATAAAGGTTACAATTACACAGGGGATAACCTTAGCTAAGTTTTGAAACACTATATTTCCCATGGTATCCCTATCCTCTTACATAAAGGTTACAATTACACAGCGGTTAACCTTAGCTAGGTGATGAAACACTCTATTTCGCATAGCATCCCTATCCCATTACTTAAAGGTTCCAGCTACACAAAGGATAGCCTTAGCTACTGTGTTGAAACAGACCGTTTCCCATGCTATCACTATCCTCTTACATAACGGTTATAGTTACACAGGGGCTAAGCTGAGCTAGGTGATGAAACAGTCCTTTTCCCACGGTATCCCTATCCTCTTATATTATGGTTACAATTATGCAGGGGTTATCCTTAGCTAAAGTGTTGAAAGAGTCCATTTCCCATGTTATCGCTATTCTCTTACAAGTAGGTTAGAATTACACAGGGGATAACCCTATCTACAGTGTTGAAACAGTCCATTTCCCGTGCTATCACTATCCTCTTGAACTAATGTTACCATTACACAGGGGATAACCTTAGCTACAGTGTTGAAACAGTCCATTTCCCGTGCTATCACTATCTTCTTACATAAAGGTTAAAGTTACATAGGTTATAACCCTAGCTACAGTGTTTTAACAGTCCATTTCCCATGGTATCTTTATCCTCTTTTATAAAGGCTACTGTTACACGGAGGCGAACTTTAACTACAGATTTGTAACAGTCAATTTTCCATGGTAACGTTATCCTCTTACATAAAGGCTACTGTTACACAGAGGCTAACCGTAGCCACAGTGTTGAAACAGTCCATTTCCCATGGTATCTCTATCCTCTTAGATAAAGGTTAGAATTACACAGGGTCTAGCATTAGCTACAGTGTTGATACAGTCCATTTCCCATGGTATCATTATCCTCTTACATAAAGGTTACAGTTACACGGCGGCTAGCGTTAGCTACAGTGTTGAAATGGTCCATTTCCCATGCCATTACTTTCCTCTTACATAAAGGTTAGTTATACAGGGCCTACTCTTAGTGCATTTCACATGGTATCACTATCCTCTTACATAAAGGTTACTGTTACACAGAGGCTAACCTTAGCTACAGTGTTGTAAGAGTCCACGTCCCATGGTATCACTATCTTACATAAAGGCTACAGTGAAACAGAGGCTTACCTTAGCTACAGTGTTTAAACAGTCCATTTCTCATGGCTTCACTATCCTCTTACATAAAGGTTAAACTTACACAAGGGTAACCTTCGCTACAGTGTTGAAACCGTCCATTTCGCATGGTATCCCTATCCTCTTACATAAGCGTACAAGTACACAGCGTCTAGCGTTAACTACAGTGTTGAAATGGTCCGTTTTCCATGCCACTACTTTCCTCTGACATAAAGGTTACAGTTATACAGGTCCTAGCCTTAGCTTCAGTGTTGAAACTGTCCATTTCCCATAGTATCGCTATCCTCTTACATAAAGGTTTGAAATAAATAGATCCTAGTCTTAGCTACAGTGTTGAAGCACGCCATTTCTCATGGTATCCCTCTCCTCATACATAAAGGTTACAATTACACAGCGGCTACGCTTAGCTACAGTGTTGAAACAGTCCATTTCCCATGGTACCACTATCCTGTTATATAAAGGTTACCGTTACACAAAGGTTGGCCTTAGCTACAGTGTTGAAACAGTCAATTTCCCATGGCATCCCTATCCTCAGAGATAAAGGTTAGAATTACACAGGGGCTAGCATTAGCTTCAATGTTGAAACCGTCCATTTCGCATGGTATCCCTATCCTCTTACATAAGGGTACAAGTACACAGCGGCTAGCGTTAACTACAGTGTTGAAATGGTCCGTTTTCCATGCCACTACTTTCCTCTGACATAAAGGTTACAGTTATACAGGTCCTAGCCTTAGCTTCAGTGTTGAAACTGTCCATTTCCCATGGTATCGCTATCCTCTTACATAAAGGTTTCAATTATATAGGGCCTAGTCTTAGTTACAGTGTTGAAGCACTCCATTTCTCATGGTATCCCTCTCCTCATACATAAAGGTTACAATTACACAGCGGCTAGCCTTAGTGTTGAAACAGTCCATTTTCCACGGTATTGCCATCCTCTTACATAAAGGCTACCGCTACACAGAGGCTAACCTTAGTTACAGTGTTGTCACCGTCCATTTCCCATGGTATCACTATCCTCTTACATAAAGGCCACTGTTACACAGAGTTTAGCCTTAAATACAGTGTTGAAACAGTACTTTTCGCATGGTATCAATATCCTCTTACATAAAGGCTACTGTTACAAAGAGGTTAACCTGAGGTACAGTGTTGAAACAGTCCATTTCACTCGGCATCACTATCCTCTTACATAAAGGCTACTGTTACACAGAAGCTAACGTTAATTACAGTGTTGTAACAGTCCATTTCCCATGGTATCACTATCCTCTTTCATAATGGTTGCGGTCACACAGTGACTTATTTTAGCTACAGTGAAGAAACAGTCCATTTCCCATGGTATTCGTATACTTTTACATAAAGCTTACACTTACTCAGGGGCTAACCTTAGCTACAGTGTTGAAACAGTCCATCCCCAATGATATCTCTATCCTCTTACATAAAGGTTACACTTAAAAAGGGCCTTACCTTAGCTACAGTGTTGTAACAGTCCGTTTCCTATCCTCTTACCTAAAAGCTGCAGTTGGACAGCGGCTAGCCTTAGGTACAGTGTTGAAACAGTCCGTTTCTTATGTTATCCAAATCGTCTTCCCTAAAGGTTACAGTTACACAGAAGTTAGCCTTACCTACATTGTTGAAACAGTCCAGTTCCCATCTTATCACTATCCAGCTACAGTGTTGAAACAGTTTGTTTCTCATGGTAACCCTATCCTCTTCCCTAAAGATTACAGCTACACAGAGGCTATCGTTACCTACAGTGTCGAATTACTCCATTTCCCATGGTATCTCTCCTCTTACATAACCGTTAGAGTTAGACAGCGGCTAGGCTTAGATACGGTGTTGAAACACTCCATTTCCCATGGTATCTCTATCCTCTTAGATAAAGGTTAGAATTACACAGGGGCTAGGATTAGCTACAGTGTTGGTACAATCCATTTCCCATGGTATCCCTATCCTCTTCCCTAAAGATTACAGTTACACAAAGGCTATCGTTACCTACAGTTCGAATTACTCAATTTCCCATGGTATCTCTCCTCTTACATAACCGTTACAGTTAGACAGCGGCTAGGCTTAGCTACGGTGTTGAAACACTCCATTTCCCATGGTATCCCTATCCTCTTACATAAACTTTACAGTTACACAGCGGCTACGCTTATCTACGGTGTTGAAACAGTCCCATTCCCATGCTATCTCTATCCTCTTAGATAAAGGTTAGAATTACACAGGGGCTAGGATTAGCTACAGTGTTGATACAATCCATTTCCCATGGTATCTCTATCCTCTTAGATAAAAGTTACAGTTACACAGCGGCTACGCTTATCTAAGGTGTTGAAACACTCCATTTCCCATGGTATCTCTATCCTCTTAGATAAAGGTTAGAATTACACAGGGGCTAGTATTAGCTACAGCGTTGATACAGTCCATTTCCCATGGTATCCCTATCCTCTTACATAAAGGTTACAGTTACACAGCGGCTAGCGTTAACTCCAGTGTTGAAACGGTCCATTTCCCGTGCTATTACTATCTTCTTACATAAAGGTTATAGTTACACAGGTTATAACCCTAGCTACAGTGTTGAAACAGTTCATTTCCCGGGCTATCACTATCCTCTTACATAAAGGTTACAGTTACCCAGCGGCTAGCGTTAACTACAGTGTTGATACAATCCATTTCCCGTGCTATTACTATCTTCTTACATAAAGGTTACAGTTACACAGGGGGTAACGTTTTACTATTGTGTTGAAACCGTCCATTTTCTATGGTATTTCTATCCTCTTATATAAAGGTTACAGTTGCACAAGCGGTAACGTTTTACTATTGTGTTGAAACCGTCCATTTTCTATGGTATTTCTATCCTCTTATATAAAGGTTACTATTACACAGGGGCTAACCTTAGCATAGTGTTGAAACAGTCCATTTCCCATGCTATCACTATCCTCTTACATAAAGGTTACAGTTACACAGGGGGTAACGTTTTACTATTGTGTTTAAACCGTCCATTTTCTATGGTATTTCTATTCTCTTATAGAAAGGTTACAGTTACACACAGTCTAACCTTAGCTAGAGTGTTGTAACAGTCCATTCCTCATGGTATCACTATTCCCTTACATAAAGGTTACTGTTACACAGAGGCTAAGCTTAGCTACAGAATTGTAAGAGTCCATTTCCAATGGTATCACAATCTTACATAAAGGCTACTGTTACACAGAGGTTAGCGTTAACTACAGTGTTGAAGTGGTCCATGTCCCATGCCACTACTTTCCTCTTAGATAAACGTTACAGTTATACAGGGCCTAGTCTTAGCTTCAGTGTTGAAAGTGTCCATTTCTCACGGTATCGCTATCCTCTTACATAAAGGTTACAGTTATACAGGTCCTAGCCTTAGCTACAGTGTTGAAACTGTCCATTTCCCATGGTATCGCCATCCTCTTTCATAAAGGTTACAATTACACAGCGTGTAGCCTTAGCTACAGTGTTGAAACAGTCCATTTTCTATGGTATTGCCATCCTCTTACATAAGGGTAACAGTTACACAGGGGCTGGCCTTAGCTACAGTGTTGTAACAGTCCATTTTGCGTTGTATCACTATCCTCTTACATAAAGGCATCTGACACAGAGCCTAACCTTAGTTACAGTGTTGTTACCGTCCATTTCCCAGGGTATCACTATCCTCTTACATAAAGGCTACAGTTACACGGAGGCTAACCTTAGGTACACTCGTTTTACAGTCCTTTTCCCATGGTATCACTATCCTCTTACATAAAGACTACTGTTACAAAGAGGTTAACCTTAGGTACAGTGTTGAAACAGTCCATTTCACTTGGTATCACTATCCTCTTATCAAAAGGCTACTGTTACACATAAGCTAACCTTAATTACAAAGTTGTAACAGTCCATTTCCCACGGTATCACTATCCTCTTTAATAATGGTTTGCGGTCACACAGGGACTATTTTCGCTACAGCGAAAAAACAGTCCATTTCCTTAGTATCCGTATACGTTTACATAAAGGTTACACTTACTCAGGGGCTCACCTTAGCTATAGTGTTGAAACTGTCCATCCGCCATGGTATCTCTATCCCCTTACATAGAGGTTACACTTAACCAGGGCCTTACCTTAGCTACAGTGTTGTAACAGTCCGTTTCCCATGGTACCCCTATCCTCTTACTTAAAGGTTACAGTTACACAGCGGCTAGCGTTAACTCCAGTGTTGAAACGGTCCATTTTCCCGTGCTATTACTATCTTCTTACATAAAGGTTATAGTTACACAGGTTATAACCCTAGCTACAGTGTTGAAACAGTTCATTTCCCGGGCTATCACTATCCTCTTACATAAAGGTTACAGTTACCCAGCGGCTAGCGTTAACTACAGTGTTGATACAATCCATTTCCCGTGCTATTACTATCTTTTTACATAAAGATTACAGTTACACACCGGCTAGCGTTAACTACAGTGTTGATACAATCCATTTCCCGTGCTATTACTATCTTCTTACATAAAGGTTACAGTTACACAGGGGGTAACGTTTTACTATTGTGTTGAAACCGTCCATTTTCTCTGGTATTTCTATCCTCTTATATAAAGGTTACAGTTACACAGGGGAAACGTTTTACTATGTGTTGAAACCGTCTATTTTCTATGGTATTTCTATCCTCTTATATAAAGGTTACAGTTGCACAGGCGGTAACGTTTTACTATTGTGTTGAAACCGTCTATTTTCTATGGTATTTCTATCCTCTTATATAAAGGTTACTATTACACAGGGGCTAACCTTAGCACAGTGTTGAAACAGTCCATTTCCCATGCTATCACTATCCTCTTACATAAAGGTTACAGTTACACGGGGATGTAACGTTTTACTATTGTGTTTAAACCGTCCATTTTCTATGGTATATCTATTCTCTTATAGAAAGGTTACTATTACGCAGGGGATTACCTTAGCTACAGTGTTGATACGGTCCATTTTCCATGCTATATGTACCCTCTTACATAAAGGTTACAATTACACAGGTGTTAACGTTAGCTAAAGTGTTGAAACAGACTATTTTCCGTGTTATCGCTATTCTCTTACATAAAGTTTAGAATTACATTTAGGTTACCCCTAGCTACAATGTTGAAACAGTCCATTTCCCGTGCTATCACTATCTTCTTACATAAAGGTTAACGTTACACAGGGGATAACGTTAGCTACATTGTTGAAGCAGGCCATTTCCCGGGCTATCACTATGCTCTTACATAAAGGTCACAGTTAACAGGGGGGATGACATTAGCTACAGTTTTGAAACAGTCCAATTCCCATGCTATTACTATGCTCTTACATAAAGGTCACAGTTAACAGGGGGGATGACATTAGCTACAGTGTTAAAGCAGTCCATTTCCCGGGCTATCACTATGCTCTTACATAAAGGTTACAGTTAACAGAGGGGATGACATTTGCTACAGTGTTGAAACAGTCCATTTCCCGTGCTATCACTATGCTCTTATGTAAAGGTCACAGTGAACAGAGGGGATGACATTAGCTACACCCTTGAAACAGTCCATTTCCCTTGCTATTACCATCCTCTTACATAAAGGTTAGAATTGCACAGGGGATAACCTTAGCCTCAGTGTTGAAACAGTCCATTACCCGTGCTATCACTAGCCTCTTACATAAAGGTTACAATTACACAGGGGCTAACCTTAGCTAGGTGTTTGAAAAGTCCATTTCCCGTGCTATCACTAGCCTCTTACATAAAGGTTACAATTACACAAGAGATAACCTTAGCTAGGTGTTGAAAAAGTCCATTTGCCATGGCGTCCCTTTCCTCTTACATAAAGGTCAGAGTTACACAGGGATAACCTTAGGTACAGTGTTGAAAAAGTCCATTTCCCATGGTATCCCTATCCTCTTACATAAAGGTTACAATTACACAGGGCTAACCTTAGCTAAAGTGTTGAAACAGCCCATTTCTCATGCTATCACTATACTCTTACATAAAGATTACAATTACACAGGGCTAACTTTAGCTACAGTGCTGATACAGCCCATTTCCCATGCTATCACTATCCTCTTACATAAAGGTTACAGTTACACAGGGGCTAAATTTATCTATTGTGCTGAAACAGTCCATTTCCCATGGTAGCGCCCGTGCTTTTACATAATGGTTACAGTTTCACAGAGGCTGCCCTTATCTACAGTGTCTTAAGAGTCCATTTTCCGTGGTATCACTATCCTCTTACATAATGGTTACAGTTACACACAGGCTAACTTTAGGTAAAGTGTGGAAACAGTCTATTTCCCATGGTATCACTATCCTCTTACATAAAGGCTACTGTTACAAAGAGGTTAACCTTAGGTACAGTGTTTTAACAGTCCATTTCACTTGGTATCACTATCCTCTTACATAAAGGCTGCTGTTACAAAGAAGTTAACCTTAGGTACAGTGTTGTAACAGTCCTTTTCCCATGGTATCACTATCCTCTTAAATAAAGGCTACTGTTACAAAGAGGTTAACCTTAGGTACAGGGTTGTAACAGTCCTTTTCCCATGGTATCACAATCCTCTTACATAAAGGCTACTGTTACAAAGAGGTTAACCTTATGTACAGTGTTGAAACAGTCCATTTCAATTGGTATCACAATCCTCTTACATAAAGGCTACTGTTACAAAGAGGTTAACCTTAGGTACAGTGTTGAAACAGTCCATTTCACTTGGTATCACAATCCTCTTACATAAAGGCTACTGTTACAAAGAGGTTAACCTTAGGTACAGTGTTGTAACAGTCCTTTTCCCATGGTATCACAATCCTCTTACATAAAGGCTACTGTTACAAAGAGGTTAACCTTAGGTACAGTGTTGAAACAGTCCATTTCACTTGGTATCACAATCCTCTTACATAAAGGCTACTGTTACAAAGAGGTTAACCTTAGGTACAGTGTTGAAACAGTCCATTTCACTTGGTATCACAATCCTCTTACATAAAGGCTAGTGTTACAAAGAGGTTAACCTTAGGTACAGTGTTGAAACACTCCTTTTCACTTGGTATCACAATCCTCTTACATAAAGGCTACTGTTACAAAGAGGTTAACCTTAGGTACAGTGTTGTAACAGTCCTTTTCCCATGGTATCTTTATCTCTTACATGAAGGTTACACTTTAACAGGGCCTTACCTTAGCTACAGTGTTGAAACAGTCCATTTCACTTGGTATCACAATCCTCTTACATAAAGGCTACTGTTACATAAAGGTTAACCTTAGGTACAGTGTTGTAACAGTCCTTTTCCCATGGTATCTTTATCCTCTTACATGAAGGTTACACTTTAATAGGGCCTTACCTTAGCTACA
This sequence comes from Deroplatys truncata, assembly GCA_030765065.1. NCBI lineage: Eukaryota > Metazoa > Arthropoda > Insecta > Mantodea > Mantidae > Deroplatys > Deroplatys truncata. The sequence continues at coordinate 5,033,855 of CM060978.1, forward strand.
GTGTTGAAACAGTCCATTTCACTTGGTATCACAATCCTCTTACATAAAGGCTATTTTTACATAAAGGTTAACCTTAGGTACAATGTTGTAACAGACCTTTTCCCATGGTATCTTTATCCTCTTACATGAAGGTTACACTTTAACAGGGCCTTACCTTAGCTACAGTGTTGTAACAGTCCATTCCACTTGGTATCACAATCCTCTTACATAAAGGCTACTGTTACAAAGAGGTTAACCTTAGGTACAGTGTTGTAACAGTCCTTTTCCATGGTATCTTTATCCTCTTACATGAAGGTTACACTTTAACAGGGCCTTACCTTAGCTACAGTGTTGCAACAGTCCATTTCACTTGGTATCACTATCCTCTTACATAAAGGCTACTGTTACAAAGAGGTTAACCTTAGGTACAGTGTTGAAACAGTCCATTTCACTTGGTATCACAATCCTCTTACATAAAGGCTAGTGTTACAAAGAGGTTAATCTTAGGTACAGTGTTGTAACAGTCCTTTTCCCATGGTATCTTTATCCTCTTACATGAAGGCTACACTTTAGCAGGGCCTTCCCTTAGCTACAGTGTTGTAACAGTCCATTTCACTTGGTATCACAATCCTCTTACATAAAGGCTACTGTTACAAAGAGGTTAACCTTAGGTACAGTGTTGTAACAGTCCTTTTCCCATGGTATCTTTATCCTCTTACATGAAGGTTACACTTTAAAAGGGCCTTACCTTAGCTACAGTGTTGAAACAGTCCATTTCACTTGGTATCACTATCCTCTTACATAAAGGCTACTGTTACAAAGAGGTTAACCTTAGGTACAGTGTTGTAACAGTCCTTTTCCCATGTATCTTTATCCTATTACATGAAGGTTACACTTTAACAGGGCCTTACCTTAGCTACAGTGTTGAAACAGTCCATTTCACTTGGTATCACTATCCTCTTATATAAAGGCTACTGTTGTTAACCTTAGGTACAGTGTTGTAACAGTCCTTTTCCCATGGTATCTTTATCCTATTACATGAAGGTTACACTTTAACAGGGATGTACCTTAGCTACAGTGTTGAAACAGTCCATTTCACTTGGAATCACTCTCCTCTTACATAAAGGCTACTGTTACAAAGAGGTTAACCTTAGGTACAGTGTTGAAACAGTCCATTTCACTTGGTATCACAATCCTCTTACATAAAGGCTACTGTTACAAACAGGTTAACCTTAGGTACAGTGTTGAAACAGTGCATTTCACTTGGTATCACAATCCTCTTACATAAAGGCTACAGTTACAATGAGGTTAACCTTAGCTACAGTGTTGAAACAGTCCATTTCACTTGGTATCACTATCCTCTTACATAAAGGCTACTGTTACAAAGAGGTTAACCTTAGGTACAGTGTTGAAACAGTCCATTTCCCATGGTATCTTTATCCTCTTACATGAATGTTACACTTTAACAGGGCCTTACCTTAGCTACAGTGTTGTAACAGTCCGTTTCCTATAGTAGTCCTATCCTCTTACCTAAAACCTGCAGTTGCACAGCGGCTAGCCTTAGTACAGTGTTAAAACAGTCCGTTTCCCATGATATCGAAATCCTCATCCCTAAAAGTTAAGTTACACAGAGGCTAGCCTTACCTACATTGTCGAAATACTCTATTTCCCATGGTATCCCTATCCTCTTACATAAACATTACAGTTATACAGCAGCTAGGCTTAGCTACGGTGTTGAAATAGTCCATTTCCCATGGTATCCCTATCCTCTTACATAAACGTACAGTTATACAGCAGCTAGGCTTAGCTACGGTGTTGAAATAGTCCATTTCCCATGATATCTCTATCCTCTTTTTTAAAGTTTAGAATACACAGGGTTAGCATTAGCTACCTTGCTGATAGGGTCCATTTCGCATGCTATCCCTATCCGCTTCCATAAAGGTTACAGTTATACAGCGGCTAGCGTTAGCTACAGCGTTGAAACGGCCCATTTCCCATGCGATTACTTTCCTCTAACGTAAAGGTTACGGTTATACGGGGCCTAGCATTAGCTATAGTGTTGAAACTGTCCATTTCCCATTGTATAGCTATCGTCTTAAATAAAGGTTTCACTTATACAGGGCCTAACCTTAGCTACAGTGTGGAAACAGGCCATTTCCCATGGTATCCCTCTTCTCATATATAAAGATTACAATTACACAGCTGCTAGCCTTAGCTACAGTGTTGAAACAGTCCATTTCCCATGGTATCACTATCCTGTTATATGAAGGTTACGGTTACACACAGGTTGGCCTTAGCTACAGTGTTGAAACAGTCCATTTTCCATGGTATCGCCATCCTGTTACATAAAGGTTACAGTTTCACAGAGACTGGCCTTAACTACCGTGTTGTAACAGTTCAGTTTCCGTGGTATCACTATCCTCTTCCCTAAAGGTTACAGTTACGTAGAGGCTATCCTTACCTACACTGTCGAAATACTCCATTTCCATGGTATCTCTCCTCTTACATAAACGTTACAGTTACAAAGCGGCTAGCCTTAGCTATGGTGTTGAAACACTCCATTTCCCATGGTATCTCTCCTCTTACATAAACGTTACAGTTACACAGCGGCTAGGCTTAGCTACGGTGTTGAAACAGTCCCATTCCCATGGTATCTCTATCCTCTTACATAAACGTTACAGTTACACAGCGGCTAGCGTTAGCTACAGTGCTAAAACGGTCCATTTCCCATGAGATTACTTTCCTCTAGCATAAAGGTTACAGTTATACGGGGCCTAGTAATAGCTGTAGTGTTGAAACTGTCCATTTTCCATGGTATCCCTCTCCTCATACATAAAGATTACAATTACACAGCGGCTAGCCTTAGCTACAATGTTGAAACAGTCCATTTCCCATTGTACCACTATGCTGTTATATAAAGGTTACTGATACACACAGGTTGGCCTTAGCTACAGTGTTGCAACAGTCCATTTTCCACGGTATCGCCATCCTCTTACAGAAGGGTTGCAGTTTCACAGAGGCTGGCCTTAGCTACAGTGTTGTAACAGTCCATTTTCCGTGGTATCACTATCCTCTTACATAATGGTTACAGTTACACAGAGGCTAACCTTAGCTACATTGTTATAACAGTCAATTTCCCATGGTATCACTAACCTCTTACATAAAGGTTACAGTTACACACAGTCTAAGCTTAGCTAGAGTGTTGTAACAGTCCATTCCTCATGGTATCACTATTCCCTTACATAAAGGTTACTGTTACACAGAGGCTAAGCTTAGCTACAGAATTGTAAGAGTCCATTTCCAATGGTATCACAAGCTTACATAAAGGCTACTGTTACACAGAGTCTAGCGTTAACTACAGTGTTGAAGTGGTCCATGTCCCATGCCACTACTTTCCTCTTAGATAAACGTTACAGTTATACAGGGCCTAGTCTTAGCTTCAGTGTTGAAAGTGTCCATTTCTCACGGTATCGCTATCCTCTTACATAAAGGTTACAGTTATACAGGTCCTAGCCTTAGTTACAGTGTTGAAACTGTCCATTTCCCATGGTATCGCCATCCTCTTTCATAAAGGTTACAATTACACAGCGGCTAGCCTTAGCTACAGTGTTGAAACAGTCCATTTTCTATGGTATTGCCATCCTCTTACATAAGGGTAACAGTTACACAGGGGCTGGCCTTAGCCACAGTGTTGTAACAGTCCATTTTGCGTTGTATCACTATCCTCTTACATAAAGGCATCTGACACAGAGCCTAACCTTAGTTACAGTGTTGTTACCGTCCATTTCCCAGGGTATCACTATCCTCTTACATAAAGGCTACAGTTACACGGAGGCTAACCTTAGGTACAGTGGTTTTACAGTCCTTTTCCCATGGTATCCGTATCCTCTTCCATAAAGGTTATAGTTACACAGCGGCTAGCATTAGCTACAGTGTTGATACAGTCCATTTCCCAGGGTATCACTATCCTCTTACATAAAGGCTACAGTTACACGTAGGCTAACCTTACTTACAGTGTTGAAACGGTCCATTTCCCATGGTGTCACTATCCTCTTACATAAAGGCTACAGTTACACGGAGCCTAACCTTAGTTACAGTGTTGAAACGGTCCATTTCCCATGGTGTCACTATCCTCTTACATAACGGCTACAGTTACACGGAGGCTAACCTTAGCTACAGTGTTTTTACAGTCCTTTTCCCATGGTATCACTATCCTCTTACATAAAGACTACTGTTACAAAGAGGTTAACCTTAGGTACAGTGTTGAAACAGTCCATTTCACTTGGTATCACTATCCTCTTATCAAAAGGCTACTGTTACACATAAGCTAACCTTAATTACAATGTTGTAACAGTCCATTTCCCACGGTATCACTATCCTCTTTAATAATGGTTTGCGGTCACACAGGGACTAATTTTAGCTACAGCGAAAAAACAGTCCATTTCGCTTAGTATCCGTATACGTTTACATAAAGGTTACACTTACTCAGGGGCTCACCTTAGCTATAGTGTTGAAACTGTCCATCCCCCATGGTATCTCTATCCCCTTACATAGAGGTTACACTTAACCAGGGCCATACCTTAGCTACAGTGTTGTAACAGTCCGTTTCCTATTGTAACCCTATCCTCTTACCTAAATGCTGCAGTTGCACAGCGGCTAGCGTTAGGCACAGTACTGAATCAATCCGTTTCCCATGGTATCCAAATCCTCTTCCCTAAAGGTTACAGTTACACAGATGCTAGCCTTACCTACATTGTTAAAACAGTTTAGTTACCAACTTATCACTGTCCTCTTACATAAAGGCTACTGTTACACCGAGGACAACCTTAGCTACAATGTTGTAACAGTCCCTTTATCATGGTATCACTATCCTGTTACATAAAGGCTAGTGTTACACAAAGCCTAACCTTAGCTAGAGTGTTAAGCGGTCCATTTCCCATGGTATCAGTATCCTCTTACACAAAGGTTACACTAACACGGAGGCTTACCTTAGCTACAGTGTTGTAACAGTCAATTTCCCATGGTATTATTATCCTCTTACATAAATGTTACGGTTACACAGAGGCTAACCTTAGGTACAGTGTTGAAACAGTCTATTTCCCCTGTTATCACGATCGTTTTCTGTAAAGGTTACAGTCACACAGAAACTAACCTTAGCTACAGTGATGTAACATTCCATTTACCGTGGTATCACTATCCTCTTTTATAAGGGTTACAGTTACACACAGCTAACCTTAGCTACATTGTTGTAGCAATCCATTTCCCATGGTATCACTATCCTCTTACATAAAGATTACAGTTACACGGAGGCTAACTTTAGGTAAAGTGTGGAAACAGTCTATTTCCCATGGTATCACTATCCTCTTACATAAAGATTACAGTTACACGGAGGCTAACTTTAGGTACAGTGTTGAAACAGTCCATTTCACTTGGTATCACTATCCTCTTACATAAAGGCTACTGTTACAAAGAGGTTAACCTTAGGTACAGTGTTTTAACAGTCCATTTCACTTGGTATCACTATCCTCTTACACAAAGGCTGCTGTTACAAAGAGGTTTACCTTAGGTACAGTGTTGTAAAAGTCCTTTTCCCATGGTATCACAATCCTCTTACATAAAGGCTACTGTTACAAAGAGGTTAACCTTAGGTACAGTGTTGAAACAGTCCATTTCACTTGGTATCACAATCCTCTTACATAAAGGCTACTGTTACAAAGAGGTTAACCTTAGGTACAGTGTTGAAACAGTCCATTTCACTGGGTATCACAATCCTCTTACATAAAGGCTACTGTTACAAAGAGGTTAACCTTAGGTACAGTGTTGAAACAGTCCATTTCACTCGGTATCACAATCCTCTTACATAAAGGCTACTGTTACAAAGAGGTTAACCTTAGGTACAGTGTTGAAACAGTCCATTTCACTTGGTATCACAATCCTCTTACATAAAGGCTACTGTTACAAAGAGGTTAACCTTAGGTACAGTGTTGAAACAGTCCATTTCACTTGGTATCACAATCCTCTTACATAAAGGCTACTGTTACAAAGAGGTTAACCTTAGGTACAGTGTTGAAACAGTCCATTTCACTTGGTATCACAATCCTCTTACATAAAGGCTACTGTTACAAAGAGGTTAACCTTAGCTACAGTGTTGAAACAGTCCATTTCACTTGGTATCAGTATCCTCTTACATAAAGGCTACTGTTACAAAGAGGTTAACCTTAGCTACAGTGTTAAAACAGTCCATTTCACTTGGTATCACAATCCTCTTACATAAAGGCTACTGTTACAAAGAGGTTAACCTTAGGTACAGTGTTGAAACAGTGCATTTCACTTGGTATCACAATCCTCTTACATAAAGGCTACTGTTACAATGAGATTAACCTTAGCTACAGTGTTGAAACAGTCCATTTCACTTGGTATCACTATCCTCTTACATAAAGGCTACTGTTACAATGAGGTTAACCTTAGCTACAGTGTTGTAACAGTCCGTTTCCTATAGTAGCCCTATCCTCTTACCTAAAAGCTGCAGTTGCACAGCGGCTAGCCTTAGGTACAGTGTTAAAACTGTCCGTTTCCCATGATATCCAAATCCTCTTCCCTAAAGGTTACAGTTACACAGAGGCTAGCCTTACCTACATTGTCGAAATACTCTATTTACCATGGTATCCCTATCCTCTTACATAAACGTTACAGTTATACAGCAGCTAGGCTTAGCTACGGTGTTGAAATAGTCCATTTCCCATGGTATCTCTATCCTCTTTTTTAAAGTTTAGAAATACACAGGGGTTAGCATTAGCTACTGTGCTGATAGGGTCCATTTCACATGCTATCCCTATCCGCTTCCATAAAGGTTACAGTTATACAGCGGCTAGCGTTAGCTACAGCGTTGAAACGGCCCATTTCCCATGCGATTACTTTCCTCTAACGTAAAGGTTACGGTTATACGGGGCCTAGCATTAGCTGTAGTGTTGAAACTGTCCATTTCCCATTGTATAGCTATCGTCTTAAATAAAGGTTTCACTTATACAGGGCCTAACCTTAGCTACAGTGTAGAAACAGTCCATTTCCCATGGTATCCCTCTCCTCATATATAAAGATTACAATTACACAGCGGCTAGCCTTAGCTACAGTGTTGAAACAGTCCATTTCCCATGGTATCACTATCCTGTTATATGAAGGTTACGGTTACACACAGGTTGGCCTTAGCTACAGTGTTGAAACAGTCCATTTTCCATGGTATCGCCATCCTGTTACATAAAGGTTACAGTTTCACAGAGACTGGCCTTAACTACCGTGTTGTAACAGTTCAGTTTCCGTGGTATCACTATCCTCTTCCCTAAAGGTTACAGTTACGTAGAGGCTATCCTTACCTACACTGTCAAAATACTCCATTTCCATGGTATCTCTCCTCTTACATAAACGTTACAGTTACAAAGCGGCTAGCCTTAGCTACGGTGTTGAAACACTCCATTTCCCATGGTATCTCTCCTCTTACATAAACGTTACAGTTACACAGCGGCTACGCTTAGCTACGGTGTTGAAACAGTCCCATTCCCATGGTATCTCTATCCTCTTACATAAACGTTACAGTTACACAGCGGCTAGCGTTAGCTACAGTGTTAAAACGGTCCATTTCCCATGAGATTACTTTTCTCTAACATAAAGGTTACAGTTATACGGGGCCTAGTAATAGCTGTAGTGTTGAAACTGTCCATTTTCCATGGTATCCCTCTCCTCATACATAAAGATTACAATTACACAGCGGCTAGCCTTAGCTACAATGTTGAAACAGTCCATTTCCCATTGTACCACTATCCTGTTATATAAAGGTTACTGATACACACAGGTTGGCCTTAGCTACAGTGTTGCAACAGTCCATTTTCCACGGTATCGCCATCCTCTTACAGAAGGGTTGCAGTTTCACAGAGGCTGGCCTTAGCTACAGTGTTGTAACAGTCCATGTTCCGTGGTATCACTATCCTCTTACATAATGGTTACAGTTACACAGAGGCTAACCTTAGCTACATTGTTATAACAGTCAATTTCCCATGGTATCACTAACCTCTTACATAAAGGTTACAGTTACACACAGTCTAACCTTAGCTAGAGTGTTGTAACAGTCCATTCCTCATGGTATCACTATTCCCTTACATAAAGGTTACTGTTACACAGAGGCTAAGCTTAGCTACAGAATTGTAAGAGTCCATTTCCAATGGTATCACAATCTTACATAAAGGCTACTGTTACACAGAGTCTAGCGTTAACTACAGTGTTGAAGTGGTCCATGTCCCATGCCACTACTTTCCTCTTAGATAAACGTTACAGTTATACAGGGCCTAGTGTTAGCTTCAGTGTTGAAACTGTCCATTTCCCATGGTATGGCCATCCTCTTTCATAAAGGTTACAATTACACAGCGGCTAGCCTTAGCTACAGTGTTGAAACAGTCCATTTTCTATGGTATTGCCATCCTCTTACATAAGGGTAACAGTTACACAGAGGCTGGCCTTAGTCACGGTGTTGTAACAGTCCATTTTGCGTTGTATCACTATCCTCTTACATAAAGGCATCTGACACAGAGCCTAACCTTAGTTACAGTGTTGTTACCGTCCATTTCCCAGGCTATCACTATCCTCTTACATAAAGGCTACAGTTACACGGAGGCTAACCTTAGGTACAGTGGTTTTACAGTCCTTTTCCCATGGTATCCGTATCCTCTTCCATAAATGTTATAGTTACACAGCGGCTAGCATTAGCTACAGTGTTGATACAGTCCATTTCCCAGGGTATCACTATCCTCTTACATAAAGGCTACAGTTACACGTAGGCTAACCTTACTTACAGTGTTGAAACGGTCCATTTCCCATGGTGTCACTATCCTCTTACATAAAGGCTACAGTTACACGGAGCCTAACCTTAGTTACAGTGTTGAAACGGTCCATTTCCCATGGTGTCACTATCCTCTTACATAAAGGCTACAGTTACACGGAGGCTAACCTTAGCTACAGTGTTTTTACAGTCCTTTTCCCATGGTATCACTATCCTCTTACATAAAGACTACTGTTACAAAGAGGTTAACCTTAGGTACAGTGTTGAAACAGTCCATTTCACTTGGTATCACTATCCTCTTATCAAAAGGCTACTGTTACACATAAGCTAACCTTAATTACAATGTTGTAACAGTCCATTTCCCTCGGTATCACTATCCTCTTTAATAATGGTTTGCGGTCACACAGGGACTAATTTTAGCTACAGCGAAAAAACAGTCCATTTCCCTTAGTATCCGTATACGTTTACATAAAGGTTACACTTACTCAGGGGCTCACCTTAGCTATAGTGTTGAAACTGTCCATCCCCCATGGTATCTCTATCCCCTTACATAGAGGTTACACTTAACCAGGGCCTTACCTTAGCTACAGTGTTGTAACAGTCCGTTTCCTATTGTAACCCTATCCTCTTACCTAAATGCTGCAGTTGCACAGCGGCTAGCGTTAGGCACAGTACTGAATCAATCCGTTTCCCATGGTATCCAAATCCTCTTCCCTAAAGGTTACAGTTACACAGATGCTAGCCTTACCTACATTGTTAAAACAGTTTAGTTCCCATCTTATCACTGTCCTCTTACATAAAGGCTACTGTTACACCGAGGAATACCTTAGCTACAGTGTTGTAACAGTCCCTTTATCATGGTATCACTATCCTGTTACATAAAGGCTAGTGTTACACAAAGCCTAACCTTAGCTAGAGTGTTAAGCGGTCCATTTCCCATGGTATCAGTATCCTCTTACACAAAGGTTACACTAACACGGAGGCTTACCTTAGCTACAGTGTTGTAACAGTCAATTTCCCATGGTATTATTATCCTCTTACATAAATGTTACGGTTACACAGAGGCTAACCTTAGGTACAGTGTTGAAACAGTCTATTTCCCCTGTTATCACGATCGTTTTCTATAAAGGTTACAGTCACACAGAAACTAACCTTAGCTACAGTGATGTAACATTCCATTTACCGTGGTATCACTATCCTCTTTTATAAGGGTTACAGTTACACACAGCTAACCTTAGCTACATTGTTGTAGCAATCCATTTCCCATGGTATCACTATCCTCTTACATAAAGATTACAGATACACGGAGGCTAACTTTAGGTACAGTGTTGAAACAGTCCATTTCGCTTGGTATCACTATCCTCTTACATAAAGGCTACTGTTACAAAGAGGTTAACCTTAGGTACAGTGTTTTTACAGTCCATTTCACTTGGTATCACTATCCTCTTACATGAAGGTTACACTTTAACAGGGCCTTACCTTAGCTACAGTGTTGAAACAGTCCATTTCACTTGTTATCACTATCCTCTTACATAAAGGCTACTGTTACAAAGAGGTTAACCTTAGGTACAGTGTTGTAACAGTCCTTTTCCCATGGTATCTTTATCCTATTACATGAAGGTTACACTTTAACAGGGCCTTACGTTAGCTATAGTGTTGAAACAGTCCATTTCACTTGGTATCACTATCCTCTTATATAAAGGCTACTGTTACAAAGAGGTTAACCTTAGGTACAGTGTCGTAACAATCCTTTTCCCATGGTATCTTTATGCTATTACATGAAGGTTACACTTTAACAGGGCTGTACCTTAGCTACAGTGTTGAAACAATCCATTTCACTTGGTATCACTATCCTCTTACATAAAGGCTACTGTTACAAAGAGGTTAACCTTAGGTACAGTGTTGAAACAGTCCATTTCACTTGGTATCACAATCCTCTTACATAAAGGCTACTGTTACAAAGAGGTTAACCTTAGGTACAGTGTTGAAACAGTGCATTTCACTTGGTATCACAATCCTCTTCCATAAAGGCTACTGTTACAAAGAGGTTAACCTTAGCTACAGTGTTGAAACAGTCCTTTTCCCATGGTATCACAATCCTCTTACATAAAGGCTACTGTTACAAAGAGGTTAACCTTAGGTACAGTGTTATAACAGTCCTTTTCCCATGTTATCACAATCCTCTTAGATGAAGGCTACTGTTACAAAGAGGTTAACCTTAGGTACAGTGTTGATACAGTCCATTTCACTTGGTATCATAATCCTCTTACATAAAGGCTACTGTTACAAAGAGGTTAACCTTAGGTACAGTGTTGAAACAGTCCATTTCACTTGGTATAACAATCCTCTTACATAAAGGCTACTGTTACAAAGAGGTTAACCTTAGCTACAGTGTTGAAACAGTCCATTTCACTTGGTATCACTATCCTCTTACATAAAGGCTACTGTAACAAAGAGGTTAACCTTAGCTACTGTGTTGAAACAGTCCATTTCACTTGGTATCACAATCCTCTTACATAAAGGCTACTGTTACAAAGAGGTTAACCTTAGGTACATTGTTGAAACAGTGCATTTCACTTGGTATCACAATCCTCTTACATAAAGGCTACTGTTACAATGAGGTTAACCTTAGCTACAGTGTTGAAACAGTCCATTTCACTTGGTATCACTATCCTCTTACATAAAGGCTACTGTTACAAAGAGGTTAACCTTAGGTACAGTGTTGAAACAGTCCATTTCCCATGGTATCTTTATCCTCTTACATGAATGTTACACTTTAACAGGGCCTTACCTTAGCTACAGTGTTGTAACAGTCCGTTTCCTATAGTAGCCCTATCCTCTTACCTAAAAGCTGCAGTTGCACAGCGGCTAGCCTTAGGTACAGTGTTAAAACTGTCCGTTTCCCATGATATCGAAATCCTCTTCATTAAAGGTTACAGTTACACAGAGGCTAGCCTTACCTACATTGTTGAAATACTCTATTTCCCATGGTATCCCTATCCTCTTACATAAACGTTACAGTTATACAGCAGCTAGGCTTAGCTACGGTGTTGAAATAGTCCATTTCCCATGGTATCTCTATCCTCTTTTTTAAAGTTTAGAAATACACAGGGGTTAGCATTAGCTACTGTGCTGATAGGGTCCATTTCGCATGCTATCCCTATCCGCTTCCATAAAGGTTACAGTTATACAGCGGCTAGCGTTAGCTACAGCGTTGAAACGGCCCATTTCCCATGCGATTACTTTCCTCTAACGTAAAGGTTACGGTTATACGGGGCCTAGCATTAGCTGTAGTGTTGAAACTGTCCATTTCCCATTGTATCGCTATCGTCTTAAATAAAGGTTTCACTTATACAGGGCCTAACCTTAGCTACAGTGTGGAAACAGGCCATTTCCCATGGTATCCCTCTCCTCATATATAAAGATTACAATTACACAGCGGCTAGCCTTAGCTACAGTGTTGAAACAGTCCATTTCCCATGGTATCACTATCCTATTATATGAAGGTTACGGTTACACACAGGTTGGCCTTAGCTACAGTGATGAAACAGTCCATTTTCCATGGTATCGCCATCCTGTTACATAAAGGTTACAGTTTCACAGAGACTGGCCTTAACTACCGTGTTGTAACAGTTCAGTTTCCGTGCTATCACTATCCTCTTCCCTAAAGGTTACAGTTACGTAGAGGCTATCCTTACCTACACTGTCGAAATACTCCATTTCCATGGTATCTCTCCTCTTACATAAACGTTACAGTTACACAGCGGCTACGCTTAGCTACGGTGTTGAAACAGTCCCATTCCCATGGTATCTCTATCCTCTTACATAAACGTTACAGTTACACAGCGGCTAGCGTTAGCTACAGTGTTAAAACGGTCCATTTCCCATGAGATTACTTTTCTCTAACATAAAGGTTACAGTTATACGGGGCCTAGTAATAGCTGTAGTGTTGAAACTGTCCATTTTCCATGGTATCCCTCTCCTCATACATAAAGATTACAATTACACAGCGGCTAGCCTTAGCTACAATGTTGAAACAGTCCATTTCCCATTGTACCACTATCCTGTTATATAAAGGTTACTGATACACACAGGTTGGCCTTAGCTACAGTGTTTGAACAGTCCATTTTCCACGGTATCGCCATCCTCTTACAGAAGGGTTGCAGTTTCACAGAGGCTGGCCTTAGCTACAGTGTTGTAACAGTTCATGTTCCGTGGTATCACTATCCTCTTACATAATGGTTACAGTTACACAGAGGCTAACCTTAGCTACATTGTTATAACAGTCAATTTACCATGGTATCACTAACCTCTTACATAAAGGTTACAGTTACACACAGTCTAACCTTAGCTAGAGTGTTGTAACAGTCCATTCCTCATGGTATCACTATTCCCTTACATAAAGGTTACTGTTACACAGAGGCTAAGCTTAGCTACAGAATTGTAAGAGTCCATTTCCAATGGTATCACAATCTTACATAAAGGCTACTGTTACACAGAGTCTAGCGTTAACTACAGTGTTGAAGTGGTCCATGTCCCATGCCACTACTTTCCTCTTAGATAAACGTTACAGTTATACAGGGCCTAGTGTTAGCTTCAGTGTTGAAAGTGTCCATTTCTCACGGTATCGCTATCCTCTTACATAAAGGTTACAGTTATACAGGTCCTAGCCTTAGCTACAGTGTTGAAACTGTCCATTTCCCATGGTATCGCCATCCTCTTTCATAAAGGTTACAATTACACAGCGGCTAGCCTTAGCTACAGTGTTGAAACAGTCCATTTTCTATGGTATTGCCATCCTCTTACATAAGGGTAACAGTTACACAGAGCTGGCCTTAGTCACGGTGTTGTAACAGTCCATTTTGCGTTGTATCACTATCCTCTTACATAAAGGCATCTGACACAGAGCCTAACCTTAGTTACAGTGTTGTTACCGTCCATTTCCCAGGCTATCACTATCCTCTTACATAAAGGCTACAGTTACACGGAGGCTAACCTTAGGTACAGTGGTTTTACAGTCCTTTTCCCATGGTATCCGTATCCTCTTCCATAAATGTTATAGTTACACAGCGGCTAGCATTAGCTACAGTGTTGATACAGTCCATTTCCCAGGGTATCACTATCCTCTTACATAAAGGCTACAGTTACACGTAGGCTAACCTTACTTACAGTGTTGAAACGGTCCATTTCCCATGGTGTCACTATCCTCTTACATAAAGGCTACAGTTACACGGAGCCTAACCTTAGTTACAGTGTTGAAACGGTCCATTTCCCATGGTGTCACTATCCTCTTACATAAAGGCTACAGTTACACGGAGGCTAACCTTAGCTACAGTGTTTTTACAGTCCTTTTCCCATGGTATCACTATCCTCTTACATAAAGACTACTGTTACAAAGAGGTTAACCTTAGGTACAGTGTTGAAACAGTCCATTTCACTTGGTATCACTATCCTCTTATCAAAAGGCTACTGTTACACATAAACTAACCTTAATTACAATGTTGTAACAGTCCATTTCCCTCGGTATCACTATCCTCTTTAATAATGGTTTGCGGTCACACAGGGACTAATTTTAGCTACAGCGAAAAAACAGTCCATTTCCCTTAGTATCCGTATACGTTTACATAAAGGTTACACTTACTCAGGGGCTCACCTTAGCTATAGTGTTGAAACTGTCCATCCCCCATGGTATCTCTATCCCCTTACATAGAGGTTACACTTAACCAGGGCCTTACCTTAGCTACAGTGTTGTAACAGTCCGTTTCCTATTGTAACCCTATCCTCTTACCTAAATGCTGCAGTTGCACAGCGGCTAGCGTTAGGCACAGTACTGAATCAATCCGTTTCCCATGGTATCCAAATCCTCTTCCCTAAAGGTTACAGTTACACAGATGCTAGCCTTACCTACATTGTTAAAACAGTTTAGTTCCCATCTTATCACTGTCCTCTTACATAAAGGCTACTGTTACACCGAGGAATACCTTAGCTACAGTGTTGTAACAGTCCCTTTATCATGGTATCACTATCCTGTTACATAAAGGCTAGTGTTACACAAAGCCTAACCTTAGCTAGAGTGTTAAGCGGTCCATTTCCCATGGTATCAGTATCCTCTTACACAAAGGTTACACTAACACGGAGGCTTACCTTAGCTACAGTGTTGTAACAGTCAATTTCCCATGGTATTATTATCCTCTTACATAAATGTTACGGTTACACAGAGGCTAACCTTAGGTACAGTGTTGAAACAGTCTATTTCCCCTGTTATCACGATCGTTTTCTATAAAGGTTACAGTCACACAGAAACTAACCTTAGCTACAGTGATGTAACATTCCATTTACCGTGGTATCACTATCCTCTTTTATAAGGGTTACAGTTACACACAGCTAACCTTAGCTACATTGTTGTAGCAATCCATTTCCCATGGTATCACTATCCTCTTACATAAAGGCTACTGTTACAATGAGGTTAACCTTAGCTACAGTGTTGTAACAGTCCGTTTCCTATAGTAGCCCTATCCTCTTACCTAAAAGCTGCAGTTGCACAGCGGCTAGCCTTAGGTACAGTGTTAAAACTGTCCGTTTCCCATGATATCCAAATCCTCTTCCCTAAAGGTTACAGTTACACAGAGGCTAGCCTTACCTACATTGTCGAAATACTCTATTTACCATGGTATCCCTATCCTCTTACATAAACGTTACAGTTATACAGCAGCTAGGCTTAGCTACGGTGTTGAAATAGTCCATTTCCCATGGTATCTCTATCCTCTTTTTTAAAGTTTAGAAATACACAGGGGTTAGCATTAGCTACTGTGCTGATAGGGTCCATTTCACATGCTATCCCTATCCGCTTCCATAAAGGTTACAGTTATACAGCGGCTAGCGTTAGCTACAGCGTTGAAACGGCCCATTTCCCATGCGATTACTTTCCTCTAACGTAAAGGTTACGGTTATACGGGGCCTAGCATTAGCTGTAGTGTTGAAACTGTCCATTTCCCATTGTATAGCTATCGTCTTAAATAAAGGTTTCACTTATACAGGGCCTAACCTTAGCTACAGTGTAGAAACAGTCCATTTCCCATGGTATCCCTCTCCTCATATATAAAGATTACAATTACACAGCGGCTAGCCTTAGCTACAGTGTTGAAACAGTCCATTTCCCATGGTATCACTATCCTGTTATATGAAGGTTACGGTTACACACAGGTTGGCCTTAGCTACAGTGTTGAAACAGTCCATTTTCCATGGTATCGCCATCCTGTTACATAAAGGTTACAGTTTCACAGAGACTGGCCTTAACTACCGTGTTGTAACAGTTCAGTTTCCGTGGTATCACTATCCTCTTCCCTAAAGGTTACAGTTACGTAGAGGCTATCCTTACCTACACTGTCAAAATACTCCATTTCCATGGTATCTCTCCTCTTACATAAACGTTACAGTTACAAAGCGGCTAGCCTTAGCTACGGTGTTGAAACACTCCATTTCCCATGGTATCTCTCCTCTTACATAAACGTTACAGTTACACAGCGGCTACGCTTAGCTACGGTGTTGAAACAGTCCCATTCCCATGGTATCTCTATCCTCTTACATAAACGTTACAGTTACACAGCGGCTAGCGTTAGCTACAGTGTTAAAACGGTCCATTTCCCATGAGATTACTTTTCTCTAACATAAAGGTTACAGTTATACGGGGCCTAGTAATAGCTGTAGTGTTGAAACTGTCCATTTTCCATGGTATCCCTCTCCTCATACATAAAGATTACAATTACACAGCGGCTAGCCTTAGCTACAATGTTGAAACAGTCCATTTCCCATTGTACCACTATCCTGTTATATAAAGGTTACTGATACACACAGGTTGGCCTTAGCTACAGTGTTGCAACAGTCCATTTTCCACGGTATCGCCATCCTCTTACAGAAGGGTTGCAGTTTCACAGAGGCTGGCCTTAGCTACAGTGTTGTAACAGTCCATGTTCCGTGGTATCACTATCCTCTTACATAATGGTTACAGTTACACAGAGGCTAACCTTAGCTACATTGTTATAACAGTCAATTTCCCATGGTATCACTAACCTCTTACATAAAGGTTACAGTTACACACAGTCTAACCTTAGCTAGAGTGTTGTAACAGTCCATTCCTCATGGTATCACTATTCCCTTACATAAAGGTTACTGTTACACAGAGGCTAAGCTTAGCTACAGAATTGTAAGAGTCCATTTCCAATGGTATCACAATCTTACATAAAGGCTACTGTTACACAGAGTCTAGCGTTAACTACAGTGTTGAAGTGGTCCATGTCCCATGCCACTACTTTCCTCTTAGATAAACGTTACAGTTATACAGGGCCTAGTGTTAGCTTCAGTGTTGAAACTGTCCATTTCCCATGGTATGGCCATCCTCTTTCATAAAGGTTACAATTACACAGCGGCTAGCCTTAGCTACAGTGTTGAAACAGTCCATTTTCTATGGTATTGCCATCCTCTTACATAAGGGTAACAGTTACACAGAGGCTGGCCTTAGTCACGGTGTTGTAACAGTCCATTTTGCGTTGTATCACTATCCTCTTACATAAAGGCATCTGACACAGAGCCTAACCTTAGTTACAGTGTTGTTACCGTCCATTTCCCAGGCTATCACTATCCTCTTACATAAAGGCTACAGTTACACGGAGGCTAACCTTAGGTACAGTGGTTTTACAGTCCTTTTCCCATGGTATCCGTATCCTCTTCCATAAATGTTATAGTTACACAGCGGCTAGCATTAGCTACAGTGTTGATACAGTCCATTTCCCAGGGTATCACTATCCTCTTACATAAAGGCTACAGTTACACGTAGGCTAACCTTACTTACAGTGTTGAAACGGTCCATTTCCCATGGTGTCACTATCCTCTTACATAAAGGCTACAGTTACACGGAGCCTAACCTTAGTTACAGTGTTGAAACGGTCCATTTCCCATGGTGTCACTATCCTCTTACATAAAGGCTACAGTTACACGGAGGCTAACCTTAGCTACAGTGTTTTTACAGTCCTTTTCCCATGGTATCACTATCCTCTTACATAAAGACTACTGTTACAAAGAGGTTAACCTTAGGTACAGTGTTGAAACAGTCCATTTCACTTGGTATCACTATCCTCTTATCAAAAGGCTACTGTTACACATAAGCTAACCTTAATTACAATGTTGTAACAGTCCATTTCCCTCGGTATCACTATCCTCTTTAATAATGGTTTGCGGTCACACAGGGACTAATTTTAGCTACAGCGAAAAAACAGTCCATTTCCCTTAGTATCCGTATACGTTTACATAAAGGTTACACTTACTCAGGGGCTCACCTTAGCTATAGTGTTGAAACTGTCCATCCCCCATGGTATCTCTATCCCCTTACATAGAGGTTACACTTAACCAGGGCCTTACCTTAGCTACAGTGTTGTAACAGTCCGTTTCCTATTGTAACCCTATCCTCTTACCTAAATGCTGCAGTTGCACAGCGGCTAGCGTTAGGCACAGTACTGAATCAATCCGTTTCCCATGGTATCCAAATCCTCTTCCCTAAAGGTTACAGTTACACAGATGCTAGCCTTACCTACATTGTTAAAACAGTTTAGTTCCCATCTTATCACTGTCCTCTTACATAAAGGCTACTGTTACACCGAGGAATACCTTAGCTACAGTGTTGTAACAGTCCCTTTATCATGGTATCACTATCCTGTTACATAAAGGCTAGTGTTACACAAAGCCTAACCTTAGCTAGAGTGTTAAGCGGTCCATTTCCCATGGTATCAGTATCCTCTTACACAAAGGTTACACTAACACGGAGGCTTACCTTAGCTACAGTGTTGTAACAGTCAATTTCCCATGGTATTATTATCCTCTTACATAAATGTTACGGTTACACAGAGGCTAACCTTAGGTACAGTGTTGAAACAGTCTATTTCCCCTGTTATCACGATCGTTTTCTATAAAGGTTACAGTCACACAGAAACTAACCTTAGCTACAGTGATGTAACATTCCATTTACCGTGGTATCACTATCCTCTTTTATAAGGGTTACAGTTACACACAGCTAACCTTAGCTACATTGTTGTAGCAATCCATTTCCCATGGTATCACTATCCTCTTACATAAAGATTACAGATACACGGAGGCTAACTTTAGGTACAGTGTTGAAACAGTCCATTTCGCTTGGTATCACTATCCTCTTACATAAAGGCTACTGTTACAAAGAGGTTAACCTTAGGTACAGTGTTTTTACAGTCCATTTCACTTGGTATCACTATCCTCTTACATGAAGGTTACACTTTAACAGGGCCTTACCTTAGCTACAGTGTTGAAACAGTCCATTTCACTTGTTATCACTATCCTCTTACATAAAGGCTACTGTTACAAAGAGGTTAACCTTAGGTACAGTGTTGTAACAGTCCTTTTCCCATGGTATCTTTATCCTATTACATGAAGGTTACACTTTAACAGGGCCTTACGTTAGCTATAGTGTTGAAACAGTCCATTTCACTTGGTATCACTATCCTCTTATATAAAGGCTACTGTTACAAAGAGGTTAACCTTAGGTACAGTGTCGTAACAATCCTTTTCCCATGGTATCTTTATGCTATTACATGAAGGTTACACTTTAACAGGGCTGTACCTTAGCTACAGTGTTGAAACAGTCCATTTCACTTGGTATCACTATCCTCTTACATAAAGGCTACTGTTACAAAGAGGTTAACCTTAGGTACAGTGTTGAAACAGTCCATTTCACTTGGTATCACAATCCTCTTACATAAAGGCTACTGTTACAAAGAGGTTAACCTTAGGTACAGTGTTGAAACAGTGCATTTCACTTGGTATCACAATCCTCTTCCATAAAGGCTACTGTTACAAAGAGGTTAACCTTAGCTACAGTGTTGAAACAGTCCTTTTCCCATGGTATCACAATCCTCTTACATAAAGGCTACTGTTACAAAGAGGTTAACCTTAGGTACAGTGTTATAACAGTCCTTTTCCCATGTTATCACAATCCTCTTAGATGAAGGCTACTGTTACAAAGAGGTTAACCTTAGGTACAGTGTTGAAACAGTCCATTTCACTTGGTATCATAATCCTCTTACATAAAGGCTACTGTTACAAAGAGGTTAACCTTAGGTACAGTGTTGAAACAGTCCATTTCACTTGGTATAACAATCCTCTTACATAAAGGCTACTGTTACAAAGAGGTTAACCTTAGCTACAGTGTTGAAACAGTCCATTTCACTTGGTATCACTATCCTCTTACATAAAGGCTACTGTAACAAAGAGGTTAACCTTAGCTACTGTGTTGAAACAGTCCATTTCACTTGGTATCACAATCCTCTTACATAAAGGCTACTGTTACAAAGAGGTTAACCTTAGGTACATTGTTGAAACAGTGCATTTCACTTGGTATCACAATCCTCTTACATAAAGGCTACTGTTACAATGAGGTTAACCTTAGCTACAGTGTTGAAACAGTCCATTTCACTTGGTATCACTATCCTCTTACATAAAGGCTACTGTTACAAAGAGGTTAACCTTAGGTACAGTGTTGAAACAGTCCATTTCCCATGGTATCTTTATCCTCTTACATGAATGTTACACTTTAACAGGGCCTTACCTTAGCTACAGTGTTGTAACAGTCCGTTTCCTATAGTAGCCCTATCCTCTTACCTAAAAGCTGCAGTTGCACAGCGGCTAGCCTTAGGTACAGTGTTAAAACTGTCCGTTTCCCATGATATCGAAATCCTCTTCATTAAAGGTTACAGTTACACAGAGGCTAGCCTTACCTACATTGTTGAAATACTCTATTTCCCATGGTATCCCTATCCTCTTACATAAACGTTACAGTTATACAGCAGCTAGGCTTAGCTACGGTGTTGAAATAGTCCATTTCCCATGGTATCTCTATCCTCTTTTTTAAAGTTTAGAAATACACAGGGGTTAGCATTAGCTACTGTGCTGATAGGGTCCATTTCGCATGCTATCCCTATCCGCTTCCATAAAGGTTACAGTTATACAGCGGCTAGCGTTAGCTACAGCGTTGAAACGGCCCATTTCCCATGCGATTACTTTCCTCTAACGTAAAGGTTACGGTTATACGGGGCCTAGCATTAGCTGTAGTGTTGAAACTGTCCATTTCCCATTGTATCGCTATCGTCTTAAATAAAGGTTTCACTTATACAGGGCCTAACCTTAGCTACAGTGTGGAAACAGGCCATTTCCCATGGTATCCCTCTCCTCATATATAAAGATTACAATTACACAGCGGCTAGCCTTAGCTACAGTGTTGAAACAGTCCATTTCCCATGGTATCACTATCCTATTATATGAAGGTTACGGTTACACACAGGTTGGCCTTAGCTACAGTGATGAAACAGTCCATTTTCCATGGTATCGCCATCCTGTTACATAAAGGTTACAGTTTCACAGAGACTGGCCTTAACTACCGTGTTGTAACAGTTCAGTTTCCGTGCTATCACTATCCTCTTCCCTAAAGGTTACAGTTACGTAGAGGCTATCCTTACCTACACTGTCGAAATACTCCATTTCCATGGTATCTCTCCTCTTACATAAACGTTACAGTTACAAAGCGGCTAGCCTTAGCTACGGTGTTGAAACACTCCATTTCCCATGGTATCTCTCCTCTTACATAAACGTTACAGTTACACAGCGGCTACGCTTAGCTACGGTGTTGAAACAGTCCCATTCCCATGGTATCTCTATCCTCTTACATAAACGTTACAGTTACACAGCGGCTAGCGTTAGCTACAGTGTTAAAACGGTCCATTTCCCATGAGATTACTTTTCTCTAACATAAAGGTTACAGTTATACGGGGCCTAGTAATAGCTGTAGTGTTGAAACTGTCCATTTTCCATGGTATCCCTCTCCTCATACATAAAGATTACAATTACACAGCGGCTAGCCTTAGCTACAATGTTGAAACAGTCCATTTCCCATTGTACCACTATCCTGTTATATAAAGGTTACTGATACACACAGGTTGGCCTTAGCTACAGTGTTTGAACAGTCCATTTTCCACGGTATCGCCATCCTCTTACAGAAGGGTTGCAGTTTCACAGAGGCTGGCCTTAGCTACAGTGTTGTAACAGTTCATGTTCCGTGGTATCACTATCCTCTTACATAATGGTTACAGTTACACAGAGGCTAACCTTAGCTACATTGTTATAACAGTCAATTTCCCATGGTATCACTAACCTCTTACATAAAGGTTACAGTTACACACAGTCTAACCTTAGCTAGAGTGTTGTAACAGTCCATTCCTCATGGTATCACTATTCCCTTACATAAAGGTTACTGTTACACAGAGGCTAAGCTTAGCTACAGAATTGTAAGAGTCCATTTCCAATGGTATCACAATCTTACATAAAGGCTACTGTTACACAGAGTCTAGCGTTAACTACAGTGTTGAAGTGGTCCATGTCCCATGCCACTACTTTCCTCTTAGATAAACGTTACAGTTATACAGGGCCTAGTGTTAGCTTCAGTGTTGAAAGTGTCCATTTCTCACGGTATCGCTATCCTCTTACATAAAGGTTACAGTTATACAGGTCCTAGCCTTAGCTACAGTGTTGAAACTGTCCATTTCCCATGGTATCGCCATCCTCTTTCATAAAGGTTACAATTACACAGCGGCTAGCCTTAGCTACAGTGTTGAAACAGTCCATTTTCTATGGTATTGCCATCCTCTTACATAAGGGTAACAGTTACACAGAGCTGGCCTTAGTCACGGTGTTGTAACAGTCCATTTTGCGTTGTATCACTATCCTCTTACATACAGGCATCTGACACAGAGCCTAACCTTAGTTACAGTGTTGTTACCGTCCATTTCCCAGGCTATCACTATCCTCTTACATAAAGGCTACAGTTACACGGAGGCTAACCTTAGGTACAGTGGTTTTACAGTCCTTTTCCCATGGTATCCGTATCCTCTTCCATAAATGTTATAGTTACACAGCGGCTAGCATTAGCTACAGTGTTGATACAGTCCATTTCCCAGGGTATCACTATCCTCTTACATAAAGGCTACAGTTACACGTAGGCTAACCTTACTTACAGTGTTGAAACGGTCCATTTCCCATGGTGTCACTATCCTCTTACATAAAGGCTACAGTTACACGGAGCCTAACCTTAGTTACAGTGTTGAAACGGTCCATTTCCCATGGTGTCACTATCCTCTTACATAAAGGCTACAGTTACACGGAGGCTAACCTTAGCTACAGTGTTTTTACAGTCCTTTTCCCATGGTATCACTATCCTCTTACATAAAGACTACTGTTACAAAGAGGTTAACCTTAGGTACAGTGTTGAAACAGTCCATTTCACTTGGTATCACTATCCTCTTATCAAAAGGCTACTGTTACACATAAACTAACCTTAATTACAATGTTGTAACAGTCCATTTCCCTCGGTATCACTATCCTCTTTAATAATGGTTTGCGGTCACACAGGGACTAATTTTAGCTACAGCGAAAAAACAGTCCATTTCCCTTAGTATCCGTATACGTTTACATAAAGGTTACACTTACTCAGGGGCTCACCTTAGCTATAGTGTTGAAACTGTCCATCCCCCATGGTATCTCTATCCCCTTACATAGAGGTTACACTTAACCAGGGCCTTACCTTAGCTACAGTGTTGTAACAGTCCGTTTCCTATTGTAACCCTATCCTCTTACCTAAATGCTGCAGTTGCACAGCGGCTAGCGTTAGGCACAGTACTGAATCAATCCGTTTCCCATGGTATCCAAATCCTCTTCCCTAAAGGTTACAGTTACACAGATGCTAGCCTTACCTACATTGTTAAAACAGTTTAGTTCCCATCTTATCACTGTCCTCTTACATAAAGGCTACTGTTACACCGAGGAATACCTTAGCTACAGTGTTGTAACAGTCCCTTTATCATGGTATCACTATCCTGTTACATAAAGGCTAGTGTTACACAAAGCCTAACCTTAGCTAGAGTGTTAGGCGGTCCATTTCCCATGGTATCAGTATCCTCTTACACAAAGGTTACACTAACACGGAGGCTTACCTTAGCTACAGTGTTGTAACAGTCAATTTCCCATGGTATTATTATCCTCTTACATAAATGTTACGGTTACACAGAGGCTAACCTTAGGTACAGTGTTGAAACAGTCTATTTCCCCTGTTATCACGATCGTTTTCTATAAAGGTTACAGTCACACAGAAACTAACCTTAGCTACAGTGATGTAACATTCCATTTACCGTGGTATCACTATCCTCTTTTATAAGGGTTACAGTTACACACAGCTAACCTTAGCTACATTGTTGTAGCAATCCATTTCCCATGGTATCACTATCCTCTTACATAAAGATTACAGATACACGGAGGCTAACTTTAGGTACAGTGTTGAAACAGTCCATTTCGCTTGGTATCACTATCCTCTTACATAAAGGCTGCTGTTTAAAAGAGGTTAACCTTAGGTACAGTGTTTTTACAGTCCATTTCACTTGGTATCACTATCCTCTTACATGAAGGTTACACTTTAACAGGGCCTTACCTTAGCTACAGTGTTGAAACAGTCCATTTCACTTGTTATCACTATCCTCTTACATAAAGGCTACTGTTACAAAGAGGTTAACCTTAGGTACAGTGTTGTAACAGTCCTTTTCCCATGGTATCTTTATCCTATTACATGAAGGTTACACTTTAACAGGGCCTTACGTTAGCTATAGTGTTGAAACAGTCCATTTCACTTGGTATCACTATCCTCTTATATAAAGGCTACTGTTACAAAGAGGTTAACCCTAGGTACAGTGTCGTAACAATCCTTTTCCCATGGTATCTTTATGCTATTACATGAAGGTTACACTTTAACAGGGCTGTACCTTAGCTACAGTGTTGAAACAGTCCATTTCACTTGGTATCACTATCCTCTTACATAAAGGCTACTGTTACAAAGAGGTTAACCTTAGGTACAGTGTTGAAACAGTCCATTTCACTTGGTATCACAATCCTCTTACATAAAGGCTACTGTTACAAAGAGGTTAACCTTAGGTACAGTGTTGAAACAGTGCATTTCACTTGGTATCACAATCCTCTTCCATAAAGGCTACTGTTACAAAGAGGTTAACCTTAGCTACAGTGTTGAAACAGTCCTTTTCCCATGGTATCACAATCCTCTTACATAAAGGCTACTGTTACAAAGAGGTTAACCTTAGGTACAGTGTTATAACAGTCCTTTTCCCATGTTATCACAATCCTCTTAGATGAAGGCTACTGTTACAAAGAGGTTAACCTTAGGTACAGTGTTGAAACAGTCCATTTCACTTGGTATCATAATCCTCTTACATAAAGGCTACTGTTACAAAGAGGTTAACCTTAGGTACAGTGTTGAAACAGTCCATTTCACTTGGTATAACAATCCTCTTACATAAAGGCTACTGTTACAAAGAGGTTAACCTTAGCTACAGTGTTGAAACAGTCCATTTCACTTGGTATCACTATCCTCTTACATAAAGGCTAGTGTTACAAAGAGGTTAACCTTAGCTACTGTGTTGAAACAGTCCATTTCACTTGGTATCACAATCCTCTTACATAAAGGCTACTGTTACAAAGAGGTTAACCTTAGGTACATTGTTGAAACAGTGCATTTCACTTGGTATCACAATCCTCTTACATAAAGGCTACTGTTACAATGAGGTTAACCTTAGCTACAGTGTTGAAACAGTCCATTTCACTTGGTATCACTATCCTCTTACATAAAGGCTACTGTTACAAAGAGGTTAACCTTAGGTACAGTGTTGAAACAGTCCATTTCCCATGGTATCTTTATCCTCTTACATGAATGTTACACTTTAACAGGGCCTTACCTTAGCTACAGTGTTGTAACAGTCCGTTTCCTATAGTAGCCCTATCCTCTTACCTAAAAGCTGCAGTTGCACAGCGGCTAGCCTTAGGTACAGTGTTAAAACTGTCCGTTTCCCATGATATCGAAATCCTCTTCATTAAAGGTTACAGTTACACAGAGGCTAGCCTTACCTACATTGTTGAAATACTCTATTTCCCATGGTATCCCTATCCTCTTACATAAACGTTACAGTTATACAGCAGCTAGGCTTAGCTACGGTGTTGAAATAGTCCATTTCCCATGGTATCTCTATCCTCTTTTTTAAAGTTTAGAAATACACAGGGGTTAGCATTAGCTACTGTGCTGATAGGGTCCATTTCACATGCTATCCCTATCCGCTTCCATAAAGGTTACAGTTGTACAGCGGCTAGCGTTAGCTACAGCGTTGAAACGGCCCATTTCCCATGCGATTACTTTCCTCTCACGTAAAGGTTACGGTTATACGGGGCCTAGCATTAGCTGTAGTGTTGAAACTGTCCATTTCCCATTGTATCGCTATCGTCTTAAATAAAGGTTTCACTTATACAGGGCCTAACCTTAGCTACAGTGTGGAAACAGGCCATTTCCCATGGTATCCCTCTCCTCATATATAAAGATTACAATTACACAGCGGCTAGCCTTAGCTACAGTGTTGAAACAGTCCATTTCCCATGGTATCACTATCCTGTTATATGAAGGTTACGGTTACACACAGGTTGGCCTTAGCTACAGTGTTGAAACAGTCCATTTTCCATGGTATCGCCATCCTGTTACATAAAGGTTACAGTTTCACAGAGACTGGCCTTAACTACCGTGTTGTAACAGTTCAGTTTCCGTGGTATCACTATCCTCTTCCCTAAAGGTTACAGTTACGTAGAGGCTATCCTTACCTACACTGTCGAAATACTCCATTTCCATGGTATCTCTCCTCTTACATAAACGTTACAGTTACAAAGCGGCTAGCCTTAGCTACGGTGTTGAAACACTCCATTTCCCATGGTATCTCTCCTCTTACATAAACGTTACAGTTACACAGCGGCTACGCTTAGCTACGGTGTTGAAACAGTCCCATTCCCATGGTATCTCTATCCTCTTACATAAACGTTACAGTTACACAGCGGCTAGCGTTAGCTACAGTGTTAAAACGGTCCATTTCCCATGAGATTACTTTCCTCTAACATAAAGGTTACAGTTATACGGGGCCTAGTAATAGCTGTAGTGTTGAAACTGTCCATTTTCCATGGTATCCCTCTCCTCATACATAAAGATTACAATTACACAGCAGCTAGCCTTAGCTACAATGTTGAAACAGTCCATTTCCCATTGTACCACTATCCTGTTATATAAAGGTTACTGATACACACAGGTTGGCCTTAGCTACAGTGTTGCAACAGTCCATTTTCCACGGTATCGCCATCCTCTTACAGAAGGGTTGCAGTTTCACAGAGGCTGGCCTTAGCTACAGTGTTGTAACAGTCCATGTTCCGTGGTATCACTATCCTCTTACATAATGGTTACAGTTACACAGAGGCTAACCTTAGCTACATTGTTATAACAGTCAATTTCCCATGGTATCACTAACCTCTTACATAAAGGTTACAGTTACACACAGTCTAACCTTAGCTAGAGTGTTGTAACAGTCCATTCCTCATGGTATCACTATTCCCTTACATAAAGGTTACTGTTACACAGAGGCTAAGCTTAGCTACAGAATTGTAAGAGTCCATTTCCAATGGTATCACAATCTTACATAAAGGCTACTGTTACACAGAGTCTAGCGTTAACTACAGTGTTGAAGTGGTCCAAGTCCCATGCCACTACTTTCCTCTTAGATAAACGTTACAGTTATACAGGGCCTAGTCTTAGCTTCAGTGTTGAAAGTGTCCATTTCTCACGGTATCGCTATCCTCTTACATAAAGGTTTCAGTTATACAGGTCCTAGCCTTAGCTACAGTGTTGAAACTGTCCATTTCCCATGGTATCGCCATCCTCTTTCATAAAGGTTACAATTACACACCGGCTAGCCTTAGCTACAGTGTTGAAACAGTCCATTTTCTATGGTATTGCCATCCTCTTACATAAGGGTAACAGTTACACAGAGGCTGGCCTTAGTCACGGTGTTGTAACAGTCCATTTTGCGTTGTATCACTATCCTCTTACATAAAGGCATCTGACACAGAGCCTAACCTTAGTTACAGTGTTGTTACCGTCCATTTCCCAGGGTATCACTATCCTCTTACATAAAGGCTACAGTTACACGGAGGCTAACCTTAGGTACAGTGGTTTTACAGTCCTTTTCCCATGGTATCCGTATCCTCTTCCATAAAGGTTATAGTTACACAGCGGCTAGCATTAGCTACAGTGTTGATACAGTCCATTTCCCAGGGTATCACTATCCTCTTACATAAAGGCTACAGTTACACGGAGGCTAACCTTACTTACAGTGTTGAAACGGTCCGTTTCCCATGGTGTCACTATCCTCTTACATAAAGGCTACAGTTACACGGAGCCTAACCTTAGTTACAGTGTTGAAACGGTCCATTTCCCATGGTGTCACTATCCTCTTACATAAAGGCTACAGTTACACGGAGGCTAACCTTAGCTACAGTGTTTTTACAGTCCTTTTCCCATGGTATCACTATCCTCTTTAATAATGGTTTGCGGTCACACAGGGACTAATTTTAGCTACAGCGAAAAAACAGTCCATTTCCCTTAGTATCCGTATACGTTTACATAAAGGTTACACTTACTCAGGGGCTCACCTTAGCTATAGTGTTGAAACTGTCCATCCCGCATGGTATCTCTATCCTCTTACACAAAGGTTACACTAACACGGAGGCTTACCTTAGCTACAGTGTTGTAACAGTCAATTTCCCATGGTATTATTATCCTCTTACATAAATGTTACGGTTACACAGAGGGTAACCTTAGGTACAGTGTTGAAACAGTCTATTTCCCCTGTTATCACGATCGTTTTCTATAAAGGTTACAGTCACACAGAAACTAACCTTAGCTACAGTGATGTAACATTCCATTTACCGTGGTATCACTATCCTCTTTTATAAGGGTTACAGTTACACACAGCTAACCTTAGCTACATTGTTGTAGCAATCCATTTCCCATGGTATCACTATCCTCTTACATAAAGATTACAGATACACGGAGGCTAACTTTAGGTAAAGTGTGGAAACAGTCTATTTCCCATGGTATTACTATCCTCTTACATAAAGATTACAGTTACATGGAGGCTAACTTTAGGTACAGTGTTGAAACAGTCCATTTCACTTGGTATCACTATCCTCTTACATAAAGGCTACTGTTACAAAGAGGTTAACCTTAGGTAGAGTGTTTTTACAGTCCATTTCACTTGGTATCACTATCCTCTTACATGAAGGTTACACTTTAACAGGGCCTTACCTTAGCTACAGTGTTGAAACAGTCCATTTCACGTGGTATCACTATCCTCTTACATAAAGGCTACTGTTACAACGAGGTTAACCTTAGGTACAGTGTTGTAACAGTCCATTTCACTTGGTTTCACAATCCTCTTACATAAAGGCTACTGTTACAAAGAGGTTAACCTTAGGTACAGTGTTGTAACAGTCCTTTTCCCATGTTATCACAATCCTCTTAGATGAAGGCTACTGTTACAAAGAGGTTAACCTTAGGTACAGTGTTGAAACAGTCCATTTCACTTGGTATCATAATCCTCTTACATAAAGGCTACTGTTACAAAGAGGTTAACCTTAGGTACAGTGTTGAAACAGTCCATTTCACTTGGTATCACAATCCTCTTACATAAAGGCTAGTGTTACAAAGAGGTTAACCTTAGGTACAGTGTTGTAACAGTCCTTTTCACATGGTATCACAATCCTCTTACATAAAGGCTAGTGTTACAAAGAGGTTAACCTTAGGTACAGTGTTGTAACAGTCCTTTTCACTTGGTATCACAATCCTCTTACATAAAGGCTAGTGTTACAAAGAGGTTAACCTTAGGTACAGTGTTGAAACACTCCTTTTCACTTGGTATCACAATCCTCTTACATAAAGGCTACTGTTGCAAAGAGGTTAACCTTAGGTACAGTGTTGTAACAGTCCTTTTCCCATGGTATCTTTATCCTCTTACATGAAGGTTACACTTTAACAGGGCCTTACCTTAGCTACAGTGTTGAAACAGTCCATTTCACTTGGTATCACAATCCTCTTACATAAAGGCTACTGTTACATAAAGGTTAACCTTAGGTACAGTGTTGTAACAGTCCTTTTCCCATGGTATCTTTATCCTCTTACATGAAGGTTACACTTTAACAGGGCCTTACCTTAGCTACAGTGTTGTAACAGTCCATTTCACTTGGTATCACAATCCTCTTACATAAAGGCTACTGTTACAAAGAGGTTAACCTTAGGTACAGTGTTGAAACAGTCCATTTCACTTGGTATCACAATCCTCTTACATAAAGGCTGGTGTTACAAAGAGGTTAATCTTAGGTACAGTGTTGTAACAGTCCTTTTCCCATGGTATCTTTATCCTCTTACATGAAGGCTACACTTTAACAGGACCTTCCCTTAGCTACAGTGTTGTAACAGTCCATTTCCCTTGGTATCACAATCCTCTTACATAAAGGCTACTGTTACAAAGAGGTTAACCTTAGGTACAGTGTTGTAACAGTCCTTTTCCCATGGTATCTTTATCCTCTTACATGAAGGTTACACTTTAACAGGGCCTTACTTTAGCTACAGTGTTGAAACAGTCCATTTCACTTGGTATCACTATCCTCTTACATAAAGGCTACTGTTACAAAGAGGTTAACCTTAGGTACAGTGTTGTAACAGTCCTTTTCCCATGGTATCTTTATCCTCTTACATGAAGGTTACACTTTAACAGGGCCTTACTTTAGCTACAGTGTTGAAACAGTCCATTTCACTTGGTATCACTATCCTCTTACATAAAGGCTACTGTTACAAAGAGGTTAACCTTAGCTACAGTGTTGAAACAGTCCTTTTCCCATGGTATTACAATCCTCTTACATAAAGGCTACTGTTACAAAGAGGTTAACCTTAGGTACAGTGTTGAAACAGTCCATTTCACTTGGTCTCACAATCCTCTTACATAAAGGCTAGTGTTACAAAGAGGTTAATCTTAGGTACAGTGTTGAAACAGTCTATTTCCCCTGTTATCACGATCGTTTTCTATAAAGGTTACAGTCACACAGACACTAACTTTAGCTACAGTGATGTAACATTCCATTTACCGTGGTATCACTATCCTCTTTTATAAGGGTTACAGTTACACACAGCTAACCTTATCTATATTGTTGTAGCAATCCATTTCCCATGGTATCACTATCCTCTTACATAAAGATTACAGATACACGGAGGCTAACTTTAGGTAAAGTGTGGAAACAGTCTATTTCCCATGGTATCACTATCCTCTTACATAAAGATTACAGTTACACGGAGGCTAACTTTAGGTACAGTGTTGAAACAGTCCATTTCACTTGGTATCACTATCCTCTTACATAAAGGCTACTGTTACAAAGAGGTTAACCTTAGGTACAGTGTTTTTTCAGTCCATTTCACTTGGTATCACTATCCTCTTACACAAAGGCTGTTGTTACAAAGAGGTTAACCTTAGGTACAGTGTTGTAACAGTCCTTTTCCCATGGTATCACAATCCTCTTACATAAAGGCTACTGTTACAAAGAGGTTAACCTTAGGTACAGTGTTGAAACAGTCCATTTCACTTGGTATCACAATCCTCTTACATAAAGGCTACTATTACAAAGAGGTTAACCTTAGGTACAGTGTTGAAACAGTCCATTTCACTTGGTATCACAATCCTCTTACATAAAGGCTACTGTTACAAAGAGGTTAACCTTAGGTACAGTGTTGAAACAGTCCTTTTCCCATGGTATCACAATCCTCTTACATAAACGCTACTGTTACAAAGAGGTTAACCTTAGGTACAGTGCTGTAACAGTCCATTTCACTTAGTATCACAATCCTCTTACATAAAGGCTACTGTTACAAGGAGGTTAACCTTAGGTACAGTGTTGAAACAGTCCTTTTCCCATGGTATCACAATCCTCTTACATAAACGCTACTGTTACAAAGAGGTTAACCTTAGGTACAGTGTTGAAACAGTCCATTTCACTTGGTATCACAATCCTCTTACATAAAGGCTACTGTTACAAAGAGGTTAACCTTAGGTACAGTGTTGAAACAGTCCTTTTCCCATGGTATCACAATCCTCTTACATAAACGCTACTGTTACAAAGAGGTTAACCTTAGGTACAGTGCTGTAACAGTCCATTTCACTTAGTATCACAATCCTCTTACATAAAGGCTACTGTTACAAGGAGGTTAACCTTAGGTACAGTGTTGAAACAGTCCTTTTCCCATGGTATCACAATCCTCTTACATAAAGGCTACTGTTACAAAGAGGTTAACCTTAGGTACAGTGCTGTAACAGTCCATTTCACTTAGTATCACAATCCTCTTACATAAAGGCTACTGTTACAAGGAGGTTAACCTTAGGTACAGTGTTGAAACAGTCCTTTTCCCATGGTATCACAATCCTCTTACATAAAGGCTACTGTTACAAGGAGGTTAACCTTAGGTACAGTGTTGAAACAGTCCTTTTCCCATGGTATCACAATCCTCTTACATAAAGGCTACTGTTACAAAGAGGTTAACCTTAGGTACAGTGTTGTAACAGTCCATTTCACTTGGTATCACTATCCTCTTATCAAAAGGCTACTGTTACACATAAGCTAACCTTAATTACAATGTTGTAACAGTCCATTTCCCACGGTATCACTATCCTCTTTAATAATGGTTTGCGGTCACACAGGGACTAATTTTAGCTACAGCGAAAAAACAGTCCATTTCCCTTAGTATCCGTATACGTTTACATAAAGGTTACACTTACTCAGGGGCTCACCTTAGCTATAGTGTTGAAACTGTCCATCCCCCATGGTATCTCTATCCCTTTACATAGAGGTTACACTTAACCAGGGCCTTACCTTAGCTACTGTGTTGTAACAGTCCGTTTCCTATTCTAACCCTATCCTCTTACCTAAATGCTGCAGTTGCACATCGGCTAGCGTTAGGCACAGTATTGAATCAATCCGTTTCCCATGGTATCCAAATCCTCTTCCCTAAAGGTTACAGTTACACAGATGCTAGCCTTACCTACATTGTTAAAACAGTTTAGTTCCCATCTTATCACTGTCCTCTTACATAAAGGCTACTGTTACACCGAGGACAACCTTAGCTACAGTGTTGTAACAGTCCCTTTATCATGGTATCACTATCCTGTTACATAAAGGCTAGTGTTACACAAAGCCTAACCTTAGCTAGAGTGTTAAGCGGTCCATTTCCCATGGTATCAGTATCCTCTTACACAAAGGTTACACTAACACGGAGGCCTACCTTAGCTACAGTGTTGTAACAATCAATTTCCCATGGTATTATTATCCTCTTACATAAATGTTACGGTTACACAGAGGCTAACCTTAGGTACAGTGTTGAAACAGTCTATTTCCCCTGTTATCACGATCGTTTTCTATAAAGGTTACAGTCACACAGAAACTAACCTTAGCTACAGTGATGTAACATTCCATTTACCGTGGTATCACTATCCTCTTTTATAAGGGTTACAGTTACACACAGCTAACCTTATCTACATTGTTGTAGCAATCCATTTCCCATGGTATCACTATCCTCTTACATAAAGATTACAGATACACGGAGGCTAACTTTAGGTAAAGTGTGGAAACAGTCTATTTCCCATGGTATCACTATCCTCTTACATAAAGATTACAGTTACACGGAGGCTAGCTTTAGGTACAGTGTTGAAACAGTCCATTTCACTTGGTATCACTATCCTCTTACATAAAGGCTACTGTTACAAAGAGGTTAACCTTAGGTACAGTGTTTTTACAGTCCATTTCACTTGGTATCACTATCCTCTTACACAAAGGCTGCTGTTACAAAGAGGTTAACCTTAGGTACAGTGTTGTAACAGTCCTTTTCCCATGGTATCACAATCCTCTTACATAAAGGCTACTGTTACAAAGAGGTTAACCTTAGGTACAGTGTTGAAACAGTCCATTTTACTTGGTACCACAATCCTCTTACATAAAGGCTACTATTACTAAGAGGTTAACCTTAGGTACAGTGTTGAAACAGTCCATTTCACTTGGTATCACAATCCTCTTATATAAAGGCTACTATTACTAAGAGGTTAACCTTAGGTACAGTGTTGAAACAGTCCATTTCACTTGGTATCACAATCCTCTTACATAAAGGCTACTGTTACAAAGAGGTTAACCTTAGGTACAGTGTTGAAACAGTCCTTTTCCCATGGTATCACAATCCTCTTACATAAACGCTACTGTTACAAAGAGGTTAACCTTAGGTACAGTGCTGTAACAGTCCATTTCACTTAGTATCACAATCCTCTTACATAAAGGCTACTGTTACAAGGAGGTTAACCTTAGGTACAGTGTTGAAACAGTCCTTTTCCCATGGTATCACAATCCTCTTACTTAAAGGCTACTGTTACAACGAGGTTAACCTTAGGTACAGTGTTGTAACAGTCCATTTCACTTGGTTTCACAATCCTCTTACATAAAGGCTACTGTTACAAAGAGGTTAACCTTAGGTACAGTGTTGAAACAGTCATTTTCCCATGGTATCACAATCCTCTTACATAAAGGCTACTGTTACAAAGAGGTTAACCATAGGTACAGTGTTGTAACAGTCCTTTTCCCATGTTATCACAATCCTCTTAGATGAAGGCTACTGTTACAAAGAGGTTAACCTTAGGTACAGTGTTGAAACAGTCCATTTCACTTGGTATCATAATCCTCTTACATAAAGGCTACTGTTACAAAGAGGTTAACCTTAGGTACAGTGTTGAAACAGTCCATTTCACTTGGTATCACAATCCTCTTACATAAAGGCTAGTGTTACAAAGAGGTTAACCTTAGGTACAGTGTTGTAACAGTCCTTTTCACATGGTATCACAATCCTCTTACATAAAGGCTAGTGTTACAAAGAGGTTAACCTTAGGTACAGTGTTGTAACAGTCCTTTTCACTTGGTATCACAATCCTCTTACATAAAGGCTAGTGTTACAAAGAGGTTAACCTTAGGTACAGTGTTGAAACACTCCTTTTCACTTGGTATCACAATCCTCTTACATAAAGGCTACTGTTGCAAAGAGGTTAACCTTAGGTACAGTGTTGTAACAGTCCTTTTCCCATGGTATCTTTATCCTCTTACATGAAGGTTACACTTTAACAGGGCCTTACCTTAGCTACAGTGTTGAAACAGTCCATTTCACTTGGTATCACAATCCTCTTACATAAAGGCTACTGTTACATAAAGGTTAACCTTAGGTACAGTGTTGTAACAGTCCTTTTCCCATGGTATCTTTATCCTCTTACATGAAGGTTACACTTTAACAGGGCCATACCTTAGCTACAGTGTTGAAACAGTCCATTTCACTTGGTATCACAATCCTCTTACATAAAGGCTACTGTTACAAAGAGGTTAACCTTAGGTACAGTGTTGTAACAGTCCATTTCACTTGGTATCACTATCCTCTTATCAAAAGGCTACTGTTACACATAAGCTAACCTTAATTACAATGTTGTAACAGTCCATTTCCCACGGTATCACTATCCTCTTTAATAATGGTTTGCGGTCACACAGGGACTAATTTTAGCTACAGCGAAAAAACAGTCCATTTCCCTTAGTATCCGTATACGTTTACATAAAGGTTACACTTACTCAGGGGCTCACCTTAGCTATAGTGTTGAAACTGTCCATCCCCCATGGTATCTCTATCCCTTTACATAGAGGTTACACTTAACCAGGGCCTTACCTTAGCTACAGTGTTGTAACAGTCCGTTTCCTATTCTAACCCTATCCTCTTACCTAAATGCTGCAGTTGCACATCGGCTAGCGTTAGGCACAGTATTGAATCAATCCGTTTCCCATGGTATCCAAATCCTCTTCCCTAAAGGTTACAGTTACACAGATGCTAGCCTTACCTACATTGTTAAAACAGTTTAGTTCCCATCTTATCACTGTCCTCTTACATAAAGGCTACTGTTACACCGAGGACAACCTTAGCTACAGTGTTGTAACAGTCCCTTTATCATGGTATCACTATCCTGTTACATAAAGGCTAGTGTTACACAAAGCCTAACCTTAGCTAGAGTGTTAAGCGGTCCATTTCCCATGGTATCAGTATCCTCTTACACAAAGGTTACACTAACACGGAGGCCTACCTTAGCTACAGTGTTGTAACAATCAATTTCCCATGGTATTATTATCCTCTTACATAAATGTTACGGTTACACAGAGGCTAACCTTAGGTACAGTGTTGAAACAGTCTATTTCCCCTGTTATCACGATCGTTTTCTATAAAGGTTACAGTCACACAGAAACTAACCTTAGCTACAGTGATGTAACATTCCATTTACCGTGGTATCACTATCCTCTTTTATAAGGGTTACAGTTACACACAGCTAACCTTATCTACATTGTTGTAGCAATCCATTTCCCATGGTATCACTATCCTCTTACATAAAGATTACAGATACACGGAGGCTAACTTTAGGTAAAGTGTGGAAACAGTCTATTTCCCATGGTATCACTATCCTCTTACATAAAGATTACAGTTACACGGAGGCTAGCTTTAGGTACAGTGTTGAAACAGTCCATTTCACTTGGTATCACTATCCTCTTACATAAAGGCTACTGTTACAAAGAGGTTAACCTTAGGTACAGTGTTTTTACAGTCCATTTCACTTGGTATCACTATCCTCTTACACAAAGGCTGCTGTTACAAAGAGGTTAACCTTAGGTACAGTGTTGTAACAGTCCTTTTCCCATGGTATCACAATCCTCTTACATAAAGGCTACTGTTACAAAGAGGTTAACCTTAGGTACAGTGTTGAAACAGTCCATTTCACTTGGTATCACAATCCTCTTACATAAAGGCTACTATTACTAAGAGGTTAACCTTAGGTACAGTGTTGAAACAGTCCATTTCACTTGGTATCACAATCCTCTTACATAAAGGCTACTATTACTAAGAGGTTAACCTTAGGTACAGTGTTGAAACAGTCCATTTCACTTGGTATCACAATCCTCTTACATAAAGGCTACTGTTACAAAGAGGTTAACCTTAGGTACAGTGTTGAAACAGTCCTTTTCCCATGGTATCACAATCCTCTTACATAAACGCTACTGTTACAAAGAGGTTAACCTTAGGTACAGTGCTGTAACAGTCCATTTCACTTAGTATCACAATCCTTTTACATAAAGGCTACTGTTACAAGGAGGTTAACCTTAGGTACAGTGTTGAAACAGTCCTTTTCCCATGGTATCACAATCCTCTTACATAAAGGCTACTGTTACAACGAGGTTAACCTTAGGTACAGTGTTGTAACAGTCCATTTCACTTGGTTTCACAATCCTCTTACATAAAGGCTACTGTTACAAAGAGGTTAACCTTAGGTACAGTGTTGAAACAGTCATTTTCCCATGGTATCACAATCCTCTTACATAAAGGCTACTGTTACAAAGAGGTTAACCTTAGGTACAGTGTTGTAACAGTCCTTTTCCCATGTTATCACAATCCTCTTAGATGAAGGCTACTGTTACAAAGAGGTTAACCTTAGGTACAGTGTTGAAACAGTCCATTTCACTTGGTATCATAATCCTCTTACTTAAAGGCTACTGTTACAAAGAGGTTAACCTTAGGTACAGTGTTGAAACAGTCCATTTCACTTGGTATCACAATCCTCTTACATAAAGGCTAGTGTTACAAAGAGGTTAACCTTAGGTACAGTGTTGTAACAGTCCTTTTCACATGGTATCACAATCCTCTTACATAGAGGCTAGTGTTACAAAGAGGTTAACCTTAGGTACAGTGTTGTAACAGTCCTTTTCACTTGGTATCACAATCCTCTTACATAAAGGCTAGTGTTACAAAGAGGTTAACCTTATGTACAGTGTTGAAACACTCCTTTTCACTTGGTATCACAATCCTCTTACATAAAGGCTACTGTTGCAAAGAGGTTAACCTTAGGTACAGTGTTGTAACAGTCCTTTTCCCATGGTATCTTTATCCTCTTACATGAAGGTTACACTTTAACAGGGCCTTACCTTAGCTACAGTGTTGAAACAGTCCATTTCACTTGGTATCACAATCCTCTTACATAAAGGCTACTGTTACATAAAGGTTAACCTTAGGTACAGTGTTGTAACAGTCCTTTTCCCATGGTATCTTTATCCTCTTACATGAAGGTTACACTTTAACAGGGCCTTACCTTAGCTACAGTGTTGTAACAGTCCATTTCACTTGGTATCACAATCCTCTTACATAAAGGCTACTGTTACAAAGAGGTTAACCTTAGGTACAGTGTTGAAACAGTCCATTTCACTTGGTATCACAATCCTCTTACATAAAGGCTGGTGTTACAAAGAGGTTAATCTTAGGTACAGTGTTGTAACAGTCCTTTTCCCATGGTATCTTTATCCTCTTACATGAAGGCTACACTTTAACAGGACCTTCCCTTAGCTACAGTGTTGTAACAGTCCATTTCCCTTGGTATCACAATCCTCTTACATAAAGGCTACTGTTACAAAGAGGTTAACCTTAGGTACAGTGTTGTAACAGTCCTTTTCCCATGGTATCTTTATCCTCTTACATGAAGGTTACACTTTAACAGGGCCTTACTTTAGCTACAGTGTTGAAACAGTCCATTTCACTTGGTATCACTATCCTCTTACATAAAGGCTACTGTTACAAAGAGGTTAACCTTAGGTACAGTGTTGTAACAGTCCTTTTCCCATGGTATCTTTATCCTCTTACATGAAGGTTACACTT
Organism: Deroplatys truncata; assembly: GCA_030765065.1. Taxonomy (NCBI): domain Eukaryota; kingdom Metazoa; phylum Arthropoda; class Insecta; order Mantodea; family Mantidae; genus Deroplatys; species Deroplatys truncata. Next base: position 5,072,452 of record CM060978.1, read on the forward strand.
TAACAGGGCCTTACTTTAGCTACAGTGTTGAAACAGTCCATTTCACTTGGTATCACTATCCTCTTACATAAAGGCTACTGTTACAAAGTGGTTAACCTTAGCTACAGTGTTGAAACAGTCCTTTTCCCATGGTATTACAATCCTCTTACATAAAGGCTACTGTTACAAAGAGGTTAACCTTAGGTACAGTGTTGAAACAGTCCATTTCACTTGGTCTCACAATCCTCTTACATAAAGGCTAGTGTTACAAAGAGGTTAATCTTAGGTACAGTGTTGAAACAGTCTATTTCCCCTGTTATCACGATCGTTTTCTATAAAGGTTACAGTCACACAGAAACTAACTTTAGCTACAGTGATGTAACATTCCATTTACCGTGGTATCACTATCCTCTTTTATAAGGGTTACAGTTACACACAGCTAACCTTATCTATATTGTTGTAGCAATCCATTTCCCATGGTATCACTATCCTCTTACATAAAGATTACAGATACACGGAGGCTAACTTTAGGTAAAGTGTGGAAACAGTCTATTTCCCATGGTATCACTATCCTCTTACATAAAGATTACAGTTACACGGAGGCTAACTTTAGGTACAGTGTTGAAACAGTCCATTTCACTTGGTATCACTATCCTCTTACATAAAGGCTACTGTTACAAAGAGGTTAACCTTAGGTACAGTGTTTTTACAGTCCATTTCACTTGGTATCACTATCCTCTTACACAAAGGCTGTTGTTACAAAGAGGTTAACCTTAGGTACAGTGTTGTAACAGTCCTTTTCCCATGGTATCACAATCCTCTTACATAAAGGCTACTGTTACAAAGAGGTTAACCTTAGGTACAGTGTTGAAACAGTCCATTTCACTTGGTATCACAATCCTCTTACATAAAGGCTACTATTACAAAGAGGTTAACCTTAGGTACAGTGTTGAAACAGTCCATTTCACTTGGTATCACAATCCTCTTACATAAAGGCTACTGTTACAAAGAGGTTAACCTTAGGTACAGTGTTGAAACAGTCCTTTTCCCATGGTATCACAATCCTCTTACATAAACGCTACTGTTACAAAGAGGTTAACCTTAGGTACAGTGCTGTAACAGTCCATTTCACTTAGTATCACAATCCTCTTACATAAAGGCTACTGTTACAAGGAGGTTAACCTTAGGTACAGTGTTGAAACAGTCCTTTTCCCATGGTATCACAATCCTCTTACATAAAGGCTACTGTTACAAAGAGGTTAACCTTAGGTACAGTGTTGTAACAGTCCATTTCACTTGGTATCACAATCCTCTTACATAAAGGCTACTGTTACAAAGAGGTTAACCTTAGGTACAGTGTTGAAACAGTCATTTTCCCATGGTATCACAATCCTCTTACATAAAGGCTACTGTTACAACGAGGTTAACCTTAGGTACAGTGTTGTAACAGTCCATTTCACTTGGTTTCACAATCCTCTTACATAAAGGCTACTGTTACAAAGAGGTTAACCTTAGGTACAGTGTTGAAACAGTCATTTTCCCATGGTATCACAATCCTCTTACATAAAGGCTACTGTTACAAAGAGGTTAACCTTAGGTACAGTGTTGTAACAGTCCTTTTCCCATGTTATCACAATCCTCTTAGATGAAGGCTACTGTTACAAAGAGGTTAACCTTAGGTACAGTGTTGAAACAGTCCATTTCACTTGGTATCATAATCCTCTTGCATAAAGGCTACTGTTACAAAGAGGTTAACCTTAGGTACAGTGTTGAAACAGTCCATTTCACTTGGTATCACAATCCTCTTACATAAAGGCTAGTGTTACAAAGAGGTTAACCTTAGGTACAGTGTTGTAACAGTCCTTTTCACTTGGTATCACAATCCTCTTACATAAAGGCTAGTGTTACAAAGAGGTTAACCTTAGGTACAGTGTTGTAACAGTCCTTTTCACTTGGTATCACAATCCTCTTACATAAAGGCTAGTGTTACAAAGAGGTTAACCTTAGGTACAGTGTTGAAACACTCCTTTTCACTTGGTATCACAATCCTCTTACATTATGGCTACTGTTCCAAAGAGGTTAACCTTAGGTACAGTGTTGTAACAGTCCTTTTCCCATGGTATCTTTATCCTCTTACATGAAGGTTACACTTTAACAGGGCCTTACCTTAGCTACAGTGTTGAAACAGTCCATTTCACTTGGTATCACAATCCTCTTACATAAAGGCTACTGTTACATAAAGGTTAACCTTAGGTACAGTGTTGTAACAGTCCTTTTCCCATGGTATCTTTATCCTCTTACATGAAGGTTACACTTTAACAGGGCCTTACCTTAGCTACAGTGTTGAAACAGTCCATTTCACTTGGTATCACAATCCTCTTACATAAAGGCTACTGTTACATAAAGGTTAACCTTAGGTACAGTGTTGTAACAGTCCTTTTCCCATGGTATCTTTATCCTCTTACATGAAGGTTACACTTTAACAGGGCCTTACCTTAGCTACAGTGTTGTAACAGTCCATTTCACTTGGTATCACAATCCTCTTACATAAAGGCTACTGTTACAAAGAGGTTAACCTTAGGTACAGTGTTGTAACAGTCCTTTTCCCATGGTATCTTTATCCTCTTACATGAAGGTTATATTTTAACAGGGCCTTACCTTAGCTACAGTGTTGTAGCAGTCCATTTCACTTGGTATCACTATCCTCTTACATAAAGGCTACTGTTACAAAGAGGTTAACCTTAGGTACAGTGTTGAAACAGTCCATTTCACTTGGTATCACAATCCTCTTACATAAAGGCTGGTGTTACAAAGAGGTTAATCTTAGGTACAGTGTTGTAACAGTCCTTTTCCCATGGTATCTTTATCCTCTTACATGAAGGCTACACTTTAACAGGACCTTCCCTTAGCTACAGTGTTGTAACAGTCCATTTCACTTGGTATCACAATCCTCTTACATAAAGGCTACTGTTACAAAGAGGTTAACCTTAGGTACAGTGTTGTAACAGTCCTTTTCCCATGGTATCTTTATCCTCTTACATGAAGGTTACACTTTAACAGGGCCTTACTTTAGCTACAGTGTTGAAACAGTCCATTTCACTTGGTATCACTATCCTCTTACATAAAGGCTACTGTTACAAAGAGGTTAACCTTAGGTACAGTGTTGTAACAGTCCTTTTCCCATGGTATCTTTATCCTCTTACATGAAGGTTACACTTTAACAGGGCCTTACTTTAGCTACAGTGTTGAAACAGTCCATTTCACTTGGTATCACTATCCTCTTACATAACGCTACTGTTACAAAGAGGTTAACCTTAGCTACAGTGTTGAAACAGTCCTTTTCCCATGGTATCACAATCCTCTTACATAAAGGCTACTGTTACAAAGAGGTTAACCTTAGGTACAGTGTTGAAACAGTCCATTTCACTTGGTCTCACAATCCTCTTACATAAAGGCTAGTGTTAAAAAGAGGTTAATCTTAGGTACAGTTTTGAAACAGTCCTTTTCCCATGGTATCTTTATCCTCTTACATGAAGGCTACACTTTAACAGGGCCTTCCCTTAGCTACAGTGTTGTAACAGTCCATTTCACTTGGTATCACAATCCTCTTACATAAAGGCTACTGTTACAAAGAGGTTAACCTTAGGTACAGTGTTGTAACAGTCCTTTGCCCATGGTATCTTTATCCTCTTACATGAAGGTTACACTTTAACAGAGCCTTACCTTAGCTACAGTGTTGAAACAGTCCATTTCACTTGGTATCGCTATCCTCTTACATAAAGGCTACTGTTATAAAGAGGTTAACCTTAGGTACAGTGTTGTAACAGTCCTTTTCCCATGTTATCTCTATCCTATTACATGAAGGTTACACTTTAACAGGGCCTTACCTTAGTTACAGTGTTGAAACAGTCCATTTCACTTGGTATCACAATCCTCTTACATAAAGGCTACTGTTACAAAGAGGTTAACCTTAGGTACAGTGTTGTAACAGTCCATTTCACTTGGTATCACAATCCTCTTACATAAAGGCTACTGTTACAAAGAGGTTAACCTTAGGTACAGTGTTGAAACAGTCCTTTTCCGATGGTATCAAAATCCTCTTACATAAAGGCTACTGTTACAAAGAGGTTAACCTTAGGTACAGTGTTGAAACAGTCCATTTCACTTGGTATCACAATCCTCTTACATAAAGGCTAGTGTTACAAAGAGGTTTATCTTAGGTACAGTGTTGTAACAGTCCTTTTCCCATGGTATCTTTGTCCTCTTACATGAAGGCTACACTTTAACAGGGCCTTCCCTTAGCTACAGTGTTGTAACAGTCCATTTCACTTGGTATCGCAATCCTCTTACATAAAGGCTACTGTTACAAAGAGGTTAACCTTAGGTACAGTGTTGTAACAGTCCTTTTCCCATGGTATCTTTATCCTCTTACATGAAGGTTACACTTTAACAGGGCCTTACCTTAGCTACAGTGTTGAAACTGTCCATTTCACTTGGTATCACTATCCTCTTACATAAAGGCTACTGTTACAAAGAGGTTAACCTTAGGTACAGTGTTGTAACAGTCCTTTTCCCATGGTATCTTTATCCTATTACATGAAGGCTACACTTTAACAGGGCCTTACCTTAGCTACAGTGTTGAAACAGTCCATTTCACTTGGTATCACAATCCTCTTACATAAAGGCTACTGTTACAAAGAGGTTAACCTTAGGTACAGTGTTGTAACAGTCCTTTTCCCATGGTATCTTTATCCTCTTACATGAAGGTTACACTTTAACAGGGCTGTACCTTAGCTAAAGTGTTGAAACAGTTCATTTCACTTGGTATCACTATCCTCTTACATAAAGGCTACTGTTACAAAGAGGTTTACCTTAGGTACAGTGTTGAAACAGTCCATTTCACTTGGTATCACAATCCTCTTACATAAAGGCTACTGTTACAATGAAGTTAACCTTAGCTACAGTGTTGAAACAGTCCATTTCACTTGGTATCACTATCCTCTTACATAAAGGCTACTGTTACAAAGAGGTTAACCTTAGGTACAGTGTTGAAACAGTCCATTTCACTTGGTATCACAATCCTCTTACATAAAGGCTACTGTTACAAAGAGGTTAACCTTAGCTACAGTGTTGAAACAGTCCATTTCACTTGGTATCACTATCCTCTTACATAAAGGCTACTGTTACAAAGAGGTTAACCTTAGCTACAGTGCTGAAACAGTCCATTTCACTTGGTATCACAATCCTCTTACATAAAGGCTACTGTTACAAAGAGGTTAACCTTAGGTACAGTGTTGAAACAGTGCATTTCACTTGGTATCACAATCCTCTTACATAAAGGCTACTGTTACAATGAGGTTAACCTTAGCTACAGTGTTGAAACAGTCCATTTCACTTGGTATCACTATCCTCTTACATAAAGGCTACTGTTACAAAGAGGTTAACCTTAGGTACAGTGTTGAAACAGTGCATTTCACTTGGTATCACAATCCTCTTACATAAAGGCTACTGTTACAATGAGGTTAACCTTAGCTACAGTGTTGAAACAGTCCATTTCACTTGGTATCACAATCCTCTTACATAAAGGCTACTGTTACAATGAGGTTAACCTTAGCTACAGTGTTGAAACAGTGCATTTCACTTGGTATCACAATCCTCTTACATAAAGGCTACTGTTACAATGAGGTTAACCTTAGCTACAGTGTTGAAACAGTGCATTTCAGTTGGTATCACAATCCTCTTACATAAAGGCTACTGTTACAATGAGGTTAACCTTAGCTACAGTGCTGAAACAGTCCATTTCACTTGGTATCACTATCCTCTTACATAAAGGCTACTGTTACAAAGAGGTTAACCTTAGGTACAGTGTTAAAACAGTCCGTTTCCCATGATATCGAAATCCTCTTCCCTAAAGGTTAAAGTTACACAGAGGCTAGCCTTACCTACATTGTCGAAATACTCTATTTCCCATGGTATCCCTATCCTCTTACATAAACATTACAGTTATACAGCAGCTAGGCTTAGCTACGGTGTTGAAATAGTCCATTTCCCATGGTATCCCTATCCTCTTACATAAACGTTACAGTTATACAGCAGCTAGGCTTAGCTACGGTGTTGAAATAGTCCATTTCCCATGGTATCTCTATCCTCTTTTTTAAAGTTTAGAAATACACAGGGGTTAGCATTAGCTACTGTGCTGATAGGGTCCATTTCGCATGCTATCCCTATCCGCTTCCATAAAGGTTACAGTTATACAGCGGCTAGCGTTAGCTACAGCGTTGAAACGGCCCATTTCCCATGCGATTACTTTCCTCTAACGTAAAGGTTACGGTTATACGGGGCCTAGCATTAGCTGTAGTGTTGAAACTGTCCATTTCCCATTGTATCGCTATCGTCTTAAATAAAGGTTTCACTTATACAGGGCCTAACCTTAGCTACAGTGTAGAAACAGGCCATTTCCCATGGTATCCCTCTCCTCATATATAAAGATTATAATTACACAGCGGCTAGCCTACAGTGTTGAAACAGTCCATTTCCCATGGTATCACTATCCTGTTATATGAAGGTTACGGTTACACACAGGTTGGCCTTAGCTACAGTGTTGAAACAGTCCATTTTCCATGGTATCGCCATCCTGTTACATAAAGGTTACAGTTTCACAGAGACTGGTCTTAACTACCATGTTATAACAGTTCAGTTTCCGTGGTATCACTATCCTCTTCCCTAAAGGTTACAGTTACGTAGAGGCTATCCTTACCTACACAGTTCGAAATACTCCATTTCCATGGTATCTCTCCTCTTACATAAACGTTACAGTTACAAAGCGGCTAGCCTTAGCTACGGTGTTCATACACTCCATTTCCCATGGTATCTCTCCTCTTACATAAACGTTACAGTTACACATCGTCTAGGCTTAGCTACGGTGTTGAAACAGTCCCATTCCCATGGTATCTCTATCCTCTTACATAAACGTTACAGTTACACAGCGGCTAGCGTTAGCTACAGTGTTAAAACGGTCCATTTCCCATGAGATTACTTTCCTCTAACATAAAGGTTACAGTTATACGGGGCCTAGTAATAGCTGTAGTGTTGAAACTGTCCATTTTCCATGGTATCCCTCTCCTCATACATAAAGATTACAATTACACAGCGGCTAGCCTTAGCTACAATGTTGAAACAGTCCATTTCCCATTGTACCACTATCCTGTTATATAAAGGTTACTGATACACACAGGTTGGCCTTAGCTACAGTGTTGCAACAGTCCATTTTCCACGGTATCGCCATCCTCTTACAGAAGGGTTGCAGTTTCACAGAGGCTGGCCTTAGCTCCAGTGTTGTAACAGTCCATTTTCCGTGGTATCACTATCCTCTTACATAATGGTTACAGCTACACAGAGGCTAACCTTAGCTACATTGTTATAACAGTCAATTTCCCATGGTATCACTAACCTCTTACATAAAGGTTACAGTTACACACAGTCTAACCTTAGCTAGAGTGTTGTAACAGTCCATTCCTCATGGTATCACTATTCCCTTACATAAAGGCTACTGTTACACAGAGGCTAAGCTTAGCTACAGAATTGTAAGAGTCCATTTCCAATGGTATCACAATCTTACATAAAGGCTACTGTTACACAGAGTCTAGCGTTAACTACAGTGTTGAAGTGGTCCATGTCCCATGCCACTACTTTCCTCTTAGATAAACGTTACAGTTATACAGGGCCTAGTCTTAGCTTCAGTGTTGAAAGTGTCCATTTCTCACGGTATCGCTATCCTCTTACATAAAGGTTACAGTTATACAGGTCCTAGCCTTAGCTACAGTGTTGAAACTGTCCATTTCCCATGGTATCACCATCCTCTTTCATAAAGGTTACAATTACACAGCGGCTAGCCTTAGCTACAGTGTTGAAACAGTCCATTTTCTATGGTATTGCCATCCTCTTACATAAGGGTAACAGTTACACAGAGGCTGGCCTTAGTCACAGTGTTGTAACAGTCCATTTTGCGTTGTATCACTATCCTCTTACATAAAGGCATCTGACACAGAGCCTAACCTTAGTTACAGTGTTGTTACCGTCCATTTCCCAGGGTATCACTATCCTCTTACATAAAGGCTACAGTTACACGGAGGCTAACCTTAGGTACAGTGGTTTTACAGTCCTTTTCTAATGGTATCCGTATCCTCTTCCATAAAGGTTGTAGTTACACAGCGGCTAGCATTAGCTACAGTGTTGATACAGTCCATTTCCCAGGGTATCACTATCTTCTTACATAAAGGCTACAGTTACACGGAGGCTAACCTTACTTACAGTGTTGAAACGGTCCATTTCCCATGGTGTCACTATCCTCTTACATAAAGGCTACAGTTACACGGAGCCTAACCTTAGTTACAGTGTTGAAACGGTCCATTTCCCATGGTGTCACTATCCTCTTACATAAAGGCTACAGTTACACGGAGGCTAACCTTAGCTACAGTGTTTTTACAGTCCTTTTCCCATGGTATCACTATCCTCTTACATAAAGACTACTGTTACAAAGAGGTTAACCTTAGGTACAGTATTGAAACAGTCCATTTCACTTGGTATCACTATCCTCTTATCAAAAGGCTACTGTTACACATAAGCTAACCTTAATTACAATGTTGTAACAGTCCATTTCCCACGGTATCACTATCCTCTTTAATAATGGTTTGCGGTCACACAGGGACTAATTTTAGCTACAGCGAAAAAACAGTCCATTTCCCTTAGTATCCGTATACGTTTACATAAAGGTTACACTTACTCAGGGGCTCACCTTAGCTATAGTGTTGAAACTGTCCATCCCCCATGGTATCTCTATCCCCTTACATAGAGGTTACACTTAACCAGGGCCTTACCTTAGCTACAGTGTTGTAACAGTCCGTTTCCTATTGTAACCCTATCCTCTTACCTAAATGCTGCAGTTGCACAGCGGCTAGCGTTAGGCACAGTATTGAATCAATCCGTTTCCCATGGTATCCAAATCCTCTTCCCTAAAGGTTACAGTTACACAGATGCTAGCCTTACCTACATTGTTGAAACAGTTTAGTTCCCATCTTATCACTGTCCTCTTACATAAAGGCTACTGTTACACCGAGGACAACCTTAGCTACAGTGTTGTAACAGTCCCTTTATCATGGTATCACTATCCTGTTACATAAAGGCTAGTGTTACACAAAGCCTAACCTTAGCTAGAGTGTTAAGCGGTCCATTTCCCATGGTATCAGTATCCTCTTACACAAAGGTTACACTAACACGGAGGCTTACCTTAGCTACAGTGTTGTAACAGTCAATTTCCCATGGTATTATTATCCTCTTACATAAATGTTACGGTTACACAGAGGCTAACCTTAGGTACAGTGTTGAAACAGTCTATTTCCCCTGTTATCACGATCGTTTTCTATAAAGGTTACAGTCACACAGAAACTAACCTTAGCTACAGTGATGTAACATTCCATTTACCGTGGTATCACTATCCTCTTTTATAAGGGTTACAGTTACACACAGCTAACCTTAGCTACATTGTTGTAGCAATCCATTTCCCATGGTATCACTATCCTCTTACATAAAGATTACAGTTACACGGAGGCTAACCTTAGCTACAGTGTTAAAACAGTCCATTTCTCATGGTATCACTGTCGTTTTACATAAAGGTTACAGTTACACAAGGGTAACCTTAGCTACACTGTTGAAAAGTCAATTTCCCATGGTATCCCTATCCTCTTAGATATAGGTTACAGTTACACAGAGGTTGGCCTTAACTACAGTGTTGAAACAGTCCATTTTCCATGGTATTGCCATCCTCTTACATAAGGTTTACAGTTACACTGGGTCTGGCCTTAGCTACAGTGTTGTAACAGTCCATTTTCCGTTGTATCACTATCCTCTTACATAAAGGCTACTGTTGCACAGAGGCTAACCTTAATTACAATTTTGTTACCGTCCATTTCCCATGGTATCACTATCCTCTTACATAAAGGCTACGGGTACACAGAGGACAACCCTAGTTACAGTGTTGTAACAGTCCATTACCCATGGTATCACTATCCTCTTTCATAAAGGTTGCGGTCACACAGGGACTTATCTTTGCTACAGTGTAGAAACAGTCCATTTCCTATGATATCCGTATCCTCTTACATAAAGGTTAAAGTTAAACAGGGCCTTACCTTAGCTACAGTGTTGTAACCGTCCTTTTCCTATGGTAGCCCTATCCTCTTACCTAAAAGCTGCAGTTTCACTGCTGCTAACCTTAGCTACAGTGTCGAAACAGTCCAGTTCCCATGGTATCACTATCCAGCTACACTGTTGAAACAGTTTGTTTCTCATGGTATCCCTATTCTCTTCCATAAAGGTTAATAGTTACACAGCGGCTAGCGTTAGATAGTGTTGAAACGGTCCATTTCCCATTGTGTCAATATCCTCTTACATAAAGGCTACTGTTAAACAGAGGCTAACCTTAGCTACAGTGTTTTAACAGTCCATTTCCCATGGTATCACTATCCTCTTACATAAAGGCTACTGTAACACAGAGGCTAACCTAAGCTACAGTGTTGTTACAGTCCATTTCCCAGGGTATCACTATGTTATATAAAGGCTACTGTTACACAGAGACTAACCTTAGCTACAGTGTTGAAACAGTCCATTTCCCATGGAATCATTATCCTCCTACATAAAGGTTACAGTTACGCAAGGGTAACCTTAGCTACACCGTTGAAACAATCAGTTTCCCATGATATCCCTATCCTCTCAGATAAAGGTTAGAATTACAGAGGGGCTAGCATTAGCTAGGGTGTTGATACAGTTCATTTCCCATGGTGTCCCTATCCTCCTCCATAAGGGTACAGTTACACAGCGGCTACGATAACTGAAGTGTTGAAATGGTCCATTTCCCATACCATTACTTTCCTCTTACATAAAGGTTACAGTTATACGGGGCCTAGCCTTAGCTTCAGTGTTGAAACACGCCATTTTTCATGGTATGCCTCTCCGCATACATAAAGGTTACAATTACACAGCTGCTAGCCTTAGCATCAGTGTTGAAAAAGTCCATTTCCAATGGTATCACTATCCTGTTATATAAAGGTTACAGTTACACAGAGGTTGGCCTTAGCTACAGTGTTGAAACAGTCCATTTCCAATGGTATCAGTATCCTTTTACATAAAGGTTACAGTTACACAACGGTAACCTTAGCTACACTGTTGAAAAGTCAATTTCCCATGGTATCCCTATCCTCTTAGATAAAGGTTAGAATTAAACAGGGCCTAGCATTAGCTACAGTGTTGATACAGTCCATTTCCCATGGTATCCCTATCCTCTTCCATAAAGGCTATTTTACACACAGGTTAACCATAGGTACAGTGTTGAAAAAGTCCATTTCACCTGGTATCACTATACTTTTACATAAAGGCTACTGTTACACAGAGGACAACCTAAGCTACAGTGTTGTAAAAGTCCATTTATCATGGTATCACTATCCTTTTATATAAAGGCTAGCGTTACACAGAGGCTAACCTTAGCTAGAGTGTTTAAACGGTCCATTTCCCATGGTATCAGTATTGTCTTACATAAGGGTTACAGTAACACGGAGGATTACCTTAGCTACAGTGTTGTAACAGTCAATTTCCCATGGTATTATTATCCTCTTACATAAATGTTACAGTTACACAGAGGCTAACCTTAGATACAGTGTTGAAACAGTCTATTTCCCATGTTATCACGATCCTTTTCTATAAAGGTTACAGTTACACAGAAACTAACCTTAGCTACAGTGTTGTAACAGTCTATTTACCTTGGTATCACTATCCTCTTACATAAAGGCTACAGTTACACGGAGGCTTACCTTAACTACAGTGTTGTTACAGTCCATTTCCAATGCTATCACTATCCTCTTACATAAAGGCTACTGTTACACATAGGCTAACCTTAGCTACAGTGTTGTAACAGTCCTTTCCCATGGTATCACTATCCTCTTACATAAAGCCACTGTTACACAGAGGCTAACCTTAGTTACAATGTTGTTTCCATCCATTCCCATGGTATCACTATCGTCTTACATAAAGGCTACTGTTACACAGAGGCTAACCCTAGTCACAGTGTTGTAAGAGTCCATTTCCAATGGTATCACTATCCTCTTTCATAAAGGTTGCGGTCACACAGGGACTTATCTTGGCTACAGTGTAGAAGTCGTCCATGTCCCATGGTATCCGTATCCTCTTACATAAAGGTTCCACTTAAACTGGGCCTTACCTTAGCTACAGTGTTGTAACAGTCCGTTTGCTATGGTGGCCCTATCCTCTTACCTAAAGGTTGCAGTTGCACAGTGGCTAGCGTTAGGTACGGTGTTGAAACAGTCCAGTTCCCATGGTATTACTATCCAACTACAGTGTTGAAAGAGTCCGTTTCCATGGTATCCAAATCCTCCTCCCCAAAGGTTACAGTTACACAGATGCTAACCTTAGCTACAGTGTCGTAACAGTCCAATTCCCATCTTATCACTGTCCTATTACATGAAGGCTACAGTTACATAGGGGCTACCCTTAGGTACAGTGTTGAAGCAGTCCTTTTTCCATGTTATCACTATCCTCTTACATAAAGGTCACAGTAGCACAGAGGCTAACCTTAGCTACAGTGTCGTAGCAGTCCAATTCCTATCTTATCACTGTCCTCTTACATAAAGGCTACTGTTACACTGAGGCTAACCTTTGCTACAGTTTTGAAACAGTCCAGTTCGCATGCTATCACTATCCAGCTACAGTGTTGAAACAGCTTGTTTTTCATGCTATCCCTATCCTCTTCCCTAAAGGTTACAGTTACACAGAGACCAGCCTTACCAACAGTGTCGAAATACTCCATTTACCATGGTATCTCTATCCTCTTACATAAACGTTACAGTTACACAACGGCTAGGCTTAGCTACGGTGTTGAAACAGTCTATTTCCTATGGTATCCCTATCCTCTTAGATAAAGGTTAGAATTACACAGGGGCTAGCATTAGCTACACTGTTGAAAAGTCAATTTCCCATGGTATCCCTATCCTCTTTTATAAAGGCTACTGTTACACAGAGGCTAACCTTAGCTACAGTGTTTTAACAGTCCATTTCCCATGGTATCACTATCCTCTTACATAATGGCTACTGTTACACAGAGACTAACCTTAGCTACAGTGTTGAAACAGTCCATTTCCCATGGTATCATTATCCTCCTACATAAAGGTTACAGTTACGCAAGGGTAACCTTAGCTACACTGTTGAAACAATCAGTTTCTCATGATATCCCTATCCTCTCAGATAAAGGTTAGAATTACAGAGTGGCTAGCATTGGCTACAGTGTTGATACAGTTCATTTCCCATGGTATCCCTATCCTCCTCCATAAGGGTACAGTTACACAGCGGCTACGATAACTGAAGTGTTGAAATGGTCCATTTCCCATACCATTACTTTCCTCTTACATAAAGGTTACAGTTATACGGGGCCTATCCTGAGCTTCAGTGTTGAAACACGCCATTTTTCACGGTATGCCTCTCCGCATACATATAGGTTACAATTACACAGCTGCTAGCATTAGCAACAGTGTTGAAATAGTCCATTTCCAATGGTGTCACTATCCTGTTATATAAAGGTTACAGTTACACAGAGGTTGGCCTTAGCTACATTGCTGAAATTGTCCATTTCCCATGGTATCCCTATCCTCTTAGATAAAGGTTAGAATTAAACAGGGCCTAGCATTAGCTACAGAGTTGATATAGTCCATTTCCCATGGTATCCCTTACCTCTTCCATAAAGGCTATTTTACACACAGGTTAACCATAGGTACAGTGTTGAAAAAGTCCATTTCACATGGTATCAGTATACTTTTACATAAAGGCTACTGTTACACAGAGGACAACCTTGGCTACAGTGTTGTAAAAGTCCATTTATCATGGTATCACTATACTTTTATATAAAGGCTAGTGTTACACAGAGGCTAACCTTAGCTGGAGTGTTTAAACGGTCCATTTCCCATGGTATCAGTATTGTCTTACATAAAGGTTACAGTAACACGGAGGATTACCTTAGCTACAGTGTTGTAACAGTCAATTTCCCATGTTATCACGATCCTTTTCTATAAAGGTTACAGTTACACAGAGGGTAACCTTAGCTACAGTGTTGAAACAGTCTATTTTCCATGTTATCACGATCCTTTTCTATACAGGTTACAGTTACACGGAAACTAAACTTAGCTACAGTGTTGTAACAGTCCATTTACCTTGGTATCACTATCCTCTTACATAAAGGCTACAGTTACACAGAGGCTTACCTTAACTACAGTGTTGTTACAGTCCATTTCCAATGCTATCACTATCCTCTTACATAAAGGCTACTGTTACACAAAGGCTAACCTTAGCTACAGTGTTTTAACAGTGCATTTCCCATGGTATCATTATCCTCTTACATAAAGGCTACTGTTACACAGACGCTAACCTTAGCTACAGTGTTGTTACAGTCCATTTCCCATGGTATCACTATCCTCTTACATAAAGGCCACTGTTACACAGAGGCTAACCTTAGCTACAGTGTTTAAACAGCCCATTTCTCATGGTATCACTGTCGTCTTCCATATAGGTTACAGTTACACAAGGGTAACCTTAGCTACACTGTTGAAACAGTCAATTTCCCATGGAATCCCTATCCTCTTAGATAAAGTTTAGAATTAAACAGGGGCAGGCGTTAGCTACAGTGTTGATACAGTCCATTTCCCATTGTATTCCTATCCTCTTCCATAAGGGTACAGTTACACAGCGGCTAGCGTTAACTACAGTGTTGAAATGGTCCATTTCCCATGCCATTACTTTCCTCTTACATAAAGGTTACAGTTATACAGGTCCTAGCCTTAGCTACAGTGTTGAAACACGCCATTTCCCATGGTGTCACTATGCTTTTATATAAAGGTTACAGTTACACAGAGGTTGGCCTTAGCTACAGGGTTAAAACAGTCCATTTTCCATGGTTTTGCCATCCTGTTACATAAACGTTACAGTAACATAGGGGCTGGCCTTAGCTACAGTGTTGTAACAGTCCATTTTCCAATGTATCACTATCCTCTTACATAAAGGCTACTGTTACACATAGGCCTACCTTAGTTACAATGTTGTTACCGTCCATTTCCCATGGTATCACTATCCTCTTACATAAAGGCTACTGTTACACAGTGGCTAACCCTAGTTACAGTGTTGTAACAGTCCATATCCCATGGTATCACTATCCTCTTACATAAAGCTACTGTTACACAGAGGCTAACCTGAGTTACAGTGTTGTAACAGTCCATTTCCCATTGTATCACTATCCTCTTACATAAAGCTACTGTTACACAGAGGCTTACCCTAGTTACAGTGTTGTAGCAGTCCATTTCCCATGGTTTCACTATCCTCTTACATAAAGCCACTGTTACACAGAGGCTAACCTTACTTATAGTGTTGTTTCCATCCATTCCCATGGTATCACTATCGTCTTACATAAAGGCTACTGTTACACAGAGGCTAACCCTAGTTACAGTGTTGTAACAGTCCATTTCCCATGGTATCACTATCCTCTTTCATAAAGGTTGCGGTCACACAGGGACTTATCTTGGCTACAGTGTATAAGTCGTCCATGTCCCATGGTATCCGTATCCTCTTACATAAAGGTTACACTTAAACTGGGCCTTACCTTAGCTACAGTGTTGTAACAGTCCGTTTGCTATGGTGGCCCTATCCTCTTACCTAAAGGCTGCAGTTGCACAGCGGCTAGCGTTAGGTACGGTGTCTAAACAGTCCAGTTGCCATGGTATTACTATCCAACTACAGTGTTGAAACAGTCCGTTTCCATGGTATCCAAATCCTCCTCCCCAAAGGTTACAGTTACACAGATGCTAACCTTAGCTACAGTGTCGTAAAATTCCAATTCCCATCTTATCACTGTCCTCTTACATGAAGGCTAAATTACACAGGGGCTACCCTTAGGTACAGTGTTGAAGCAGTCCTTTTTCCATGTTATCACTATCCTCTTACATAAAGGTCACAGTAACACTGAGGCTAACCTTTGCTACAGTGTTGAAACAGTCCAGTTCGCATGGTATCACTACCCAGCTACAGTGTTGAAACAGCTTGTTTTTCATGCTATCCCTATCCTCTTCCCTAAAGGTTACAGTTACACAGAGACTAGCCTTACCTTCAGTGTCGAAATACTCCATTTACCATGGTATCTCTATCCTCTTACATAAACGTTACAGTTACACAACGGCTAGGCTTAGCTACGGTGTTGAAACAGTCCATTTCCCATGGTATCTCTATCCTCTTAGATAAAGGTTACAATTACACAGCGGCTAGCGTTAGCTACAGTGTTGAAACGGTCCATTTCCTATGATGTCACTATCCTCTTACATAAAGGCTACTGTTACACAGAGGCTAACCTTAGCTACAGTGTTTTAACAGTCCATTTCCCATGGTATCACTATACTCTTACATAAAGGCTACTGTTACACCGAGGACAACCTTAGCTACAGTGTTGTAAAAGTCCATTTATCATGGTATCACTATCCTGTAACATAAAGGCTAGTGTTACACAGAGGCTAGCCTTAGCTAGAGTGTTTAAACCGTCCATTTCCCATGGTATCAGTATCCTCTTACATAAAGGTTACAGTAACACGGAGGCTTACCTTAGCTACAGTGTTGTAACAGTCAATTTCCCATGGTACTATTATCCTCTTACATAAATGTTACAGTTACACAGAGGCTAGCCTTAGGTACAGTGTTGAAACAGTCCAGTTCCCATGGCATCACTATCCAGCTACAGTGTTGAAAGAGTCCGTTTCCATGGTATCCAAATCCTCTTCCCTAAAGGTTACAGTTACACAGATGCTAACCTTAGCTACAGTGTCGTAACAGTCCAATTCCCATCTTATCACTGTCCTCTTACATAAAGGCTACTGTTACACTGAGGCTAACCTTGGCTACAGTGTTGAAACAGTCCAGTTCCCATGGTATCACTATCCTGCTACAGTCTTGAAACAGCTTGTTTTTCATGCTATCCCTATCCTCTTCCCTAAAGGTTACAGTTACACAGAGGCTAGCCTTACCTACGGTGTCGAAATACTCCATTTACAATGGTAACTCTATCCTCTTACATAAACGTTACAATTACACAACGGCTATGGTTAGCTACAGTGTTGAAACAGTCCATTTCTCATGGTATCTCTATCCTCTTAGATAAAGATTAGAATTATACAGGGGCTAGCATTAGCTACAGTGTTGATACAGTCCATTTCCCATGGTATCCGTATCCTCTTCCATAAAGGTTACAGTTACACAGCGGCTAGCGTTAGCTACAGTGTTGAAACGGTCCATTTCCCATGGTATCACTATCCTCTTACATAAAGACTACTGTTATAAAGAGGTTAACCTTAGGTACAGTGTTGAAACAGTCCATTTCACTTGGCATCACTATCCTCTTATCAAAAGGCTACTGTTACACATAAGCTAACCGTAATTACAGTGTTGTAACAGTCCATTTCCCACGGTATCACTATCCTCTTTAATAATGGTTTGTGGTCATACAGGGAATTATTTTAGCTACAGTGAAAAAACAGTCCATTTCCCATAGTATCCGTATACTTTTACATAAAGGTTACACTTACTCAGAGGCTCACCTTAGCTACAGTGTTGAAACTGTCCATCCACCATGTTATCTCTATCCCCTTACATAGAGGTTACACTTAACCAGGGCATTACCTTAGCTACAGTGTTGTAACAGTCCGTTTCCTATTGTAACCCTATCCTCTTACCTAAATGCTGCAGTTGCACAGCGGCTAGCCTTAGGCACAGTGTTGAATCAATCCGTTTCCCATGGTATCCAAATCCTCTTCCCTAAAGGTTACAGTTACACAGATGATAGCCTTACCTACATTGTTGAAACAGTTTAGTTCCCATCTTATCACTGTCCTCTTACATAAAGGCTACTGTTACACCGAGGACAACCTTAGCTACAGTGTTGTAACAGTCCCTTTATCATGGTATCACTATCCTGTTACATAAAGGCCAGTGTTACACAAAGGCTAACCTTAGCTAGAGTGTTAAGCGGTCCATTTCCCATGGTATCAGTATCCTCTTACACAAAGGTTACACTAACACGGAGGCTTACCTTAGCTACAGTGTTGTAACAGTCAATTTCCCATGGTATTATTATCCTCTTAGATAAATGTTATGGTTACACAGAGGCTAACCGTAGCTACAGTGTTGTAACAGTCAATTTCCCATGGTATTATTATCCTCTTACATAAATGTTACGGTTACACAGAGGCTAACCTTAGGTACAGTGTTTAAACAGTCTATTTCTCATGTTATCACGATCGTTTTCTATAAAGGTTACAGTTACACAGAAACTAACCTTAGCTACAGTGATGTAACATTCCATTTACCGTGGTATCACTATCCTCTTTTATAAGGGTTACAGTTACACACAGCTAGCCTTAGCTACATTGTTGTACCAATCCATTTCCCATGGTATCACTATTCTCTTACATAAAGATTACAGTTACACGGTGGCTAACCTTAGCTACAGTGTTTAAACAGTCCATTTCTCATGGTATCACTGTCGTCTTACATAAAGGTTACAGTTACACAAGGGTAACCTTAGCTACACTGTTGAAAAGTCAATTTCCCATGGTATCCCTATCCTCTTATATATAGGTTACAGTTACACAGAGGTTGGCCTTAACTACAGTGTTGAAACAGTCCATTTTCCATGGTATTGCCATCCTCTTACATAAGGTTTACAGTTACACAGGGTCTGGTCTTAGCTACAGTGTTGTAACAGTCCATTTTCCGTTGTATGACTATCCTCTTACATAAAGACTACTGTTGCACAGAGGCTAACCTTAATTACAGTGTTGTTACCGTCCAT
This sequence comes from Deroplatys truncata, assembly GCA_030765065.1. Taxonomy (NCBI): domain Eukaryota; kingdom Metazoa; phylum Arthropoda; class Insecta; order Mantodea; family Mantidae; genus Deroplatys; species Deroplatys truncata. Next base: position 5,091,365 of record CM060978.1, read on the forward strand.
TTCCCATGGTATCACTATCCTCTTACATAAAGGCTACTGGTACACAGAGGACAACCCTAGTTACAGTGTTGTAACAGTCCATTACCCATGGTATCACTATCCTGTTTCATAAAGTTTGCGGTCACACAGGGACTTATCTTGGCTACAGTGTAGAAACAGTCCATTTCCTATGATATCCGTATCCTCTTACATAAAGGCTACAGTTAAACAGGGCCTTACCTTAGCTACATTGTTGTAACCGTCCTTTTCCTATGGTGGCCCTATCCTCTTACCTAAAAGCTGCAGTTTCACAGCGGCTATCCTTAGCTACAGTGTTAAAACAGTCCAGTTCCCATGGTATCACTATCCAGCTACAGTGTTGAAACAGTTTGTTTCTCATGGTATCCCTATCCTCTTTCATAAAGGTTACAGTTACACAGCGGCTAGCGATAGATAGTGTTGAAACGGTCCATTTCCCATTGTGTCAATATCCTCTTTTATAAAGGCTACTGTTACACAGAGGCTAACCTTAGCTACAGTGTTTATCAGTCCATTTCCCATGGTATCACTATCCGCTTACATAAAGGCTACTGTAACACAGAGGCTAACCTTAGCTACAGTGTTGTTACAGTCCATTTCCCATGGTATCACTGTTCTCTTACATAAAGGCTACTGTAACACAGAAGCTAACCTTAGCTACAGTGTTGTAAGAGTCCATTACCCATGGTATCACTATCTTATATAAAGGCTACTGTTACACAGAGACTAACCTTAGCTACAGTGTTGAAACAGTCAATTTCCCATGGTATCATTATCCTCCTACATAAAGGTTACAGTTCCGCAAGGGTAACCTTAGCTACACTGTTGAAACAATCAGTTTCCCATTATATCCCTATCCTCTCAGATAAAGGTTAGAATTACAGAGGGGCTAGCATTAGCTACAGTGTTGAAACAGTCAATTTCCCATGGTATCATTATCCTCCTACATAAAGGTTACAGTTCCGCAAGGGTAACCTTAGCTACACTGTTGAAACAATCAGTTTCCCATTATATCCCTATCCTCTCAGATAAAGGTTAGAATTACAGAGGGGCTAGCATTAGCTACAGTGTTGAAACAGTCAATTTCCCATGGTATCATTATCCTCCTACATAAAGGTTACAGTTCCGCAAGGGTAACCTTAGCTACACTGTTGAAACAATCAGTTTCCCATTATATCCCTATCCTCTCAGATAAAGGTTAGAATTACAGAGGGGCTAGCATTGGCTACAGTGTTGATACAGTTCATTTCCCATGGTATCCCTATCCTCCTCCATAAGGGTACAGTTACACAGCGGCTACGATAACTGAAGTGTTGAAATGCTCCATTTCCCATACCATTACTTTCCTCTTACATAAAGTTTACAGTTATACGGGGCCTTAGCATCAGTGTTGAAACAGTCCATTTCCAATGGTATCACTATCCTGTTATATAAAGGTTACAGTTACGCAGAGGTTGGCCTTAGCTGCAGTGTTGAAACGGCCCATTTTCTATTGTATGACTATCCTCTTACATAAAGGTTACAGTTACACAAAGGCTAACCTTAGTTACAGTGTTGTAACAGTCCATTTCCCATGGTATCACTGTCGTCTTACATAAAGGTAGCGGTCACACAGGGTCTTATCTTGGCTACAGTGTAGAAGTCGTCCATTTCCCATGGTATCCGTATCCTCTTACATAAAGGATACACTTAAACTGGGCCTTACCTTAGCTACAGTGTTATAACAGTCCGTTTACTATTGTGGCCCTATCCTCTTACCTAAAAGCTGCAGTTGCACAGCGTCTAGCCTTAGGTACAGTGTTGAAACAGTCCGTTTCCATGGTATCCAAATCCTCCTCCCTAAAGGTTACAGTTACACAGATGCTAACCTTAGCTACAGTGTCGTAACAGTCCAATTCCCATCTTATCACTCTGCTCTTACATGAAGGCTACAGTTACACAGGGGCTACCCTTAGTTACAGTGTTGAAACAGTCCTTTTCCCATGTTATCACTATCCTCTTACATAAAGGTTACAGTAACACAGAGGCTAACCTTAGCTACAGTGTCGTAGCAGTCCTATTCCCATGTTGTCACTGTCCTCTTACATAAAGGCTACTGTTATACCGAGGCTAAACTTAGCTACAGTGTTGAAACACTCCAGTTCCCATGGTATCACTATCCAGCTACAGTGTTGAAGCAGCTTGTTTTTCATGCTATCCCTATCCTCTTCCCTAAAGGTTACAGTTACACAGAGGCTAGCCTTACCTACAGTGTCGAAATACTCCATTTACCATGGTATCTCTATCCTCTTACATAAACGTTACAGTTACACAACGGCTAGGCTTAGCTAAGGTGTTGAAACAGTCTATTTCCCATGGTATCCCTATCCTCTTCCATAAAGGTTACAGTTACACAGCGGCTAGCGTTAGCTAGTGTTGAAACGGTCCATTTCCCATGATGTCACTATCCTCTTACATAAAGGCTACTGTTACGCAGAGGCTAACCTTAGCTACAGTGTTTTAACAGTCCATTTCCCATGGTATCACTATCCTCTTACATAAAGGCTACTGTTACACAGAAGCTAACCTTAGCTACAGTGTTGTTACAGTCCATTTCCCATGGTATCACTATACTCTTACATAAAGGCTACTGTTACACGGAGGGCAACCTTAGCTACAGTGTTGTAAAAGTCCAGTTATCATGGTATCACTATCCTGTTACATAAAGGCTAGTGTTACACAGAGGCTAGCCTTAGCTAGAGTGTTTAAATGGTCCATTTCCCATGGTATCAATATCCTCTTACATAAAGGATACAGTAACACGGAGGCTTACCTTAGCTACAGTGTTGTAACAGTCAATTTCCCATGGTATTGTTATCCTCTTACATAAATGTTACAGTTACACAGAGGCTAACCGTAGGTTCAGTGTTGAAACAGTGTACTTCCCATGTTATCACGATCCTTTTCTATAAAGGTTACAGTTACACAGAAACTAAACTTAGCTACTGTGTTGTAACAGTCCATTTACCGTGGTATCACTATCCTCTTACATAAGGGTTACAGTTACACACAGGCTAACCTTAGTTACAGTGTTTTAACAGTCCATTTCCCGTGCTAACACTATCCTCTTACATAAAGGCTACTGTTACACAGAGGCTAACGTTAGCTACAGTGTTTTAACAGTGCATTTCCCATGGTATCATTATCCTCTTACAAAAGGCTACTGTTACACAGAGGCGTAAGCTTAGCTACAGTGTTGTTACAGTCCATTTCCCATGGTATCACTATCCTCTTACATAAAGGCCACTGTTACACACAGGCTAACCTTAGCTACAGTTTTGTAAGAGTCCATTTCCCATGGTATCACTATCTTACATAAAGGCTACTGTTACTCAGAGGCTAACCTTAGCTACAGTGTTTAAACAGTCCATTTCCCATGGTATCCCTATCCTCTTCCATAAGGGTACAGTTACACAGCGGCTAGCGTTAACTACAGTGTTGAAATGGTCCCTTTCCCATGCCATTACTTTCCTCTTACATAAAGGTTACCGTTATACAGGGCCTAGCCTTAGCTTCGGTGTTGAAACTGTCGATTTCCCATGGTATCGCTATCCTCTTACATAAAGATTACAGTTATGCAGGTCCTAGCCTTAGCTACAGTGTTGTAATAGTCCATTTTCCGTTGTATCACTATCCTCTTACATAAAGGCTACTGTTGCACAGAGGCTAACCTTAATTATAGTGTTGTTACCGCCCATTTCCCATGGTATCACTATCCTCTTACTTAAAGGCTACTGGTACAAAGAGGATAACCCTAGGTAAGTTGTTGAATCAGTTCATTTCACTGAGTATCACTATCCTCTTACATAAAGACTACTGTTACACAGAGGACAACCCTGTTATAGCGTTGTAACAGTCCATTTCCCATTGGTATCACTATACTCTTTCATAAAGGTTGCGGTCACACAGGGACCTATCTTGGCTACAGTGTAGAAACAGTCCATTTCCTATGATATCCGTATCCTCTTACATAAAGGTTACAGTTAAACAGGGCCTTACCTTACGTACAGTGTTGTAACCGTCCGTTTCCTATGGTAGCCCTATCCTCTTACCTAAAAGCTGCAGTTGCACAGCCGCTAACCTTAGCTACAGTGTTGAAACAGTCCAGTTCCCATGGTATCACTATCCAGCTACAGGGTTGAAACAGTTTGTTTCTCATGGTATCCCCATCCTCTTCCATAAAGGTTACAGTTACACAGCGTTTAGCGTTAGATACAGTGTTGAAACGGTCCATTTCCCATGGTGTCACTATCCTCTTACATAAAGGCTGCTGTTACACAAAGGCTAACCTTAGCTACAGTGTTTTAACAGTCCATTTCCAATGATATCACTATCCTCTTACATAAAGTCTAGTGTTACACAGAGGCTAACCTTAGCTACAGTGTTGTTACAGTCCATTTCCCATGGTATCACTATTCTCTTACATAAAGGCCACTGTTACGCAGAAGCTAACCTTGGCTACAGTGTTGTAAGAGTCCATTACCCATGGTATCACTATCTTACATAAAGGCTACTGTTACACAGAGACTAACCTTCGCTACAGTGTTTAAACAGTCCATTTCCCATGGTATCACTATCGTCTTACATAAAGGTTACAGTTACGCAAGGGTAACCTTAGCTACACTGTTTAAACAATCAGTTTCCCATGATATCCCTATCCTCTTAGATAAAGGTTAGAATTACAGTGGGCTAGCATTAGCTACAGTGTTGATACAGTTCATTTCCCATGATATCCCTATCCTCTTAGATAAAGGTTAGAATTACAGTGGGCTAGCATTAGCTACAGTGTTGATACAGTTCATTTCCCATGATATCCCTATCCTCTTAGATAAAGGTTAGAATTACAGTGGGCTAGCATTAGCTACAGTGTTGATACAGTTCATTTCCCATGATATCCCTATCCTGTTAGATAAAGGTTAGAATTACAGTGGGCTAGCATTACCTACAGTGTTGATACAGTTCATTTCCCATGATATCCCTATCCTCTTAGATAAAGGTTAGAATTACAGTGGGCTAGCATTAGCTACTGTGTTGATACAGTTCATTTCCCATGATATCCCTATCCTCTTAGATAAAGGTTAGAATTACAGTGGGCTAGCATTAGCTACAGTGTTGATACAGTTCATTTCCCATGATATCCCTATCCTCTTAGATAAAGGTTAGAATTACAGTGGGCTAGCATTAGCTACAGTGTTGATACAGTTCATTTCCCATGATATCCCTATCCTCTTAGATAAAGGTTAGAATTACAGTGGGCTAGCATTAGCTACAGTGTTGATACAGTTCATTTCCCATGATATCCCTATCCTCTTAGATAAAGGTTAGAATTACAGTGGGCTAGCATTAGCTACAGTGTTGATACAGTTCATTTCCCATGATATCCCTATCCTCTTAGATAAAGGTTAGAAGTACAGTGGGCTAGCATTAGCTACAGTGTTGTTACAGTCCATTTCCAATGATATCCCTATCCTTTTAGATAAAGGTTAGAATTACAGTGGGCTAGCATTAGCTACAGTGTTCATACAGTTCATTTCCCATGATATCCCTATCCTCTTAGATAAAGGTTAGAAGTACAGTGGGCTAGCATTAGCTACAGTGTTGTTACAGTCCATTTCCAATGATATCCCTATCCTTTTAGATAAAGGTTAGAATTACAGTGGGCTAGCATTAGCTACAGTGTTGATACAGTTCATTTCCCATGATATCCCTATCCTCTTAGATAAAGGTTAGAATTACAGTGGACTAGCATTAGCTACAGTGTTGTTACAGTCCATTTCCAATGATATCCCTATCCTTTTAGATAAAGGTTAGAATTACAGTGGGCTAGCATTAGCTACAGTGTTGATACAGTCCATTTCCAATGATATCCCTATCCTTTTAGATAAAGGTTAGAAGTACAGTGGGCTAGCATTAGCTACAGTGTTGTTACAGTCCATTTCCAATGATATCCCTATCCTTTTAGATAAAGGTTAGAATTACAGTGGGCTAGCATTAGCTACAGTGTTGATACAGTTCATTTCCCATGATATCCCTATCCTCTTAGATAAAGGTTAGAAGTACAGTGGGCTAGCATTAGCTACAGTGTTGTTACAGTCCATTTCCAATGATATCCCTATCCTTTTAGATAAAGGTTAGAATTACAGTGGGCTAGCATTAGCTACAGTGTTGATACAGTTCATTTCCCGTGGTATCCCTATCCTCTTAGATAAAGGTTAGAAGTACAGTGGGCTAGCATTAGCTACAGTGTTGTTACAGTCCATTTCCAATGATATCCCTATCATTTTAGATAAAGGTTAGAATTACAGTGGGCTAGCATTAGCTACAGTGTTGTTACAGTCCATTTCCAATGATATCCCTATCCTTTTAGATAAAGGTTAGAATTACAGTGGGCTAGCATTAGCTACAGTGTTGTTACAGTCCATTTCCAATGATATCCCTATCCTTTTAGATAAAGGTTAGAATTACAGTGGGCTAGCATTAGCTACAGTGTTGATACAGTTCATTTCCCATGATATCCCTATCCTCTTAGATAAAGGTTAGAATTACAGTGGGCTAGCATTAGCTACAGTGTTGAAACAGTCAATTTCCCATGGTATCATTATCCTCCTACATAAAGGTTACAGTTCCGCAAGGGTAACCTTAGCTACACTGTTGAAACAATCAGTTTCCCATTATATCCCTATCCTCTTAGATAAAGGTTAGAATTACAGTGGGCTAGCATTAGCTACAGTGTTGATACAGTTCATTTCCCATGATATCCCTATCCTCTTAGATAAAGGTTAGAAGTACAGTGGGCTAGCATTAGCTACAGTGTTGTTACAGTCCATTTCCAATGATATCCCTATCCTTTTAGATAAAGGTTAGAATTACAGTGGGCTAGCATTAGCTACAGTGTTGTTACAGTCCATTTCCAATGATATCCCTATCCTTTTAGATAAAGGTTAGAATTACAGTGGGCTAGCATTAGCTACAGTGTTGATACAGTTCATTTCCCATGATATCCCTATCCTCTTAGATAAAGGTTAGAAGTACAGTGGGCTAGCATTAGCTACAGTGTTGAAACAGTCAATTTCCTATTATATCCCTATCCTCTCAGATAAAGGTTAGAATTACAGTGGGCTAGCATTAGCTACAGTGTTGAAACAGTCAATTTCCCATTATATCCCTATCCTCTCAGATAAAGGTTAGAATTACAGAGGGGCTAGCATTAGCTACAGTGTTGATACAGTTCATTTCCCGTGGTATCCCTATCCTCTTAGATAAAGGTTAGAATTACAGTGGGCTAGCATTAGCTACAGTGTTGTTACAGTCCATTTCCAATGATATCCCTATCCTTTTAGATAAAGGTTAGAATTACAGTGGGCTAGCATTAGCTACAGTGTTGTTACAGTCCATTTCCAATGATATCCCTATCCTTTTAGATATAGGTTAGAATTACAGTGGGCTAGCATTAGCTGCAGTGTTGTTACAGTCCATTTCCAATGATATCCCTATCCTTTTAGATAAAGGTTAGAATTACAGTGGGCTAGCATTAGCTACAGTGTTGATACAGTTCATTTCCCATGATATCCCTATCCTCTTAGATAAAGGTTAGAAGTACAGTGGGCTAGCATTAGCTAGAGTGTTGAAACAGTCAATTTCCCATTATATCCCTAATTCTCTCAGATAAAGGTTAGAATTACAGTGGGCTAGCATTAGCTACAGTGTTGAAACAGTCAATTTCCCATTATATCCTATCCTCTCAGATAAAGGTTAGAATTACAGTGGGCTAGCATTAGCTACAGTGTTGAAACAGTCAATTTCCCATTATATCCCTATCCTCTCAGATAAAGGTTAGAATTACAGTGGGCTAGCATTAGCTACAGTGTTGAAACAGTCAATTTCCCATTATATCCCTATCCTCTCAGATAAAGGTTAGAATTACAGAGGGGCTAGCATTAGCTACAGTGTTGATACAGTTCATTTCCCATGGTATCCCTATCCTCTCAGATAAAGGTTAGAATTACAGAGGGGCTAGCATTAGCTACAGTGTTGATACAGTCCATTTCCCATGGTATCATTATCCTCCTACATAAAGGTTACAGTTCCGCAAGGGTAACCTTAGCTACACTGTTGAAACAATCAGTTTCCCATTATATCCCTATCCTCTCAGATAAAGGTTAGAATTACAGAGGGGCTAGCATTGGCTACAGTGTTGATACAGTTCATTTCCCATGGTATCCCTATCCTCCTCCATAAGGGTACAGTTACACAGCGGCTACGATAACTGAAGTGTTGAAATGGTCCATTTCCCATACCATTACTTTCCTCTTACATAAAGTTTACAGTTATACGGGGCCTTAGCATCAGTGTTGAAACAGTCCATTTCCAATGGTATCACTATCCTGTTATATAAAGGTTACAGTTACGCAGAGGTTGGCCTTAGCTGCAGTGTTGAAACGGCCCATTTTCTATTGTATGACTATCCTCTTACATAAAGGTTACAGTTACACAAAGGCTAACCTTAGCTACAGTGTTGTAAGAGTCCATTACCCATGGTATCACTATCTTATATAAAGGCTACTGTTACACAGAGACTAACCTTAGCTACAGTGTTTAAACAGTCCATTTCTCATGGTTTCACTGTCGTCTTACATAAAGGTTACAGTTACACTAGGGTAACCTTAGCTACACTGTTGAAAAGTCAATTTCCCATGGTATCCCTATCCTCCTAGATATAGGTTAGAATTAAACAGGGGCTAGCATTAGCTACAGTGTTGATACAGTCCATTTCCCATGGGATCCCTATTCTCTTCCATAAAGGCTACTGTTACACACAGGTTAACCTTAGGTAAAGTGTTGAAACAGTCCATTTCACATGGTATCACTATACTTTTACATAAAGGCTACTGTTACACAGAGGACAACCTTAGCTACAGTGTTGTAAAAGTCCATTTATCATGGTATCACTATCCTTTTACATAAAGGCTAGTGTTACACACAGGCTAACCTTAGCTAGAGTGTTTAAACGGTCCATTTCCCATGGTATCAGTATCCTCTTACATAAATGTTACAGTTACACAGAGGCTAACCTTAGGTACAGTGTTTTAACAGTGCATTTCCCATGGTATCATTATCCTCTTACATAAAGGCTACTGTTACACAGACCTTAACCTTAGCTACAGTGTTGTTACAGTCCATTTCCCATGGTATCACTATCCTCCTACATAAAGGCCACCGTTACACAGAGGCTAACCTTAGCTACAATGTTTAAACAGTCCATTTCTCATGGTATCACTGCCGTCTTCCATAAAGGTTACAGTTACACAAGGGTAACCTTACTACACTGTTGAAACAGTCAATTTTCCATGGTATCCCTGTCCTCTTAGATAAAGGTTAGAATTAAACAGGGGCTAGCATTAGCTATAGTGTTGATACTGTCCATTTCCCATGGTATCCCTATCCTCTTCCATAAGGGTACAGTTACACAGCGGCTAGCGTTAACTACAGTGTTGAAATAGTCCATTTCCCATGCCATTACTTTCCTCTTACATAAAGGTTACAGTTATACAGGTCCTAGTCTTAGCTACAGTGTTGCAACTGTCCATTTCCCATGGTATTGCTATCCTGTTACATAAAGGTTTCAGTTATACAGGGCCTAGCCTTAGCTATAGTGTTGAAACACGCCATTTCCCATAGAATCACTATCCTGTTATATAAAGGTTACAGTTACACAGAGGTTGGCCTTAGCTACAGGGTTAAAACAGTCCATTTTCCGTGGTATTGCCATCCTCTTACATAAGCGTTACAGTTACACAGGGACTGATCTTAGCTACAGTGTTGTAACAGTCCATTTTCCGTTGTATCACTATCCTCTTACATAAAGGCTACTGTTACACAGAAGCCTACCTTAGTTACAGTGTTGTTACCGTCCATTTCCCATGGTATCACTATCCTCTTACATAAAGGCTACTGTTACACAGAGGCTAACCCTAGTAACAGTGTTGTAACAGTCCATTTCCCATGGTATCCCTATCCTCTTATATAAAGCTACTGTTAGACAGAGGCTAACCTGAGTTACAGTGTTGTAACAGTCCATTTCCCATTGTATCACTATCCTCTTACATAAAGCTACTGTCACACAGAGGCTAACTTCAGTTACAGTGTTGTAACAGTCCATTTCCCATTGTATCACTATCTTCTTACATAAAGCTACTGTTACACAGAGGCTATCCGTAGTTACAGTGTTGTAACACTCCATTTCCCATGGTATCACTATCCTCTTACATAAAGCCACTGTTACACAGAGGCTAACCTTAGTTACAATGTTGTTACCATCCATTCCCATGGTATCACTATCCTCTTACATAAAGGCTACTGTTACACAGAGGCTAACCCTAGTTACAGTGTTGTAACAGTCCATTTCCCATGGTATCACTATCCTCTTTCATAAAGGTAGCGGTCACACAGGGTCTTATCTTGGCTACAGTGTAGAAGTCGTCCATTTCCCATGGTATCCGTATCCTCTTACATAAAGGATACACTTGAACTGGGCCTTACCTTAGCTACAGTGTTGTAACAGTCCGTTTACTATTGTGGCCCTATCCTCTTACCTAAAAGCTGCAGTTGCACAGCGTCTAGCCTTAGGTACAGTGTTGAAACAGTTCAGTTCCCATGGTATCACTATCCAGCTACAGTGTTGAAACAGTCGGTTTCCATGGTATACAAATCCTCCTCCCTAAAGGTTACAGTTACACAGATGCTAACCTTAGCTACAGTGTCGTAACAGTCCAATTCCCATCTTATCACTGTCCTCTTACATGAAGGCTACAGTTACACAGGGGCTACACTTAGGTACAGTGTTGAAACAGTCCTTTTCTCATGTGATCACTATCCTCTTACATAAAGGCTACTGTTACACTGAGGCTAACCTTAGCTACAGTGTTGAAACAGTCCAGTTCCCATGGTATCACTATCCCGCTACAGTGTTGAAACAGCTTGTTTTTCATGCTATCCCTATCCTCTTCCCTAAAGGTTACAGTTACACAGAGGCTAGCCTTACCTACAGTGTCGAAATACTCCATTTACCATGGTATCTCTATCCTCTTACATAAACGTTACAGTTACACAACGGCTAGGCTTAGCTACGGTGTTGAAACAGTCTATTTCCCATGGTATCCCTATCCTCTTCCATAAAGGTTACAGTTTCACAGCGGCTAGCGTGAGCTAGTGTTGAAACGGTCCATTTCCCATGATGTCACTATCCTCTTACATAAAGGCTACTGTTACGCAGAGGCTAACCTTAGCTACAGTGTTTTTGCAGTCCATTTCCCATGGTATCACTATCCTCTTATATAAAGGCTACTGTTACACAGAGGCTAACCTTAGCTACAGTGTTGTAACAGTCCATTTCCCATGGTATCACTATACTCTTACGTAAAGGCTACTGTTACACGGAGGGCAACCTTAGCTACAGTGTTGTAAAAGTCCATTTATCATGGTATCACTATCCTGTTGCATAAAGGCTAGTGTTACACAGAGGCTAGCCTTAGCTAGAGTGCTTAAATGGTCCATTTCCCATGGTATCAATATCCTCTTACATAAAGGATACAGTAACACGGAGGCTTACCTTAGCTACAGTGTTGTAACAGTCAATTTCCCATGGTATTATTATCCACTTACATAAGTGTTACAGTTACACAGAGGCTAACCGTAGGTTCAGTGTTGAAACAGTCTATTTCCCATGTTATCACGATCCTTTTCTATAAAGGTTACAGTTACACAGAAACTAACCTTAGCTACAGTGTTGTAACAGTCCATTTACCGTGGTATCACTGTCCTCTTACATAAGGGTTACAGTTACACACAGGCTAACCTTAGCTACAGTGTTTTAACAGTCCATTTCCCATGCTAACACTATCCTCTTACATAAAGGCTACTGTTACACAGAGGCTAACCTTAGCTACAGTGTTTTAACGGTGCATTTCCCATGGTATCATTATCCTCTTACATAAGGGCTACTGTTACACAGAGGCTAACCTTAGCTACAGTGTTGTTACAGTCCATTTCCCATGGTATCACTATCCTCTTACATAAAGGCCACTTTTACACAGAGGCTAACCTTAGCTACAGTGTTGTAAGAGTCCATTTTCCATGGTATCACTATCTTACATAAAGGCTACTGTTACTCAGAGGCTAACCTTAGCTACAGTGTTTAAACAGTCCATTTTCCATGGTATCCCTATCCTCCTCCATAAGGGTACAGTTACACAGCGGCTACGATAACTGAAGTGTTGAAATGCTCCATTTCCCATACCATTACTTTCCTCTTACATAAAGTTTACAGTTATACGGGGCCTTAGCATCAGTGTTGAAACAGTCCATTTCCAATGGTATCACTATCCTGTTATATAAAGGTTACAGTTACGCAGAGGTTGGCCTTAGCTGCAGTGTTGAAACGGCCCATTTTCTATTGTATGACTATCCTCTTACATAAAGGTTACAGTTACACAAAGGCTAACCTTAGTTACAGTGTTGTAACAGTCCATTTCCCATGGTATCACTGTCGTCTTACATAAAGGTAGCGGTCACACAGGGTCTTATCTTGGCTACAGTGTAGAAGTCGTCCATTTCCCATGGTATCCGTATCCTCTTACATAAAGGATACACTTAAACTGGGCCTTACCTTAGCTACAGTGTTATAACAGTCCGTTTACTATTGTGGCCCTATCCTCTTACCTAAAAGCTGCAGTTGCACAGCGTCTAGCCTTAGGTACAGTGTTGAAACAGTCCGTTTCCATGGTATCCAAATCCTCCTCCCTAAAGGTTACAGTTACACAGATGCTAACCTTAGCTACAGTGTCGTAACAGTCCAATTCCCATCTTATCACTCTGCTCTTACATGAAGGCTACAGTTACACAGGGGCTACCCTTAGTTACAGTGTTGAAACAGTCCTTTTCCCATGTTATCACTATCCTCTTACATAAAGGTTACAGTAACACAGAGGCTAACCTTAGCTACAGTGTCGTAGCAGTCCTATTCCCATGTTGTCACTGTCCTCTTACATAAAGGCTACTGTTATACCGAGGCTAAACTTAGCTACAGTGTTGAAACACTCCAGTTCCCATGGTATCACTATCCAGCTACAGTGTTGAAGCAGCTTGTTTTTCATGCTATCCCTATCCTCTTCCCTAAAGGTTACAGTTACACAGAGGCTAGCCTTACCTACAGTGTCGAAATACTCCATTTACCATGGTATCTCTATCCTCTTACATAAACGTTACAGTTACACAACGGCTAGGCTTAGCTAAGGTGTTGAAACAGTCTATTTCCCATGGTATCCCTATCCTCTTCCATAAAGGTTACAGTTACACAGCGGCTAGCGTTAGCTAGTGTTGAAACGGTCCATTTCCCATGATGTCACTATCCTCTTACATAAAGGCTACTGTTACGCAGAGGCTAACCTTAGCTACAGTGTTTTAACAGTCCATTTCCCATGGTATCACTATCCTCTTACATAAAGGCTACTGTTACACAGAAGCTAACCTTAGCTACAGTGTTGTTACAGTCCATTTCCCATGGTATCACTATACTCTTACATAAAGGCTACTGTTACACGGAGGGCAACCTTAGCTACAGTGTTGTAAAAGTCCAGTTATCATGGTATCACTATCCTGTTACATAAAGGCTAGTGTTACACAGAGGCTAGCCTTAGCTAGAGTGTTTAAATGGTCCATTTCCCATGGTATCAATATCCTCTTACATAAAGGATACAGTAACACGGAGGCTTACCTTAGCTACAGTGTTGTAACAGTCAATTTCCCATGGTATTGTTATCCTCTTACATAAATGTTACAGTTACACAGAGGCTAACCGTAGGTTCAGTGTTGAAACAGTGTACTTCCCATGTTATCACGATCCTTTTCTATAAAGGTTACAGTTACACAGAAACTAAACTTAGCTACTGTGTTGTAACAGTCCATTTACCGTGGTATCACTATCCTCTTACATAAGGGTTACAGTTACACACAGGCTAACCTTAGTTACAGTGTTTTAACAGTCCATTTCCCGTGCTAACACTATCCTCTTACATAAAGGCTACTGTTACACAGAGGCTAACGTTAGCTACAGTGTTTTAACAGTGCATTTCCCATGGTATCATTATCCTCTTACAAAAGGCTACTGTTACACAGAGGCGTAAGCTTAGCTACAGTGTTGTTACAGTCCATTTCCCATGGTATCACTATCCTCTTACATAAAGGCCACTGTTACACACAGGCTAACCTTAGCTACAGTTTTGTAAGAGTCCATTTCCCATGGTATCACTATCTTACATAAAGGCTACTGTTACTCAGAGGCTAACCTTAGCTACAGTGTTTAAACAGTCCATTTCCCATGGTATCCCTATCCTCTTCCATAAGGGTACAGTTACACAGCGGCTAGCGTTAACTACAGTGTTGAAATGGTCCCTTTCCCATGCCATTACTTTCCTCTTACATAAAGGTTACCGTTATACAGGGCCTAGCCTTAGCTTCGGTGTTGAAACTGTCGATTTCCCATGGTATCGCTATCCTCTTACATAAAGATTACAGTTATGCAGGTCCTAGCCTTAGCTACAGTGTTGTAATAGTCCATTTTCCGTTGTATCACTATCCTCTTACATAAAGGCTACTGTTGCACAGAGGCTAACCTTAATTATAGTGTTGTTACCGCCCATTTCCCATGGTATCACTATCCTCTTACTTAAAGGCTACTGGTACAAAGAGGATAACCCTAGGTAAGTTGTTGAATCAGTTCATTTCACTGAGTATCACTATCCTCTTACATAAAGACTACTGTTACACAGAGGACAACCCTGTTATAGCGTTGTAACAGTCCATTTCCCATTGGTATCACTATACTCTTTCATAAAGGTTGCGGTCACACAGGGACCTATCTTGGCTACAGTGTAGAAACAGTCCATTTCCTATGATATCCGTATCCTCTTACATAAAGGTTACAGTTAAACAGGGCCTTACCTTACGTACAGTGTTGTAACCGTCCGTTTCCTATGGTAGCCCTATCCTCTTACCTAAAAGCTGCAGTTGCACAGCCGCTAACCTTAGCTACAGTGTTGAAACAGTCCAGTTCCCATGGTATCACTATCCAGCTACAGGGTTGAAACAGTTTGTTTCTCATGGTATCCCCATCCTCTTCCATAAAGGTTACAGTTACACAGCGTTTAGCGTTAGATACAGTGTTGAAACGGTCCATTTCCCATGGTGTCACTATCCTCTTACATAAAGGCTGCTGTTACACAAAGGCTAACCTTAGCTACAGTGTTTTAACAGTCCATTTCCAATGATATCACTATCCTCTTACATAAAGTCTAGTGTTACACAGAGGCTAACCTTAGCTACAGTGTTGTTACAGTCCATTTCCCATGGTATCACTATTCTCTTACATAAAGGCCACTGTTACGCAGAAGCTAACCTTGGCTACAGTGTTGTAAGAGTCCATTACCCATGGTATCACTATCTTACATAAAGGCTACTGTTACACAGAGACTAACCTTCGCTACAGTGTTTAAACAGTCCATTTCCCATGGTATCACTATCGTCTTACATAAAGGTTACAGTTACGCAAGGGTAACCTTAGCTACACTGTTTAAACAATCAGTTTCCCATGATATCCCTATCCTCTTAGATAAAGGTTAGAATTACAGTGGGCTAGCATTAGCTACAGTGTTGATACAGTTCATTTCCCATGATATCCCTATCCTCTTAGATAAAGGTTAGAATTACAGTGGGCTAGCATTAGCTACAGTGTTGATACAGTTCATTTCCCATGATATCCCTATCCTCTTAGATAAAGGTTAGAATTACAGTGGGCTAGCATTAGCTACAGTGTTGATACAGTTCATTTCCCATGATATCCCTATCCTCTTAGATAAAGGTTAGAATTACAGTGGGCTAGCATTACCTACAGTGTTGATACAGTTCATTTCCCATGATATCCCTATCCTCTTAGATAAAGGTTAGAATTACAGTGGGCTAGCATTAGCTACTGTGTTGATACAGTTCATTTCCCATGATATCCCTATCCTCTTAGATAAAGGTTAGAATTACAGTGGGCTAGCATTAGCTACAGTGTTGATACAGTTCATTTCCCATGATATCCCTATCCTCTTAGATAAAGGTTAGAATTACAGTGGGCTAGCATTAGCTACAGTGTTGATACAGTTCATTTCCCATGATATCCCTATCCTCTTAGATAAAGGTTAGAATTACAGTGGGCTAGCATTAGCTACAGTGTTGATACAGTTCATTTCCCATGATATCCCTATCCTCTTAGATAAAGGTTAGAATTACAGTGGGCTAGCATTAGCTACAGTGTTGATACAGTTCATTTCCCATGATATCCCTATCCTCTTAGATAAAGGTTAGAAGTACAGTGGGCTAGCATTAGCTACAGTGTTGTTACAGTCCATTTCCAATGATATCCCTATCCTTTTAGATAAAGGTTAGAATTACAGTGGGCTAGCATTAGCTACAGTGTTCATACAGTTCATTTCCCATGATATCCCTATCCTCTTAGATAAAGGTTAGAAGTACAGTGGGCTAGCATTAGCTACAGTGTTGTTACAGTCCATTTCCAATGATATCCCTATCCTTTTAGATAAAGGTTAGAATTACAGTGGGCTAGCATTAGCTACAGTGTTGATACAGTTCATTTCCCATGATATCCCTATCCTCTTAGATAAAGGTTAGAATTACAGTGGACTAGCATTAGCTACAGTGTTGTTACAGTCCATTTCCAATGATATCCCTATCCTTTTAGATAAAGGTTAGAATTACAGTGGGCTAGCATTAGCTACAGTGTTGATACAGTCCATTTCCAATGATATCCCTATCCTTTTAGATAAAGGTTAGAAGTACAGTGGGCTAGCATTAGCTACAGTGTTGTTACAGTCCATTTCCAATGATATCCCTATCCTTTTAGATAAAGGTTAGAATTACAGTGGGCTAGCATTAGCTACAGTGTTGATACAGTTCATTTCCCATGATATCCCTATCCTCTTAGATAAAGGTTAGAAGTACAGTGGGCTAGCATTAGCTACAGTGTTGTTACAGTCCATTTCCAATGATATCCCTATCCTTTTAGATAAAGGTTAGAATTACAGTGGGCTAGCATTAGCTACAGTGTTGATACAGTTCATTTCCCATGATATCCCTATCCTCTTAGATAAAGGTTAGAATTACAGTGGGCTAGCATTAGCTACAGTGTTGAAACAGTCAATTTCCCATGGTATCATTATCCTCCTACATAAAGGTTACAGTTCCGCAAGGGTAACCTTAGCTACACTGTTGAAACAATCAGTTTCCCATTATATCCCTATCCTCTTAGATAAAGGTTAGAATTACAGTGGGCTAGCATTAGCTACAGTGTTGATACAGTTCATTTCCCATGATATCCCTATCCTCTTAGATAAAGGTTAGAAGTACAGTGGGCTAGCATTAGCTACAGTGTTGTTACAGTCCATTTCCAATGATATCCCTATCCTTTTAGATAAAGGTTAGAATTACAGTGGGCTAGCATTAGCTACAGTGTTGTTACAGTCCATTTCCAATGATATCCCTATCCTTTTAGATAAAGGTTAGAATTACAGTGGGCTAGCATTAGCTACAGTGTTGATACAGTTCATTTCCCATGATATCCCTATCCTCTTAGATAAAGGTTAGAAGTACAGTGGGCTAGCATTAGCTACAGTGTTGAAACAGTCAATTTCCTATTATATCCCTATCCTCTCAGATAAAGGTTAGAATTACAGTGGGCTAGCATTAGCTACAGTGTTGAAACAGTCAATTTCCCATTATATCCCTATCCTCTCAGATAAAGGTTAGAATTACAGAGGGGCTAGCATTAGCTACAGTGTTGATACAGTTCATTTCCCGTGGTATCCCTATCCTCTTAGATAAAGGTTAGAATTACAGTGGGCTAGCATTAGCTACAGTGTTGTTACAGTCCATTTCCAATGATATCCCTATCCTTTTAGATAAAGGTTAGAATTACAGTGGGCTAGCATTAGCTACAGTGTTGTTACAGTCCATTTCCAATGATATCCCTATCCTTTTAGATATAGGTTAGAATTACAGTGGGCTAGCATTAGCTGCAGTGTTGTTACAGTCCATTTCCAATGATATCCCTATCCTTTTAGATAAAGGTTAGAATTACAGTGGGCTAGCATTAGCTACAGTGTTGATACAGTTCATTTCCCATGATATCCCTATCCTCTTAGATAAAGGTTAGAAGTACAGTGGGCTAGCATTAGCTAGAGTGTTGAAACAGTCAATTTCCCATTATATCCCTATTCTCTCAGATAAAGGTTAGAATTACAGTGGGCTAGCATTAGCTACAGTGTTGAAACAGTCAATTTCCCATTATATCCCTATCCTCTCAGATAAAGGTTAGAATTACAGTGGGCTAGCATTAGCTACAGTGTTGAAACAGTCAATTTCCCATTATATCCCTATCCTCTCAGATAAAGGTTAGAATTACAGTGGGCTAGCATTAGCTACAGTGTTGAAACAGTCAATTTCCCATTATATCCCTATCCTCTCAGATAAAGGTTAGAATTACAGAGGGGCTAGCATTAGCTACAGTGTTGATACAGTTCATTTCCCATGGTATCCCTATCCTCTCAGATAAAGGTTAGAATTACAGAGGGGCTAGCATTAGCTACAGTGTTGATACAGTCCATTTCCCATGGTATCATTATCCTCCTACATAAAGGTTACAGTTCCGCAAGGGTAACCTTAGCTACACTGTTGAAACAATCAGTTTCCCATTATATCCCTATCCTCTCAGATAAAGGTTAGAATTACAGAGGGGCTAGCATTGGCTACAGTGTTGATACAGTTCATTTCCCATGGTATCCCTATCCTCCTCCATAAGGGTACAGTTACACAGCGGCTACGATAACTGAAGTGTTGAAATGGTCCATTTCCCATACCATTACTTTCCTCTTACATAAAGTTTACAGTTATACGGGGCCTTAGCATCAGTGTTGAAACAGTCCATTTCCAATGGTATCACTATCCTGTTATATAAAGGTTACAGTTACGCAGAGGTTGGCCTTAGCTGCAGTGTTGAAACGGCCCATTTTCTATTGTATGACTATCCTCTTACATAAAGGTTACAGTTACACAAAGGCTAACCTTAGCTACAGTGTTGTAAGAGTCCATTACCCATGGTATCACTATCTTATATAAAGGCTACTGTTACACAGAGACTAACCTTAGCTACAGTGTTTAAACAGTCCATTTCTCATGGTTTCACTGTCGTCTTACATAAAGGTTACAGTTACACTAGGGTAACCTTAGCTACACTGTTGAAAAGTCAATTTCCCATGGTATCCCTATCCTCCTAGATATAGGTTAGAATTAAACAGGGGCTAGCATTAGCTACAGTGTTGATACAGTCCATTTCCCATGGGATCCCTATTCTCTTCCATAAAGGCTACTGTTACACACAGGTTAACCTTAGGTAAAGTGTTGAAACAGTCCATTTCACATGGTATCACTATACTTTTACATAAAGGCTACTGTTACACAGAGGACAACCTTAGCTACAGTGTTGTAAAAGTCCATTTATCATGGTATCACTATCCTTTTACATAAAGGCTAGTGTTACACACAGGCTAACCTTAGCTAGAGTGTTTAAACGGTCCATTTCCCATGGTATCAGTATCCTCTTACATAAATGTTACAGTTACACAGAGGCTAACCTTAGGTACAGTGTTTTAACAGTGCATTTCCCATGGTATCATTATCCTCTTACATAAAGGCTACTGTTACACAGACCTTAACCTTAGCTACAGTGTTGTTACAGTCCATTTCCCATGGTATCACTATCCTCCTACATAAAGGCCACCGTTACACAGAGGCTAACCTTAGCTACAATGTTTAAACAGTCCATTTCTCATGGTATCACTGCCGTCTTCCATAAAGGTTACAGTTACACAAGGGTAACCTTACTACACTGTTGAAACAGTCAATTTTCCATGGTATCCCTGTCCTCTTAGATAAAGGTTAGAATTAAACAGGGGCTAGCATTAGCTATAGTGTTGATACTGTCCATTTCCCATGGTATCCCTATCCTCTTCCATAAGGGTACAGTTACACAGCGGCTAGCGTTAACTACAGTGTTGAAATAGTCCATTTCCCATGCCATTACTTTCCTCTTACATAAAGGTTACAGTTATACAGGTCCTAGTCTTAGCTACAGTGTTGCAACTGTCCATTTCCCATGGTATTGCTATCCTGTTACATAAAGGTTTCAGTTATACAGGGCCTAGCCTTAGCTATAGTGTTGAAACACGCCATTTCCCATAGAATCACTATCCTGTTATATAAAGGTTACAGTTACACAGAGGTTGGCCTTAGCTACAGGGTTAAAACAGTCCATTTTCCGTGGTATTGCCATCCTCTTACATAAGCGTTACAGTTACACAGGGACTGATCTTAGCTACAGTGTTGTAACAGTCCATTTTCCGTTGTATCACTATCCTCTTACATAAAGGCTACTGTTACACAGAAGCCTACCTTAGTTACAGTGTTGTTACCGTCCATTTCCCATGGTATCACTATCCTCTTACATAAAGGCTACTGTTACACAGAGGCTAACCCTAGTAACAGTGTTGTAACAGTCCATTTCCCATGGTATCCCTATCCTCTTATATAAAGCTACTGTTAGACAGAGGCTAACCTGAGTTACAGTGTTGTAACAGTCCATTTCCCATTGTATCACTATCCTCTTACATAAAGCTACTGTCACACAGAGGCTAACTTCAGTTACAGTGTTGTAACAGTCCATTTCCCATTGTATCACTATCTTCTTACATAAAGCTACTGTTACACAGAGGCTATCCGTAGTTACAGTGTTGTAACACTCCATTTCCCATGGTATCACTATCCTCTTACATAAAGCCACTGTTACACAGAGGCTAACCTTAGTTACAATGTTGTTACCATCCATTCCCATGGTATCACTATCCTCTTACATAAAGGCTACTGTTACACAGAGGCTAACCCTAGTTACAGTGTTGTAACAGTCCATTTCCCATGGTATCACTATCCTCTTTCATAAAGGTAGCGGTCACACAGGGTCTTATCTTGGCTACAGTGTAGAAGTCGTCCATTTCCCATGGTATCCGTATCCTCTTACATAAAGGATACACTTGAACTGGGCCTTACCTTAGCTACAGTGTTGTAACAGTCCGTTTACTATTGTGGCCCTATCCTCTTACCTAAAAGCTGCAGTTGCACAGCGTCTAGCCTTAGGTACAGTGTTGAAACAGTTCAGTTCCCATGGTATCACTATCCAGCTACAGTGTTGAAACAGTCGGTTTCCATGGTATACAAATCCTCCTCCCTAAAGGTTACAGTTACACAGATGCTAACCTTAGCTACAGTGTCGTAACAGTCCAATTCCCATCTTATCACTGTCCTCTTACATGAAGGCTACAGTTACACAGGGGCTACACTTAGGTACAGTGTTGAAACAGTCCTTTTCTCATGTTATCACTATCCTCTTACATAAAGGCTACTGTTACACTGAGGCTAACCTTAGCTACAGTGTTGAAACAGTCCAGTTCCCATGGTATCACTATCCCGCTACAGTGTTGAAACAGCTTGTTTTTCATGCTATCCCTATCCTCTTCCCTAAAGGTTACAGTTACACAGAGGCTAGCCTTACCTACAGTGTCGAAATACTCCATTTACCATGGTATCTCTATCCTCTTACATAAACGTTACAGTTACACAACGGCTAGGCTTAGCTACGGTGTTGAAACAGTCTATTTCCCATGGTATCCCTATCCTCTTCCATAAAGGTTACAGTTTCACAGCGGCTAGCGTGAGCTAGTGTTGAAACGGTCCATTTCCCATGATGTCACTATCCTCTTACATAAAGGCTACTGTTACGCAGAGGCTAACCTTAGCTACAGTGTTTTTGCAGTCCATTTCCCATGGTATCACTATCCTCTTATATAAAGGCTACTGTTACACAGAGGCTAACCTTAGCTACAGTGTTGTAACAGTCCATTTCCCATGGTATCACTATACTCTTACGTAAAGGCTACTGTTACACGGAGGGCAACCTTAGCTACAGTGTTGTAAAAGTCCATTTATCATGGTATCACTATCCTGTTGCATAAAGGCTAGTGTTACACAGAGGCTAGCCTTAGCTAGAGTGCTTAAATGGTCCATTTCCCATGGTATCAATATCCTCTTACATAAAGGATACAGTAACACGGAGGCTTACCTTAGCTACAGTGTTGTAACAGTCAATTTCCCATGGTATTATTATCCACTTACATAAGTGTTACAGTTACACAGAGGCTAACCGTAGGTTCAGTGTTGAAACAGTCTATTTCCCATGTTATCACGATCCTTTTCTATAAAGGTTACAGTTACACAGAAACTAACCTTAGCTACAGTGTTGTAACAGTCCATTTACCGTGGTATCACTGTCCTCTTACATAAGGGTTACAGTTACACACAGGCTAACCTTAGCTACAGTGTTTTAACAGTCCATTTCCCATGCTAACACTATCCTCTTACATAAAGGCTACTGTTACACAGAGGCTAACCTTAGCTACAGTGTTTTAACGGTGCATTTCCCATGGTATCATTATCCTCTTACATAAGGGCTACTGTTACACAGAGGCTAACCTTAGCTACAGTGTTGTTACAGTCCATTTCCCATGGTATCACTATCCTCTTACATAAAGGCCACTTTTACACAGAGGCTAACCTTAGCTACAGTGTTGTAAGAGTCCATTTTCCATGGTATCACTATCTTACATAAAGGCTACTGTTACTCAGAGGCTAACCTTAGCTACAGTGTTTAAACAGTCCATTTCCCATGGTATCCCTATCCTCTTCCATAAGGGTACAGTTACACATTGGCTAGCGTTAACTACAGTGTTGGAATGGTCCATTTCCCATGCCATTACTTTCCTCTTAAATAAAGGTTACAGTTATACAGGGCCGAGCCTTAGCTTCGGTGTTGAAACTGTCCAATTGCCATGGTATCGCTATCCTCTTACATAAAGGTTACAGTTATACAGGTCCTAGCCTTAGCTACAATGTTGAAACAGTCCATTTTCCATGGTATCACTATCCTGTTATATAAAGGTTACAGTTACACAGAGGTTGGCCTTAACTACACTATTGAAACAGTCCATTTTCCATGGTATTGCCATCCTCTTACATAAGGGTTACAGTTACACAGGGTCTGGCCTTAGCTACAGTGTTGTAACAGTCCATTTTCCGTTGTATCACTATCCTCTTACATAAACGCTACTGTTGCACAGAGGCTAACCTTAATTACAGTGTTGTAACCCTCCATTTCCCATGGTATCACTATCCTCTTACATAAAGGCCACTGGTACAAAGAGGTTAACCTTAGGTAAGGTGTTGAAACAGTCCATTTCACTTGGTATCACTATCCTCTTACATAAAGGGTACTGGTACAAAGAGGTTAACCTTAGGTAAGGTGTGAAACAGTCCATTTCACTTGGTATCACTATCCTCTTACATAAAGGGTACTATTACACAGAGGACAACCCTAGTTTCAGTGTTGTAACACTCCATTTCCCATGGTATCACTATCGTCTTTCATAAAGGTGCGGTCACACAGGGACTTATTTTGGCTACAGTGTAGAAACAGTCCATTTCCTATGAATTCAGTATCCTCTTACATTAAGGTTACAGTTAAACAGGGCCTTACCTTAGCTACAGTGTTGTAACGGTCCGTTTCCTATGGTAGCCCTATCCTCTTACCTAAAAGCTGCAGTTGCACAGAGGTTAGGTACACTGTTGAAACCGTCCATTTCCCATGGTATCACTATCCTCCTACATAAAGGCCACCGTTACACAGAGGCTAACCTTAGCTACAATGTTTAAACAGTCCATTTCTCATGGTATCACTGCCGTCTTCCATAAAGGTTACAGTTACACAAGGGTAACCTTACTACACTGTTGAAACAGTCAATTTTCCATGGTATCCCTGTCCTCTTAGTAAAAGGTTAGAATTAAACAGGGGCTAGCATTAGCTATAGTGTTGATACTGTCCATTTCCCATGGTATCCCTATCCTCTTCCATAAGGGTACAGTTACACAGCGGCTAGCGTTAACTACAGTGTTGAAATGGTCCATTTCCCATGCCATTACTTTCCTCTTACATAAAGGTTACAGTTATACAGGTCCTAGTCTTAGCTACAGTGTTGCAACTGTCCATTTCCCATTGTATTGCTATCCTGTTACATAAAGGTTTCAGTTATACAGGGCCTAGCCTTAGCTATAGTGTTGAAACACGCCATTTCCCATAGAATCACTATCCTGTTATATAAAGGTTACAGTTACACAGAGGTTGGCCTTAGCTACAGGGTTAAAACAGTCCATTTTCCGTGGTATTGCCATCCTCTTACATAAGCGTTACAGTTACACAGGGACTGATCTTAGCTACAGTGTTGTAACAGTCCATTTTCCGTTGTATCACTATCCTCTTACATAAAGGCTACTGTTACACAGAAGCCTACCTTAGTTACAGTGTTGTTACCGTCCATTTCCCATGGTATCACTATCCTCTTACATAAAGGCTACTGTTACACAGAGGCTAACCCTAGTAACAGTGTTGTAACAGTCCATTTCCCATGGTATCCCTATCCTCTTATATAAAGCTACTGTTAGACAGAGGCTAACCTGAGTTACAGTGTTGTAACAGTCCATTTCCCATTGTATCACTATCCTCTTACATAAAGCTACTGTCACACAGAGGCTAACTTCAGTTACAGTGTTGTAACAGTCCATTTCCCATTGTATCACTATCTTCTTACATAAAGCTACTGTTACACAGAGGCTATCCGTAGTTACAGTGTTGTAACACTCCATTTCCCATGGTATCACTATCCTCTTACATAAAGCCACTGTTACACAGAGGCTAACCTTAGTTACAATGTTGTTACCATCCATTCCCATGGTATCACTATCCTCTTACATAAAGGCTACTGTTACACAGAGGCTAACCCTAGTTACAGTGTTGTAACAGTCCATTTCCGATGGTATCACTATCCTCTTTCATAAAGGTAGCGGTCACACAGGTTCTTATCTTGGCTACAGTGTAGAAGTCGTCCATTTCCCATGGTATCCGTATCCTCTTACATAAAGGATACACTTAAACTGGGCCTTACCTTAGCTACAGTGTTGTAACAGTCCGTTTACTATTGTGGCCCTATCCTCTTACCTAAAAGCTGCAGTTGCACAGCGTCTAGCCTTAGGTACAGTGTTGAAACAGTTCAGTTCCCATGGTATCACTATCCAGCTACAGTGTTGAAACAGTCGGTTTCCATGGTTACCAAATCCTCCTCCCTAAAGGTTACAGTTACACAGATGCTAACCTTAGCTACAGTGTCGTAACAGTCCAATTCCCATCTTATCACTGTCCTCTTACATGAAGGCTACAGTTACACAGGGGCTACACTTAGGTACAGTGTTGAAACAGTCCTTTTCTCATGTTATCACTATCCTCTTACATAAAGGCTACTGTTACACTGAGGCTAACCTTAGCTACAGTGTTGAAACAGTCCAGTTCCCATGGTATCACTATCCCGCTACAGTGTTGAAACAGCTTGTTTTTCATGCTATCCCTATCCTCTTCCCTAAAGGTTACAGTTACACAGAGGCTAGCCTTACCTACAGTGTCGAAATACTCCATTTACCATGGTATCTCTATCCTCTTACATAAACGTTACAGTTACACAACGGCTAGGCTTAGCTACGGTGTTGAAACAGTCTATTTCCCATGGTATCCCTATCCTCTTCCATAAAGGTTACAGTTTCACAGCGGCTAGCGTGAGCTAGTGTTGAAACGGTCCATTTCCCATGATGTCACTATCCTCTTACATAAAGGCTACTGTTACGCAGAGGCTAACCTTAGCTACAGTGTTTTAGCAGTCCATTTCCCATGGTATCACTATCCCCTTACATAAAGGCTACTGTTACACAGAGGCTAACCTTAGCTACAGTGTTGTAACAGTCCATTTCCCATGGTATCACTATACTCTTACGTAAAGGCTACTGTTACACGGAGGGCAACCTTAGCTACAGTGTTGTAAAAGTCCATTTATCATGGTATCACTATCCTGTTGCATAAAGGCTAGTGTTACACAGAGGCTAGCCTTAGCTAGAGTGTTTAAATGGTCCATTTCCCATGGTATCAATATCCTCTTACATAAAGGATACAGTAACACGGAGGCTTACCTTAGCTACAGTGTTGTAACAGTCAATTTCCCATGGTATTATTATCCACTTACATAAGTGTTACAGTTACACAGAGGCTAACCGTAGGTTCAGTGTTGAAACAGTCTATTTCCCATGTTATCACGATCCTTTTCTATAAAGGTTACAGTTACACAGAAACTAACCTTAGCTACAGTGTTGTAACAGTCCATTTACCGTGGTATCACTATCCTCTTACATAAGGGTTACAGTTACACACAGGCTAACCTTAGCTACAGTGTTTTAACAGTCCATTTCCCATGCTAACACTATCCTCTTACATAAAGGCTACTGTTACACAGAGGCTAACCTTAGCTACAGTGTTTTAACGGTGCATTTCCCATGGTATCATTATCCTCTTACATAAGGGCTACTGTTACACAGAGGCTAACCTTAGCTACAGTGTTGTTACAGTCCATTTCCCATGGTATCACTATCCTCTTACATAAAGGCCACTTTTACACAGAGGCTAACCTTAGCTACAGTGTTGTAAGAGTCCATTTTCCATGGTATCACTATCTTACATAAAGGCTACTGTTACTCAGAGGCTAACCTTAGCTACAGTGTTTAAACAGTCCATTTCCCATGGTATCCCTATCCTCTTCCATAAGGGTACAGTTACACATTGGCTAGCGTTAACTACAGTGTTGGAATGGTCCATTTCCCATGCCATTACTTTCCTCTTAAATAAAGGTTACAGTTATACAGGGCCTAGCCTTAGCTTCGGTGTTGAAACTGTCCAATTGCCATGGTATCGCTATCCTCTTACATAAAGGTTACAGTTATACAGGTCCTATCCTTAGCTACAGTGTTGAAACAGTCCATTTTCCATGGTATCACTATCCTGTTATATAAAGGTTACAGTTACACAGAGGTTGGCCTTAACTACACTATTGAAACAGTCCATTTTCCATGGTATTGCCATCCTCTTACATAAGGGTTACAGTTACACAGGGTCTGGCCTTAGCTACAGTGTTGTAACAGTCCATTTTCCGTTGTATCACTATCCTCTTACATAAACGCTACTGTTGCACAGAGGCTAACCTTAATTACAGTGTTGTAACCCTCCATTTCCCATGGTATCACTATCCTCTTACATAAAGGCTACTGGTACAAAGAGGTTAACCTTAGGTAAGGTGTTGAAACAGTCCATTTCACTTGGTATCACTATCCTCTTACATAAAGGGTACTGGTACAAAGAGGTTAACCTTAGGTAAGGTGTGAAACAGTCCATTTCACTTGGTATCACTATCCTCTTACATAAAGGGTACTATTACACAGAGGACAACCCTAGTTTCAGTGTTGTAACAGTCCATTTCCCATGGTATCACTATCGTCTTTCATAAAGGTGCGGTCACACAGGGACTTATTTTGGCTACAGTGTAGAAACAGTCCATTTCCTATGAATTCAGTATCCTCTTACATTAAGGTTACAGTTAAACAGGGCCTTACCTTAGCTACAGTGTTGTAACCGTCCGTTTCCTATGGTAGCCCTATCCTCTTACCTAAAAGCTGCAGTTGCACAGAGGTTAGGTACACTGTTGAAACCGTCCAGTTTCCATGGTATCATTATCCAGCTACAGTGTTGAAACAGTCCGGTTCCCATGGTATCCAAATCCTCTTCCCTAAAGGTTACAGTTACACAGAGCCTAATCTTAGCTACAGTGTCTTAACAGTCCAATTCCCGTGTTGTCACTGTCCTCTTACATAAAGGCTACTGTTACACACAGGCTAACCTTAGCTACAGTTTTGAAACAGTCCAGTTCCCATGGTATCACTATCCAGCTACAGTGTTCAAACAGTTTGTTTCTCATGGTATCCCTATCCTCTTCCATAAAGGTTACAGTTACACAGCGGCTAGCGTTAGCTACAGTGTGTAAACGGTCCATTTCCCATGCGATTACTTTCCTCTAACTTAAAGGTTACGGTTATGCGGGCCTAGCATTAGTTGTAGTGTTGAAACTGTCCATTTCTCATGGTATCGCTATCCTCTTACATAAAGGTTTCATTTATACAGGGCCTAGCCTTAGCTACAGAGTTGAAACAGGCCATTTCCCATGGTATCCTTCTCCTCATACATAAAGATTACAATTACACAGCGGCTAGCCTGAGCTACAGTGTTGAAACAGTCCGTTTCCCATGGTATCCGTATCCTCTTACATAAAGGTTACACTTACACAGGGCCTTACCTTAGCTACAGTGTTGTACTAGTCCGTTTCCTATGGTAGCCCTATCCTCTTACATAAAAGCTGCAGTTGCACAACGGCTAGCCTTATGTACAGTTTTGAAACAGTCCATTGTCCATGGTAGCTCTATCCTCTTACATAAAGGTTACAGTTACACAGCGGCTAGCCTTAGCTACAGTGTTGATACAGTCCATTGACCATGGTGTCCCTATCCTCTTACATAAAGGTTAGAGTTACACAGCGGTTAGTCTTAGTTACAATGTTGAAACAGGCGATTTCTCGTAGTAAGTGCTATCTTTCTCCACAAAGAATCCATTCACACAGACTTGGACTTAGTCACAGTGTTGAAGCTGTCCATTTCTCGTAGTAATTCTATTGTTCTCCACAAAGAATCCATTCACACAGACCTGGACTTAGTCACAGTGCTGAAACTGTCCATTTCTCGTAGATATTCCTATTGTTCTCCACAAAGAATCCATTCACACAGACCTGGACTTAGTCACAGAGCTGAAACTGTCCATTTCTCGTCGTTATTCCTATTGTTCTCCACAAAGAATCCATTCACACAGACCTGGACTTAGTCACAGTGCTGAGACTTGTCCATTTCTTGTAGTAATTCCTGTCCCTCTCTACAAAGAATCCATTCACACAGACCTAGACTTAGTCACAGTGCTGATACTGCCCATTTCTCGTAGTAATTCCTGTCCCTCTCCACAAAGAATCCATTCACACAGACCTATACTTAGTCACAGTGCTGAAACTGTCCATTTCTCGTAGTAATTCAAGTCCCTCTCCACAAAGAATCCATTCACACAGACGTGGACTTTGTCACTGTGTCAAACTCTCCATTTCTGGTAGTGATTTCTGTCCCTCTCCACAAGGAATCCATTCACACAGACCTGGACTTAGTCACAGTGCTGAAACTGTCCATTTCTCGTAGTTATTCCTATTGTTCTCCACAAAGAATCCATTCACACAGACCTGGAGTTAGTCACTGTGTCAATCTGTCCATTTCTCGTAGTAATTTCTGTCTCTCTCCACAAAGAATCCATTCACACAGACCTGGAGTTAGTCACTGTGTCAAACTGTCCATTTCTCGTAGTAATTTCTGTCGCTCTCCACAAAGAATCCATTCACACAGACCTGGAGTTAGTCACTGTGTCAAACTGTCCATTTCTCGTAGTAATTTCTGTCGCTCTCCACAAAGAATCCATTCACACAGACCTGGACTTAGGCACTGTGTCAAACTGTCCATATCTCGTAGTAATTCCTGTCCCTCTCTACAAAGAATCCATTCACCCAGACCTGGACTTAATCACAGTGCTGAAACTGTTCATTTCTCGTAGTTATTCCTGACCCTCTCTACAAAGAATCCATTCACACAGACCTGGACTTAGGCACTGTGTCAAACTGTCCATATCTCGTAGTAATTCCTGACCCTCTCTACAAAGAATCCATTCACATAGACCTGGAGTTAGTCACTGTGTCAAACTGTCCATATCTCGTAGTAATTCCTGACCCTCTCTACAAAGAATCCATTCACATAGACCTGGACTTAGGCACTGTGTCAAACTGTCCATATCTCGTAGTAATTCCTGACCCTCTCTACAAAGAATCCATTCACACAGACCTGGACTTAATCACAGTGCTGAAACTGTTCATTTCTCGTAGTTATTCCTGACCCTCTCTACAAAGAATCCATTCACACAGACCTGGAATTAGTCACAGTGCTGAAACTGTCCATTTCTCGTAGTTATTACTATTGTTCTCCACAAAGAATCCATTCACATAGACCTGGAGTTAGTCACTGTGTCAAACTGTCCATTTCTGGTAGTAATTCCTGTTGCTCTCCACAAAGAATCCATTCACACAGACCTGGACTTAGTCACAGTGCTGAAACTGTCCATTTCTCGTAGTTATTCCTATTGTTCTCCACAAAGAATCCATTCACACAGACCTGGACTTAGTCACTGTGTCAAACTGTGCATTTGTGATATAGTTTATATCCTTGTGCATATAGACTCCATTTACTCGGGTTATCCTTGGTGATAGTATTGAAACTGGCTATATCTCACTGTAATTTCTATCATTCTCCACAAAGGCTGAAGTCATGCTAAGTGATTGGTTTGGTTTTTTGAGGAAATATTAAATTTGCATTGTCATGTACTCTTCTGCAAGTTGCATTATAGATCTGTGTGTTTTGTTGTAGGCATCACTTGAAGTTCGCCAAGCTGGTCGACGGACATTAAGCACTTTATCAGGTGTCAACATGGGTGGCTCGTCGTTAACAATACTTCATTATAATGATGTGTACAACATCGAGTCACGGGTGAATGAACCTGTTGGTGGAGCTGCCAGATTCTGTACAGCAATAAAATCATTGTCTCATTTAAATCCCCTTGTTTTGTTCAGTGGAGACATCTTCTCTCCGAGCATGTGTGAGTAACTTGTATGTACTGCTGGTGTTGCTGTGAACCCGTGATATGTAAGTAACGTGTTTGTGTTCTTCTGTTTGCAGTGAGCTCGTTTACAAAAGGAGAACAAATGATTCCAGTCCTCAATGAATGTGGTACTCACTGTGCTGTGTTTGGAAACCACGACTTCGGTAATTCAAGCTTATGTTTTACTGTCTCATATCTTTAATTTTCCATTTTAGTAACCAGGAAACCAACAGAAGAAGTCTGATGGTTTACGTTCACATTACTTTCGGTACAATGTTCTTACAAAACCTTATTCTTCTGTCTACGTGTTAAAAGACAGCAGGGGCTTTGTGTATTAATTTTGGACAGCTCTGGAAATGGAAACTAGCATCTAAAGGATAGAAAAATACCCACTATTGTCATTGTGACCCAAGGTTATCAGGGCGTCGGTCACAGGCTGTCAGAGACAAGCAATAATACAGACAAAAACAGCAGAAGCCTTACCAGAATGTTGTGGATGTTTCTCGTTCTCAAAGACTAGAGATCCCTGCCTATATAACCAAGTGTTGTTCAGCGAGCGTGTTTCCAGGGCGACATGTCCGAACAAGTTGGTGATGTGCAGAAGTCTGCAGCTAGTGAACTGTGTGGAAGAAAGAGGATATCTCATAAAGAATTGATGTGATAGTTGAACTACTTCACATTATTCAAGTAATGTGCAAGTTAAAAGCAGTTGACATTACTGAAGTGACTTGAAAGTTGAACTAGTTGACATTACTGAAGTGACGTGAAAGTTGAACTAGTTGACATTACTGAAGTGACGTGAAAGTTGCAATAGTTGACATTACTGAAGTGACGTGAAAGTTGCAATAGTTGACATTACTGAAGTGACGTGAAAGTTGCAATAGTTGACATTACTGAAGTGACGGGAAAGTTGAACTAGTTGACATTACTGAAGTGACGTGAAAGTTGCAATAGTTGACATTACTGAAGTGACGGGAAAGTTGAACTAGTTGACATTACTGAAGTGACGTGAAAGTTGCAATAGTTGACATTACTGAAGTGACGGGAAAGTTGAACTAGTTGACATTACTGAAGTGACGTGAAAGTTGCAATAGTTAACATTACTGAAGTGACGTGAAAGTTGCAATAGTTGACATTACTGAAGTGACGGGAAAGTTGAACTAGTTGACATTACTGAAGTGACGTGAAAGTTGAACTAGTTGACATTACTGAAGTGACGTGAAAGTTGCAATAGTTGACATTACTGAAGTGACGTGAAAGTTGCAATAGTTGACATTACTGAAGTGACGGGAAAGTTGAACTAGTTGACATTACTGAAGTGACGTGAAAGTTGCAATAGTTGAAATTACTGAAGTGACGGGAAAGTTGAACTAGTTGACATTACTGAAGTGACGTGAAAGTTGAACTAGTTGACATTACTGAAGTGACGTGAAAGTTGAACTAGTTGACATTACTGAAGTGACGTGAAAGTTGAACTAGTTGACATTACTGAAGTGACGTGAAAGTTGAACTAGTTGACATTACTGAAGTGACGTGAAAGTTGAACTAGTTGACATTACTGAAGTGACGTGAAAGTTGAACTAGTTGACATTACTGAACTGACGTGAAAGTTGAACTATTTGACATTACTGAAGTGACGTGAAAGTTGAAATAGTTGACATTACTGAAGTGACGGGAAAGTTGAAATAGTTGACATTAATGAAGTGACGGGAAAGTTGAACTAGTTGACATTACTGAAGTGACGTGAAAGTTGCAATAGTTGACATTACTGAAGTGACGTGAAAGTTGAAATAGTTGACATTAATGAAGTGAAGCGAAAGTTGAAATAGTTGACATTAATGAAGTGATGTGAAAGTTGAACTAGTTGACATTACTGAAGTGACGTGAAAGTGGAAATAGTTGACATTACTGTAGTGACGGGAAAATTTAAATAGTTGTCATTACTGAAGTGCGTGAAGGTTGAAATAGTTGACATTACTGAAGTGACGTGAAAGTTGAAATAGTTGACATTACTGAAGTGACGTGAAAGTTGAAATAGTTGACATTACTGAAGTGACGTGAAAGTTGAAATAATTTACATTACTGAAGTGACGTGAAAGTTGAAATAGTTTACATTACTGTAGTGATGTGAAAGTTGAACTAGTTGACATTACTCTAGTGATGTGAAGGTTTTAATAGTTGACATTACTGTAGTGATGTGAAAGTGTAACCGGTTGACATTACTGTAGTGATGTGAAGGTTGAACTAGTTGACATTAGAGTAGTGATGCTGTAGTGATATAAAGTTGAACTAGTTGACATTACTGTAGTGACGGGAACGCTGAAATAGTTGACACTGTAGTGATGTGAAAGTTGAACTATTTGACATGACTTTAGTGATGTGAAAGTTGAACTATTGTCATTACTGTAGTGTTATGAAAGTTGAACTAGTATACATTACTGTAGTAATGTTAAAGTAGGACTAATATATATTACAATAGTGATGGTAAAGTTGAACTAATTGACCTTACTGTAGTGATGTGAAAGTTGAACCAATTGACATTACTGTAGTGATGTGAAAGTGTAACTGGTTGAGATTACTGTAATGTGATGTGAAAGCTAAACCAGCTTACGTTACTGTAGTGGTGTGAACGTTTAACCAGTTGACACTACTGTAGTCATGGGAAAGTTGAACTAGTTGACATTACTGTATTGATGTGAAACTTCAAATAGTTGACATTACTGTAGTGATGTGAAAACTGCACCAATTGACATTACTGTAGGGATGGGAAAAGTGAATTAGTTGACATTACTGTATTGATATAAAACTTCAAATAGTTGACATTACTGTAGTGATGCGAAAGCTGCACAGTTGACATTACAGTAGGGATCGGAAAGTTGAACTAGCTGACATTACTGTAGTGATGTGAAAGTTGAACTAGTTGGCATTACTGTAGTGCTGTTGTCAGTTGTACCATTTGAAATACTTTAGTGATGTGAAAGTTGAACTAGTTGACATTTCTGTAATGATGTGGTAGTTGAACTAGTCGACCTTACTGTAGTGATGTGAAGGTTGAACTAGTTCATATTACTGTGGAGATCAGAAAGTTGAACTAGTTAAAAATACTGTAGTGATGGGAAAGCTGAAATAGTTGACATTACGGTAGTGATGTAAGAGTTGAACTAGTTGACATTACTGTAGTGTTGTCAAAGCTAAACTAGTTGACATTATTGTAGTGATGTCAAAGTGTAACTAGTTGACATTACTGTAGTGGTGTGATGTTTGAAATAGTTGACATTACTGTAGTGATGTGAAAGTTGAACTAGTTTGTATTGATGAAGTGATGTGAAAGTTGAACTAGTTGACATTCTGTAGTGATGGGAATGGTGAACAAGTTGTCATTACGGTAGTGATGTGAAAGATGAACCACTTCACATTACTGTAGTGATGGGAACGTTGAACTAGTTGACATTACTGTAGTGATGTGAAAGTTGAACTAGTTGACATTATTGCAGTGATGTCAAGGTTGAACTAATTGACATTACTGTACTGATGTAAAGGTTGAAGTAGTTGACATTATTGTAGTGATTTCAAAGTTGAACTAGTTGGCATTACTGTAATGATGTGAAAGTTGAACTAGTTGATATTACTGTGGGGATCGGAAAATTGCACTAGTTAAAATAGTGTAGTGATGGGAAAGCTGAACTAGTTGACATTACGGTAGTGATGTAAGAGTGGAACTAGTTGACATTACTGTAGTGTTGTCAAAGCTAATCTAGTTGACATTATTGTAGTGATGTCAAAGTGTAACTAGTTGACATTACTGTAGTGGTGTGATGTTTGAAATAGTTGACATTACTGTAGTGATGTGAAAGTTGAACTAGTTTATATTGATGAAGTGCTGTGAAAGTTGAACAAGTTGACAATACTGTAGTGATGTGAAAGTATAACTAGCTGACATTACTGCAGTGA
Organism: Deroplatys truncata; assembly: GCA_030765065.1. Taxonomy (NCBI): domain Eukaryota; kingdom Metazoa; phylum Arthropoda; class Insecta; order Mantodea; family Mantidae; genus Deroplatys; species Deroplatys truncata. The sequence goes on from CM060978.1 coordinate 5,126,301, forward strand.
TGTCAAAGTTGAACTAATTGACATTACTGTACTGATGTAGAGGTTGAACTATTTGACATTATTGTAGTGATTTCAAAGTTGAACTAGTTGACATTACTGTACTGATGTGAAAGTTGAACTATTTGACATTACTGTAGTTATGTGAAAGTGTAACTGGTTGACATTACTGTAGTGATGTGAAGGTTGAACCAGTTGACATTACTGTAGTGATGTGCAATTGAACTACTTCACATTACTGTAGTGATGAGTAAGTTGAACTATTTGACATTACTGTAGTGATGTGTAAGTTGAACTATCTGACATTACTGTAGTGATTTGAAAGTTGAACTAGTTGACATTACTGTAGTTATTTGAGAGTTGAACTATTTGACATTACTGTAGTGATGTGTAAGTTGAACCAGTTGACATTACTGTAGTGATGTGAAAGTTGAACTAGTTGAGCTTACGGTAGTGATTTGAAAGTTGAACTACTTGACATTACTGTAGTGATTTGTAAGCTGAACCAGTTGTCATTACGGCAGTGATGTGTAAGTTGAACTATTTGACATTACTGTAGTGATTTGAAAGTTGAACTTGTTGACATTACTGTAGTGATTTGAAAGTTGAACTAGTTGACATTGTTGTAGTGATTTGAAAGTTGAACTAGTGGTCATTACTGTAGTCATGTGTAAGTTGGACTAGTTGACATTACTGTAGTGGTATGATGTTTGAAATAGTTGACATTACGGTAGTGATGTGTAAGTTGAACTAGTTGTCATTACGGTAGTGTTGTGAAACTTGAACTACTTGTCATTACGGTAGTGATGTGAAAGTTCAACTAGTTGAGCTTACGGTAGTGATGTGTAAGTTGAACAAGTTGACATTACTGTAGTGATTTGAAAGTTGAACTAGTTAACATTAAGGTAGTGATGTGTAAGTTGAACTATTTGACATTATTGTAGTGATTTGAAAGTTGAACTAGTTGACATTACTGTAGTGATTTGAAAGTTGAACTAGTTGACATTACTGTAGTGATTTGTAAGTTGAACTAGTTGTCATTACTGAAGTGATGTGTAAGTTGAACTATTTGTTATTACTGTAGTGATGTGTAAGTTGAACTATTTGACATTACTGTAGTGATGTGTAAGTTGAACTATTTGACATTACTGTAGTGATTTCAAAGTTGAACTAGTTGACATTACTGTAGTGATTTGAAAGTTGAACTAGCTGACATTACTGTAGTGATGTGTAAGTTGAACTATTTGACATTACTGTAGTGATGTGTAAGTTGAACTATTTGACATTACTGTAGTGATTTGAAAGTTGAACTAGTTGACATTACTGTAGTGATGTGTAAGTTGAACTATTTGACATTACTGTAGTGATTTGTAAGTTGAACTAGTTGTCATTACTGTAGTGATGTGTAAGTTGAACTATATGACATTACTGTAGTGATTTGAAAGTTGAACTAGTTGACATTACTGTAGTGATTTGAAAGTTGAACTAGTTGATATTATAGTAGTGATGTGTAAGTTGAACTATTTGACATTACTGTAGTGATGTGTAAGTTGAACTATTTGACATTACTGTAGTGATGTGCAAGTTGAACTATTTGACATTACTGTAGTGATGTGTAAGTTGAACAATTTGACATTACTGTAGTGATTTGAAAGTTGAAGTAGTTGACATTACTGTAGTGATTGAAGGTTGAACTATTTGACATTACTGTAGTGATTTGAAAGTTGAACTAGTTGACATTATTGTAGTGATGTGTAAGTTGAACTAGTTGTCATTACTGTAGTGATGTGAAAGTTGAACTAGTTGTCATTACTGTAGTGATGTGTAAGTTGAACTAGTTGTCATTACTGTAGTGATGTGTAAGTTTAACTAGTTGTCATTACTGTAGTGATTTGTAAGTTGAACTGGTTGTCATTACTGTAGTGATTTGAAAGTTGAACTAGTTGACATTACTGTAGTGATTTGAAAGTTGAACTAGTTGACATTACTGTAGTGATTTGAAAGTTGGACTAGTTGACATTACTGTAGTGATGTGTAAGTTGAACTATTTGAAATTACTGTAGTGATGTGTAAGTTGAACTATTTGACATTACTGTAGTGATGTGTAAGTTGAACTATTTGACATTACTGTAGTGATTTGATAGTTGAACTAGTTGACATTACTGTAGTGATTTGAAAGTTGAACTATTTGACATTACTCTAGTGATGTGTAAGTTAAACTATTTGATATTACTGTAGTCATTTGAAAGTTGAACTAGTTGACATTACTGTACTGATGTAGAGGTTAAACTATTTGACATTATTGTAGTGATTTCAAAGTTGAAGTAGTTGACATTACTGTAGTGATGTGAAGGTGTAACTGGTTGACATTACTGTAGTGATGTGTAAGTTGAACTAGTGGACATTACTGTATTGGTGGTAATGTTAAGCTAATTGACATTAATTTAGTGTTATGAAAGCTGAACTAGTTGACATTACTGTAGTGTTGTTGAAGTTTAATATGTTGACATTTCTGAGGTTTTGGGAAAGTTAAAGCATTTGACATTACTGAAGTGGTGTGAAAGTTGAACTGGTTACATTACTGTTGTGACGTGAAAGATAAAGCAGTTGACATTACTGTAGTAATGTGAAAGTTGAACTCGTTGGCATTACTGTAGTGATGTCAAAGTTAAAATAATTGGCATTACTGTAGCGATGTGAAAGTGTATCCGGTTGACATTACTGCAATGATGCGAAAGTGTAACCGGTTGACATTAATGTAGTGATGTGAAAGCTGAACCAGCTTACGTTACTGTAGTGATGTGGAAGTTGAACCAGTTGACTTTACTGTAGTGATGGGAAGGTTGAAGTAGTTGACATTACTGTATTGATGTGAAACTTTAAATAGTCCACAATACTGTAGTGATTTGAAAGCTGCACCAGTTGATATTCCTGTAGGGGTCGGAAAGTTGAGGTAGCTGACATTACTGTAGTGGTGTGAAACTTGAACTAGTTTACATTACTGTAGTGATGTGTAAGTTGAACCTGTCGACATTACTGTAGTGATGTGAAAGTGGAACTAGTTTATATTACTGTGGGGATCGGAAAGCTGAACTAGTTAGAATTACTGTAGTGATGGGAAAGCTGAACTAGTTGACATTACGGTAGTGATGTAGGAGCTGAACTAGTTGACATTACTCTAGTGTTGTTCAAAGGTAAACTAGTTGACATTACTGTAGTGGTATGATGTTTGAAATAGATGACATTACGGTAGTGATGTGAAAATTGAACTAGTTGACCTTCCGGTAGTGATGTGTAAGCTGAACTAGTTGTCATTACGGTAGTGTTGTGAAACTTGAACTACTTGTCATTACGATAGTGACGTGAAAGTTGAACTAGTTGAGCTTACGGTAGTGATGTAGTTGAAATAGTTGACATTACTGCAGTCATGCGAAAATGTAACCGGTTGACATTACGGTAGTGATGTTTAAGCTGAACTAGTTGTCATTACGGTAGTGTTGTGAAACTTGAACTACTTGTCATTACGATAGTGACGTGACAGTTGAACTAGTTGAGCTTACGGTAGTGATGTGTAAGTGAAAATAGTTGACATTACTGCAGTGATGCGAAAGTGTAACCGGTTGACGATAGTGATGTTTAAGTTCAACCAGCTTACGTTACTGTAGTGATGTGGAAGTTGAACCAGCTGACATTACTGTTGTGATAGGAAGGTTGAACTAGTTGATATTACTGTGGGGATCGGAAAGCTGTACTAGTTAGAATTACAGTAGTGATGGGAAAGCTGAACTAGTTGACATTACGGTAGTGATGTAGGAGCTGAACTAGTTGACATTACTCTAGTGTTGTTCAAAGGTAAACTAGTTGACATTACTGTAGTGCTATGACGTTTAAATAGTTGACATTACTAGTGGTCATTACTGTAGTGATGTGTAAGTTGAACTATTTGACATTACTGTAGTGACTTGAAAGTTGAACTAGTTGAAATTATTGTAGTGATTTATAAGTTGAACTAGTTGTCATTACGGTAGTGATGTGTAAGTTGAACTATTTGACATTACTGTAGTGATTTGAAAATTGAACTAGTTGCGCTTACGGTAGTGATGTGTAAGTTGAACTAGTTGACATTACTGTTGTGATTTGAAAGTTGAACTAGTTGACATTACGGTAGTGATGTGTAAGTTGAACAATTTGACATTACTGTAGTGATTTGAAAGTTGAACTAGTTGACATTACTGTAGTGATTTGAAAGTTGAACTAATGGTCATTACTGTAGTGATGTGTAAGTTGAAGTATTTGACATTACTGTAGTGATTTGAAAGTTGAACTAGTTGACATTACTGTAGTGATTTGAAAGTTGAACTAGTGGTCATTACTGTAGTGACGTGTAAGTGGAACTATTTGACATTACTGTAGCGATTTGAAAGTTGAACTAGTTGACATTACTGTAGTGATTTGAAAGTTGAACTAGTGGTCATTACTGTAGTGACGTGTAAGTTGTACTATTTGACATTACTGTAGTGATTTGAAAGTTGAACTAGTTGACATTATTGTAGTGATTTGTAAGTTGAACTAGTTGTCATTACGGTAGTGATTGTAATTTGAACTATTTGACATTACTGTAGTGATTTGAAAGTTGAACTAGTTGACATTACTGTAGTGATGTGTAAGTTGAACTATTTGACATTACTGTAGTGATTTGAAAGTTGAACTAGTTGACATTACTGTAGTGATGTGAAATCTGAACTAGGTGAGCTTACGGTAGTGATATGTAAGTTGAACTATTTGTAATTACTGTAGTGATTTGAAAGCTGAACTAGTTGACATTACTGTAGTGATTTGTAAGTTTAACTGGTTGCATTACTGTAGTGATTTGTAAGTTGAACTAGTTGACATTACTGTAGTGATTTGAAAGTTGAACTAGTTGAAATTATTGTAGTGATTTATAAGTTGAACTAGTTGTCATTACGGTAGTGATGTGTAAGTTGAACTATTTGACATTACTGTAGTGATTTGAAAGTTGAACTAGTTGCGCTTACGGTAGTGATGTGTAAGTTGAACTAGTTGACATTACTGTTGTGATTTGAAAGTTGAACTAGTTGACATTACGGTAGTGATGTGTAAGTTGAACAATTTGACATTACTGTAGTGATTTGAAAGTTGAACTAGTTGACATTACTGTAGTGATTTGAAAGTTGAACTAGTTGACATTACTGTAGTGATTTGAAGGTTGAACTAGTGGTCATTACTGTACTGACGTGTAAGTGGAACTATTTGACATTACTGTAGCGATTTGAAAGTTGAACTAGTTGACATTACTGTAGTGATTTGAAAGTTGAACTAGTGGTCATTACTGTAGTGACGTGTAAGTTGTACTATTTGACATTACTGTAGTGATTTGAAAGTTGAACTGGTTGACATTATTGTAGTGATTTGTAAGTTGAACTAGTTGTCATTACGGTAGTGATTGTAATTTGTACTATTTGACATTACTGTAGTGATTTGAAAGTTGAACTAGTTGACTATCCTGTAGTGATGTGTAAGTTGAACTATTTGACATTACTGTAGTGATTTGAAAGTTGAACTAGTTGACATTACTGTAGTGATGTGAAATCTGAACTAGGTGAGCTTACGGTAGTGATGTGTAAGTTGAACTATTTGTAATTACTGTAGTGATTTGAAAGCTGAACTAGTTGACATTACTGTAGTGATTTGTAAGTTTAACTGGTTGCATTACTGTAGTGATTTGTAAGTTGAACTAGTTGACATTACTGTAGTGATTTGAAAGTTGAACTATTTGACATTACTGTAGTTATGTGTAAGATGAACTATTTGACATTACTGTAGTGATTTGAAAGTTGAACTAGTTGACAATACTGTAGTGATTTGAAAGTTGAACTAGTTGACATTACTGTAGTGTTTTGAAAGTTGAACTAGTGGTTATTACTGTAGTGATGTGTAAGTTGAACTATTTGACATTACTGTAGTGATGTGTAAGTTGAACTATTTGACATTACTGTAGTGATGTAAAAGTTGAACTAGTTGACATTACTGTAGTGATGTGTAAGTTGAACTATTTAACATTACTGTAGTGATTTGAAAGTTGAACTAGTTGACATTACGGTAGTGTTGTGTAAGTTGCACTATTTGATGCTACTGTGGTGATTTCAAAGTTGAACTAGTTGACATTACGGTATGGATGTGTAAGTTGAACTATTTGACATTACTGTAGTGATTTGAAAGTTGAACTTGTTGACATTACAGTAGTGATGTGTAAGTTGAATTATTTGACATTACTGTAGTGATTTGAAAGTTGAACTAGTTGACATTACGGTAGTGATGTGTAAGTTGAACTAGTTGACATTACTAAAGTGATTTGAAAGTTGAACTAGTTGACATTACTGTAGTGATTTGTAAGTTGAACTAGTTGACATTATTGTAGTGATTTGTAAGTTGAACTAGTTGTCATTACTGTAGTGATGTGTAAGTTGAACTGGTTGTCATTACTGTAGTGATGTGTAAGTTGAAATAGTTGTCATTACTGTAGTGATGTGTAAGTTGAACTAGTTGTCATTACTGTAGTGATGTGTAACTTGAACTAGTTGTCATTACTGTAGTGATGTGTAAGTTGAACTAGTTGTCATTACTGTAGTGATTTGAAAGTTGAAATAGTTGACATTACTGTAGTGATTTGAAAGTTGAACTAGTTGACATTAGTGTAGTGATTTGAAAGTTGAACTAGTTGACATTAATGTAGTGATGTGTAAGTTGAACTATTTGACATTACTGTAGTGATGAGTAAGTTGAACTATTTGACATTACTGTAGTGATGTGTAAGTTGAACTATCTGACATTACTGTAGTGAGTTGAAAGTTGAACTAGTTGACATTACTGTAGTTATTTGGGAGTTGAACTATTTGACATTACTGTAGTGATGTGTAAGTTGAACTAGTTGACATTACTGTAGTGATGTGTAAGTTGAACTTGTCGACATTACTGTAGTGATGTAAAGTTGAACTAGTTGATATTTCTGTGGGGATCGGAAAGTTGAACTGGTTAGAATTACTGTAGTGATGGGAAAGCTGAACTAGTTGACATTACGGTAGTGATGTGAAAGTTGAACTAGTTGAGCTTACGGTAGTGATGTGTAAGTTGAACTAGTTGACATTACTGTAGTGATTTGAAAGTTGAACTAGTGGTCATTACTGTAGTGATGTGTAAGTTGAACTATTTGACATTAGTGTAGTGATTTGAAAGTTGAACTAGTTGACATTACTGTAGTGATTTGAAAGTTGAACTAGTGGCCATTACTGTAGTGACGTGTAAGTGGAACTATTTGACATTACTGTAGCGATTTGAAAGTTGAACTAGTTGACATTACTATAGTGATTTGAAAGTTAAACTAGTGGTCATTACTGTAGTGACGTGTAAGTTGTACTATTTGACATTACTGTAGTGATTTGAAAGTTGAACTAGTTGACATTATTGTAGTGATTTGTAAGTTGAACTAGTTGTCATTACGGTAGTGATTGTAATTTGAACTATTTGACATTACTGTAGTGATTTGAAAGTTGAACTAGTTGACATTACTGTAGTGATGTGTAAGTTGAACTATTTGACATTACTGTAGTGATTTGAAAGTTGAACTAGTTGACATTACTGTAGTGATTTGTAAGTTTAACTGGTTGCATTACTGTAGTGATTTGTAAGTTGAACTAGTTGACATTACTGTAGTGATTTGAAAGTTGAACTATTTGACATTACTGTAGTTATGTGTAAGATGAACTATTTGACATTACTGTAGTGATTTGAAAGTTGAACTAGTTGACAATACTGTAGTGATTTGTAAGTTGTACTAGTTGTCATTACGGTAGTGATGTGTAAGTTGAACTAGTTGACATTACTGTAGTGATTTGAAAGTTGAACTAGTTGACATTACTGTAGTGTTTTGAAAGTTGAACTAGTGGTTATTACTGTAGTGATGTGTAAGTTGAACTATTTGACATTACTGTAGTGATGTGTAAGTTGAACTATTTGACATTACTGTAGTGATGTAAAAGTTGAACTAGTTGACATTACTGTAGTGATGTGTAAGTTGAACTATTTGACATTACTGTAGTGATTTGAAAGTTGAACTAGTTGACATTACGGTAGTGTTGTGTAAGTTGCACTATTTGATGCTACTGTGGTGATTTCAAAGTTGAACTAGTTGACATTACGGTATGGATGTGTAAGTTGAACTATTTGACATTACTGTAGTGATTTGAGAGTTGAACTTATTGACATTACAGTAGTGATGTGTAAGTTGAATTATTTGACATTACTGTAGTGATTTGAAAGTTGAACTAGTTGACATTACTGTAGTGATGTTTAAATTGAACTATTTGACATTACTGTAGTGATTTGAAAGTTGAACTAGTTGACATTACGGTATTGATGTGTAAGTTGAACTAGTTGCAATTACTAAAGTGATTTGAAAGTTGAACTAGTTGACATTACTGTAAGGATTTGAAAGTTGAACTATTTGACATTACTGTAGTGATTTGTAAGTTGAACTAGTTGACATTATTGTAGTGATTTGTAAGTTGAACTAGTTGTCATTACTGTAGTGATGTGTAAGTTGAACTAGTTGTCATTACTGTAGTGATGTGTAAGTTGAAATAGTTGTCATTACTGTAGTGATGTGTAAGTTGAACTAGTTGTCATTACTGTAGTGATGTGTAAGTTGAACTAGTTGTCATTACTGTAGTGATGTGTAAGTTGAACTAGTTGTCATTACTGTAGTGATTTGAAAGTTGAAATAGTTGACATTACTGTAGTGATTTGAAAGTTGAACTAGTTGACATTAGTGTAGTGATTTGAAAGTTGAACTAGTTGACATTACTGTAGTGATGTGTAAGTTGAACTATTTGACATTACTGTAGTGATGAGTAAGTTGAACTATTTGACATTACTGTAGTGATGTGTAAGTTGAACTATCTGACATTACTGTAGTAATTTGAAAGTTGAACTAGTTGACATTACTGTAGTTATTTGAGAGTTGAAATATTTGACATTACTGTAGTGATGTGTAAGTTGAACTATCTGACATTACTGTAGTGATTTGAAAGTTGAACTAGTTGACATTACTGTAGTTATTTGAGAGTTGAACTATTTGACATTACTGTAGTGATGTGTAAGTTGAACTATCTGACATTACTGTAGTGATTTGAAAGTTGAACTAGTTGACATTACTGTAGTAATTTGAGAGTTGAACTATTTGACATTACTGTAGTGATGTGTAAGTTGAACTAGCTGACATTACTGTAGTGATGTGAAAGTTGAACTAGTTGAGCTTGCGGTAGTGATTTGAAAGTTGAACTACTTGACATTACTGTAGTGATTTGTAAGCTGAACTAGTTGTCATTACGGCAGTGATGTGTAAGTTGAACTATTTGACATTACTGTAGTGATTTGAAAGTTGAACTTGTTGACATTACTGTAGTGATTTGAAAGTTGAACTAGTTGACATTGTTGTAGTGATTTGAAAGTTGAACTAGTGGTCATTACTGTAGTCATGTGTAAGTTGAACTATTTGACATTACTGTAGTGATGTGAAAGTTGAACTAGTTGACATTACTGTAGTGATGTGTAAGTTGAACTATTTGACATTACTGTAGTGATGTGAGAGTTGAACTAGTTGACATTACTGTAGTGATGTGTAAGTTGAACTATTTGACATTACTGTAGTGATTTGAAAGTTGAACTAGTTGACATTACGGTAGTGATGTGTAAGTTGAACTATTTGACACTACTGTAGTGACTTCAAAGATGAACTAGTTGACATTACGGTAGTGATGTGTAAGTTGAACTATTTGACATTACTGTAGTGATTTGAAAGCTGAACTAGTTGATATTACTGTAGTGATGTGTAAGTTGAACTAGTGGTCATTACTGTAGTGATGTGTAAGTTGAACTAGTGGACATTACTGTTTTGGTGGGAATGTTAAGCTAATTGACATTAATTTAGTGTTATGAAAGCTGAACTAGTTGACATTACTGTAGTGTTGTTGAAGTTTAATATGTTGACATTTCTGAGGTTTTGGGAAAGTTAAAGCAGTTGACATTACTGAAGTGGTGTGAAAGTTGAACTGGTTAAATTACTGTTGTGACGTGAAAGATAAAGCAGTTGACATTACTGTAGTAATGTAAAAGTTGAACTCGTTGCCATTACTGTAGTGATGTCAAAGTTGAAATAATTGGCATAACTGTAGCGATGTGAAAGTGTAACCGGTTGACATTACTGCAATGATTCGAAAGTGTAACCGGTTGACATTAATGTAGTGATGTGAAAGCTGAACCAGCTTACGTTACTGTAGTGATGTGGAAGTTGAACCAGTTGACTTTACTGTAGTGATGGGAAGGTTGAAGTAGTTGACATTACTGTATTGATGTGAAACTTTAAATAGTCCACAATACTGTAGTGATTTGAAAGCTGCACCAGTTGATATTCCTGTAGGGGTCGGAAAGTTGAGGTAGCTGACATTACTGTAGTGGTGTGAAACTTGAACTAGTTTACATTACTGTAGTGATGTGTAAGTTGAACTTGTCGACATTACTGTAGTGATGTGAAAATTGAACTAGTTTATATTACTGTGGGGATCGGAAAGCTTAACTAGTTAGAATTACTGTAGTGATGGGAAAGCTGAACTAGTTGACATTACGGTAGTGATGTAGGAGCTGAACTAGTTGACATTACTCTAGTGTTGTTCAAAGGTAAACTAGTTGACATTACTGTAGTGGTATGATGTTTGAAATAGATGACATTACGGTAGTGATGTGAAAATTTAACTAGTTGACCTTCCGGTAGTGATGTGTAAGTTGAACTAGTTGTCATTACGGTAGTGTTGTGAAACTTGAACTACTTGTCATTACGATAGTGATGTGACAGTTGAACTAGTTGAGCTTACGGTAGTGATGTAGTTGAAATAGTTGACATTACTGCAGTGATGCGAAAGTGTAACCGGTTGACATTACGGTAGTGATGTTTAAGTTCAACCAGCTTACGTTACTGTAGTGATTTGGAAGTTGAACTCGTTGACATTACTGTAGTGATGTCAAAGTTCAAATAATTGGCATTACTGTAGCGATGTGAAAGTGTAACCGGTTGACATTACTGCAGTGATGCGAAAGTGTAATCGGTTGACATTAATGTAGTGATGTGAAAGCTGAACCAGCTTACGTTACTGTAGTGATGTGGAAATTGAACCAGTTGACATTACTGTAGTGATGGGAAGGTTGAAGTAGTTGACATTACTGTATTGATGTGAAACTTCAAATAGTCCACAATACTGTAGTGATTTGAAAGCCGCACCAGTTGATATTCCTGTAGGGTTCGTAAAGTTGAGGTAGCTGACATTACTGTAGTGGTGTGAAACTTGAACTAGTTTACATTACTGTAGTGATGTGTAAGTTGAACTTGTCGACATTACTGTAGTGATGTAAAGTTGAACTAGTTGATATTTCTGTGGGGATCGGAAAGTTGAACTGGTTAGAATTACTGTAGTGATGGGAAAGCTGAACTAGTGGACATTACGGTAGTGATGTGAAAGTTGAACTAGTTGAGCTTACGGTAGTGATGTGTAAGTTGAACTAGTTGACATTACTGTAGTGATTTGAAAGTTGAACAAGTTGACATTACGGTAGTGAGGTGTAAGTCGAACTATTTGACATTACTACAGTGATTTGAAAGTTGAACTAGTTGACATTACTGTAGTGATTTGAAAGTTGAACTATTTAGACATTACTGTAGTGATTTGAAAGTTGAACTAGTTGACATTACTGTAATGTTGTGCAATTTAACTAGTTGAGCTTACGGTAGTGATGTGTAAGTTGAACTATTTGAAATTACTGTAGTGATTTGAAAGTGGAACTAGTTGACATTACTGTACTGATTTTTAAGTTGTACTAGTTGTTATTACGGTAGTGATGTGTAAGTTGAACTGGTTGACATTACTGTAGTGATTTTAAAGTTGAACTAATGGACATTAGTGTAGTGATTTGAAAGTTGAACCAGTTGACATTACTGTAGTGATTTGAAAGTTGAACTAGTGGTCATTACTGTAGTGATGTGTAAGTTGAACTATTTGACCTTACTGTAGTGATGTGTAAGTTGAACTATTTGACATTACTGTAGTGATGTGAAAGTTGAACTAGTTGACATTACTGTAGTGATGTGTAAGTTGAACTATTTGACATTACTGTAGTGATTTGAAAGTTGAACTAGTTGACATTACGGTAGTGTTGTGTAAGTTGCACTATTTGACACTACTGTGGTTATTTCAAAGTAGAACCAGTTGAAATTACGGTAGTGATGTGTAAGTTGAACTATTTGACATTACTATGATGATTTGAAAGTTGAACTAGTTAACATTACTGTAGTGATGTGTAAGTTGAACTATTTGACATTACTGTAGTGATTTGAAAGTTAAACTAGTTGATATTACTGTGGTGATGTGTAAGTTGAACTAGTTGAGCTTACGGTAGTGATGTGTAAGTTGAACTATTTGACATTACTGTAGTGATGTGTAAGTTGAACGATTTGACATTACTGTAGTGATTTGAAAGTTGAACTAATTGACATTACTGTAAGGATTTGAAAGTTGAACCATTTGACATTACTGTAGTGATTTGTAAGTTGAACTAGTTGACATTATTGTAGTGATTTGTAAGTTGAACTAGTTGTCATTACTGTAGTGATGTGTAAGTTGAACTAGTTGTCATTACTGTAGTGATGTGTAAGTTGAAATAGTTGTCATTACTGTAGTGATGTGTAAGTTGAACTAGTTGTCATTACTGTAGTGATGTGTAAGTTGAACTAGTTGTCATTACTGTAGTGATTTGAAAGTTGAACTAGTTGACATTACTGTAGTGATTTAAAGTTCAACTAGTTGACATTAGTGTAGTGATTTGAAAGTTGAACTAGTTAACATTACTGTAGTGATGTGTAAGTTGAACTATTGGCATTACTGTAGTGATGTGTAGGTTGAACTATTTGACATTACTGTAGTGATGTGTAAGTTGAACTATCTGACATTACTGTAGTCATTTGAAAGTTGAACTAGTTGACATTACTGTAGTGATTTGAGAGTTGAAATATTTGACATTACTGTAGTGATGTGTAAGTCGAACCATTTGACATTACGGTAGTGATTTGTAAGTTGAACTAGTTGTCATTACGGTAGTGATGTGTATGTTGAACTAGTTGACATTGCTGTAGTGATTTGAAAGTTGAACTAGTTGTCATTACTGTAGTGATGTGAAAGTTGAACTAGTTGAGCTTACGGTAGTGATTTGAAAGTTGAACTACTTGACATTACTGTAGTGATTTGTAAGCTGAACTAGTTGTCATTACGGTAGTGATGTGTAGGTTGAACTATTTGACATTACTGTAGTGATTTTAAAGTTGAACTTGTTGACATTACTGTAGTGATTTGAAAGTTAAACAAGTTGACATTATTGTAGTGATTTGAAACTTGAACTAGTGGTCATTACTGTAGTCATGTGTAAGTTGAAATATTTGACATTACTGTAGTGATCCTAAAGTTGAACTAGTTGACATTACTGTAGTGATGTGTAAGTTGAACTATGTGACATTACTGTAGTGATGTGAAAGTTGAACTAGTTGACATTACTGTAGTGATGTGTAAGTTGAACTATTTGGCATTACTGTAGTGTTTTGAAAGTTGAACTAGTTGACATTACGGTAGTGATGTGTAAGTTGAACTATTTGACACTACTGTAGTGACTTCAAAGATGAACTAGTTGACATTACGGTAGTGATGTGTAAGTTGAACTATTTGAACTTACTGTAGTGATTTGAAAGTTGAACTAGTTGACATTACTGTAGTGATGTGTAAGTTGAACTAGTGGTCATTACTGTAGTGATGTGTAAGTTGAACTATTTGACATTACTGTAGTGATTTGAAAGTTGAACTAGTTGACATTACTGTAGTGATTTGAAAGTTGAACTAGTGGTCATTACTGCAGTGACGTGTAAGTTGAACTATTTGACATTACTGTAGTGATTTGAAAATTGAACTAGTTGACCTTCCGGTAGTGATGTGTAAGTTGAACTAGTCATTACGGTAGTGTTGTGAAAATTGAACTACTTGTCATTACGGTAGTGATGTGAAAGTTGAACTACTTGAGCTAACGGTAGTGATGTGTAAGTTGAACTAGTTGTCATTACGTTAGTGATGTGTAAGTTGAACTATTTGACATTACTGTAGTGAATTAAAAGTTGAACTAGTTGACATTACTGTAGTGATTTGAAAGTTGAACTATTTGACATTACTGTAGTGATTTGAAAGTTGAAATTGTTGACATTACTGTAGTAATGTGAAAACGGAACTAGTTGAGCTTACGGTAGTGATGTGTAAGTTGAACTATTTGTAATTACTGTAGTGATTTGAAAGCTGAACTAGTTGACATTACTGTACTGATTTGTAAGTTGAACTAGTTGTTATTACGGTAGTGATGTGTAAGTTGAACTGGTTGACATTACTGTAGTGATTTTAAAGTTGAACTAATTGACATTACTCTAGTGATTTGAAAGTTGAACTAGTTGACATTACTGTAGTGATTTGAAAGTTGAACTAGTGGTCATTACTGTAGTGATGTGTAAGTTGAACTATTTGACATTACTGTAGTGATGTTTAAGTTGAACTATTTGACATTACTGTAGTGATTTTAAAGTTGAACTAATTGACATTACTCTAGTGATTTGAAAGTTGAACTAGTTGACATTACTGTAGTGATTTGAAAGTTGAACTAGTGGTCATTACTGTAGTGATGTGTAAGTTGAACTATTTGACATTACTGTAGTGATGTTTAAGTTGAACTATTTGACATTACTGTAGTGATGTAATAGTTGAACTAGTTGACATTACTGTGGTGATGCGTAAGTTGAACTATTTGACATTACTGTAGTGATTTGAAAGTTGAACTAGTTGACATTATGGTACTGTTGTGTAAGTTGCACTATTTGACATTACTGTAGTGATTTGAAGTTGAACTAGTTAACATTACTGTAGTGATGTGTAAGTTGAACTATTTGACATTACTGTAGTGATTTGAAAGTTGAACTTATTGACATTACAGTAGTGATGTGTAAGTTGAATTATTTGACATTACTGTAGTGATTTGAAAGTTGAACTAGTTGACATTACTGTAGTGATGTTTAAATTGAACTATTTGACATTACTGTAGTGATTTGAAAGTTGAACTAGTTGACATTACGGTATTGATGTGTAAGTTGAACTAGTTGCAATTACTAAAGTGATTTGAAAGTTGAACTAGTTGACATTACTGTAAGGATTTGAAAGTTGAACTATTTGACATTACTGTAGTGATTTGTAAGTTGAACTAGTTGACATTATTGTAGTGATTTGTAAGTTGAACTAGTTGTCATTACTGTAGTGATGTGTAAGTTGAACTAGTTGTCATTACTGTAGTGATGTGTAAGTTGAAATAGTTGTCATTACTGTAGTGATGTGTAAGTTGAACTAGTTGTCATTACTGTAGTGATGTGTAAGTTGAACTAGTTGTCATTACTGTAGTGATGTGTAAGTTGAACTAGTTGTCATTACTGTAGTGATTTGAAAGTTGAAATAGTTGACATTACTGTAGTGATTTGAAAGTTGAACTAGTTGACATTAGTGTAGTGATTTGAAAGTTGAACTAGTTGACATTACTGTAGTGATGTGTAAGTTGAACTATTTGACATTACTGTAGTGATGAGTAAGTTGAACTATTTGACATTACTGTAGTGATGTGTAAGTTGAACTATCTGACATTACTGTAGTAATTTGAAAGTTGAACTAGTTGACATTACTGTAGTTATTTGAGAGTTGAAATATTTGACATTACTGTAGTGATGTGTAAGTTGAACTATCTGACATTACTGTAGTGATTTGAAAGTTGAACTAGTTGACATTACTGTAGTTATTTGAGAGTTGAACTATTTGACATTACTGTAGTGATGTGTAAGTTGAACTATCTGACATTACTGTAGTGATTTGAAAGTTGAACTAGTTGACATTACTGTAGTAATTTGAGAGTTGAACTATTTGACATTACTGTAGTGATGTGTAAGTTGAACTAGCTGACATTACTGTAGTGATGTGAAAGTTGAACTAGTTAAGCTTGCGGTAGTGATTTGAAAGTTGAACTACTTGACATTACTGTAGTGATTTGTAAGCTGAACTAGTTGTCATTACGGCAGTGATGTGTAAGTTGAACTATTTGACATTACTGTAGTGATTTGAAAGTTGAACTTGTTGACATTACTGTAGTGATTTGAAAGTTGAACTAGTTGACATTGTTGTAGTGATTTGAAAGTTGAACTAGTGGTCATTACTGTAGTCATGTGTAAGTTGAACTATTTGACATTACTGTAGTGATGTGAAAGTTGCACTAGTTGACATTACTGTAGTGATGTGTAAGTTGAACTATTTGACATTACTGTAGTGATGTGAGAGTTGAACTAGTTGACATTACTGTAGTGATGTGTAAGTTGAACTATTTGACATTACTGTAGTGATTTGAAAGTTGAACTAGTTGACATTACGGTAGTGATGTGTAAGTTGAACTATTTGACACTACTGTAGTGACTTCAAAGATGAACTAGTTGACATTACGGTAGTGATGTGTAAGTTGAACTATTTGACATTACTGTAGTGATTTGAAAGCTGAACTAGTTGATATTACTGTAGTGATGTGTAAGTTGAACTAGTGGTCATTACTGTAGTGATGTGTAACTTGAACTAGTGGACATTACTGTTTTGGTGGGAATGTTAAGCTAATTGACATTAATTTAGTGTTATGAAAGCTGAACTAGTTGACATTACTGTAGTGTTGTTGAAGTTTAATATGTTGACATTTCTGAGGTTTTGGGAAAGTTAAAGCAGTTGACATTACTGAAGTGGTGTGAAAGTTGAACTGGTTAAATTACTGTTGTGACGTGAAAGATAAAGCAGTTGACATTACTGTAGTAATGTAAAAGTTGAACTCGTTGCCATTACTGTAGTGATGTCAAAGTTGAAATAATTGGCATTACTGTAGCGATGTGAAAGTGTAACCGGTTGACATTACTGCAATGATGCGAAAGTGTAACCGGTTGACATTAATGTAGTGATGTGAAAGCTGAACCAGCTTACGTGACTGTAGTGATGTGGAAGTTGAACCAGTTGACTTTACTGTAGTGATGGGAAGGTTGAAGTAGTTGACATTACTGTATTGATGTGAAACTTTAAATAGTCCACAATACTGTAGTGATTTGAAAGCTGCACCAGTTGATATTCCTGTAGGGGTCGGAAAGTTGAGGTAGCTGACATTACTGTAGTGGTGTGAAACTTGAACTAGTTTACATTACTGTAGTGATGTGTAAGTTGAACTTGTCGACATTACTGTAGTGATGTGAAAATTGAACTAGTTTATATTACTGTGGGGATCGGAAAGCTTAACTAGTTAGAATTACTGTAGTGATGGGAAAGCTGAACTAGTTGACATTACGGTAGTGATGTAGGAGCTGAACTAGTTGACATTACTCTAGTGTTGTTCAAAGGTAAACTAGTTGACATTACTGTAGTGGTATGATGTTTGAAATAGATGACATTTCCGTAGTGATGTGAAAATTGAACTAGTTGACCTTCCGGTAGTGATGTGTAAGTTGAACTAGTTGTCATTACGGTAGTGTTGTGAAACTTGAACTACTTGTCATTACGATAGTGATGTGACAGTTGAACTAGTTGAGCTTACGGTAGTGATGTAGTTGAAATAGTTGACATTACTGCAGTGATGCGAAAGTGTAACCGGTTGACATTACGGTAGTGATGTTTAAGTTCAACCAGCTTACGTTACTGTAGTGATGTGGAAGTTGAACTCGTTGACATTACTGTAGTGATGTCAAAGTTCAAATAATTGGCATTACTGTAGCGATGTGAAAGTGTAACCGGTTGACATTACTGCAGTGATGCGAAAGTGTAATCGGTTGACATTAATGTAGTGATGTGAAAGCTGAACCAGCTTACGTTACTGTAGTGATGTGGAAATTGAACCAGTTGACATTACTGTAGTGATGGGAAGGTTGAAGTAGTTGACATTACTGTATTGATGTGAAACTTCAAATAGTCCACAATACTGTAGTGATTTGAAAGCCGCACCAGTTGATATTCCTGTAGGGTTCGTAAAGTTGAGGTAGCTGACATTACTGTAGTGGTGTGAAACTTGAACTAGTTTACATTACTGTAGTGATGTGTAAGTTGAACTTGTCGACATTACTGTAGTGATGTAAAGTTGAACTAGTTGATATTTCTGTGGGGATCGGAAAGTTGAACTGGTTAGAATTACTGTAGTGATGGGAAAGCTGAACTAGTGGACATTACGGTAGTGATGTGAAAGTTGAACTAGTTGAGCTTACGGTAGTGATGTGTAAGTTGAACTAGTTGACATTACTGTAGTGATTTGAAAGTTGAACAAGTTGACATTACGGTAGTGATGTGTAAGTCGAACTATTTGACATTACTACAGTGATTTGAAAGTTGAACTAGTTGACATTACTGTAGTGATTTGAAAGTTGAACTATTTAGACATTACTGTAGTGATTTGGAAGTTGAACTAGTTGACATTACTGTAATGTTGTGCAATTTAACTAGTTGAGCTTACGGTAGTGATGTGTAAGTTGAACTATTTGACATTACTGTAGTGATTTGAAAGTGGAACTAGTTGACATTACTGTACTGATTTTTAAGTTGTACTAGTTGTTATTACGGTAGTGATGTGTAAGTTGAACTATTTGACATTACTGTAGTGATTTTAAAGTTGAACTATGGACATTAGTGTAGTGATTTGAAAGTTGAACCAGTTGACATTACTGTAGTGATTTGAAAGTTGAACTAGTGGTCATTACTGTAGTGATGTGTAAGTTGAACTATTTGACCTTACTGTAGTGATGTGTAAGTTGAACTATTTGACATTACTGTAGTGATGTGAAAGTTGAACTAGTTGACATTACTGTAGTGATGTGTAAGTTGAACTATTTGACATTACTGTAGTGATTTGAAAGTTGAACTAGTTGACATTACGGTAGTGTTGTGTAAGTTGCACTATTTGACATTACTGTAGTGATTTGAAAGTTGAACTAATTGACATTACTGTGGTGATGTGTAAGTTGAACTAGTTGAGCTTACTGTAGTGATGTGTAAGTTGAACTATTTGACATTACTGTAGTGATGTGTAAGTTGAACGATTTGACATTACTGTAGTGATTTGAAAGTTGAACTAATTGACATTACTGTAAGGATTTGAAAGTTGAACCATTTGACATTACTGTAGTGATTTGTAAGTTGAACTAGTTGACATTATTGTAGTGATTTGTAAGTTGAACTAGTTGTCATTACTGTAGTGATGTGTAAGTTGAACTAGTTGTCATTACTGTAGTGATGTGTAAGTTGAAATAGTTGTCATTACTGTAGTGATGTGTAAGTTGAACTGGTTGTCATTACTGTAGTGATGTGTAAGTTGAACTAGTTGACATTACTGTAGTGATTTAAAGTTCAACTAGTTGACATTAGTGTAGTGATTTGAAAGTTGAACTAGTTAACATTACTGTAGTGATGTGTAAGTTGAACTATTGGCATTACTGTAGTGATGTGTAAGTTGAACTATTTGACATTACTGTAGTGATGTGTAAGTTGAACTATCTGACATTACTGTAGTCATTTGAAAGTTGAACTAGTTGACATTACTGTAGTGATTTGAGAGTTGAAATATTTGACATTACTGTAGTGATGTGTAAGTCGAACCATTTGACATTACGGTAGTGATTTGTAAGTTGAACTAGTTGTCATTACGGTAGTGATGTGTATGTTGAACTAGTTGACATTGCTGTAGTGATTTGAAAGTTGAACTAGTTGTCATTACTGTAGTGATGTGAAAGTTGAACTAGTTGAGCTTACGGTAGTGATTTGAAAGTTGAACTACTTGACATTACTGTAGTGATTTGTAAGCTGAACTAGTTGTCATTACGGTAGTGATGTGTAAGTTGAACTATTTGACATTACTGTAGTGATTTTAAAGTTGAACTTGTTGACATTACTGTAGTGATTTGAAAGTTAAACAAGTTGACATTATTGTAGTGATTTGAAAGTTGAACTAGTGGTCATTACTGTAGTCATGTGTAAGTTGAAATATTTGACATTACTGTAGTGATCCTAAAGTTGAACTAGTTGACATTACTGTAGTGATGTGTAAGTTGAACTATGTGACATTACTGTAGTGATGTGAAAGTTGAACTAGTTGACATTACTGTAGTGATGTGTAAGTTGAACTATTTGGCATTACTGTAGTGTTTTGAAAGTTGAACTAGTTGACATTACGGTAGTGATGTGTAAGTTGAACTATTTGACACTACTGTAGTGACTTCAAAGATGAACTAGTTGACATTACGGTAGTGATGTGTAAGTTGAACTATTTGAAATTACTGTAGTGATTTGAAAGTTGAACTAGTTGACATTACTGTAGTGATGTGTAAGTTGAACTAGTGGTCATTACTGTAGTGATGTGTAAGTTGAACTATTTGACATTACTGTAGTGATTTGAAAGTTGAACTAGTTGACATTACTGTAGTGATTTGAAAGTTGAACTAGTGGTCATTACCTCAGTGACGTGTAAGTTGAACTATTTGACATTACTGTAGTGATTTGAAAATTGAACTAGTTGACCTTCCGGTAGTGATGTGTAAGTTGAACTAGTCATTACGGTAGTGTTGTGAAAATTGAACTACTTGTCATTACGGTAGTGATGTGAAAGTTGAACTACTTGAGCTTACGGTAGTGATGTGTAAGTTGATCTAGTTGTCATTACGTTAGTGATGTGTAAGTTGAACTATTTGACATTACTGTAGTGAATTAAAAGTTGAACTAGTTGACATTACTGTAGTGAATTAAAAGTTGAACTAGTTGACATTACTGTAGTGATTTGAAAGTTGAACTATTTGACATTACTGTAGTGATTTGAAAGTTGAAATTGTTGACATTACTGTAGTAATGTGAAAACGGAACTAGTTGAGCTTACGGTAGTGATGTGTAAGTTGAACTATTTGTAATTACTGTAGTGATTTGAAAGCTGAACTAGTAGACATTACTGTGGTGATTTGTAAGTTGAACTAGTTGACATTACTGTGGTGATTTGAAGGTTGAACTATTTGACATTATGGTAGTGATGTGTAAGTTGAACTATTTGACATTATGGTAGTGATGTGTAAGTTGAACTATTTGTAATTACTGTAGTGATTTGAAAGTTGAACTAGTTGACATTACTGTACTGATTTGTAAGTTGAACTAGTTGTTATTACGGTAGTGATGTGTAAGTTGAACTGGTTGACATTACTGTAGTGATTTTAAAGTTGAACTAATTGACATTACTCTAGTGATTTGAAAGTTGAACTAGTTGACATTACTGTAGTGATTTGAAAGTTGAACTAGTGGTCATTACTGTAGTGATGTGTAAGTTGAACTATTTGACATACCTGTAGTGATGTTTAAGTTGAACTATTTGACATTACTGTAGTGATGTAATAGTTGAACTAGTTGACATTACTGTGGTGATGCGTAAGTTGAACTATTTGACATTACTGTAGTGATTTGAAAGTTGAACTAGTTGACATTATGGTACTGTTGTGTAAGTTGCACTATTTGACATTACTGTAGTGATTTGAAGTTGAACTAGTTAACATTACTGTAGTGATGTGTAAGTTGAACTATTTGACATTACTGTAGTGATTTGAAAGTTGAACTAGTTGATATTACTGTAGTGATGTGTAAGTTGAACTATTTGACATTACTATAGTGATTTGAACGTTGAAATAGTTGACATTACTGTAGTGATGTGTAAGTTGAACTATTTGACATTACTATAGTGATTTGAACGTTGAACTAGTTGACATTACTGTAGTGATGTGTAAGTTGAACTATCTGACATTACTGTAGTGATTTGAAAGTTGAACTAGTTGACATTACTGTAGTTATTTGAGAGTTGAACTATTTGACATTACTGTAGTGATGTGTAAGTTGAACTATCTGACATTACTGTGGTGATTTGAAAGTTGAACTAGTTGACATTACTGTAGTTATTTGAGAGTTGAACTATTTGACATTACTGTAGTGATGTGTAAGTTGAACTAGTTGACATTACTGTAGTGATGTGAAAGTTGAACTAGTTGAGCTTGCGGTAGTGATTTGAAAGTTGAACTACTTGACATTACTGTAGTGATTTGTAAGCTGAACTAGTTGTCATTACGGCAGTGATGTGAGAGTTGAACTAGTTGACATTACTGTAGCGATGTGTAAGTTGAACTATTTGACATTACTGTAGTGATTTGAAAGTTGAACTAGTTGACATTACGGTAGTGATGTGTAAGTTGAACTATTTGACACTACTGTAGTGACTTCAAAGATGAACTAGTTGACATTACGGTAGTGATGTGTAAGTTGAACTATTTGACATTACTGTAGTGATTTGAAAGCTGAACTAGTTGATATTACTGTAGTGATGTGTAAGTTGAACTAGTGGTCATTACTGTAGTGATGTGTAAGTTGAACTAGTGGACATTACTGTTTTGGTGGGAATGTTAAGCTAATTGACATTAATTTAGTGTTATGAAAGCTGAACTAGTTGACATTACTGTAGTGTTGTTGAAGTTTAATATGTTGACATTTCTGAGGTTTTGGGAAAGTTAAAGCAGTTAACATTACTGAAGTGGTGTGAAAGTTGAACTGGTTAAATTACTGTTGTGACGTGAAAGATAAAGCAGTTGACATTACTGTAGTAATGTAAAAGTTGAACTCGTTGCCATTACTGTAGTGATGTCAAAGTTGAAATAATTGGCATTACTGTAGCGATGTGAAAGTGTAACCGGTTGACATTACTGCAATGATGCGAAAGTGTAACCGGTTGACATTAATGTAGTGATGTGAAAGCTGAACCAGCTTACGTTACTGTAGTGATGTGGAAGTTGAACCAGTTGACTTTACTGTAGTGATGGGAAGGTTGAAGTAGTTGACATTACTGTATTGATGTGAAACTTTAAATAGTCCACAATACTGTAGTGATTTGAAAGCTGCACCAGTTGATATTCCTGTAGGGGTCGGAAAGTTGAGGTAGCTGACATTACTGTAGTGGTGTGAAACTTGAACTAGTTTACATTACTGTAGTGATGTGTAAGTTGAACTTGTCGACATTACTGTAGTGATGTGAAAATTGAACTAGTTTATATTACTGTGGGGATCGGAAAGCTTAACTAGTTAGAATTACTGTAGTGATGGGAAAGCTGAACTAGTTGACATTACGGTAGTGATGTAGGAGCTGAACTAGTTGACATTACTCTAGTGTTGTTCAAAGGTAAACTAGTTGACATTACTGTAGTGGTATGATGTTTGAAATAGATGACATTTCCGTAGTGATGTGAAAATTGAACTAGTTGACCTTCCGGTACTGATGTGTAAGTTGAGCTAGTTGTCATTACGGTAGTGTTGTGAAACTTGAACTACTTGTCATTACGATAGTGATGTGACAGTTGAACTAGTTGAGCTTACGGTAGTGATGTAGTTGAAATAGTTGACATTACTGCAGTGATGCGAAAGTGTAACCGGTTGACATTACGGTAGTGATGTTTAAGTTCAACCAGCTTACGTTACTGTAGTGATGTGGAAGTTGAACTCGTTGACATTACTGTAGTGATGTCAAAGTTCAAATAATTGGCATTACTGTAGCGATGTGAAAGTGTAACCGGTTGACATTACTGCAGTGATGCGAAAGTGTAATCGGTTGACATTAATGTAGTGATGTGAAAGCTGAACCAGCTTACGTTACTGTAGTGATGTGGAAATTGAACCAGTTGACATTACTGTAGTGATGGGAAGGTTGAAGTAGTTGACATTACTGTATTGATGTGAAACTTCAAATAGTCCACAATACTGTAGTGATTTGAAAGCCGCACCAGTTGATATTCCTGTAGGGTTCGTAAAGTTGAGGTAGCTGACATTACTGTAGTGGTGTGAAACTTGAACTAGTTTACATTACTGTAGTGATGTGTAAGTTGAACTTGTCGACATTA
Organism: Deroplatys truncata; assembly: GCA_030765065.1. Lineage (NCBI taxonomy): Eukaryota > Metazoa > Arthropoda > Insecta > Mantodea > Mantidae > Deroplatys > Deroplatys truncata. The sequence goes on from CM060978.1 coordinate 5,150,449, forward strand.
CTGTAGTGATGTAAAGTTGAACTAGTTGATATTTCTGTGGGGATCGGAAAGTTGAACTGGTTAGAATTACTGTAGTGATGGGAAAGCTGAACTAGTGGACATTACGGTAGTGATGTGAAAGTTGAACTAGTTGAGCTTACGGTAGTGATGTGTAAGTTGAACTAGTTGACATTACTGTAGTGATTTGAAAGTTGAACAAGTTGACATTACGGTAGTGATGTGTAAGTCGAACTATTTGACATTACTACAGTGATTTGAAAGTTGAACTAGTTGACATTACTGTAGTGATTTGAAAGTTGAACTATTTAGACATTACTGTAGTGATTTGAAAGTTGAACTAGTTGACATTACTGTAATGTTGTGCAATTTAACTAGTTGAGCTTACGGTAGTGATGTGTAAGTTGAACTATTTGACATTACTGTAGTGATTTGAAAGTGGAACTAGTTGACATTACTGTACTGATTTTTAAGTTGTACTAGTTGTTATTACGGTAGTGATGTGTAAGTTGAACTGTTTGACATTACTGTAGTGATTTTAAAGTTGAACTAATGGACATTAGTGTAGTGATTTGAAAGTTGAACCAGTTGACATTACTGTAGTGATTTGAAAGTTGAACTAGTGGTCATTACTGTAGTGATGTGTAAGTTGAACTATTTGACCTTACTGTAGTGATGTGTAAGTTGAACTATTTGACATTACTGTAGTGATGTGAAAGTTGAACTAGTTGACATTACTGTAGTGATGTGTAAGTTGAACTATTTGACATTACTGTAGTGATTTGAAAGCTGAACTAGTTGATATTACTGTAGTGATGTGTAAGTTGAACTAGTGGTCATTACTGTAGTGATGTGTAAGTTGAACTAGTGGACATTACTGTTTTGGTGGGAATGTTAAGCTAATTGACATTAATTTAGTGTTATGAAAGCTGAACTAGTTGACATTACTGTAGTGTTGTTGAAGTTTAATATGTTGACATTTCTGAGGTTTTGGGAAAGTTAAAGCAGTTGACATTACTGAAGTGGTGTGAAAGTTGAACTGGTTAAATTACTGTTGTGACGTGAAAGATAAAGCAGTTGACATTACTGTAGTAATGTAAAAGTTGAACTCGTTGCCATTACTGTAGTGATGTCAAAGTTGAAATAATTGGCATTACTGTAGCGATGTGAAAGTGTAACCGGTTGACATTACTGCAATGATGCGAAAGTGTAACCGGTTGACATTAATGTAGTGATGTGAAAGCTGAACCAGCTTACGTTACTGTAGTGATGTGGAAGTTGAACCAGTTGACTTTACTGTAGTGATGGGAAGGTTGAAGTAGTTGACATTACTGTATTGATGTGAAACTTTAAATAGTCCACAATACTGTAGTGATTTGAAAGCTGCACCAGTTGATATTCCTGTAGGGGTCGGAAAGTTGAGGTAGCTGACATTACTGTAGTGGTGTGAAACTTGAACTAGTTTACATTACTGTAGTGATGTGTAAGTTGAACTTGTCGACATTACTGTAGTGATGTGAAAATTGAACTAGTTTATATTACTGTGGGGATCGGAAAGCTTAACTAGTTAGAATTACTGTAGTGATGGGAAAGCTGAACTAGTTGACATTACGGTAGTGTTGTAGGAGCTGAACTAGTTGACATTACTCTAGTGTTGTTCAAAGGTAAACTAGTTGACATTACTGTAGTGGTATGATGTTTGAAATAGATGACATTTCCGTAGTGATGTGAAAATTGAACTAGTTGACCTTCCGGTAGTGATGTGTAAGTTGAACTAGTTGTCATTACGGTAGTGTTGTGAAACTTGAACTACTTGTCATTACGATAGTGATGTGACAGTTGAACTAGTTGAGCTTACGGTAGTGATGTAGTTGAAATAGTTGACATTACTGCAGTGATGCGAAAGTGTAACCGGTTGACATTACGGTAGTGATGTTTAAGTTCAACCAGCTTACGTTACTGTAGTGATGTGGAAGTTGAACTCGTTGACATTACTGTAGTGATGTCAAAGTTCAAATAATTGGCATTACTGTAGCGATGTGAAAGTGTAACCGGTTGACATTACTGCAGTGATGCGAAAGTGTAATCGGTTGACATTAATGTAGTGATGTGAAAGCTGAACCAGCTTACGTTACTGTAGTGATGTGGAAATTGAACCAGTTGACATTACTGTAGTGATGGGAAGGTTGAAGTAGTTGACATTACTGTATTGATGTGAAACTTCAAATAGTCCACAATACTGTAGTGATTTGAAAGCCGCACCAGTTGATATTCCTGTAGGGTTCGTAAAGTTGAGGTAGCTGACATTACTGTAGTGGTGTGAAACTTGAACTAGTTTACATTACTGTAGTGATGTGTAAGTTGAACTTGTCGACATTACTGTAGTGATGTAAAGTTGAACTAGTTGATATTTCTGTGGGGATCGGAAAGTTGAACTGGTTAGAATTACTGTAGTGATGGGAAAGCTGAACTAGTGGACATTACGGTAGTGATGTGAAAGTTGAACTAGTTGAGCTTACGGTAGTGATGTGTAAGTTGAACTAGTTGACATTACTGTAGTGATTTGAAAGTTGAACAAGTTGACATTACGGTAGTGATGTGTAAGTCGAACTATTTGACATTACTACAGTGATTTGAAAGTTGAACTAGTTGACATTACTGTAGTGATTTGAAAGTTGAACTATTTAGACATTACTGTAGTGATTTGAAAGTTGAACTAGTTGACATTACTGTAATGTTGTGCAATTTAACTAGTTGAGCTTACGGTAGTGATGTGTAAGTTGAACTATTTGACATTACTGTAGTGATTTGAAAGTGGAACTAGTTGACATTACTGTACTGATTTTTAAGTTGTACTAGTTGTTATTACGGTAGTGATGTGTAAGTTGAACTGTTTGACATTACTGTAGTGATTTTAAAGTTGAACTAATGGACATTAGTGTAGTGATTTGAAAGTTGAACCAGTTGACATTACTGTAGTGATTTGAAAGTTGAACTAGTGGTCATTACTGTAGTGATGTGTAAGTTGAACTATTTGACCTTACTGTAGTGATGTGTAAGTTGAACTATTTGACATTACTGTAGTGATGTGAAAGTTGAACTAGTTGACATTACTGTAGTGATGTGTAAGTTGAACTATTTGACATTACTGTAGTGATTTGAAAGTTGAACTAGTTGACATTACGGTAGTGTTGTGTAAGTTGCACTATTTGACATTACTGTAGTGATTTGAAAGTTGAACTAATTGACATTACTGTGGTGATGTGTAAGTTGAACTAGTTGAGCTTACGGTAGTGATGTGTAAGTTGAACTATTTGACATTACTGTAGTGATGTGTAAGTTGAACGATTTGACATTACTGTAGTGATTTGAAAGTTGAACTAATTGACATTACTGTAAGGATTTGAAAGTTGAACCATTTGACATTACTGTAGTGATTTGTAAGTTGAACTAGTTGTCATTACTGTAGTGATGTGTAAGTTGAACTAGTTGTCATTACTGTAGTGATGTGTAAGTTGAAATAGTTGTCATTACTGTAGTGATGTGTAAGTTGAACTGGTTGTCATTACTGTAGTGATGTGTAAGTTGAACTAGTTGACATTACTGTAGTGATTTAAAGTTCAACTAGTTGACATTAGTGTAGTGATTTGAAAGTTGAACTAGTTAACATTACTGTAGTGATGTGTAAGTTGAACTATTGGCATTACTGTAGTGATGTGTAAGTTGAACTATTTGACATTACTGTAGTGATGTGTAAGTTGAACTATCTGACATTACTGTAGTCATTTGAAAGTTGAACTAGTTGACATTACTGTAGTGATTTGAGAGTTGAAATATTTGACATTACTGTAGTGATGTGTAAGTCGAACCATTTGACATTACGGTAGTGATTTGTAAGTTGAACTAGTTGTCATTACGGTAGTGATGTGTATGTTGAACTAGTTGACATTGCTGTAGTGATTTGAAAGTTGAACTAGTTGTCATTACTGTAGTGATGTGAAAGTTGAACTAGTTGAGCTTACGGTAGTGATTTGAAAGTTGAACTACTTGACATTACTGTAGTGATTTGTAAGCTGAACTAGTTGTCATTACGGTAGTGATGTGTAAGTTGAACTATTTGACATTACTGTAGTGATTTTAAAGTTGAACTTGTTGACATTACTGTAGTGATTTGAAAGTTAAACAAGTTGACATTATTGTAGTGATTTGAAAGTTGAACTAGTGGTCATTACTGTAGTCATGTGTAAGTTGAAATATTTGACATTACTGTAGTGATCCTAAAGTTGAACTAGTTGACATTACTGTAGTGATGTGTAAGTTGAACTATGTGACATTACTGTAGTGATGTGAAAGTTGAACTAGTTGACATTACTGTAGTGATGTGTAAGTTGAACTATTTGGCATTACTGTAGTGTTTTGAAAGTTGAACTAGTTGACATTACGGTAGTGATGTGTAAGTTGAACTATTTGACACTACTGTAGTGACTTCAAAGATGAACTAGTTGACATTACGGTAGTGATGTGTAAGTTGAACTATTTGAAATTACTGTAGTGATTTGAAAGTTGAACTAGTTGACATTACTGTAGTGATGTGTAAGTTGAACTAGTGGTCATTACTGTAGTGATGTGTAAGTTGAACTATTTGACATTACTGTAGTGATTTGAAAGTTGAACTAGTTGACATTACTGTAGTGATTTGAAAGTTGAACTAGTGGTCATTACCTCAGTGACGTGTAAGTTGAACTATTTGACATTACTGTAGTGATTTGAAAATTGAACTAGTTGACCTTCCGGTAGTGATGTGTAAGTTGAACTAGTCATTACGGTAGTGTTGTGAAAATTGAACTACTTGTCATTACGGTAGTGATGTGAAAGTTGAACTACTTGAGCTTACGGTAGTGATGTGTAAGTTGAACTAGTTGTCATTACGTTAGTGATGTGTAAGTTGAACTATTTGACATTACTGTAGTGAATTAAAAGTTGAACTAGTTGACATTACTGTAGTGATTTGAAAGTTGAACTATTTGACATTACTGTAGTGATTTGAAAGTTGAAATTGTTGACATTACTGTAGTAATGTGAAAACGGAACTAGTTGAGCTTACGGTAGTGATGTGTAAGTTGAACTATTTGTAATTACTGTAGTGATTTGAAAGCTGAACTAGTTGACATTACTGTAGTGATTTGTAAGTTGAACTAGTTGACATTACTGTGGTGATTTGAAGGTTGAACTATTTGACATTGCTGTAGTGATGTGTAAGATGAACTATTTGACATTATGGTAGTGATGTGTAAGTTGAACTATTTGTAATTACTGTAGTGATTTGAAAGTTGAACTAGTTGACATTACTGTACTGATTTGTAAGTTGAACTAGTTGTTATTACGGTAGTGATGTGTAAGTTGAACTGGTTGACATTACTGTAGTGATTTTAAAGTTGAACTAATTGACATTACTCTAGTGATTTGAAAGTTGAACTAGTTGACATTACTGTAGTGATTTGAAAGCTGAACTAGTGGTCATTACTGTAGTGATGTGTAAGTTGAACTATTTGACATACCTGTAGTGATGTTTAAGTTGAACTATTTGACATTACTGTAGTGATGTAATAGTTGAACTAGTTGACATTACTGTGGTGATGCGTAAGTTGAACTATTTGACATTACTGTAGTGATTTGAAAGTTGAACTAGTTGACATTATGGTACTGTTGTGTAAGTTGCACTATTTGACATTACTGTAGTGATTTGAAGTTCAACTAGTTAACATTACTGTAGTGATGTGTAAGTTGAACTATTTGACATTACTGTAGTGATTTGAAAGTTGAACTAGTTGACATTACTGTAGTGATGTGTAAGTTGAACTATTTGACATTACTATAGTGATTTGAACGTTGAAATAGTTGACATTACTGTAGTGATGTGTAAGTTGAACTATTTGACATTACTATAGTGATTTGAACGTTGAACTAGTTGACATTACTGTAGTGATGTGTAAGTTGAACTATCTGACATTACTGTAGTGATTTGAAAGTTGAACTAGTTGACATTACTGTAGTTATTTGAGAGTTGAACTATTTGACATTACTGTAGTGATGTGTAAGTTGAACTATCTGACATTACTGTAGTGATTTGAAAGTTGAACTAGTTGACATTACTGTAGTTATTTGAGAGTTGAACTATTTGACATTACTGTAGTGATGTGTAAGTTGAACTAGTTGACATTACTGTAGTGATGTGAAAGTTGAACTAGTTGAGCTTGCGGTAGTGATTTGAAAGTTGAACTACTTGACATTACTGTAGTGATTTGTAAGCTGAACTAGTTGTCATTACGGCAGTGATGTGTAAGTTGAACTATTTGACATTACTGTAGTGATGTGAGAGTTGAACTAGTTGACATTACTGTAGTGATGTGTAAGTTGAACTATTTGACATTACTGTAGTGATTTGAAAGTTGAACTAGTTGACATTACGGTAGTGATGTGTAAGTTGAACTATTTGACACTACTGTAGTGACTTCAAAGATGAACTAGTTGACATTACGGTAGTGATGTGTAAGTTGAACTATTTGACATTACTGTAGTGATTTGAAAGCTGAACTAGTTGATATTACTGTAGTGATGTGTAAGTTGAACTAGTGGTCATTACTGTAGTGATGTGTAAGTTGAACTAGTAGACATTACTAAAGTGATTTGAAAGTTGAAATAGTTGACATTACTGTAGTGATATGTAAGTTGAACTATTTGACATTACTGTAGTGATTAGAAAGTTGAACTAGTTGACATTACTGTAGTGATGTGTAAGTTGAACTATTTGATATTACTGTAGTGATTTGAAAGTTGAACTAGTTAACATTACTGTAGTGATGTGTAAGTTGAACTATTTGACATTACTGTAGTGATTTGAAAGTTGAACTAGTTGACATTACTGTAGTGATGTGTAAGTTGAACTATTTGACATTACTATAGTGATTTGAACGTTGAACTAGTTGACATTACTGCAGTGATGTGTAAGTTGAACTATTTGACATTACTGTAGTGATTTGAAAGTTGAACTAGTTGACATTACGGTAGTGATGTGTAAGTTGAACTAGTTGACATTACTAAAGTGATTTCAAAGTTGAAATGGTTGACATTACTGTAGTGATATGTAAGTTGAAGTATTTGACATTACTGTAGTGATTAGAAACTTGAACTAGTTGACATTACTGTAGTGATGTGTAAGTTGAACTAGTTGACATCACTGTAGTGATTTGAAGGTTGAACTAGTTGACATTACTGTAGTGTTGGGAATGTTGAGCTAATTGATATTACTGTAGTGATGTGAAAGTTTACTGGGTGACATTACTGTAGTGATGTGTAAGTTGAACTATTTGACATTATTGTAGTGATCTTAAAGTTGAACTAGTTGACATTAAGGTAGTGATGTGTAAGTTGAACTAGTTGACATTACTAAAGTGATTTGAAAGTTGAACTAGTTGGTAATACTGTAGTGATGTGAAATTATAACTAACTGACATTACTGCAGTGATGTCAAAGTTGAACTAATTGACATTACTGTACTGATGTAGAGGTTGAACTATTTGACATTTTTTATAGTGATTTCAAAGTTGAACTAGTTGACATTACTGTAGTGATGTGAAAGTTGAACTATTTGACATTACTGTAGTTATGTGAAAGTGTAACTGGTTGACGTTACTGTAGTGATGTGAACGTTGATCCAGTTGACATTACTGTAGTGATGTGTAAGTTGAACTAGTTGACATTACTGTAGTGATGGGAATGTTGAGCTAATTGACATTAATTTAGTGTTATGAAAGCTGAACTAGTTGACATTACTGTAGTGTTGTTAAAGTTTAACATGTTGACATTTCTGAGGTTTTGGGAAAGTTAAAGCAGTTGACATTACTGAAGTGGTGGGAAAGTTGAACTGGTTACATTACTGTTGTGACGTGAAAGATAAAGCAGTTTACATTACTGTAGTAATGTGAAAGTTGAACTCGTTGACATTACTGTAGTGATGTGAAAGTTCAAATAATTGACATTACTGTAGCGATGTGAAAGTGTAACCGGTTGACATTACTGCAGTGATGCGAAAGTGTAATCGGTTGACATTAACGTAGTGATGTGAAAGCTGAACCAGCTTACGTTACTGTAGTGATGTGGAAATTGAACCAGTTGACATTACTGTAGTGATGGGAAGGTTGAAGTAGTTGACATTACTGTATTGATGTGAAACTTCAAATAGTCCACAATACTGTAGTGATTTGAAAGCCGCACCAGTTGATATTCCTGTAGGGTTCGGATAGTTGAGGTAGCTGACATTACTGTAGTGGTGTGAAACTTGAACTAGTTTACATTACTGTAGTGATGTGTAAGTTGAACTTGTCGACATTACTGTAGTGATGTAAAGTTGAACTAGTTGATATTTCTGTGGGGATCGGAAAGTTGAACTGGTTAGAATTACTGTAGTGATGGGAAAGCTGAACTAGTTGACATTACGGTAGTGATGTAGGAGCTGAACTAGTTGACATTACTCTAGTGTTGTTCAAAGGTAAACTAGTTGACATTACTGTAAGGGTATGATGTTTGAAATAGTTGACATTACGGTAGTGATGTGAAAATTGAACTAGTTGACCTTCCGATAGTGATGTGTAAGTTGAACTAGTTGTCATTACGGTAGTATTGTGAAACTTGAAGTACTTGTCATTACGGTAGTGATGTGAAAGTTGAACTATTTGAGCTTACGGTAGTGATGTGTAAGTTGAACTAGTTGACATAAGTGCACTGATGCGAAAGTGTAACCGGTTGACATTACGGTAGTGATGTGTAAGTTGAACCAGCTTACGTTACTGTAGTGATGTGGAAATTGAACCAGTTGACATTACTGTGGTCATGGGAAGGTTGAACTAGATGATATTACTGTCAGGATCGGAAAGCTGTACTAGTTAGAATTACTGTAGTGATGTAGGAGCTGAACCAGTTGACATTACTCTAGTGTTGTTCAAAGGTAAACTAATTAACATTACTGTAGTGGTATGATGTTTGAAATAGTTGACATTACAGTAGTGATGTGAAAATTGAACTAGTTGACCTTCCGGTAGTGATGTGTAAGTTGAAATGGTTGTCATTATAGTAGTGTTGTGAAACTTGAACTACTTGTCTTTACGGTAGTGATGTGAAAGTTGAACTAGTTGAGCTTATGTTAGTGATGTGTAAGTTGAACTAGTTGACATTACTGTAGTGATTTGAAAGTTGAACAAGTTGACATTACGGTAGTGATGTGTAAGTCGAACTATTTGACATTACTGCAGTGATTTGAAAGTTGAACTAGTTGACATTACTGTAGTGATTTGAAAGTTGAAATAGTGGTCATTACTGTAGTGACGTGTAAGTTGAACTATTTGACATTACTGTAGTAATTTGAAAGTTAACTAGTTGACATTATTGTAGTGATTTGTAAGTTGAACTAGTTGTCATTACAGTAGTGATGTGTAAGTTGAACTAGTTGACATTACTGTAGTGATTTGAAAGTTGAACTATTTGACATTACTGTAGTGATTTGAAAGTTGAACTAGTTGACATTACTGTAATGATGTGTAAGTTGAACTAGTTGAGCTTACGGTAGTGATGTGTAAGTTGAACTATTTGACATTACTGTAGTGATTTGAAAGTTGAACTAGTTGACATTACTGTAGTGATTTGAAAGGTGAACTATTTGACATTACTGTGGTGATTTGAAAGTTGAACTAGTTGACATTACTGTAGTGAGGTGAAAACGGAACTACTTGAGCTTACGGTAGTGATGTGTAAGTTGAACTATTTGTAGTTACTGTAGTGATTTGAAAGCTGAACTAGTTGACATTACTGTAGTGATTTGTAAGTTGAACTAGTTGACATTACTGTAGTGATTTGTAAGTTGAACTAGTTGACATTACTGTGGTGATTTGAAAGTTGAACTATTTGACATTGCTGTAGTGATGTGTAAGGTGAACTATTTGACATTATGGTAGTGATGTGTAAGTTGAACTATTTCTCATTACTGTAGTGATTTGAAAGTTGAACTAGTTGACATTACTGTACTGATTTGTAAGTTGAACTAGTTGTTATTACGGTAGTGATGTGTAAGTTGAACTGGTTGACATTACTGTAGTGATTTTAAAGTTGAACTAATTGACATTACTGTAGTGATTTGAAAGTTGAACTAGTTGACATTACTGTAGTGATTTGAAAGTTGAACTAGTGGTCATTACTGTAGTGATGTGTAAGTTGAACTATTTGACATTACTGTAGTGATGTGTAAGTTGAAGTATTTGACATTACTGTAGTGATGTGAAAGTTGAACTAGTTGACATTACTGTAGTGATGTGTAAGTTGAACTATTTGACATTACTGTGGTGATTTGAAAGTTGAACTAGTTGAAATTACGGTAGTGTTGTGTAAGTTGCACTATTTACCACTACTGTGGTTATTTCAAAGTAGAACTAGTTGACATTACGGTAGTGATGTGTAAGTTGAACTATTTGACATTACTGTGGTGATTTGAAAGTTGAACTAGTTAACATAACTGTAGTGATGTGTAAGTTGAACTATTTGACATTACTGTAGTGATTTGAAAGTTGAACTAGTTGACATTACTGTAGTGATGTGTAAGTTGAACTATTTGACATTACTATAGTGATTTGAAAGTTGAACTAGTTGACATTACTGTAGTGTTGGGAATGTTGAGCTAATTGATATTACTGTAGTGATGTGAAAGGTTACTAGGTGACATTACTGTAGTGATGTGTAAGTTGAACTATTTGACATTACTGTAGTGATTTGAAAGTTGAACTAGTTGACATTAAGGTAGTGATGTGTAAGTTGAACTAGTTGACATTACTAAAGTGATTTGAAAGTTGAACTAGTTGGTAATACTGTAGTGATGTGAAATTATAACTAACTGACATTACTGCAGTGATGTCAAAGTTGAACTAATTGACCTTACTGTACTGATGTAGAGGTTGAACTATTTGACATTTTTATAGTGATTTCAAAGTTGAAGTAGTTGACGTTACTGTAGTGATGTGAAAGTTGAACTATTTGACATTACTGTAGTTATGTGAAAGTGTAACTGGTTGACGTTACTGTAGTGATGTGAACGTTAAACCAGTTGACATTACTGTAGTGATGTGTAAGTTGAACTAGTTGACATTACTGTAGTGATGGGAATGTTGAGCTAATTGACATTAATTTAGTTTTATGAAAGCTGAACTAGTTGACATTACTGTAGTGTTGTTAAAGTTTAACATGTTGACATTTCTGAGGTTTTGGGAAAGTTAAAGCAGTTGACATTACTGAAGTGGTGTGAAAGTTGAACTGGTTACATTACTGTTGTGACGTGAAAGATAAAGCAGTTTACATTACTGTAGTAATGTGAAAGTTGAACTCGTTGACATTACTGTAGTGATGTTAAAGTTCAAATAATTGGCATTACTGTAGCGATGTGAAAGTGTAACCGGTTGACATTACTGCAGTGATGCGAAAGTGTAATCGGTTGACATTAATGTAGTGATGTGAAAGCTGAACCAGCTTACGATACCGTAGTGATGTGGAAATTGAACCAGTTGACATTACTGTAGTGATGGGAAGGTTGAAGTAGTTGACATTACTGTATTGATGTGAAACTTCAAATAGTCCACAATACTGTAGTGATTTGAAAGCCGCACCAGTTGATATTCCTGTAGGGTTCGTAAAGTTGAGGTAGCTGACATTACTGTAGCGGTGTGAAACTTGAACTAGTTTACATTACTGTAGTGATGTGTAAGTTGAACTTGTCGACATTACTGTAGTGATGTAAAGTTGAACTAGTTGATATTTCTGTGGGGATCGGAAAGTTGAACTGGTTAGAATTACTGTAGTGATGGGAAAGCTGAACTAGTTGACATTACGGTAGTGATGTGAAAGTTGAACTAGATGAGCTTACGGTAGTGATGTGTAAGTTGAACTAGTTGACGTTACTGTAGTGATTTGAAAGTTGAACAAGTTGACATTACGGTAGTTATGTGTAAGTCGAACTATTTGACATTACTACAGTGATTTGAAAGTTGAACTATTTGACATTACTGTAGTGATTTGAAAGTTGGACTAGTGGTCATTACTGTAGTGACGTGTAAGTTGAACTATTTGACATTACTGTAGTAATTTGAAAGTTAACTAGTGGAATTATTGTAGTGATTTGTAAGTTGAACTAGTTGTCATTACAGTAGTGATGTGTAAGTTGAACTAGTTGACATTACTGTAGTGATTTGAAAGTTGAACTATTTGACATTACTGTAGTGACGTGTAAGTGAACTATTTGACATTACTGTAGTAATTTGAAAGTTAACTAGTGGAATTATTGTAGTGATTTGTAAGTTGAACTAGTTGTCATTACAGTAGTGATGTGTAAGTTGAACTAGTTGACATTACTGTAGTGATTTGAAAGTTGAACTATTTGACATTACTGTAGTGATTTGAAAGTTGAACTAGTTGACATTACTGTAATGTTGTGTAATTTAACTAGTTGAGCTTACGGTAGTGATGTGTAAGTTGAACTAGTTGACATTACTGTACTGATTTTTAATTTGAACTATTTGACATTACTGTAGTGGTGTGTAAGTTGAACTATTTGACATTACTGTAGTGATGTGTAAGTTGAACTATTTGACATTACTGTAGTGATGTGAAAGTTGAACTAGTTGACATTACTGTAGTGATGTGAAACTTGAACTACTTGTCATTACGGTAGTGATGTGAAAGTTGAGCTAGTTGACATTATGGTAGTGTTGTGTAAGTTGCACTATTTGACACTACTGTGGTTATTTCAAAGTAGAACTAGTTGACATTGCGGTAGTGATGTGTAAGTTGAACTATTTGACATTACTGTGGTGATTTGAAAGTTGAACTAGTTAACATTACTGTAGTGATGTGTAAGTTGAACTATTTGACATTACTGTAGTGATTTGAAAGTTGAACTAGTTGACATTACTGTAGTGATGTGTAAGTTGAACTATTTGACATTACTATAGTGATTTGAAAGTTGAACTAGTTGACATTACGGTAGTGATGGGTAAGTTGAACTATTTGACATTACTAAAGTGATTTGAAAGTTGAACTAGTTGACATTACTGTAGTGATATGTAAGTTGAACTATTTGACATTACTGTAGTGATTAGAAAGTTGAACTAGTTGACATTACTGTAGTGATGTGTAAGTTGAACTAGTTGACATCACTGTAGTGATTTGAAGGTTGAACTAGTTGACATTACTGTAGTGTTGGGAATGTTGAGCTAATTGATATTACTGTAGTGATGTGAAAGTTTACTAGGTGACATTACTGTAGTGATGTGAAAGTTGAACTAGTTGATATTTCTGTGGGGATCAGAAAGCTGAACTGGTTAGAATTACTGTAGTGATGGGAAAGCTGAACTAGTTGACATTACGGTAGTGATGTAGGAGCTGAACTAGTTGACATTATTCTAGTGTTGTTCAAAGGTAAACTAGTTGACATTACTGTAGTGGTATGATGTTTGAAATAGTTGACATTACGGTAGTGATGTGAAAATTGAACTAGTTGACCTTCCGGTAGTGATGTGTAAGTTGCACTAGTTGTCATTACGGTAGTGTTGTGAAACTTGAACTACTTGTCATTACGGTAGTGATGTGAAAGTTGAGCTAGTTGAGCTTACGGTAGTGATGTGTAAGTTGAACTAGTCGACATTAGTGCAGTGATGCGAAAGTGTAACCGGTTGACATTACGGTAGTGATGTGTAAGTTGAACTAGCATACGTTACTGTAGTGATGTGGAAGTTGAACCAGTTGACATTACTGTAGTGATGTGAATGTTGAACTATTTGACATGTTTTTAGTGATGTCAAAGTTGAACTATTTGACATTACGGTGGTGATGGGAACGTCTAACTAGTTGACATTACTGTAGAGATGAGAACGTTGAACTAGTTGACATTACTGCAGTGATGTGAAAGTTGCACTAGTTGGCATCACTGTAGTGATGTGACAGTTGTACCAGTTGAAATACTGTAGTGATTTGAAAGTTAAACTGGTTGACAATTACTGTAGTGTTGTGAAAGTTGAACTATTTGACATTACTGCAGGGATGTTAAAGTAGAACTAATATATATTGCAATAATGATGGCAAAGTTGAAGTAATTGACCTTTCTGTAGTGATTTGAAGGTTAAACCAATTGACATTACTCAAGTGATGTGAAAGTGTAACTAGTTGACATTAGTCTAGTGATGTGAAGGTTGTAATAGTTGACATTACTGTATTGATGTGAAAGCTAACCAGCTTACGTTACTGTAGTGATCTGAAAGTTGAATCAGTTGACAGTACTGTAGGGAAGGGAAAGTTGAACTAGTTGACATTACTGTAGTGATTTAAAAGCTGCACAGTTGACATTACAGTAGGGATCAGAAATTTGAACTAGCTGACATTACTGTAGTCATGTGAAAGTTGTGCTGGTTGACATTACTGTAGTGATGCGAAAGTGGAACCTGTTGGCATTACTGTAGTGATGTTACAGTTGTACCAGTTGAAATACTGTAGTGATGTGAAGGTTTATCTGGTTGACATTACTGTGGTGATGTAAAAGTAGAACTTGTATATATTACAATAGTGATGGCAAAGTTGAACTAGTTGCCATTACTGTAGTAATGTGAAGGTTAAAACAATTGACATTACTTTAGTGATGTGAAAGTGTTACTAGTTGACATTACTCTAGTGATGTGAAGGTTTAACTATTTGACATTACTGTAGTGATGTGAAAGTGTAACCGGTTGACATTACTTTAGTGATGTGAAAACTGAACCAGCTTACATTACTGTAGTGACGTGAAAGTTGAACCATTTGACATTACTGTGGTGATGGCAATGTTGAACTAGTTGACATTACTGAGGTGACGTGAAAGTTAAAGCAGTTGCCAATACTGTAGTGATCTGAAATTTGAACTAGTCTACATTACTATAGTGATCAGAAAGTTGAACTAGTTCATATTATTGAAGTGAAGTGAAAGCTGAATAAGTTCATATTACTGTAGTGATGTGAAAGTTGAACTTTTTGACATTATGTAGTGATGCGAAATTAGTACTAGTTGATATTACTGTAGTGATAATAAGTTGAACTATTTCACAGTACTGTAGTGATGTGAATCTTGAAGTAGTTGATATTACTGTAGCGAAGTGAAAGGAAAAGCAGTTGACATTACTGTAGTGATAGAAGTTTAAACTAGTTGAAATTACTGTAAGTTGAATTAGTTGATGTTTATGAAGGGACGTGAAAGTTGAACTATTTAACATTACTAAAGCGACTTGGAGATTAAGGAAGTTCACATTTATGATGTGAGGTGTAAGTTGAAATCGTTGGCATTACTGAAAGGACGTGAAAGTTGAATAGTTGACATTACTTAAGTAATGTGGAAGTTGATATTACTTTAGTGATGGGAAAGTTGAACTAATTGACATTACTTAAGTGATGTGAAAGTTGAGCTAGTTCACATTACTGTAGTGAAGCAAAAATTGAACTATTTGACATTTTTGAATTGATGTGAAAGTCTAATTAGGTGACATTACTGAAGTGATGGGAAAGTTGAAGTTGTTCACATTACTGAAGCGATGGGAAAGTTGAACTGGTTTACGTTACTGTAGTGACGTGAAAGTTCAATAGTTGACATTACTTAAGTGATGTGAAAGTTGAAATAGTTGACATTACTGTAGTGATGGGAAGGTTAACTAGTTGACATTACTGTAGTGCTGTGAAAGTTGAGTTAGTTGACATTACTGTAGTTATGGAAGGTTGAACTAGTTGACATTACTGTAATTTGAACAAGTTGACATTACTGTAAGTTGAATTAGCTGATGTTTATGAAGTGACGTGAAAGTTGAACTATTTAACATTACTGAAGCGACTTGAAGGTTAAACAAGTTCACATTTATGATGTGAGGTGAAAGTTGAAATGGTTGGCATTACTGAAGTGACGTGAAAGTTGAATAGTTGACATTACTTACGTGATGTGAAAGTTGAAATAGTTGACATTACTGTAGTGATGGGAAGGTTGAACTAGTTGACATTACTGTAGTGCTTTGAAAGTTGAATTAATTGACATTACTGTAGTGATGGGAAAGTTGAACTAATTGACATTACTTAAGTGATGTGAAAGTTGAGCTAGTTCACATTACTGTAGTGATGTAAAAATTGAACTAATTGACATTGTTGAATTGATGTGAAAGTCTAATTAGGTGACATTACTGAAGTGATGGGAAAGTTGAAGTAGTTCACATTACTGAAGCGATGGGAAAGTTGAAGTGGTGGGCATTACTGTAGTGACGTGAAAGTTGAATAGTTGACATTACTTAAGTAATGTGAAATTTGAAAAAGCTGACATTACTGTAGTGATGTGAAAGTTGAACCAGTTGACATTACTGTAGTGATCTGCAATTTGAACTAGTTGACATTACTATAAAGATCAGAAAGTTGAACTCTTGACATTAATGAAGCTACGTGATAGTTGAACAGTTTGATATTTATAAAGTGATTTGAAAGTTAAACAAGCTCACATTTATGATGTGACATGAAAGTTGAATTAATTGACATTACTGTAGTGATGGGTAAGTTGAACTAGTTTATGTTTATGTAGTGACATGAAAGTTGAACTACTTGACATTAGTGAAGCGACGTGAAAGTTAAACAACTTTACATTTATGATTTGAGGCGAACGTTGAACTAGTTGACATTACTGAAGTGATGTGAAAGTTTTACTAGTTGATATTTAAGAGGTGGTAAGAAGGTTGAACTGGTTGATATTTATAAGTGACATGAAAGTTGAACTAGTTGACATTACTGAAGCGATGGGAAAGTTGTACTGGTTCACATTACTGAAGTGATGTAAAAGTTGAACCAGTTGACATTACTTAACTGATGTGATAGTTGAACAAGTTGACATTACTGTAGTGATGTGAAAGTTGAACCAATTGACATTACTGCAGTGATCTGAATATTTGAACTAGTTGACATTACTATAGTGATCAGAAAGATGAAGTAGTTCACATTATTGAGGTGATGTGAAAGTTAGGTTAGTTGACATTACTATACTCTTCGTAAAGTTGAACTTGTTGACATTACTGTAGTGATGTGAAAGTTGTAGTTTACATTAGTGTAGTGATGGGAAAGTTCACTTGGTTGACATTACTGTAGTGAAGTGACCGATGCACTAGTTGACATATTTTTAGTGATGGTAACGTTGAACTGGTTGACTTTACTGTAGTGATGTGAAAGTTAAAGCAGTTTACAATACTGTGGTGATGTTAAAGTTGAAATAGTGGATATTACTGTAGTAATGTTAAAGTTAAACTGGTTGACATTACTGTACTGATGTGAAAGTTGAATAAGTTGACATTACTGTAGTGATGTGAAATTTGAATTTTTGACATTACTGTATTGATGTCAAAGTTGAACCAGTTGACATTACTCTAGTGATGTGAAAGTTTAAATAGTTGATGTTACTGTAGTGTTGTGAATGTTGAACTAGTTGATATTGCTGTGGTAATGTGAAATTTGAACTTGCTGACATTACTGTAGTGATGCGAAAGTTTTACCATTTTAATATTACTGTAGTGATTTGAAAGTTGAACTAGTTCACATAACTGTAGTGATATGAAAGTTGAAATAGTTGATATTGCTGTAGTGATGTGAAAGTGGAAGTAGTTGTTATTACTATAGTGATGTTAAAGGTAAAGCAGTTGACATTACTGGAGTGATGGAAGGTGGAACTAGTTGACATTACTGTAGTGATGTGAATGTTGAACTAGTTTACATTACAGAACCTACGTGAAAGTTGAACTATTTGATGTTTATGAAGTGACGTGAAAGTTAAACAAGTTCACATTTATGATGTGACGTGAAAGCTGAATTAGTTAACATTACTGTAGTGATGAGTAAGTTGAACTAGTTGATGATTATGAAGTGACGTGAATGTTCAACTAGTTGATATAAATGGAGCGACGTGACAGTTAAACAAGTTTACATTCATGAAGTGATGGGAAAGTTGAGCAAGTTCACATTTATGATGTGAGGTGAAAGTTGAACTGGTTGACATTACTGAGGTGATGTGAAATTTGAACTAGCTGATATTTATGAAGTGGTGCGAAAGTTGACCAATTTGTTATTTATGAGGTGACGTGAAAGTTCAACTAGTTAATATTTTTTTGGTGACGTGATAGTTGAACTAGTTAATATTACTGAAGTGACATGAAAGTTGAACTAGCTTAGATTACAGAAGTGATGGAAAAGCTGAACCAGTTGACATTACTGAAGTGACGTGAAAGTAAAACTAGTTCACATTACTGAAGTGAAGTGTAAGTTGATGTAGTTCACATTACTGGTGTGTTGTGAAAGTTGAACTCGTTGATATTACTGTTGTGATTTTACAGTTGAACTATTTCACATTACTGTAGTGATGTGTAAGCTGAACTAGTGGATATTACTGTAGTGATGTGAAAGTTGAACTAGTTGATACTACTGTAGTGATGTGAAAGTTAAACCAGTTGACATAACTGCAGTGATGTGAAGGTTCAACTAGTTGACATTAATGTAGTGATGTGAAAGTTGAATTAGGTTCATAACTAAAGTGACGTGAAAGTTGAACTAGTTCACATTTTTGAAGTGACGTGAAATATGAATTAGTTGACATTTTTGTAGTTATGATAAAGTTGAACTAGTTGAAATTACTAAAGTGATGTGAAAGTTAAACAAGTTTACAATTATGGAGTGATGGGAAAGCTGAACTGGTTTATAATTATGAAGTGCCGTGAGAGTTCAACTAGTTGATATTTATGAAGTAACGTGAAGGTTGAACTAGTTGATATTTATGAAGTGAAGTGAAAGTTGAACTAGTTAATATTACTAAAGTGACATAAAACTTGAACTAGCTGACATGACTGACGTGATGGAAAATGTTGAACCAGTTGACATTAATGTAGTGTTGTGAAAGTTGAACTGGTTGACATTTCTGAGGTGTTGCGAAAGTTAAAGCAGTCGACAGTACTGAAGTGATGTGAAAGTTGAACTAGTTGACATTACTGTTGTGACGTGGAAGATAACACAGTTGACATTACTGTAGCAATGTGAAAGTTGCACTAGTTGACATTACTGTACTGACGTGGAAGATAAAGCAGTTGAACTTACTGTCGTAAAGTAAAAGTTGAAGTAGTTGGCATTACTCTATGATGTCAAAGTTGATATAGTTGACATTACTGTAGTGTTGTGAAAGTTGAATTAGTTGGCATTTCTATAGTGTTGTGAAAGCTGAACTAATACACTGCTGTATTTATTTGAAAGTTGAACCAGTTGACATTACTGTGGGGGTGGGAAAGTTGAACTAGTTGACATTACTGTAGTGTTGTGAAAGTTTTACTGGTTGGCATTACTGTAGTTATATGGAAGTTGAACCAGTTGACATTACTATAGTGATGGGAACGTTGAAATAGTTGATATTACTGTAGTGTTGTAAAGTTGAAATATTTGAAATTACTGTAGTGATGTCAAAGTTGAAATTGTAGACACAACTGTAGTGATGTCAAAGTTGAACATGTTGACATTACTGTAGTGTTGTGAAAGTTGAACTAGTTAACATTACTGTAGTGATGTCAAAGTTGAAATAGTTGACATTACTGTAGTGATCAGAAATTTGTACTACTTGACATTACTGTAGTGATGGGAAAGCTGAACTAGTTCACATTACTGTAGTGTTGTGAAAGTTAAACTACTTGACATTTCTGAGGTGTTTCGAAGGTTAAAGCAGTCGATATTACTGAAGTGATATGAAAGTTGAACTAGTTGACATTACTATTGTAACGTGAGAGATAAAGCAGTTGATATTACTTTAGTAATGTGTAAGTTGAAATAGTTGTACTTACGCTAGTGATGTGAAAGTTGATCTAGTTGACATTACTGTAGTGATGTGAAAGTTGATGTAGTAATGTTAAAGTCAAACTAGTCATTACGGTAGTGATATGAAACTTGAACTAGTTAACATCACTGCTGTGATGTGAAAGTTGAAGTAGTTGACATTACGGTGGTGATCTAAAAGTTGAACTAGTTGTCATTACTGTAGTGATGTGAATGTTCAATTAGTTGATATCACTGTTGTGATGTGAATGTTCAACTAGTTGATATTACTGTAGTGATGCGAATGTTCAACTAGTTTATATTACTGTAGCAATGTAAATGTTGTACTAGTTGACATTACTTTAGTGACGTGAAAGTTGTACTACTTCACATTACTGAAGTGACTTGAAAATTGTAGTAGATAACATTACTGAAGTGACATAAAAGATAAACTTGTTGACATTACTGAAGTGACGTGAAACTTGAACTAGTTGATATTTCTAAAGCAATGTGAAAGTTGAACTACCTGATATTTATGAAGTGAAGTGAAATTTAAACTATTTTATATTACTGAAGTGATGGGAAATTTGAACTAGTTCACATTACTGAAACAAAGGGAAAGTTTAAACAGTTCACGTTACTGAAGTGACGTGAAAGTTGAATTAGTTGACATTGCTGTAGTGATGTGAAAGTTGAACTAGTTCACCTTACTGTAGTGATGTGAAATTTGAATTAGTTGACATTGCTGTAGTGATGTGAAGTTTTAACCAGTTGACATTACTGTTGTAATGGTAAAGTTGAACCAGTTCACATTACTGAAGTGATGTGAAAGTTTACGTAGTTGATATTACGGTAGAAATGTGAAAATTGAACTAGTTGACATTGCTGTAGTGATGTGTAAGTTGAACCAGCTGACATTACTTTTGTGATGTGAAAGTTGAACTAGTTGACACTACTGTAGTGATGTGAAAGTTGAACTAGTTGACATTGCTGTAGTTATGAGAAACTTGAACTCTTTGATATCACTGTAGTGATGTGAAAATTAAAGCAGTTGACATTACCATAATTATGTGAAGTTTGAACTGGTTGACACTTATGAAGTGATGTGAAAGTTGAACTATTTGACACTAATGTAGTGATATGAAAGTTGAACTAGTTGACACTACTGTAGTGATGTGAAAGTTGAACTAGTTGACACTACTGTAGTGATGGAAAAGCTGAGGTGGTTGACATTGCTGTACTGAGGAGAAACTCGAAATATTTGACATTACTGTAGTGATGTGAAAGTTAAGCAGTTGACATTACCGTAATTATGTGAAAGTTGAACTTTTTGACATTTATGAAGTGATGTGAATGTTGAAGTAGTTGGCATTGTTGTAATGATGCGAAAGTTGAACTAGTTGACATAAGTGCACTGATGCGAAAGTGTAACCGGTTGACATTACGGTAGTGATGTGTAAGTTGAACCAGCTTACGTTACTGTAGTGATGTGGAAATTGAACCAGTTGACATTACTGTGGTCATGGGAAGGTTGAACTAGATGATATTACTGTTAGGATCGGAAACCTCTACTAGTTAGAATTACTGTAGTGATGTAGGAGCTGAACCAGTTGACATTACTCTAGTGTTGTTCAAAGGTAAACTAGTTAACATTACTGTAGTGGTATGATGTTTGAAATAGTTGACATTACAGTAGCGATGTGAAAATTGAACTAGTTGACCTTCCGGTAGTGATGTGTAAGTTGAAATAGTTGTCATTATAGTAGTGTTGTGAAACTTGAACTACTTGTCATTACGGTAGTGATGTGAAAGTTGAACTAGTTGAGCTTACGTTAGTGATGTGTAAGTTGAACTAGTTGACATTACTGTAGTGATTTGAAAGTTGAACAAGTTGACATTACGGTAGTGATGTGTAAGTCGAATTATTTGACATTACTGCAGTGATTTGAAAGTTGAACTAGTTGACATTACTGTAGTGATTTGAAAGTTGAACTAGTGGTCATTACAGTAGTGACGTGTAAGTTGAACTATTTGACATTACTGTAGTAATTTGAAAGCTAACTAGTTGACATTATTGTAGTGATTTGTAAGTTGAACTAGTTGTCATTACAGTAGTGATGTGTAAGTTGAACTAGTTGACATTACTGTAGTGATTTGAAAGTTGAACTATTTGACATTACTGTAGTGATTTGAAAGTTGAACTAGTTGACATTACTGTAATGATGTGTAAGTTGAACTAGTTGAGCTTACGGTAGTGATGTGTAAGTTAAACTATTTGACATTACTGTAGTGATTTGAAAGTTGAACTAGTTGACATTACTGTAGTGATTTGTAAGTTGAACTAGTTGACATTACTGTAGTGATTTGAAAGTTGAACTATTTGACATTACTGTAGTGATTTGAAAGTTGAACTAGTTGACATTACAGTAGTGAGGTGAAAACGGAACTAGTTGAGCTTATGGTAGTGATGTGTAAGTTGAACTATTTGTAATTACTGTAGTGATTTGAAAGCTGAACTAGTTGACATTACTGTAGTGATTTGTAAGTTGAACTAGTTGACATTACTGTAGTGATTTGTAAGTTGAACTAGTTGACATTACTGTGGTGATTTGAAAGTTGAACTATTTGACATTGCTGTAGTGATGTGAAAGATGAACTATTTGACATTATGGTAGTGATGTGTAAGTTGAACTATTTCTCATTACTGTAGTGATTTGAAGGTTGAACTAGTTGACATTACTGTAGTGTTGGGAATGTTGAGCTAATTGATATTACTGTAGTGATGTGTAAGCTGAACTATTTGACATTTTTATAGTGATTTCAAAGTTGAGCTAGTTGACATTACTGTAGTGATGTGAACGTTGAACCAGTTGACATTACTGTAGTGATGTGTAAGTTGAACTAGTTGACATTACTGTAGTGATGGGAATGTTGAGCTAATTGACATTAATTTAGTTTTATGAAAGCTGATCTAGTTGACATTACTGTAGTGTTGTTAAAGTTTAACATGTTGACATTTCTGAGGTTTTGGGAAAGTTAAAGCAGTTGACATTACTGAAGTGGTGTGAAAGTTGAACTGGTTACATTACTGTTGTGACGTGAAAGATAAAGCAGTTTACATTACTGTAGTAATGTGAAAGTTGAACTCGTTGACATTACTGTAGTGATGTCAAAGTTCAAATAATTGACATTACTGTAGCGATGTGAATGTGTAACCGGTTGACATTACTGCAGTGATGCGAAAGTGTAATCGGTTGACATTAATGTAGTGATGTGAAAGCTGAACCAGCTTACGTTACTGTAGTGATGTGGAAATTGAACCAGTTGACATTACTGTAGTGATGGGAAGGTTGAAGTAGTTGACATTACTGTATTGATGTGAAACTTCAAATAGTCCACAATACTGTAGTGATTTGAAAGCCGCACCAGTTGATATTCCTGTAGGGTTCGGAAAGTTGAGGTAGCTGACATTACTGTAGTGGTGTGAAACTTGAACTAGTTTACATTACTGTAGTGATGTGTAAGTTGAACTTGTCGACATTACTGTAGTGATGTAAAGTTGAACTAGTTGACATTACTGTAGTGATGGGAATGTTGAGCTAATTGACATTAATTTAGTTTTATGAAAGCTGAACTAGTTAACATTACTGTAGTGTTGTTAAAGTTTAACATGTTGACATTTCTGAGGTTTTGGGAAAGTTAAAGCAGTTGACATTACTGAAGTGGTGTGAAAGTTGAACTGGTTACATTACTGTTGTGACGTGAAAGATAAAGCAGTTTACATTACTGTAGTAATGTGAAAGTTGAACTCGTTGACATTACTGTAGTGATGTCAAAGTACAAATAATTGACATTACTGTAGCGATGTGAATGTGTAACCGGTTGACATTACTGCAGTGATGCGAAAGTGTAATCGGTTGACATTAATGTAGTGATGTGAAAGCTGAACCAGCTTACGTTACTGTAGTGATGTGGAAATTGAACCAGTTGACATTACTGTAGTGATGGGAAGGTTGAAGTAGTTGACATTACTGTACTGATGTGAAACTTCAAATAGTCCACAATACTGTAGTGATTTGAAAGCCGCACCAGTTGATATTCCTGTAGGGTTCGGAAAGTTGAGGTAGCTGACATTACTGTAGTGGTGTGAAACTTGAACTAGTTTACATTACTGTAGTGATGTGTAAGTTGAACTAGTTGACATTACGGTAGTGATGTGAAAGTTGAACTAGTTGAGCTTACGCTAGTGATGTGTAAGTTAAACTAGTTGACATTACTGTAGTGATTTGAAAGTTGAACAAGTTGACATTACGTTAGTGATGTGTAAGTCGAACTATTTGACATTACTGCAGTGATTTGAAAGTTGAACTAGTTGACATTACTGTAGTGATTTGAAAGTTGAACTAGTGGTCATTACTGTAGTGACGTGTAAGTTGAACTATTTGACATTACTGTAGTAATTTGAAAGTTAACTAGTTGAATTATTGTAGTGATTTGTAAGTTGAACTAGTTGTCATTACAGTAGTGATGTGTAAGTTGAACTGGTTGACATTACTGTAGTGATTTGAAAGTTGAACTATTTGACATTACTGTAGTGATTTGAAAGTTGAACTAGTTGACATTACTGTAATGTTGTGTAAGTTGAACTAGTTGAGCTTATGGTAGTGATGTGTAAGTTGAACTATTTGACATTACTGTAGTGATTTGAAAGTTGAACTAGTTGACATTACTGTAGTGATTTCTAAGTTGAACTAGTTGACATTACTGTAGTGATTTGAAAGTTGAACTAGTTGACATTACTGTAGTGAGGTGAAAACGGAACTATTTGAGCTTACGGTAGTGATGTGTAAGTTGAACTATTTGTAATTACTGTAGTGATTTGAAAGCTTAACTAGTTGACATTACTGTAGTGATTTGTTCGTTGAACTAGTTGACATTACTGTAGTGATTTGTAAGTTGAACTAGTTGACATTACTGTGGTGATTTGAAAGTTGAAGTATTTGACATTGCTGTAGTGATGTGTAAGATGAACTATTTGACATTATGGTAGTGATGTGTAAGTTGAACTATTTGTCATTACTGTAGTGATTTGAAAGTTGAGCTAGTTGACATTACTGTACTGATTTTTAAGTTGAACTAGTTGTTATTACGGTAGTGATGTGTAAGTTAAAGTGGTTGACATTACTGTAGTGATTTTAAAGTTGAACTAATTGACATTACTGTAGTGATTTGAAAGTTTAACTAGTTGACATTACTGTAGTGATTTGAAAGTTGAATTAGTGGTCATTACTCTAGTGATGTGTAAGTTGAACTATTTGACATTACTGTAGTGATGTGTAAGTTGAACTATTTGACATTACTGTAGTGATGTGAAAGTTGAACTAGTTGACATTACTGTAGTGATGTGTAAGTTGAACTATTTGACATTACTGTAGTGATTTGAAAGTTGAACTAGTTAACATTACGGTAGTGTTGTGTAAGTTGCATTATTTGACACTACTGTGGTTATTTCAAAGTAGAACTAGTTGACATTACGGTAGTGATGTGTAAGTTGAACTATTTGACATTACTGTGGTGATTTGAAAGTTGAACTAGTTAACATTACTGTAGTGATGTGTAAGTTGAACTATTTGACATTACTGTAGTGATTTGAAAGTTGAACTAGTTGACATTACTGTAGTGATGTGTAAGTTGAACTATTTGACATTACTATAGTGATTTGAAAGTTGAACTAGTTGACATTACTGTAGTGATGTGTAAGTTGAACCAGTTGACATTACTAAAGTGATCTGAAAGTTGAACTAGTTGACATTACTGTAGTGATATGTAAGTTGAACTATTTCACATTGCTGTGGTGATTAGAAAGTTGAACTAGTTGACATTACTGTAGTGATGTGTAAGTTGAACTAGTTGACATCACTGTAGTGATTTGAAGGTTGAACTAGTTGACATTACTGTAGTGTTGGGAATGTTGAGCTAATTGATATTACTGTAGTGATGTGAAAGTTTACTAGGTGACATTACTGTAGTGATGTGTAAGTTGAACTATTTGACATTACTGTAGTGATTTGAAAGTTGAACTAGTTGACATTAAGGTAGTGATGTGTAAGTTGAACTAGTTGACATTACTAAAGTGATTTGAAAGTTGAACTAGTTGGTAATACTGTAGTGATGTGAAATTATAACTAACTGACATTACTGCAGTGATGTCAAAGTTGAACTAATTGACATTACGGTACTGATGTAGAGGTTGAACTATTTAACATTTTTATAGTGATTTCAAAGTTGAACTAGTTGACATTACTGTAGTGATGTGAAAGTTGAACTATTTGACATTACTGTAGTTATGTGAAAGTGTGACTGGTTGACGTTACTGTAGTGATGTGAACGTTGAACCAGTTGACATTACTGTAGTGATGTGTAAGTTGAACTAGTTGACATTACTGTAGTGATGGGAATGTTGAGCTAATTGACATTAATTTAGTTTTATGAAAGCTGAACTAGTTGACATTACTGTAGTGTTGTTAAAGTGTAACATGTTGACATTTCTGAGGTTTTGGGAAAGTTAAAGCAGTTGACGTTACTGAAGTGGTGTGAAAGTTGAACTGGTTACATTACTGTTGTGACGTGAAAGATAAAGCAGTTTACATTACTGTAGTAATGTGAAAGTTGAACTCGTTGACATTACTGCAGTGTTGCGAAAGTCTAATCGGTTGACATTAATGTAGTGATGTGAAAGCATAACCAGCTTACGTTACTGTAGTGATGTGGAAATTGAACCAATTGACATTACTGTAGTTATGGGAAGGTTGAAGTAGTTGACATTACTGTATTGATGTGAAACTTCAAATAGTCCACAATACTGTAGTGATTTGAAAGCCGCACCAGTTGATATTCCTGTAGGGTTTGGAAAGTTGAGGTAGCTGACATTACTGTAGTGGTGTGAAACTTGAACTAGTTTACATGACTGTAGTGATGTGTAAGTTGAACTTTTCGACATTACTGTATTGATGTAAAGTTGAACTAGTTGATATTTCTGTGGGGATCGGAAAGTTGAACTGGTTAGAATTACTGTAGTGATGGGAAAGCTGAACTAGTTGACATTACGGTAGTGATGTAGGAGCTTAACTAGTTGACATTACTCTAGTGTTGTTCAAAGGTAAACTAGTTGACATTACTGTAGTGGTATGATGTTTGAAATAGTTGACATTACGGTAGTGATGTGAAAATTTAACTAGTTGACCTTCCGGTAGTGATGTGTAAGTTGAACTAGTTGTCATTATGGTAGTATTGTCAAACTTGAACTACTTGTCATTACGGTAGTGATGTGAAAGTTGAACTAGTTGAGCTTACGGTAGTGATGTGTAAGTTGAACTAGTTGAGATTAGTGCACTGATGCGAAAGTAACCGGTTGACATTACGGTAGTGATGTGTAAGTTGAACCAGCTTACGTTACTGTACTGATGTGTAAGTTGAACCAGCTGACATTACTGTGGTCATGGAAAGGTTGAACTAGATGATATTACTGTCAGGATCGGAAAGCTCTACTAGTTAGAATTACTGTAGTGATGTAGGAGCTGAACTAGTTGACATTACTCTAGTGTTGTTCAAAGGTAAACTAGTTAACATTACTGTAGTGGTATGATGTTTGAAATAGTTGACATTACGGTAGTGATGTGAAAATTGAACTAGTTGACCTTCCGGTAGTGATGTGTAAGTTGAAAGAGTTGTCATTATAGTAGTGTTGTGAAACTTGAACTACTTGTCATTACGGTAGTGATGTGAAAGTTGAACTAGTTGAGCTTACGGTAGTGATGTGTAAGTTGAACTAGTTGACATTACTGTAGTGATTTGAAAGTTGAACAAGTTGACATTACGGTAGTGATGTGTAAGTTGAACTATTTGACATTACTGTAGTAAATTTAAAGTTAACTAGTTGACATTATTGTAGTGATTTGTAAGTTGAACTAGTTGTCATTACAGTAGTGATGTGTAAGTTGAACTAGTTGATATTACTGTAGTGATTTGAAAGTTGAACCAGTTGACATTACTGTAATGATGTGTAAGTTGAACTAGTTGAGCTTACGGTAGTGATGTGTAAGTTGAACTATTTGACATTACTGTAGTGATTTGAAAGTTGAACTAGTTGACATTACTGTAGTGATTTGTAAGTTGAACTAGTAGACATTACTGTAGTGATTTGTAAGTTGAACTAGTTGACATTAATGTAGTGATGTGAAAGTTGAACTAGCTCACTTTACTGTAGTGATGTGAAAGTTGTACTGGTTGGCATTACTGTAGTGATGTGAAAGTTAAACTAGTCGACATTACTGCAGTGATGTGAAAGTGTAACTAGTTGATATTACTTAAGTGATCGGAAAGCTGAACTAGTTGACATTACGGTAGTGATGTAGGAGCTGAACTAGTTGACATTACTCTAGTGTTGTTCAAAGGTAAACTAGTTGACATTACTGTAGTGGTATGATGTTTGAAATAGCTGACATTACGGTAGTGATGTGAAAATTGAACTAGTTGACTTTCCGGTAGTGATGTGTAAGTTGAACTAGTTGTCATTACGGTAGTATTGTGAAGCTTGAACTACTTGTCATTACGGTAGTGATGTGAAAGTTGAACTAGTTGAGCTTACGGTAGTGATGTGTAAGTTGAACTAGTTGACATTAGTGCACTGATGCGAAAGTGTAACCGGTTGACATTACGGTAGTGATGTGTAAGTTGAACGAGCTTACGTTACTGTACTGATGTGGAAGTTGAACCAGTTGACATTACTGTGGTCATGGGAAGGTTGTACTAGATGATATTACTGTCAGGATCGGAAAGCTCTACTAGTTAGAATTACTGTAGTGATGTAGGAGCTGAACTAGTTGACATTACTCTAGTGTTGTTCAAAGGTAAACTAGTTAACATTACTGTAGTGGTATGATGTTTGAAATAGTTGACATTACGGTAGTGATGTGAAAATTGAACTAGTTGACCTTCCGGTAGTGATGTGTAAGTTGAAATAGTTGTCATTATAGTAGTGTTGTGAAACTTGAACTACTTGTCATTACGGTAGTGATGTGAAAGTTGAACTAGTTGAGCTTACGGTAGTGATGTGTAAGTTGAACTAGTTGACATTACTGTAGTGATTTGAAAGTTGAACAAGTTGACATTACGGTAGTGATGTGTAAGTCGAACTAGTTGACATTACTGCAGTGATTTGAAAGTTGAACTAGTTGACATTACTGTAGTGATTTGAAAGTTGAACTAGTGGTGATTACTGTAGTGACGTGTAAGTTGAACTATTTGACATTACTGTAGTAAATTTAAAGTTAACTAGTTGACATTATTGTAGTGATTTGTATGTTGAACTAGTTGTCATTACAGTAGTGATGTGTAAGTTGAACTAGTTGACATTACTGTAGTGATTTGAAAGTTGAACTATTTGACATTACTGTAGTGATTTGAAAGTTGAACTAGTTGACATTACTGTAATGATGTGTAAGTTGAACTAGTTGAGCTTGCGGTAGTGATGTGTAAGTTGAACTATTTGACATTACTGTAGTGATTTGAAAGTTGAACTAGTTGACATTACTGTAGTGATTTGTAAGTTGAACTAGTTGACATTACTGTAGTGACTTGTAAGTTGAACTAGTTGACATTACTGTAGTGATGTGAAAGTTGAACTAGCTCACTTTACTGTAGTGATGTGAAAGTTGTACTGGTTGGCATTACTGTAGTGATGTGAAAGTTAAACTAGTCGACATTACTGCAGTGTGGGAAAGTGTACCTAGTTGATATTACTTAAGTGATCGGAAAGCTGAACTAGTTGACATTACGTTAGTGATGTAAGAGTTGAACTACTGACATTACTGTAGTGTTGTCATAGCTAAACTAGTTGACATTATTGTAGTGATGTGAAAGTGTAACTAGTTGACATTTCTGTAGTGGTGTGATGTTTGAAATAGTTGACATTACTGTAGTGATGTTAAAGTTGATCTAGTTGACATTAATGTAGTGATGTGAAAGTGTAACTAGTTGACATTACTGTAGTGATGTGAAAGTTTAACCGGTTGACATTACTGTAGTGTTGTGAACGTTGAACTAATTGACATTACTGTAGGGATGGAAATGTGGAGCTAATTAACATTACTGTAGTGATGTGAAAG
Source organism: Deroplatys truncata (assembly GCA_030765065.1). Classification (NCBI taxonomy): domain Eukaryota; kingdom Metazoa; phylum Arthropoda; class Insecta; order Mantodea; family Mantidae; genus Deroplatys; species Deroplatys truncata. Next base: position 5,180,526 of record CM060978.1, read on the forward strand.
TTGAACTAGTTGACATTACTGTAGAACTTAAAGGTTGAACTAGTTGACATTAATGTAGTGATGTGAAAGTTGAACTAGTTGACATTAATGTAGTGATTGGAATGTTGAGCTAATTGAGATTACTGTATTGATGTAAAAGTTGAAATAGTTGACATTAATGTAGTGATGGGAATGTTGAGCTAATTGACATTACTGTAGTGATGTAAAAGTTGAACTATTTGACATTAATGTAGTATTGTGTAATTTGAAGTAGTTGACATTAATGTAGTGATGGGAATGTTGAGCTAATTGACATTACAGTAGTGATGTAAAAGTGGAACTAGTGTACATTAATGTAGTGAAGTGAAAGTTTTACCGGTTGACATTACTGTAGTGATGAGAACGCTGAACTAATTGACATAACTGTAGTGCTGGGAATGTTGAGCTAATTGACATTACTGTAGTGATGTGAAGGTTGAACTAGTTTACATTACTGTAGGAATGTGAAAGCTGAAGTAGTTGACATTACTGTAGTGATGTCAAAGTTGAAATAGTTGTCATTAATATAGCGATGTGAAAGTGTAACTAGTTGACATTACTGTAGTGATGTGAAAGTTGAACTAATTGACATTACTGTAGTGATGTTAAATTGTAACCGGTCGATATTACTGTAGTAATGTGAACATTGAACTAATTGACATTACTGTAGTGTAGGGAATGTTGAGCTAATTGAAATTAATTTAGTGATGTGAAAGTTTACTAGTTGACATTACTGTAGTGATGTGTAAGTTGAACTATTTAACATTACTGTAGTGATTTGAAAGTTGAAATAGTTGACATTACTGTAGTGATGTGTAAGTTGAACTATTTGACATTACTGTAGTGATTTGAAAGTTGAACTAGTTGACATTACGGTAGTGATGTGTAAGTTGAACTAGTTGACATTACTAAAGTGATTTGAAAGTTGAACTAGTTGACAACACTGTAGTGATGTGAAAGTATAACTAGCTTACATTACTGCAGTGATGTCAAAGTTGAACTAATTAATATTACTGTACTGATGTAGAGGTTGAACTATTTGACATTTTTATAGTGATTTCAAAGTTGAGCTTGTTGACATTACTGTAGTGATTAGAAAGTTGAACTAGTTGACATTACTGTAGTGATGTGTAAGTTGAACTAGTTGACATCACTGTAGTGATTTGAAGGTTGAACTAGTTGACATTACTGTAGTGTTGGGAATGTTGAGCTAATTGATATTACTGTAGTGATGTGTAAGCTGAACTATTTGACATTACTGTAGTGATTTGAAAGTTCAACTAGTTGACATTAAGATAGTGATGTGTAAGTTGAACTAGTTGACATTACTAAAGTGATTTGAAAGTTGAACTAGTTGGTAATACTGTAGTGATGTGAAATTATAACTAACTGACATTACTGCAGTGATGTCAAATTTGAACTAATTGATATTACTGTACTGATGTAGAGGTTGAACTATTTGACATTTTTATAGTGATTTCAAAGTTGAGCTAGTTGACATTACTGTAGTGATGTGAAAGTTGAACTAGTTGACATTACTGTAGCTATGTGAAAGTATAACTGGTTGACATTACTGTAGTGATGTGAACGTTGAACCAGTTGACATTACTGTAGTGATGTGTAAGTTGAACTAGTTGACATTACTGTAGTGATGGGAATGTTGAGCTAATTGACATTAATTTAGTTTTATGAAAGCTGAACTAGTTGACATTACTGTAGTGTTGTTAAAGTTTAACATGTTGACATTTTTGAGGTTTTGGGAAAGTTAAAGCAGTTGACATTACTGAAGTGGTGTGAAAGTTGAACTGGTTACATTACTGTTGTGACGTGAAAGATAAAGCAGTTTACATTACTGTAGTAATGTGAAAGTCGAACTCGTTGACATTACTGTAGTGATGTCAAAGTTCAAATAATTGACATTACTGTAGCGATGTGAATGTGTAACCGGTTGACATTACTGCAGTGATGCGAAAATGTAATCGGTTGACATTAATGTAGTGATGTGAAAGCTGAACCAGCTTACGTTACTGTAGTGATGTGGAAATTGAACCAGTTGACATTACTGTAGTGATGGGAAGGTTGAAGTAGTTGACATTACTGTATTGATGTGAAACTTCAAATAGTCCACAATACTGTAGTGATTTGAAAGCCGCACCAGTTGATATTCCTGTAGGGTTCGGAAAGTTAAGGTAGCTGACATTACTGTAGTGGTGTGAAACTTGAACTAGTTTACATTACTGTAGTGATGTGTAAGTTGAACTTGTCGACATTACTGTAGTGATGTAAAGTTGAACTAGTTGACATTACTGTAGTGATGGGAATGTTGAGCTAATTGACATTAATTTAGTTTTATGAAAGCTGAACTAGTTGACATTACTGTAGTGTTGTTAAAGTTTAACATGTTGACATTTCTGAGGTTTTGGGAAAGTTAAAGCAGTTGACATTACTGAAGTGTTGTGAAAGTTGAACTGGTTACATTACTGTTGTGACGTGAAAGATAAAGCAGTTTACATTACTGTAGTAATGTGAAAGTTGAACTCGTTGACATTACTGTAGTGATGTCAAAGTTCAAATAATTGACATTACTGTAGCGATGTGAATGTGTAACCAGTTGACATTACTGCAGTGATGCGAAAGTGTAATCGGTTGACATTAATGTAGTGATGTGAAAGCTGAACCAGCTTACGTTACTGTAGTGATGTGGAAATTGAACCAGTTGACATTACTGTAGTGATGGGAAGGTTGAAGTAGTTGACATTACTGTACTGATGTGAAACTTCAAATAGTCCACAATACTGTAGTGATTTGAAAGCCGCACCAGTTGATATTCCTGTAGGGTTCGGAAAGTTGAGGTAGCTGACATTACTGTAGTGGTGTGAAACTTGAACTAGTTTACATTACTGTAGTGATGTGTAAGTTGAACTTGTCGACATTACTGTAGTGATGTAAAGTTGAACTAGTTGATATTTCTGTGGGGATCGGAAAGTTTAACTGGTTAGAATTACTGTAGTGATGGGAAAGCTGAACTAGTTGACATTACGGTAGTGATGTGAAAGTTGAACTAGTTGAGCTTACGCTAGTGATGTGTAAGTTGAACTAGTTGACATTACTGTAGTGATTTGAAAGTTGAACAAGTTGACATTACGTTAGTGATGTGTAAGTCGAACTATTTGACATTACTGCAGTGATTTGAAAGTTGAACTAGTTGACATTACTGTAGTGATTTGAAAGTTGAACTAGTGGTCATTACTGTAGTGACGTGTAAGTTGAACTATTTGACATTACTGTAGTAATTTGAAAGTTAACTAGTTGAATTATTGTAGTGATTTGTAAGTTGAACTAGTTGTCATTACAGTAGTGATGTGTAAGTTGAACTAGTTGACATTACTGTAGTGATTTGAAAGTTGAACTATTTGACATTACTGTAGTGATTTGAAAGTTGAACTAGTTGACATTACTGTAATGTTGTGTAAGTTGAACTAGTTGAGCTTATGGTAGTGATGTGTAAGTTGAACTATTTGACATTACTGTAGTGATTTGAAAGTTGAACTAGTTGACATTACTGTAGTGATTTCTAAGTTGAACAGTTGACATTACTGTAGTGATTTGAAAGTTGAACTAGTTGACATTACTGTAGTGAGGTGAAAACGGAACTAGTTGAGCTTACGGTAGTGATGTGTAAGTTGAACTATTTGTAATTACTGTAGTGATTTGAAAGTTGAACTAGTTGACATTACTGTAGTGATTTGTTCGTTGAACTAGTTGACATTACTGTAGTGATTTGTAAGTTGAACTAGTTGACATTACTGTGGTGATTTGAAAGTTGAACTATTTGACATTGCTGTAGTGATGTGTAAGATGAACTATTTGACATTATGGTAGTGATGTGTAAGTTGAACTATTTGTCATTACTGTAGTGATTTGAAAGTTGAACTAGTTGACATTACTGTACTGATTTTTAAGTTGAACTAGTTGTTATTACGGTAGTGATGTGTAAGTTAAACTGGTTGACATTACTGTAGTGATTTTAAAGTTGAACTAATTGACATTACTGTAGTGATTTGAAAGTTGAACTAGTTGACATTACTGTGGTGATTTGAAAGTTGAATTAGTGGTCATTACTCTAGTGATGTGTAAGTTGAACTATTTGACATTACTGTAGTGATGTGTAAGTTGAACTATTTTTCATTACTGTAGTGATGTGAAAGTTGAACTAGTTGACATTACTGTAGTGATGTGTAAGTTGAACTATTTGACATTACTGTAGTGATTTGAAAGTTGAACTAGTTAACATTACGGTAGTGTTGTGTAAGTTGCCTTATTTGACACTACTGTGGTTATTTCAAAGTAGAACTAGTTGACATTACGGTAGTGATGTGTAAGTTGAACTATTTGACATTACTGTGGTGATTTGAAAGTTGAACTAGTTAACATTACTGTAGTGATGTGTAAGTTGAACTATTTGACATTACTGTAGTGATTTGAAAGTTGAACTAGTTGACATTACTGTAGTGATGTGTAAGTTGAACTATTTGACATTACTATAGTGATTTGAAAGTTGAACTAGTTGACATTACTGTAGTGATGTGTAAGTTGAACTAGTTGACAATACTAAAGTGATCTGAAAGTTGAACTAGTTGACATTACTGTAGTGATATGTAAGTTGAACTATTTCACATTGCTGTGGTGATTAGAAAGTTGAACTAGTTGACATTACTGTAGTGATGTGTAAGTTGAACTAGTTGACATCACTGTAGTGATTTGAAGGTTGAACTAGTTGACATTACTGTAGTGTTGGGAATGTTGAGCTAATTGATATTACTGTAGTGATGTGAAAGTTTACTAGGTGACATTACTGTAGTGATGTGTAAGTTGAACTATTTGACATTACTGTAGTGATTTGAAAGTTGAACTAGTTGACATTACTGTAGTGATGGGAATGTTGAGCTAATTGACATTAATTTAGTTTTATGAAAGCTGAACTAGTTGACATTACTGTAGTGTTGTTAAAGTGTAACATGTTGACATTTCTGAGGTTTTGGGAAAGTTAAAGCAGTTGACGTTACTGAAGTGGTGTGAAAGTTGAACTGGTTACATTGCTGTTGTGACGTGAAAGATAAAGCAGTTTACATTACTGTAGTAATGTGAAAGTTGAACTCGTTGACATTACTGTAGTGATGTCAAAGTTCAAATAATTGACATTACTGTATCGATGTGAAAGTGTAACCGGTTGGCATTACTACAGTGTTGCGAAAGTCTAATCGGTTGACATTAATGTAGTGATGTGAAAGCATAACCAGCTTACGTTACTGTAGTGATGTGGAAATTGAACCAGTTGACATTACTGTAGTTATGGGAAGGTTGAAGTAGTTGACATTACTGTATTGATGTGAAACTTCAAATAGTCCACAATACTGTAGTGATTTGAAAGCCGCACCAGTTGATATTCCTGTAGGGTTTGGAAAGTTGAGGTAGCTGACATTACTGTAGTGGTGTGAAACTTGAACTAGTTTACATTACTGTAGTGATGTGTAAGTTGAACTTTTCGACATTACTGTATTGATGTAAAGTTGAACTAGTTGATATTTCTGTGGGGATCGGAAAGTTGAACTGGTTAGAATTACTGTAGTGATGGGAAAGCTGAACTAGTTGACATTACGGTAGTGATGTAGGAGCTTAACTAGTTGACATTACTCTAGTGTTGTTCAAAGGTAAACTAGTTGACATTACTGTAGTGGTATGATGTTTGGAATAGTTGACATTACGGTAGTGATATGAAAATTGAACTAGTTGACCTTCCGGTAGTGATGTGTAAGTTGAACTAGTTGTCATTACGGTAGTATTGTCAAACTTGAACTACTTGTCATTACGGTAGTGATGTGAAAGTTGAACTAGTTGAGCTTACGGTAGTGATGTGTAAGTTGAACTAGTTGACATTAGTGCACTGATGCGAAAGTAACCGGTTGACATTACGGTAGTGATGTGTAAGTTGAACCAGCTTACGTTACTGTACTGATGTGTAAGTTGAACCAGTTGACATTACTGTGGTCAAGGAAAGGTTGAACTAGATGATATTACTGTCAGGATCGGAAAGCTCTACTAGTTAGAATTACTGTAGTGATGTAGGAGCTGAACTAGTTGACATTACTCTAGTGTTGTTCAAAGGTAAACTAGTTAACATTACTGTAGTGGTATGATGTTTGAAATAGTTGACATTACGGTAGTGATGTGAAAATTGAAATAGTTGACCTTCCGGTAGTGATGTGTAAGTTGAAAGATTTGTCATTATAGTAGTGTTGTAAAACTTGAACTACTTGTCATTACGGTAGTGATGTGAAAGTTGAACTAGTTGAGCTTACGGTAGTGATGTGTAAGTTGAACTAGTTGACATTACTGTAGTGATTTGAAAGTTGAACAAGTTGACATTAAGGTAGTGATGTGTAAGTTGAACTATTTGACATTACTGTAGTAAATTTAAAGTTAACTAGTTGACATTATTGTAGTGATTTGTAAGTTGAACTAGTTGATATTACTGTAGTGATTTGAAAGTTGAACTAGTTGACATTACTGTAATGATGTGTAAGTTGAACTAGTTGAGCTTACGGTAGTGATGTGTAAGTTGAACTATTTGACATTACTGTAGTGATTTGAAAGTTGAACTAGTTGACATTACTGTAGTGATTTGTAAGTTGAACTAGTTGACATTACTGTAGTGATGTGAAAGTTGAACTAGCTCACTTTACTGTAGTGATGTGAAAGTTGTACTGGTTGGCATTACTGTAGTGATGTGAAAGTTAAACTAGTCGACATTACTGCAGTGATGTGAAAGTGTAACTAGTTGATATTACTTAAGTGATCAGAAAGCTGAACTAGTTGACATTACGGTAGTGATGTAGGAGCTGAACTAGTTGACATTACTCTAGTGTTGTTCAAGGGTAAACTAGTTGACATTACTGTAGTGGTATGATGTTTGAAATAGTTGACATTACGGTAGTGATGTGAAAATTGAACTAGTTGACCTTCCGGTAGTGATGTGTAAGTTGAACTAGTTGTCATTACGGTAGTATTGTGAAGCTTGAACTACTTGTCATTACGGTAGTGATGTGAAAGTTGAACTAGTTGAGCTTACGGTAGTGATGTGTAAGTTGAACTAGTTGACATTAGTGCACTGATGCGAAAGTGTAACCGGTTGACATTACGGTAGTGATGTGTAAGTTGAACGAGCTTACGTTACTGTACTGATGTGGAAGTTGAACCAGTTGACATTACTGTGGTCATGGGAAGGTTGTACTAGATGATATTACTGTCAGGATCGGAAAGCTCTACTAGTTAGAATTACTTTAGTGATGTAGGAGCTGAACTAGTTGACATTACTCTAGTGTTGTTCAAAGGTAAACTAGTTAACATTACTGTAGTGGTATGATGTTTGAAATAGTTGACATTACGGTAGTGATGTGAAAATTGAACTAGTTGACCTTCCGGTAGTGATGTGTAAGTTGAAATAGTTGTCATTATAGTAGTGTTGTGAAACTTGAACTACTTGTCATTACGGTAGTGATGTGAAAGTTGAACTAGTTGAGCTTACGGTAGTGATGTGTTAGTTGAACTAGTTGACATTACTGTAGTGATTTGAAAGTTGAACAAGTTGACATTACGGTAGTGATGTGTAAGTCGAACTATTTGACATTACTGCAGTGATTTGAAAGTTGAACTAGTTGACATTACTGTAGTGATTTGAAAGTTGAACTAGTGGTCATTACTGTAGTGACGTGTAAGTTGAACTATTTGACATTACTGTAGTAAATTTAAAGTTAACTAGTTGACATTATTGTAGTGATTTGTAAGTTGAACTAGTTGTCATTACAGTAGTGATGTGTAAGTTGAACTAGTTGACATTACTGTAGTGATTTGAAAGTTGAACTATTTGACATTACTGTAGTGATTTGAAAGTTGAACTAGTTGACATTACTGTAATGATGTGTAAGTTGAACTAGTTGAGCTTGCGGTAGTGATGTGTAAGTTGAACTATTTGACATTACTGTAGTGATTTGAAAGTTGAACTAGTTGACATTACTGTAGTGATTAGTAAGTTGAACTAGTTGACTTTACTGTAGTGACTTGTAAGTTGAACTAGTTGACATTACTGTAGTGATGTGAAAGTTGAACTAGCTCACTTTACTGTAGTGATGTGAAAGTTGTACTGGTTGGCATTACTGTAGTGATGTGAAAGTTAAACTAGTCGACATTACTGCAGTGTGGGAAAGTGTAGCTAGTTGATATTACTTAAGTGATCGGAAAGCTGAACTAGTTGACATTACGTTAGTGATGTAAGAGTTGAACTACTGACATTACTGTAGTGTTGTCATAGCTAAACTAGTTGACATTATTGTAGTGATGTGAAAGTGTAACTAGTTGACATTTCTGTAGTGGTGTGATGTTTGAAATAGTTGACATTACTGTAGTGATGTTAAAGTTGATCTAGTTGACATTAATGTAGTGATGTGAAAGTGTAACTAGTTGACATTACTGTAGTGATGTGAAAGTTTAACCGGTTGACATTACTGTAGTGTTGTGAACGTTGAACTAATTGACATTACTGTAGGGATGGAAATGTGGAGCTAATTAACATTACTGTAGTGATGTGAAAGTTGAACTAGTTGACATTACTGTAGAACTTAAAAGTTGAACTAGTTGACATTAATGTAGTGATGTGAAAGTTGAACTAGTTGACATTAATGTAGTGATTGGAATGTTGAGCTAATTGAGATTACTGTATTGATGTAAAAGTTGAAATAGTTGACATTAATGTAGTGATGGTAATGTTGAGCTAATTGACATTACTGTAGTGATGTAAATGTTGAACTATTTGACATTAATGTAGTATTGTGTAATTTGAAGTAGTTGACATTAATGTAGTGATGGGAATGTTGAGCTAATTGACATTACAGTAGTGATGTAAAAGTGGAACTAGTGTACATTAATGTAGTGAAGTGAAAGTTTTACCGGTTGACATTACTGTAGTGTTGAGAACGCTGAACTAATTGACATAACTGTAGTGCTGGGAATGTTGAGCTAATTGACATTACTGTAGTGATGTGAAGGTTGAACTAGTTTACATTACTGTAGGAATGTGAAAGCTGAAGTAGTTGACATTACTGTAGTGATGGCAAAGTTGAAATAGTTGTCATTAATATAGCGATGTGAAAGTGTAACTAGTTGACATTACTGTAGTGATGTGAAAGTTGAACTAATTGACATTACTGTAGTGATGTTAAATTGTAACCGGTCGATATTACTGTAGTAATGTGAACGTTGAACTAATTGACATTACTGTAGTGTAGGGAATGTTGAGCTAATTGAAATTAATTTAGTGATGTGAAAGTTTACTAGTTGACATTACTGTAGTGATGTGTAAGTTGAACTATTTAACATTACTGTAGTGATTTGAAAGTTGAAATAGTTGACATTACTGTAGTGATGTGTAAGTTCAACTATTTGACATTACTGTAGTGATTTGAAAGTTGAACTAGTTGACATTACGGTAGTGATGTGTAAGTTGAACTAGTTGACATTACTAAAGTGATTTGAAAGTTAAACTAGTTGACAACACTGTAGTGATGTGAAAGTATAACTAGCTTACATTACTGCAGTGATGTCAAAGTTGAACTAATTGACATTACTGTACTGATGTAGAGGTTGAACTATTTGATATTATTGTAGTGATTTCAAGGTTGAACTTGTTGACATTACTGTAGTGATGTGAAAGTGTAACTGGTTGACATTACTGTAGTGATGTGAACGTTGAACCAGTTGACATTACTGTAGTGATGTGTAAGTTGAACTAGTTGACATTACTGTATTGATGGAAATGTTATGCTAATTGACATTAATTTAGTGTTATGAAAGCTGAACTAGTTGACATTACTGTAGTGTTGTTAAAGTTGAACTGGTTACATTACTGTTGTGACGTGAAAGATAAAGCGGTTGACATTACTGTAGTAATGTGAAAGTTGAACTCGTTGGCATTACTGTAGCGATGTGAAAGTGTAACCGGTTGACATTACTGCAATGATGGGAAAGTGTAACCGGTTGACATTAATGTAGGGATGTGAAAGCTGAACCAGCTTACGTTACTGTAGTGATGTGGAAGTTGAACCAGTTGACTTTACTGTAGTGATGGGAGAGCTGAACTAGTTGACATTACGGTAGTGATGTAGGAGCTGAACTAGTTGACATTACTCTAGTGTTGTTCAAAGGTAAACTAGTTGACATTACTGTAGTGGTATGATGTTTGAAATAGTTGACATTACGGTAGTGATGTGAAAATTGAACTAGTAGACCTTCCGGTAGTGATGTGTAAGTTGAAATAGTTGTCATTACGGTAGTGTTGTGAAACTTGAACTACTTGTCATTACGATAGTGACGTGAAAGTTGAACTAGTTGAGCTTACGGTAGTGATGTGTAAGTTGAACTAGTTGACATTACTGCAGTCATGCGAAAATGTAACCGGTTGACATTACGGTAGTGATGTTTAAGTTGAACCAGATTACGTTACTGTAGTGATGTGGAAGTTGAACCAGTTGACATTACTGTGGTGATGGGAAGGTTGAACTAGTTGATATTACTTTGGGGATCGGAAAGCTGTACTTGTTAGAATTACTGTAGTGATGGGAAAGCTGAACTAGTTGACATTACGGTAGTGATGTAGCGCTGAACTCGTTGACATTACTCTAGTGTTCTTCAAAGGTAAACTAGTTGACATTACTGTAGTGGTATGATGTTTGAAATAGTTGACATTACTAGTGGTCGTTACTGTAGTGACGTGTAATTTGAACTATTTGACCTTACTGTAGTGCTTTTAAAGTTGAACTAGTTGACATTATTGTAGTGATTTGTAAGTTGAACTAGTCATTACGGTAGTGATGTGTAAGTTGAACTATTTGACATTACTGTAGTGATTTGAAAATTGAACTAGTTGACCTTCTGGTAGTGATGTGTAAGTTGAACTAGTCATTACGGTAGTGTTGTGAAACTTGAACTACTTGTCATTACGGTAGTTATGTGAAAGTTGAACTAGTTGAGCCTACGGTAGTGATGTGTAAGTTGAACTGGTTGACATTACTGTGTTGATTTAAAAGTTGAACTAGTTGAAATTACGGTAGTGATGTGTAAGTTTAACAATTTGACATTACTGTAGTGATTGGAAAGTTGAACTATTTGACATTACTGTTTTGATTTGAAAGTTGAACTAGTGGTCATTCCTGTAATGACGTGTAAGTTGAACTATTTGACATTACTGTAGTGATTTGAAAGTTGAACTAGTTGAGCTTACGGTAGTGATGTGTAAGTTGAACTAGTTGCCATTACTGTAGTGATTTGAAAGTTGAACCAGTTGACATTACGGTAGTGATGTGTAAGTTTAACAATTTGACATTACTGTAGTGATTGGAAAGTGGAACTAGTTGACATTACTGTAGTGATTTGAAAGTTGAACTAGTGGTCATTACTGTAGAGATGTGTAAGTTGAACTATTGGACATTACTGTAGTGATTATAAAGTTGAACTAGTTGACATTACTGTAGTGATTTGTAAGTTGAACTAGTGGTCATTACTGTAGTGATTTAACAGTTGAACTAGTTGACATTGTCGTAGTGATTTGTAAGTTGAACTAGTTGTCATTACGGTAGTGATGTGTAAGTTGAACTATTTGACATTACAGTAGTGATTTGAAAGTTGAACTAGTTGACATTACTATAGTGATTTGAAAGCTGAACTATTTGACATTACTGTAGTGATTTGAAAGTTGAACTAGTTGACATTACTGTAGTGATGTGAAAGTTGAACTAGTTGAGCTTACGGTAGTGATGTGTAAGTTGAACTATTTGTAATTACTGTAGTGATTTGAAAGTTGAACTAGTTGACATTACGGTAGTGTTGTGTAAGGTGCACTATTTGACACTACTGTGGTGATTTCAAAGTTGAACTAGTTGACATTACGGTAGTGATGTGTAAGTTGAACTATTTGACATTACTGTAGTGATTTGAAAGTTGAACTAGTTGACATTACTGTAGTGATGTGTAAGTTGAACTATTTGACATTACTGTAGTGATTTGAAAGTTGAACTAGTTGACATTACTGTAGTGATGTGTAAGATGAACTATTTGACATTAGTGTAGTGATTTGAAAGTTGAACTAGTTGACATTACGGTAGTGATGTGTAAGTTGAACTAGTTGACATTACTAAAGTGATTTGAAAGTTGAACTAGTTGACATTACTGTAGTGATATGTAATTTGAACTATTTGACATTACTGTAGTGATTTGAAAGTTGAACTGGTTGACATTACTGTAGTGATGTGTAAGTTGAACTACTTGACATTACGGTAGTGATGTGTAAGTTGAACTAGTTGACATCACTGTAGTGATTTGAAAGATGAACTAGTTGACATTACTGTAGTGTTGGGAATGATGAGCTAATTGACATTACTGTAGTGATGTGAAAGTTTAATAGTTGACATTACAGTAGTGATGTGTAAGTTGAACTATTTAACATTACTGTAGTGATTTGAAAGTTGAACTAGTTGACATTACTGTAGTGATGTGTAAGTTGAACTATTTGACATTACTGTAGTGATTTGAAATTTGAACTAGCTGACATTACGGTAGTGATGTGTAAGTTGAACTAGTTGACATTACTAAAGTGATTTGAAAGTTGACCTAGTTGACAATACTGAAGTGATGTGAAATTATAACTAACTGACATTAGTGCAGTGATGTCAAAGTTGAACTAATTGACATTACTGTACTGATGTAGAGGTTGAACTATTTGACATTTTTGTAGTGATTTCAAAGTTAAACTAGTTGACATTACTGTAGTAATGTGAAAGTTGAACTCTTTGGCATTACTGTAGTGATGTCAAAGTTCAAATAATTGACATTACTGTAGCGATGTGAAAGTGTAACCGGTTGACATTACTGCAGTGATGCGAAAGTGTAATCGGTTGACATTAATGTAGTGATGTGAAAGCTGAACCAGCTTACGTTACTGTAGCGTTGTGGAAATTGAACCAGTTGACATTACTGTAGTGATGGGAAGGTTGAAGTAGTTGACATTACTATAGTGATCTGAAACTTCAAATAATCCACAATACTGTAGTGATTTTAAAGCCGCACCAGTTGATATTCCTGTAGGGGTCGGAAAGTTGAGGTAGCTGACATTACTGTAGTGGTGTGAAACTTGAACTAGTTGATATTTCTGTGGGGATCGGAAAGCTGAACTGGTTAGAATTACTGTAGTGATGGGAAAGCTGAACTAGTTGACATTACGGTAGTGATGTGAAAATTGAACTAGTTGACATTCCGGTAGTGATGTGTAAGTTGAACTAGTTGTCATTACGTTAGTGTTGTGAAACTTGAACTACTTGTCATTACGGTAGTGATGTGAAAGTTGAGCTAGTTGAGCTTACGGTAGTGATGTGTAAGTTGAACTAGTCGACATTAGTGCAGTGATGCGAAAGTGTAACCGGTTGACATTACGGTAGTGATGTGTTAAGTTGAACCAGCATACATTACTGTAGTGATGTGGAAGTTGAACCAGTTGACATTACTGTAGTGATGTGAATGTTGAACTATTTGACATGTTTTAGTGATGTCAAAGTTGAACTATTTGACATTACGGTGGTGATGGGAACGTCTAACTAGTTGACATTACTGTAGAGATGAGAACGTTGAACTAGTTGACATTACTGCAGTGATGTGAAAGTCTCACTAGTTGGCATCACTGTAGTGATGTGACAGTTGTACCAGTTGAAATACTGTAGTGATTTGAAACTTGAACTGGTTGACAATTACTGTAGTGTTGTGAAAGTTGAACTATTTGACATTACTGCAGTGATGTTAAAGTAGAACTAATATATATTGCAATAATGATGGCAAAGTTGAAGTCATTGACCTTTCTGTAGTGATTTGAAGGTTAAACCAATTGACATTACTCAAGTGATGTGAAAGTGTAACTAGTTGACATTAGTCTAGTGATGTGAAGGTTGTAATAGTTGACATTACTCTATTGATGTGAAAGCTAACCAGCTTACGTTACTGTAGTGATGTGAAAGTTGAACCAGTTGACAGTACTGTAGGGAAGGGAAAGTTGAACTAGTTGACATTACTGTATTGATGTGAAACTTCAAATAGTTGACATTACTGTAGTGATGTGAAAGCTGCACAGTTGACATTACAGTAGGGATCGGAAATTTGAACTAGCTGACATTACTGTAGTCATGTGAAAGTTGTGCTGGTTGACATTACTGTAGTGATGCGAAAGTTGAACTCGTTGGCATTACTGTAGTGATGTTACAGTTGTACCAGTTGAAATACTGTAGTGATGTGAAGGTTTATCTGGTTGACATTACTGTAGTGATGTTAAAGTAGAACTTGTATATATTACAATAGTGATGGCAAAGTTGAACTAGTTGCCATTACTGTAGTAATGTGAAGGTTAAAACAATTGACATTACTTTAGTGATGTGAAAGTGTTACTAGTTGACATTACTCTAGTGATGTGAAGGTTTAACTATTTGACATTACTGTAGTGATGTGAAAGTGTAACCGGTTGACATTACTTTAGTGATGTGAAAACTGAACCAGCTTACATTACTGTAGTGACGTGAAAGTTGAACCATTTGACATTACTGTGGTGATGGCAACGTTGAACTAGTTGACATTACTGAGGTGACGTGAAAGTTAAAGCAGTTGCCAATACTGTAGTGATCTGAAATTTGAACTAGTCTACATTACTATAGTGATCAGAACGTTGAACTAGTTCATATTATTGAAGTGAAGTGAAAGCTGAATTAGTTCATATTACTGTAGTGATGTGAAAGTTGAACTTTTTGACATTATGTAGTGATGCGAAAGTAGTACTAGTTGATATTACTGTAGTGATAATAAGTTGAACTATTTCACAGTACTGTAGTGATGTGAATCTTGAAGTAGTTGATATTACTGTAGCGAAGTGAAAGGAAAAGCAGTTGACATTACTGTAGTGATAGAAGTTTAAACTAGTTGAAATTACTGTAAGTTGAATTAGTTGATGTTTATGAAGGGACGTGAAAGTTGAACTATTTAACATTACTGAAGCGACTTGGAGATTAAGGAAGTTCACATTTATGATGTGAGGTGTAAGTTGAAATCGTTGGCATTACTGAAAGGACGTGAAAGTTGAATAGTTGACATTACTTAAGTGATGTGGAAGTTGATATTACTTTAGTGATGGGAAAGTTGAACTAATTGACATTACTTAAGTGATGTGAAAGTTGAGCTAGTTCACATTACTGTAGTGAAGCAAAAATTGAACTATTTGACATTTTTGAATTGATGTGAAAGTCTAATTAGGTGACATTACTGAAGTGATGGGAAAGTTGAAGTTGTTCACATTACTGAAGCGATGGGAAAGTTGAACTGTTTTACATTACTGTAGTGACGTGAAAGTTCAATAGTTGACATTACTTAAGTGTTGTGAAAGTTGAAATAGTTGACATTACTGTAGTGATGGGAAGGTTAACTAGTTGACATTACTGTAGTGCTGTGAAAGTTGAGTTAGTTGACATTACTGTAGTTATGGAAGGTTGAACTAGTTGACATTACTGTAATTTGAACAAGTTGACATTACTGTAAGTTGAATTAGCTGATGTTTATGAAGTGACGTGAAAGTTGAACTATTTAACATTACTGAAGCGACTTGAAGGTTAAACAAGTTCACATTTATGATGTGAGGTGAAAGTTGAAATGGTTGGCATTACTGAAGTGACGTGAAAGTTGAATAGTTGACATTACTTACGTGATGTGAAAGTTGAAATAGTTGACATTACTGTAGTGATGGGAAGGTTGAACTAGTTGACATTACTGTAGTGCTGTGAAAGTTGAATTAATTGACATTACTGTAGTGATGGGAAAGTTGAACTAATTGACATTACTTAAGTGATGTGAAAGTTGAGCTAGTTCACATTACTGTAGTGATGTAAAAATTGAACTAATTGACATTGTTGAATTGATGTGAAAGTCTAATTAGGTGACATTACTGAAGTGATGGGAAAGTTGAAGTAGTTCACATTACTGAAGCGATGGGAAAGTTGAAGTGGTGGGCATTACTGTAGTGACGTGAAAGTTGAATAGTTGACATTACTTAAGTAATGTGAAATTTGAAAAAGCTGACATTACTGTAGTGATGTGAAAGTTGAACCAGTTGACATTACTGTAGTGATCTGCAATTTGAACTAGTTGACATTACTATAGTATTCAGAAAGTTGCACTCTTGACATTAATGAAGCTACGTGATAGTTGAACAGTTTGATATTTATAAAGTGATTTGAAAGTTAAACAAGCTCACATTTATGATGTGACATGAAAGTTAAATTAATTGACATTACTGTAGTGATGGGTAAGTTGAACTAGTTTATGTTTATGTAGTGACATGAAAGTTGAACTACTTGACATTAGTGAAGCGACGTGAAAGTTATACAACTTTACATTTATGATTTGAGGCGAAAGTTGAACTAGTTGACATTACTGAAGTGATGTGAAAGTTTTACTAGTTGATATTTAAGAGGTGGTAAGAAGGTTGAACTGGTTGATATTTATAAGTGACATGAAAGTTGAACTAGTTGACATTACTGAAGCGATGGGAAAGTTGTACTGGTTCACATTACTGAAGTGATGTAAAAGTTAAACCAGTTGACATTACTTAACTGATGTGATAGTTGAACAAGTTGACATTACTGTAGTGATGTGAAAGTTGAACCAATTGACATTACTGCAGTGATCTGAATATTTGAACTAATTGACATTACTATAGTGATCAGAAAGATGAAGTAGTTCACATTAATGAGGTGACGTGAAAGTTAGGTTAGTTGACATTACTATACTCTTCGTAAAGTTGAACTTGTTGACATTACTGTAGTGATGTGAAAGTTGTAGTTTACATTAGTGTAGTGATGGGAAAGTTCACTTGGTTGACATTACTGTAGTGAAGTGACCGATGCACTAGTTGACATATTTTTAGTGATGGTAACGTTGAACTGGTTGACTTTACTGTAGTGATGTGAAAGTTAAAGCAGTTTACAATACTGTGGTGATGTTAAAGTTGAAATAGTGGATATTACTGTAGTAATGTTAAAGTTAAACTGGTTGACATTACTGTAGTGATGTGAAAGTTGAATAAGTTGACATTACTGTAGTGATGTGAAATTTGAATTTTTGACATTACTGTATTGATGTCAAAGTTGAGCCAGTTGACATTACTCTAGTGATGTGAAAGTTTAAATAGTTGATGTTACTGTAGTGTTGTGAATGTTGAACTAGTTGATATTGCTGTGGTAATGTGAAATTTCAACTTGCTGACATTACTGTAGTGATGCGAAAGTTGTACCATTTAATATTACTGTAGTGATTTGAAAGTTGAACTAGTTCACATAACTGTAGTGATATGAAAGTTGAAATAGTTGATATTGCTGTAGTGATGTGAAAGTGGAAGTAGTTGTTATTACTATAGTGATGTGAAAGGTAAAGCAGTTGACATTACTGGAGTGATGGAAGGTGGGACTAGTTGACATTACTGTAGTGATGTGAATGTTGAACTAGTTTACATTACAGAACCTATGTGAAAGTTGAACTATTTGATGTTTATGAAGTGACGTGAAAGTTAAACAAGTTCACATTTATGATGTGACGTGAAAGCTGAATTAGTTAACATTACTGTAGTGATGAGTAAGTTGAACTAGTTGATGATTATGAAGTGACGTGAATGTTCAACTAGTTGATATAAATGGAGCGACGTGACAGTTAAACAAGTTTACATTCATGAAGTGATGGGAAAGTTGAGCAAGTTCACATTTATGATGTGAGGTGAAAGTTGAACTGGTTGACATTACTGAGGTGATGTGAAATTTGAACTAGCTGATATTTATGAAGTGGTGCGAAAGTTGACCAATTTGTTATTTATGAAGTGACGTGAAAGTTCAACTAGTTAATATTTTTTTGGTGACGTGATAGTTGAACTAGTTAATATTACTGAAGTGACATGAAAGTTGAACTAGCTTAGATTACAGAAGTGATGGAAAAGCTGAACCAGTTGACATTACTGAAGTGACGTGAAAGTAAAACTAGTTCACATTACTGAAGTTAAGTGTAAGTTGATGTAGTTCACATTACTGGTGTGTTGTGAAAGTTGAACTCGTTGATATTACTGTTGTGATTTTACAGTTGAACTATTTCACATTACTGTAGTGATGTGTAAGCTGAACTAGTGGATATTACTGTAGTGATGTGAAAGTTGAACTAGTTGATACTACTGTAGTGATGTGAAAGTTAAACCAGTTGACATAACTACAGTGATGTGAAGGTTCAACTAGTTGACATTAATGTAGTGATGTGAAAGTTGAATTAGGTTCATAACTAAAGTGACGTGAAAGTTGAACTAGTTCACATTTTTGAAGTGACGTGAAATATGAATTAGTTGACATTTTTGTAGTTATGATAAAGTTGAACTAGTTGAAATTACTGAAGTGATGTGAAAGTTAAACAAGTTTACAATTATGGAGTGATGGGAAAGCTGAACTGGTTTATAATTATGAAGTGCCGTGAGAGTTCAACTAGTTGATTTTTATGAAGTAACGTGAAGGTTGAACTAGTTGATATTTATGAAGTGAAGTGAAAGTTGAACTAGTTAATATTACTAAAGTGACATAAAACTTGAACTAGCTGACATGACTGACGTGATGGAAAATGTTGAACCAGTTGACATTAATGTGGTGTTGTGAAAGTTGAACTGGTTGACATTTCTGAGGTGTTGCGAAAGTTAAAGCAGTTGACAGTACTGAAGTGATGTGAAAGTTGAACTAGTTGACATTACTGTTGTGACGTGGAAGATAACGCAGTTGACATTACTGTAGCAATGTGAAAGTTGCACTAGTTGACATTACTGTACTGACGTGGAAGATAAAGCAGTTGAACTTACTGTCGTAAAGTAAAAGTTGAAGTAGTTGGCATTACTCTATGATGTCAAAGTTGATATAGTTGACATTACTGTAGTGTTGTGAAAGTTGAATTAGTTGGCATTTCTATAGTGTTGTGAAAGCTGAACTAATTCACACTGCTGTATTTATTTGAAAGTTGAACCAGTTGACATTACTGTGGGGGTGGGAAAGTTGAAATAGTTGATATTACTGTAGTGTTGTAAAGTTGAAATATTTGAAATTACTGTAGTGATGTCAAAGTTGAAATTGTAGACACAACTGTAGTGATGTCAAAGTTGAACATGTTGACATTACTGTAGTGTTGTGAAAGTTGAACTAGTTAACATTACTGTAGTGATGTCAAAGTTGAAATAGTTGACATTACTGTAGTGATCAGAAATTTGTACTACTTGACATTACTGTAGTGATGGGAAAGCTGAACTAGTTCACATTACTGTAGTGTTGTGAAAGTTAAACTACTTGACATTTCTGAGGTGTTGCAAAAGTTAAAGCAGTCGATATTACTGAAGTGATATGAAAGTTGAGCTAGTTGACATTACTATTGTAACGTGAGAGATAAAGCAGTTGATATTACTTTAGTAATGTGTAAGTTGAAATAGTTGTACTTACGCTAGTGATGTGAAAGTTGATCTAGTTGACATTACTGTAGTGATGTGAAAGTTGATGTAGTAATGTTAAAGTCAAACTAGTCATTACGGTAGTGATATGAAACTTGAACTAGTTAACATCACTGCTGTGATGTGAAAGTTGAAGTAGTTGACATTACGGTGGTGATCTGAAAGTTGAACTAGTATCATTACTGTAGTGATGTGAATGTTCAATTAGTTGATATCACTGTTGTGATGTGAATGTTCAAGTAGTTGATATTACTGTAGTGATGCGAATGTTCAACTAGTTTATATTACTGTAGCAATGTAAAGGTTGTACTAGTTGACATTACTTTAGTGACGTGAAAGTTGAACTACTTCACATTACTGAAGTGACTTGAAAATTGAAGTAGATAACATTACTGAAGTGACATAAAAGATGAACTTGTTGACATTACTGAAGTGATGTGAAAGTTGAATTAGTTGACATTGCTGTAGTGATGTGAAGTTTTAACCAGTTGACATTACTGTTGTAATGGTAAAGTTGAACCAGTTCACATTACTGAAGTGATGTGAAAGTTTACGTAGTTGATATTACGGTAGAAATGTGAAAATTGAACTAGTTGACATTGCTGTAGTGATGTGTAAGTTGAACCAGCTGACATTACTTTTGTGATGTGAAAGTTGAACTAGTTGACACTACTGTAGTGATGTGAAAGTTGAACTAGTTGACATTGCTGTAGTTATGAGAAACTTGAACTCTTTGATATCACTGTAGTGATGTGAAAATTAAAGCAGTTGACATTACCATAATTATGTGAAGGTTGAACTGGTTGACACTTATGAAGTGATGTGAAAGTTGAACTATTTGACACTACTGTAGTGATATGAAAGTTGAACTAGTTGACACTACTGTAGTGATGTGAAAGTTGAACTAGTTGACACTACTGTAGTGATGGAAAAGCTGAATTAGTTGACATTGCTGTACTGAGGAGAAACTCGAAATATTTGACATTACTGTAGTGATGTGAAAGTTAAGCAGTTGACATTACCGTAATTATGTGAAAGTTGAACTTTTTGACATTTATGAAGTGATGTGAATGTTGAAGTAGTTGGCATTGTTGTAATGATGCGAAAGTTGAACTAGTTGACATTACGTTAGTAATGTGCAAGTTAAATTACTTGACATTACTGTAGTAATGGGATAGTTGAATTTGTTGACATTACTGTTGTGTTGGGAAAGCTGAATTAGTTGACATTTATTTCGTGATGGGGAAGTTCAACTAGTTGACATTGCTGTTGTTTTTGTTAATTTGAACTATCTGACATTACTGTAGTGATGTGAGAGTTGAACTAGTCAACATTTGTGTAGTCATGGGAAAGTTGATCTAGTTGACATTCATTAACTGATGTGAAATTTGAAGCAGTTGACATTACTCAAGTGATGGGAAAGTTGAACCAGCTGAGATTACTGAAGTGACGTGAAAGTTGAACTATTTGACATTACTGAAGTGACGTGTCGGTTGAACTAGTTCACATTACTGAAGTGATGCAAAAGTTGAACTAGTTGACATTACTGTAGTGATGGGAAAGTTGAACTAGTTGACATTATTATAGTGATTTAAAACTTGAACTAGTTGACTTTCTTGTATTGATGTGAAAGTTGGACTAGTTGACCTTACTAAAATCATGTGAATGTTGCCTAGTTGTCATTACTGTATGATGTGAAATTTCCACTAGTTGTCATTTATGAGCTTTTGATATTTATGTAGGGATGTGAAAGTTAAACAAATTCACTACAGTTACATTAATGTAATGATGGGAAAGTTTAGCTAGTTGATGTTTTTGAAGTGAAATGAAAGTTGTTCTAGTTGACATACTGAAGTGACGTGAAAGTTAAACAAGTTTACATTTATGGATTGATGGGAAAGTTGAACAAGTTCACATTTATGATGTGACGTGAAAGTTGAACTAGTTGAAATTACTGAAGTGATGTGAAAGTTGAACTGGTTTATATTTATGAAGTGGTGTGAGAGTTGAACTAGTTGATATTTTTGAAGTGATGTGAAAGTTAAACTAGTTGATGTTTATGAGTGATGTGAAAGTTGTACTAGTTAATATAACTAAAGTGACATGAAAGTTGAACTAGCTGACATTACTGAAGTGATGGAAAAGTGGAACCAATTGACATTACGGAGGTTTGGTGAAAGTTGAACTGGTTCACATTACTGAAGTGACGTGATAGTCGAACAAGTTCATAATACTGAAGTGATGTGTAAGTTGCAGTAGTTGACATTAGCGGTCTGATGGGAAAGTTCAACTAGTTGACATTACTGAAGTGTTGGGAAAGTTGAACTAATTTGCTATTACTGAAGTGATGGGAAGTTTGAACTCATTCACATTAATGAAGCGATGGGAAAGTTGAACTAGTTGACATTACTGTAGTGATGTGAAAGTTGAACTGGTTGGTATTACTGTAGTGATGTGAAAGTTGAACTAGTTGATATTTATGTATTGATGTGAAAGTTGAACTATTTGACATTACTGTAGTGATGTGAAAGTTGAACTAGTTGACATTACTGTAGTGATGTGTAAGTTGAACTATTTGACATTACTGTGGTGATTTTTAAGTTGAACTAGTTGTTATTACGGTAGTGATGTGTAAGTTGAACTGGTTGACATTACTGTAGTGATTAGAAAGTTTAACAGGTTGATATTACTGTAGTGGTGTGAAAGTTGAACTTGTTGGTGTTACTGTAGTGATGTGAAAGTTGAACTAATTGATATTACTGTAGTGATGTGAAAGTTGAACTAGTTGACATTTATGTAGTGATGTGAATCTGAATTTGTTGACATTACTGTAATAATGTGAAAATTGAACTGAGTGACATTACTGTATTGATGTGTAAGTTGAACTTGTCGACATTACTGTAGTGATTCGAAAGTTGAACTAGAGCTAATTACTGTGGGGATCGGAAAGCTGAACTAGTTAGAATTACTGTAGTCATGGGAAAGCTGAACTAGTTGACATTACGGTAGTGATGTAGGAGCTGAACCAGTTGACATTACTCTAGTGTTGTTCAAAGGTAAACTAGTTAACATTACTGTAGTGGTATGATGTTTGAAATAGTTGACATTACGCTAGTGATGTGAAAATTGAAGTAGTAGACGGTCCGGTAGTGATGTGTAAGTTGAAATAGTTGTCATTACGGTAGTGTTGTGAAACTTGAACTACTTGTCATTACGATAGTGACGTTAAAGTTGAACTAGTTGAGCTTACGGTAGTGATGTGTAAGTTGAACTAGTTGACATTACTGCAGTCATGCGAAAATGTAACCGGTTGACATTACGGTAGTGATGTTTAAGTTGAACCAGATTACGTTACTGTAGTGATGTGGAAGTTGAACCAGTTGACATTACTGATGTGATGGGAAGGTTGAACTAGTTGATATTACTGTGGGGATCGGAAAGCTGTACTAGTTAGAATTACTGTAGTGATGGGAAAGCTGAACTAGTTGACATTACGGTAGTGATGTAGCGCTGAACTCGTTAACATTACTCTAGAGTTCTTCAAAGGTAAACTAGTTGACATTACTGTAGTGGTATGATGTTTGAAATAGTTGACATTACTAGTGGTCATTACTGTAGTGACGTGTAATTTGAACTATTTGACCTTACTGTAGTGCTTTTAAAGTTGAACTAGTTGACATTAATGCAGTGATTTGTAAGTTGAACTAGTCATTACGGTAGTGATGTGTAAGTTGAACTATTTGACATTACTGTAGTGATTTGAAAATTGAACTAGTTGACCTTCCGGTAGTGATGTGTAAGTTGAACTAGTCATTACGGTAGTGTTGTGAAACTTGAACTACTTGTCATTACGGTAGTGATGTGAAAGTTGAACTAGTTGAGCCTACGGTAGTGATGTGTAAGTTGAACTGGTTGACATTACTGTATTGATTTAAAAGTAGAACTAGTTGACATTATGGTAGTGATGTGTAAGTTGAACTAGTTGACATTACTAAAGTGATTTGAAAGTTGAACTAGTTGGTAATACTGTAGTGATGTGAAATTATAACTAACTGACATTACTGCAGTGATGTCAAAGTTGAACTAATTGACATTACTGTACTGATGTAGAGGTTGAAATATTTGACATTTTTATAGTGATTTCAATGTTGAACTAGTTGACATTACTGTAGTGATGTGAAAGTTGAACTATTTGACATTACTGTAGTTATGTGAAAGTGTAACTGGCTGACGTTACTGTAGTGATGTGAACGTTGAACCAGTTGACATTACTGTAGTGATGTGTAAGTTGAACTAGTTGACATTAATGTAGTGATGGGAATGTTGAGCTAATTGACATTAATTTAGTTTTATGAAAGCTGAACTAGTTGACATTACTGTAGTGTTGTTAAAGTTTAACATGTTGACATTTCTGATGTTTTGGGAAAGTTAAAGCAGTTGACATTACTGAAGTGGTGTGAGAGTTGAACTGGTTACATTACTGTTGTGACGTGAAAGACAAAGCAGTTTACATTACTGTAGTAATGTGAAAGTTGAACTCGTTGACATTACTGTAGTGATGTCAAAGTTCAAATAATTGACATTACTGTAGCGATGTGAAAGTGTAACCGGTTGACATTACTGCAGTGATGCGAAAGTGTAATCGGTTGACATTAATGTAGCGATGTGAAAGCTGAACCAGCTTACGTTACTGTAGTGATGTGAAACTTCAAATAGTCCACAATACTGTAGTGATTTGAAAGCCGCACCAGTTGATATTCCTGTAGGGTTCGGAAAGTTGAGGTAGCTGACATTACTGTAATGGTGTGAAACTTGAACTAGTTTACATTATTGTAGTGATGTGTAAGTTGAACTTGTCGACATTACTGTAGTGATGTAAATTTGAACTAGTTGATATTTCTGTGGGGATCGGAAAGTTGAACTGGTTAGAATTACTGTAGTGATGGGAAAGCTGAACTAGTTGACATTACGGTAGTGATGTGAAAGTTGAACTAGTTGAGCTTACGGTAGTGATGTGTAAGTTGAACTAGTTGACATTACTGTAGTGATTTGAAAGTTGAACAAGTTGACATTACGGTAGTGATGTGTAAGTCGAACTATTTGACATTACTGCAGTGATTTGAAAGTTGAACTAGTTGACATTACTGTGGTGATTTGAAAGTTGAAGTATTTGGCATTGCTGTAGTGATGTGTAAGATGAACTATTTGACATTATGGTAGTGATGTGTAAG
Organism: Deroplatys truncata; assembly: GCA_030765065.1. Taxonomy (NCBI): domain Eukaryota; kingdom Metazoa; phylum Arthropoda; class Insecta; order Mantodea; family Mantidae; genus Deroplatys; species Deroplatys truncata. The sequence goes on from CM060978.1 coordinate 5,205,420, forward strand.
TTGAACTATTTGTCATTACTGTAGTGATTTGAAAGTTGAACTAGTGGTCATTACTGTAGTGATGTGTAAGTTGAACTATTTGACATTACTGTAGTGATGTGTAAGTTGAACTATTTGACATTACTGTAGTGATGTGAAAGTTGAACTAGTTGACATTACTGTAGTGATGTGTAAGTTGAACTATTTGACATTACTGTGGTGATTTTTAAGTTGAACTAGTTGTTATTACGGTAGTGATGTGTAAGTTGAACTGGTTGACATTACTGTAGTGATTTTAAAGTTGAACTAATTGACATTACTGTAGTGATTTGAAAGTTGAAGTAGTTGACATTACTGTAGGGATTTGAAAGTTGAACTAGTGGTCATTACTGTAGTGATGTGTAAGTTGAACTATTTGACATTACTGTAGTGATGTGTAAGTTGAACTATTTGACATTACTGTAGTGATGTGAAAGTTGAACTAGTTGACATTACTGTAGTGATGTGTAAGTTGAACTATTTGACATTACTGTGGTGATTTGAAAGTTGAACTAGTTGACATTACGGTAGTGTTGTGTAAGTTGCACTATTTGACATTACTGTGGTGATTTGAAAGTTGAACTAGTTAACATTACTGTAGTGATGTGTAAGTTGAACTATTTGACATTACTGTAGTGATTTGAAAGTTGAACTAGTTGACATTACTGTAGTGATGTGTAAGTTGAACTATTTGACATTACTATAGTGATTTGAAAGTTGAACTAGTTGACATTACTGTAGTGATGTGTAAGTTGAACTATTTGACATTACTGTAGTAATTTGAAAGTTGAACTAGTTGACATTACGGTAGTGATGTGTAAGTTGAACTAGTTGACATTACTAAAGTGATCTGAAAGTTGAACTAGTTGAGATTACTGTAGTGATATGTAAGTTGAACTATTTGACATTACTGTAGTGATTAGAAAGTTGAACTAGTTGACATTACTGTAGTGATGTGTAAGTTAAACTAGTTGACATCACTGTAGTGATTTGAAGGTTGAACTAGTTGACATTACTGTAGTGTTGGGAATGTTGAGCTAATTGATATTACTGTAGTGATGTGAAAGTTTACTAGGTGACATTACTGTAGTGATGTGTAAGTTGAACTATTTGACATTACTGTAGTGATTTGAAAGTTGTACTAGTTGACATTAAGGTAGTGATGTGTAAGTTGAACTAGTTGACATTACTAAAGTGATTTGAAAGTTGAACTAGTTGGTAATACTGTAGTGATGTGAAATTATAACTAACTGACATTACTGCAGTGATGTCAAAGTTGAACTAATTGACATTACTGTACTGATATAGAGGTTGAACTATTTAACATTTTTATAGTGATTTCAAAGTTGAACTAGTTGACATTACTGTAGTGATGTGAAAGTTGAACTATTTGACATTACTGTAGTTATGTGAAAGTGTAACTGGTTGACGTTACTGTAGTGATGTGAACGTTGAACCAGTTGACATTACTGTAGTGATGTGTAAGTTGAACTAGTTGACATTACTGTAGTGATGGGAATGTTGAGCTAATTGACATTAATTTAGTTTTATGAAAGCTGAACTAGTTGACATTACTGTAGTGTTGTTAAAGTTTAACATGTTGACACTTCTGAGGTTTTGGGAAAGTTAAAGCAGTTGACGTTACTGAAGTGGTGTGAAAGTTGAAGTGGTTACATTACTGTTGTGACGTGAAAGATAAAGCAGTTTACATTACTGTAGTAATGTGAAAGTTGCACTCGTTGACATTACTGTAGTGATGTCAAAGTTCAAATAATTGACATTACTGTAGCGATGTGAAAGTTTAACCGGTTGACATTACTGCAGTGTTGCGAAAGTCTAATCGGTTAACATTAATGTAGTGATGTGAAAGCATAACCAGCTTACGTTACTGTAGTGATGTGGAAATTGAACCAGTTGACATTACTGTAGTGATGGGAAGGTTGAAGTAGTTGACATTACTGTATTGATGTGAAACTTCAAATAGTCCACAATACTGTAGTGATTTGAAAGCCGCACCAGTTGATATTCCTGTAGGGTTCGGAAATTTGAGGTAGCTGACATTACTGTAGTGGTGTGAAACTTGAAGTAGTTTACATTACTGTAGTGATGTGTAGTTTGAACTTTTCGACATTACTGTATTGATGTAAAGTTGAACTAGTTGATATTTCTGTGGAGATCGGAAAGTTGAACTGGTTAGAATCACTGTAGTGATGGAAAAGCTGAACTAGTTGACATTACGGTAGTGATGTAGGAGCTGAACTAGTTGACATTACTCTAGTGTTGTTCAAAGGTAAACTAGTTGACATTACTGTAGTGGTATGATGTTTGAAATAGTTGACATTACGGTAGTGATGTGAAAATTGAACTAGTTGACCTTCCGGTAGTGATGTGTAAGTTGAACTAGTTGTCATTACGGTAGTATTGTGAAACTTGAACTACTTGTCATTACGGTAGTGATGAGAAAGTTGAACTAGTTGAGCTTACGGTAGTGATGTGTAAGTTGAACTAGTTGACATTAGTGCACTGATGCGAAAGTGTAACCGGTTGACATTACGGTAGTGATGTGTAAGTTGAACCAGCTTACGTTACTGTACTGATGTGGAAGTTGAACCAGTTGACATTACTGTGGTCATGGGAAGGTTGTACTAGATGATATTACTGTCAGGATCGGAAAGCTCTACTAGTTAGAATTACTGTAGTGATGTGTAAGTTGAACTAGTTGACATTACTGTAGTGATTTGAAAGTTGAACAAGTTGACATTACGGTAGTGATGTGTAAGTCGAACTATTTGACATTACTGCAGTGATTTGAAAGTTGAACTAGTTGACATTACTGTAGTGATTTGAAAGTTGAACTTGTGGTCATTACTGTAGTGACGTGTAAGTTGAACTATTTGACATTACTGTAGTAAATTTAAAGTTAACTAGTTGACATTATTGTAGTGATTTGTAAGTTGAACTAGTTGTCATTACAGTAGTGATGTGTAAGTTGAACTAGTTGACATTACTGTAGTGATTTGAAAGTTGAACTATTTGACATTACTGTAGTGATTTGAAAGTTGAACTAGTTGACATTACTGTAATGATGTGTAAGTTGAACTAGTTGAGCTTGCGGTAGTGATGTGTAAGTTGAACTATTTGACATTAGTGTAGTGATTTGAAAGTTGAACTAGTTGACATTACTGTAGTGATTTGTAAGTTGAACTAGTTGACATTACTGTAGTGACTTGTAAGTTGAACTAGTTGACATTACTGTAGTGATGTGAAAGTTGAACTAGCTCACTTTACTGTAGTGATGTGAAAGTTGTACTGGTTGGCATTACTGTAGTGATGTGAAAGTTAAACTAGTCGACATTACTGCAGTGTGGGAAAGTGTAACTAGTTGATATTACTTAAGTGATCGGAAAGCTGAACTAGTTGACATTACGTTAGTGATGTAAGAGTTGAACTACTGACATTACTGTAGTGTTGTCATAGCTAAACTAGTTGACATTATTGTAGTGATGTGAAAGTGTAACTAGTTGACATTTCTGTAGTGGTGTGATGTTTGAAACAGTTGACATTACTGTAGTGATGTTAAAGTTGATCTAGTTAACATTTATGTAGTGATGTGAAAGTTGAAATAGTTGTCAGTAATATAGCGATGTGAAAGTGTAACTAGTTGACATTACTGTAGTGATGTGAAAGTTGAACTAATTGACATTACTGTAGTGATGTTAAATTGTAACCGGTAGATATTACTGTAGTAATGTGAACGTTGAACTAATTGACATTACTGTAGTGTAGGGAATGTTGAGCTAATTGAAATTACTTTAGTGATGTGAGAGTTTACTAGTTGACATTACTGTAGTGATGTGTAAGTTGAACTATTTAACATTACTGTAGTGATTTGAAAGTTGAAATAGTTGACATTACTGTAGTGATGTGTAAGTTGAACTATTTGACATTACTGTAGTGATTTGAAAGTTGAACTAGTTGACATTACGGTAGTGATGTGTAAGTTGAACTAGTTGACATTACTAAAGTGATTTGAAAGTTGAACTAGTTGACAACACTGTAGTGATGTGAAAGTATAACTAGCTTACATTACTGCAGTGATATCAAAGTTGAACTAATTGACATTACTGTACTGATGTAGAGGTTGAACTATTTGATATTATTGTAGTGATTTCAAGGTTGAACTTGTTGACATTACTGTAGTGATGTGAAAGTGTAACTGGTTGACATTACTGTAGTGATGTGAACGTTGAACCAGTTGACATTACTGTAGTGATGTGTAAGTTTAACTAGTTGACATTACTGTATTGATGGAAATGTTATGCTAATTGACATTAATTTAGTGTTATGAAAGCTGAACTAGTTGACATTACTGTAGTGTTGTTAAAGTTGAACTGGTTACATTACTGTTGTGACGTGAAAGATAAAGCGGTTGACATTACTGTAGTAATGTGAAAGTTGAACTCGGTGGCATTACTGTAGCTATGTGAAAGTGTAACCGGTTGACATTACTGCAATGATGGGAAAGTGTAACCGGTTGACATTAATGTAGTGATGTGAAAGCTGAACCAGCTTACGTTACTGTAGTGATGTGGAAGTTGAACCAGTTGACTTTACTGTAGTGATGGGAAGGTTGAAGTAGTTGACATTACTGTATTGATGTGAAACTTAAATAGTCCACAATACTGTAGTGATTTGAAAGCTGCACAAGTTGTTATTCCTGTAGGTGTCGGAAAGTTGAGGTAGCTGACATTACTGTAGTGGTGTGAAACTTGAACTAGTTTACATTACTGTATTGATGTGTAAGTTGAACTTGTCGACATTACTGTAGTGATTCGAAAGTTGAACTAGAGCTAATTACTGTGGGGATCGGAAAGCTGAACAAGTTAGAATTACTGTAGTGATGGGAAAGCTGAACTAGTTGACATTACGGTAGTGATGTAGGAGCTGAACTAGTTGACATTACTCTAGTGTTGTTCAAAGGTAAACTAGTTGACATTACTGTAGTGGTATGATGTTTGAAATAGTTGACATTACGGTAGTGATGTGAAAATTGAACTAGTAGACCTTCCGGTAGTGATGTGTAAGTTGAAATAGTTGTCATTACGGTAGTGTTGTGAAACTTGAACTACTTGTCATTACGATAGTGACGTGAAAGTTGAACTAGTTGAGCTTACGGTAGTGATGTGTAAGTTGAACTAGTTGACATTACTGCAGTCATGCGAAAATGTAACCGGTTGAGATTACGGTAGTGATGTTTAAGTTGAACCAGATTACGTTACTGTAGTGATGTGGAAGTTGAACCAGTTGACATTACTGTGGTGATGGGAAGGTTGAACTAGTTGATATTACTGTGGGGATCGGAAAGCTGTACTAGTTAGAATTACTGTAGTGATGGGAAAGCTGAAATAGTTGACATTACGGTAGTGATTTAGTGCTGAACTCGTTGACAGTACTCTAGTGTTCTTCAAAGGTAAACTAGTTGACATTACTGTTGTGGTATGATGTTTGAAATAGTTGACATTACTAGTGGTCATTACTGTAGTGACGTGTAATTTGAACTATTTGACCTTACTGTAGTGCTTTTAAAGTTGAACTAGTTGACATTATTGTAGTGATTTGTAAGTTGAACTAGTCATTGCGGTAGTGATGTGTAAGTTGAACTATTTGACATTACTGTAGTGATTTGAAAATTGAACAAGTTGACCTTCCGATAGTGATGTGTAAGTTGAAGTAGTCATTACGGTAGTGTTGTGAAACTTGAACTACTTGTCATTACGGTAGTGATGTGAAAGTTGAACTAGTTGAGCCTACGGTAGTGATGTGTAAGTTGAACTGGTTGACATTACTGTATTGATTTAAAAGTTGAACTAGTTGACATTACGGTAGTGATGTGTAAGTTTAACAATTTGACATTACTCAAGTGATTGGAAAGTTGAACTATTTGACATTACTGTTTTGATTTGAAAGTTGAACTAGTGGTCATTCCTGTAGTGACGTGTAAGTTGAACTATTTGACATTACTGTAGTGATTTGAAAGTCGAACTAGTTGAGCTTACGGTAGTGATGTGTAAGTTGAACTAGTTGCCATTACTGTAGTGATTTGAAAGTTGAACCAGTTGACATTACGGTAGTGATGTGTAAGTTGAACAATTTGACATTACTGTAGTGATTGGAAAGTGGAACTAGTTGACATTACTGTAGTGATTTGAAAGTTGAACTAGTGGTCATTACTGTAGAGATGTGTAAGTTGAACTATTTGTCATTACTGTAGTGATTCTAAAGTTGAACTAGTTGACATTACTGTAGTGATTTGAAAGTTGAACTAGTGGTCATTACTGTAGTGATTTAAAAGTTGAACTAGTTGACATTGTCGTAGTGATTTGTAAGTTGAACTAGTTGTCATTACGGTAGTGATGTGTAAGTTGAACTATTTGACATTACTGTAGTGATTTGAAATTTGAACTAGTTGACATTACGGTAGTGATGTGTAAGTTGAACTAGTTGAAATTACTAAAGTGATTTGAAAGTTGAACTAGTTGACAACACTGTAGTGATGTGAAAGTATAACTAGCTTACATTACTGCAGTGATGTCAAAGTTGAACTAATTGACATTACTCTACTGATGTAGAGGTTGAACTATTTGATATTATTGTAGTGATTTCAAAGTTGAACTTGTTGACATTACTGTAGTGATGTGAAAGTGTAACTGGTTGACATTACTGTAGTGATGTGAACGTAGAACCAGTTGACATTACTGTAGTGATGTGTAAGTTGAACTCGTTGGCATTACTGTAGCGATGTGAAAGTGTAACCGGGTGACATTATTGCAATGATGGGAAAGTGTAACCGGTTGACATTAATGTAGTGATGTGAAAGCTGAACCAGCTTAGGTTACTGTAGTGATGTGGAAGTTGAACCAGTTGACTTTACTGTAGTGATGGGAAGGTTGAAGTAGTTGACATTACTGTATTGATGTGAAACTTAAATAGTCCACAATACTGTAGTGATTTGAAAGCTGCACCAGTTGATATTCCTGTAGGGGTCGGAAAGTTGAGGTAGCTGACATTACTGTAGTGGTGTGAAACTTGAACTAGTTTACATTACTGTATTGATGTGTAAGTTGAACTTGTCGACATTACTGTAGTGATTCGAAAGTTGAACTAGAGCTAATTACTGTGGGGATCGGAAAGCTGAACTAGTTAGAATTACTGTAGTGATGGGAAAGCTGAACTAGTTGACATTACGGTAGTGATGTAGGAGCTGAACTAGTTGACATTACTCTAGTGTTGTTCAAAGGTAAACTAGTTGACATTACTGTAGTGGTATGATGTTTGAAATAGTTGACATTACGGTAGTGATGTGAAAATTGAACTAGTAGACCTTCCGGTAGTGATGTGTAAGTTGAAATAGTTGTCATTACGGTAGTGTTGTGAAACTTGAACTACTTGTCATTACGATAGTGACGTGAAAGTTGAACTAGTTGAGCTTACGGTAGTGATGTGTAAGTTGAACTAGTTGACATTACTGCAGTCATGCGAAAATGTAACCGGTTGACATTACGGTAGTGATGTTTAAGTTGAACCAGATTACGTTACTGTAGTGATGTGGAAGTTGAACCAGTTGACATTACTGTGGTGATGGGAAGGTTGAACTAGTTGATATTACTGTGGGGATCGGAAAGCTGTACTAGTTAGAATTACTGTAGTGATGGGAAAGCTGAACTAGTTGACATTACGGTAGTGATGTAGCGCTGAACTCGTTGACATTACTCTAGTGTTCTGCAAAGGTAAACTAGTTGACATTAGTGTAGTGGTATGATGTTTGAAATAGTTGACATTACTAGTGGTCATTACTGTAGTGACGTGTAATTTGAACTATTTGACCTTACTGTAGTGCTTTTAAAGTTGAACTAGTTGACATTATTGTAGTGATTTGTAAGTTGAACTAGTCATTACGGTAGTGATGTGTAAGTTGAACTATTTGACATTACTGTAGTGATTTGAAAATTGAACTAGTTGACCTTCCGGTAGTGATGTGTAAGTTGAACTAGTCATTACGGTAGTGTTGCGAAACTTGAACTACTTGTCATTACGGTAGTGAAGTGAAAGTTGAACTAGTTGAGCCTACGGTAGTGATGTGTAAGTTGAACTGGTAGACATCACTGTATTGATTTAAAAAATGAACTAGTTGACATTACGGTAGTGATGTGTAAGTTTAACAATTTGACATTACTGTAGTGATTGGAAAGTTGAACTATTTGACATTACTGTTTTGATTTGAAAGTTGAACTAGTGGTCATTCCTGTAGTGACGTGTAAGTTGAACTATTTGACATTACTGTAGTGATTTGAAAGTTGAACTAGTTGAGCTTACGGTAGTGATGTGTAAGTTGAACTAGTTGCCATTACTGTAGTGATTTGAAAGTTGAACCAGTTGACATTACGGTAGTGATGTGTAAGTTGAGCAATTTGACATTACTGTAGTGATTGGAAAGTGGAACTAGTTGACATTACTGTAGTGATTTGAAAGTTGAACTAGTGGTCATTACTGTAGAGATGTGTAAGTTGAACTATTTGACATTACTGTAGTGATTCTAAAGTTGAACTAGTTGACATTACTGTAGTGATTTGAAAGTTGAACTAGTGGTCATTACTGTAATGATTTAAAAGTTGAACTAGTTGACATTGTCGTAGTGATTTGTAAGTTGAACTAGTTGTCATTACGGTAGTGATGTGTAGGTTGAACTATTTGACATTACTGTAGTGATTTGAAAGTTGAACTAGTTGACATTACTGTAGTGATTTGAAAGTTGAACTATTTGACATTACTGTAGTGATTTGAAAGTTGAACTAGTTGAAATTACTGTGGTGATGTGAAAGTTGAACTAGCTGAGCTTACGGTAGTGATGTGTAAGTTGAACTATTTGTAATTACTGTAGTGATTTGAAAGTTGAACTAGTTGACATTACGGTAGTGTTGTGTAAGGTGCACTATTTGACACTACTGTGGTGATTTCAAAGTTGAACTAGTTGACATTACGGTAGTGATGTGTAAGTTGAACTATTTAACATTACTGTAGTGATTTGAAAGTTGAACTAGTTGGCATTACTGTAGTGATGTGTAAGTTGAACTATTTGACATTACTGTAGTGTTTTGAAAGTTGAACTAGTTGGCATTACTGTAGTGATGTGTAAGTTGAACTATTTGGCATTAGTGTAGTGATTTGAAAGTTGAACTAGTTGACATTACTGTAGTTATGTGTAAGTTGAACTAGTTGACATTACTAAAGTGATTTGAAAGTTGAACTAGTTGACATTACTGTAGTGATATGTAAGTTGAACTATTTGACAATACTGTAGTGATTTGAAAGTTGAACTGGTTGACATTACTGTAGTGATGTGTAAGTTGAACTAGTTGACATCACTGTAGTGATTTGAAGGTTGAACTAGTTGACATTACTGTAGTGTTGGGAATGTTGAGCTAATTGATATTACTGTAGTGATGTGAAAGTTTACTAGGTGACATTACTGTAGTGATGTGTAAGTTGAACTAATTGACATTACTGTAGTGATTTGAAAGTTGAACTAGTTGACATTAAGGTAGTGATGTGTAAGTTGAACTAGTTGACATTACTAAAGTGATTTGAAAGTTGAACTAGTTGGTAATACTGTAGTGATGTGAAATTATAACTAACTGACATTACTGCAGTGATGTCAAAGTTGAACTAATTGACATTACTGTACTGATGTAGAGGTTGAACTATTTAACATTTTTATAGTGATTTCAAAGTTGAACTAGTTGACATTACTGTAGTGATGTGAAAGTTGAACTATTTGACATTACTGTAGTTATGTGAAAGTGTAACTGGTTGACGTTACTGTAGTGATGTGAACGTTGAACCAGTTGACATTACTGTAGTGATGTGTAAGTTGAACTAGTTGACATTACTGTAGTGATGGGAATGTTGAGCTAATTGACATTAATTTAGTTTTATGAAAGCTGAACTAGTTGACATTACTGTAGTGTTGTTAAAGTTTAACATGTTGACATTTCTGAGGTTTTGGGAAAGTTAAAGCAGTTGACGTTACTGAAGTGGTGTGAAAGTTGAACTGGTTACATTACTGTTGTGACGTGAAAGATAAAGCAGTTTACATTACTGTAGTAATGTGAAAGTTGAACTCGTTGACATTACTGTAGTGATGTCAAAGTTCAAATAATTGACATTACTGTAGCGATGTGAAAGTTTAACCGGTTGACATTACTGCAGTGTTGCGAAAGTCTAATCGGTTGACATTAATGTAGTGATGTGAAAGCATAACCAGCTTGCGTTACTGTAGTGATGTGGAAATTCAACCAGTTGACATTACTGTAGTGATGGGAAGGTTGAAGTAGTTGACATTACTGTATTGATGTGAAACTTCAAATAGTCCACAATACTGTAGTAATTTGAAAGCCGCACCAGTTGATATTCCTGTAGGGTTCGGAAAGTTGAGGTAGCTGACATTACTGTAGTGGTGTGAAACTTGAACTAGTTTACATTACTGTAGTGATGTGTAAGTTGAACTTTTTGACATTACTGTATTGATGTAAAGTTGAACTAGTTGATATTTCTGTGGGGATCGGAAAGTTGAACTGGTTAGAATTGCTGTAGTGATGGGAAAGCTGAACTAGTTGACATTACGGTAGTGATGTAGGAGCTGAACTAGTTGACATTACTCTAGTGTTGTTCAAAGGTAAACTAGTTGACATTACTGTAGTGGTATGATGTTTGAAATAGTTGACATTACGGTAGTGATGTGAAAATTGATCTAGTTGACCTTCCGGTAGTGATGTGTAATTTGAACTAGTTGTCATTACGGTAGTATTGTGAAACTTGAACTACTTGTCATTACGGTAGTGATGTGAAAGTTGAACTAGTTGAGCTTACGGTAGTGATGTGTAAGTTGAACTAGTTGACATTAGTGCACTGATGCGAAAGTGTAACCGGTTGACATTACGGTAGTGATGTGTAAGTTGAACCAGCTTACGTTACTGTACTGATGTGGAAGTTGAACCAGTTGACATTACTGTGGTCATGGGAAGGTAGTACTAGATGATATTACTGTCAGGATCGGAAAGCTCTACTAGTTAGAATTACTGTAGTGATGTAGGAGCTGAACTAGTTGACATTACTCTAGTGTTGTTCAAAGGTAAACTAGTTAACATTACTGTAGTGGTATGATGTTTGAAATAGTTGACATTACGGTAGTGATGTGAAAATTGAACTAGTTGACCTTCCGGTAGTGATGTATAAGTTGAAATAGTTGTATTTATAGTAGTGTTGTGAAACTTGAACTACTTGTCATTACGGTAGTGATGTGAAAGTTGAACTAGTTGAGCTTACGGTAGTGATGTGTAAGTTGAACTAGTTGACATTACTGTAGTGATTTGAAAGTTGAACAAGTTGACATTACGGTAGTGATGTGTAAGTCGAACTATTTGACATTACTGCAGTGATTTGAAAGTTGAACTAGTTGACATTACTGTAGTGATTTGAAAGTTGAACTAGTGGTCATTACTGTAGTGACGTGTAAGTTGAACTATTTGACATTACTGTAGTAAATTTAAAGTTAACTAGTTGACATTATTGTAGTGATTTGTAAGTTGAACTAGTTGTCATTACAGTAGTGATGTGTAAGTTGAACTAGTTGACATTACTGTAGTGATTTGAAAGTTGAACTATTTGACATTACTGTAGTGATTTGAAAGTTGAACTAGTTGACATTACTGTAATGATGTGTAAGTTGAACTAGTTGAGCTTACGGTAGTTATGTGTAAGTTGAACTATTTGACATTACTGTAGTGATTTGAAAGTTGAACTAGTTGACATTACTGTAGTGATTTGTAAGTTGAACTAGTTGACATTACTGTAGTGACTTGTAAGTTGAACTAGTTGACATTACTGTAGTGATGTGAAAGTTGAACTAGCTCACTTTACTGTAGTGATGTGAAAGTTGTACTGGTTGGCATTACTGTAGTGATGTGAAAGTTAAACTAGTCGACATTACTGCAGTGATGTGAAAGTGTAACTAGTTGATTTTACTTAAGTGATCGTAAAGCTGAACTAGTTGACATTACGTTAGTGATGTAAGAGTTGAACTACTGACATTACTGTAGTGTTGTCATAGTTAAATTAGTTGACATTATTGTAGTGATGTTAAAGTGTAACTAGTTGACATTTCTGTAGTGGTGTGATGTTTGAAATAGTTGACATTACTGTAGTGATGTTAAAGTTGATCTAATTAACATTAATGTAGTGATGTGAAAGTGTAACTAGTTGACATTACTGTAGTGATGTGAAAGTTTAACCGGTTGACATTACTGTAGTGTTGTGAACGTTGAACTAATTGACATTACTGTAGGGATGGAAATGTGGAGCTAATTAACATTACTGTAGTGATGTGAAAGTTGAACTAGTTGACATTACTGTAGAACTTAAAAGTTGAACTAGTTGACATTAATGTAGTGATGTGAAAGTTGAACTAGTTGACATTAATGTAGTGATTGGAATGTTGAGCTAATTGAGATTACTGTATTGATGTAAAAGTTGAAATAGTTGACATTAATGTAGTGATGGGAATGTTGAGCTAATTGACATTACTGTAGTGATGTAAAAGTTGAACTATTTGACATTAATGTAGTATTGTGTAATTTGAAGTAGTTGACATTAATGTAGTGATGGGAATGTTGAGCTAATTGACATTACAGTAGTGATGTTAAAGTGGAACTAGTGTACATTAATGTAGTGAAGTGAAAGTTTTATAGGTTGACATTACTGTAGTGATGAGAACGCTGAACTAATTGACATAACTGTAGTGCTGGGAATGTTGAGCTAATTGACATTACTGTAGTGATGTGAAGGTTAAACTAGTTGACATTACTGTAGGAATGTGAAAGCTGAAGTAGTTGACATTACTGTAGTGATGTCAAAGTTGAAATAGTTGTCATTAATATAGCGATGTGAAAGTGTAACTAGTTGACATTACTGTAGTGATGTGAAAGTTGAACTAATTGACATTACTGTAGTGATGTTAAATTGTAACCGGTAGATATTACTGTAGTAATGTGAACGTTGAACTAATTGACATTACTGTAGTGTAGGGAATGTTGAGCTAATTGAAATTACTTTAGTGATTTGAAAGTTTACTAGTTGACATTACTGTAGTGATGTGTAAGTTGAACTATTTAACATTACTGTAGTGATTTGAAAGTTGAAATAGTTGACATTACTGTAGTGATGTGTAAGTTGAACTATTTGACATTACTGTAGTGATTTGAAAGTTGAACTAGTTGACATTACGGTAGTGATGTGTAAGTTGAACTAGTTGACATTACTAAAGTGATTTGAAAGTTGAACTAGTTGACAACACTGTAGTGATGTGAAAGTATAACTAGCTTACATTACTGCAGTGATGTCAAAGTTGAACTAATTGACATTACTGTAGTGATGTAGAGGTTGAACTATTTGATATTATTGTAGTGATTTCAAGGTTGAACTTGTTGACATTACTGTAGTGATGTGAAAGTGTAACTGGTTGACATTACTGTAGTGATGTGAACGTTGAACCAGTTGACATTACTGTAGTGATGTGTAAGTTGAACTAGTTGACATTACTGTATTGATGGAAATGATATGCTAATTGACATTAATTTAGTGTTATGAAAGCTGAACTAGTTGACATTACTGTAGTGTTGTTAAAGTTGAACTGGTTACATTACTGTTGTGACGTGAAAGATAAAGCGGTTGACATTACTGTAGTTATGTGAAAGTTGAACTCGTTGGCATTACTGTAGTGATGTGAAAGTGTAACCGGTTGACATTACTGCAATGATGGGAAAGTGTAACCGGTTGACATTAATGTAGTGATTTGAAAGCTGAACCAGCTTACGTTACTGTAGTGATGTGGAAGTTGAACCAGTTGACTTTACTGTAGTGATGGGAAAGTTGAAGTTGTTCACATTACTGAAACGATGGGAAAGTTGAACTGTTTTACATTACTGTAGTGACGTGAAAGTTCAATAGTTGACATTACTTAAGTGATGTGAAAGTTGAAATAGTTGACATTACTGTAGTGATGGGAAGGTTAACTAGTTGACATTACTGTAGTGCTGTGAAAGTTGAGTTAGTTGACATTACTGTAGTTATGGAAGGTTGAACTAGTTGACATTACTGTAATTTGAACAAGTTGAGATTACTGTAAGTTGAATTAGTTGATGTTTATGAAGTGACGTGAAAGTTGAACTATTTAACATTACTGAAGCGACTTGAAGGTTAAACAAGTTCACATTTATGATGTGAGGTGAAAGTTGAAATGGTTGGCATTACTGAAGTGACGTGAAAGTTGAATAGTTGACATTACTTACGTGATGTGAAAGTTGAAATAGTTGACATTACTGTAGTGATGGGAAGGTTGAACTAGTTGACATTACTGTAGTGCTGTGAAAGTTGAATTAATTGACATTACTGTAGTGATGGGAAAGTTGAACTAATTGACATTACTTAAGTGATGTGAAAGTTGAGCTAGTTCACATTACTGTTGTGACGTGGAAGATAAAGCAGTTGACATTACTGTAGTAATGTGAAAGTTGCACTAGTTGACATTACTGTACTGATAGTTGAACAGTTTGATATTTATAAAGTGATTTGAAAGTTAAACAAGCTCACATTTATGATGTGACATGAAAGTTGAATTAATTGACATTACTGTAGTGATGGGTAAGTTGAACTATTTTATGTTTATGTAGTGACATGAAAGTTGAACTACTTGACATTAGTGAAGCGACGTGAAAGTTAAACAAGTTTACATTTATGATTTGAGGCGAAAGTTGAACTAGTTGACATTACTGAAGTGATGTGAAAGTTTTACTAGTTGATATTTAAGAGGTGGTAAGAAGGTTGAACTGGTTGATATTTATAAGTGACATGAAAGTTGAACTAGTTGACATTACTGAAGCGATGGGAAAGTTGTACTGGTTCACATTACTGAAGTGATGTAAAAGTTAAACCAGTTGACATTACTTAACTGATGTGATAGTTGAACAAGTTGACATTACTGTAGTGATGTGAAAGTTGAACCAATTGACATTACTGCAGTGATCTGAATGTTTGAACTAGTTGACATTACTATAGTGATCAGAAAGATGAAGTAGTTCACATTATTGAGGTGACGTGAAAGTTACGTTAGTTGACATTACTATACTGTTCGTAAAGTTGAACTTGTTGACATTACTGTAGTGATGTGAAAGTTGTAGTTTACATTAGTGTAGTGATGGGAAAGTTCACTTGGTTGACATTACTGTAGTGAAGTGACCGATGCACTAGTTGACATATTTTTAGTGATGGTAACGTTGAACTGTTTGACTTTACTGTAGTGATGTGAAAGTTAAAGCAGTTTACAATACTGTGGTGATGTTAAAGTTGAAATAGTGGATATTACTGTAGTAGTGTTAAAGTTAAACTGGTTGACATTACTGTAGTGATGTGAAAGTTGAATAAGTTGACATTACTGTAGTGATGTGAAATTTGAATTTTTGACATTACTGTATTGATGTCAAAGTTGAGCCTGTTGACATTACTCTAGTGATGTGAAAGTTTAAATAGTTGATGTTACTGTAGTGTTGTGAATGTTGAACTAGTTGATATTGCTGTGGTAATGTGAAATTTCAACTTGCTGATATTACTGTAGTGATGCGAAAGTTGTACCATTTAATATTACTGTAGTGATTTGAAAGTTGAACTAGTTCACATAACTGTAGTGATATGAAAGTTGAAATAGTTGATATTGCTGTAGTGATGTGAAACTGGAAGTAGTTGTTATTACTATAGTGATGTGAAAGGTAAAGCAGTTGACATTACTGGAGTGATGGAAGGTGGGACTAGTTGACATTACTGTAGTGATGTGAATGTTGAACTAGTTTACATTACAGAACCTACGTGAAGGTTGAACTATTTGATGTTTATGAAGTGACGTGAAAGTTAAACAAGTTCACATTTATGATGTGACGTGAAAGCTGAATTAGTTAACATTACTGTAGTGATGAGTAAGTTGAACTAGTTGATGATTATGAAGTGACGTGAATGTTCAACTAGTTGATATAAATGGAGCGACGTGACAGTTAAACAAGTTTACATTCATGAAGTGATGGGAAAGTTGAGCAAGTTCACATTTATGATGTGAGGTGAAAGTTGAACTGGTTGACATTACTGAGGTGATGTGAAATTTGAACTAGCTGATATTTATGAAGTGGTGCGAAAGTTGACCAATTTGTTATTTATGAAGTGACGTGAAAGTTCAACTAGTTAATATTTTTTTGGTGACGTGATAGTTGAACTAGTTAATATTACTGAAGTGACATGAAAGTTGAACTAGCTTAGATTACAGAAGTGATGGAAAAGCTGAACCAGTTGACATTACTGAAGTGACGTGAAAGTAAAACTAGTTCACATTACTGAAGTGAAGTGTAAGTTGATGTAGTTCACATTACTGGTGTGTTGTGAAAGTTGAACTCGTTGATATTACTGTTGTGATTTTACAGTTGAACTATTTCACATTACTGTAGTGATGTGTAAGCTGAACTAGTGGATATTACTGTAGTGATGTGAAAGTTGAACTAGTTGATACTACTGTAGTGATGTGAAAGTTAAACCAGTTGACATAACTACAGTGATGTGAAGGTTCAACTAGTTGACATTAATGTAGTGATGTGAAAGTTGAATTAGGTTCATAACTAAAGTGACGTGAAAGTTGAACTAGTTCACATTTTTGAAGTGACGTGAAATATGAATTAGTTGACATTTTTGTAGTTATGATAAAGTTGAACTAGTTGAAATTACTGAAGTGATGTGAAAGTTAAACAAGTTTACAATTATGGAGTGATGGGAAAGCTGAACTGGTTTATAATTATGAAGTGGTGTGAGAGTTCAACTAGTTGATATTTATGAAGTAACGTGAAGGTTGAACTAGTTGATATTTATGAAGTGAAGTGAAAGTTGAACTAGTTAATATTACTAAAGTGACATAAAACTTGAACTAGCTGACATGACTGACGTGATGGAAAATGTTGAACCAGTTGACATTAATGTAGTGTTGTGAAAGTTGAACTGGTTGACATTTCTGAGGTGTTGCGAAAGTTAAAGCAGTTGACATTACTGAAGTGATGTGAAAGTTGAACTAGTTGACATTACTGTTGTGACGTGGAAGATAAAGCAGTTGACATTACTGTAGTAATGTGAAAGTTGCACTAGTTGACATTACTGTACTAATGTGGAAGATAAAGCAGTTGAACTTACTGTCGGAAAGTAAAAGTTGAAGTAGTTGGCATTACTCTATGATGTCAAAGTTGATATAGTTGACATTACTGTAGTGTTGTGAAAGTTGAATTAGTTGGCATTTCTATAGTGTTGTGAAAGCTGAACTAATTCACACTGCTGTATTTATTTGAAAGTTGAACCAGTTGACATTACTGTGGGGGTGGGAAAGTTGAACTAGTTGACATTACTGTAGTGTTGTGAAAGTTTTACTGGTTGACATTACTGTAGTTATATGGACGTTGAACCAGTTGACATTACTATAGTGATGGGAATGTTGAAATAGTTGATATTACTGTAGTGTTGTAAGGTTGAAATATTTGAAATTACTGTAGTGATGTCAAAGTTGAAATTGTAGACACAACTGTAGTGATGTCAAAGTTGAACATGTTGACATTACTGTAGTGTTGTGAAAGTTGAACTAGTTAACATTACTGTAGTGATGTCAAAGTTGAAATAGTGGACATTACTGTAGTGATCAGAAATTTGTACTACTTGACATTACTGTAGTGATGGGTAAGCTGAACTAGTTTACATTACTGTAGTGTTGTGAAAGTTAAACTACTTGACATTTCTGAGGTGTTGCGAAAGTTAAAGCAGTCGATATTACTAAAGTGATATGAAAGTTGAACTAGTTGACATTACTATTGTAACGTGAGAGATAAAGCAGTTGATATTACTTTAGTAATGTGTAAGTTGAAATAGTTGTACTTACGCTAGTGATGTGAAAGTTGATCTAGTTGACATTACTGTAGTGATGTGAAAGTTGATGTAGTAATGTTAAAGTCAAACTAATCATTACGGTAGTGATATGAAACTTGAACTAGTTAACATCACTGCTGTGATGTGAAAGTTGAAGTAGTTGACATTACGGTGGTGATCTGAAAGTTGAACTAGTTGTCATTACTGTAGTGATGTGAATGTTCAATTAGTTGATATCACTGTTGTGATGTGAATGTTCAACTAGTTGATATTACTGTAGTGATGCGAATGTTCAACTAGTTTATATTACTGTAGCAATGTAAAGGTTGTACTAGTTGACATTACTTTAGTGACGTGAAAGTTGAACTACTTCACATTACTGAAGTGACTTGAAAATTGAAGTAGATAACATTACTGAAGTGACATAAAAGATGAACTTGTTGACATTACTGAAGTGACGTGAAACTTGAACTAGTTGATATTTCTAAAGCGATGTGAAAGTTGAACTACCTGATATTTATGAAGTGAAGTGAAATTTAAACTATTTTATATTACTGAAGTGATGGGAAATTTGAACTAGTTCACATTACTGAAACAATGGGAAAGTTTAAACAGTTCACATTACTGAAGTGACGTGAAAGTTGAATTAGTTGACATTGCTGTAGTGATGTGAAAGTTGAACTAGTTCACCTTACTGTAGTGATGTGAAATTTGAATTAGTTGACATTGCTGTAGTGATGTGAAGTTTTAACCAGTTGACATTACTTTTGTAATGGTAAAGTTGAACCAGTTCACATTACTGAAGTGATGTGAAAGTTTACGTAGTTGATATTACGGTAGAAATGTGAAAATTGAACTAGTTGACATTGCTGTAGTGATGTGTAAGTTGAACCAGCTGACATTACTTTTGTGATGTGAAAGTTGAACTAGTTGACACTACTGTAGTGATGTGAAAGTTGAACTAGTTGACATTGCTGTAGTTATGAGAAACTTGAACTCTTTGATATCACTGTAGTGATGTGAAAATTAAAGCAGTTGACATTACCATAATTATGTGAAGGTTGAACTGGTTCACACTTATGAAGTGATGTGAAAGTTGAACTATTTGACACTACTGTAGTGATGTGAAAGTTGAACTAGTTGACACTACTGTAGTGGATGGAAAAGCTGAATTAGTTGACATTGCTGTAGTGATGAGAAACTCGAAATATTTGACATTACTGTAGTGATGTGAAAGTTAAGCAGTTGACATTACCGTAATTATGTAAAAGTTGAACTTTTTGACATTTATGAAGTGATGTGAATGTTGAAGTAGTTGGCATTGTTGTAATGATGCGAAAGTTGAACTAGTTGACATTACGTTAGTAATGTGCAAGTTAAATTACTTGACATTACTGTAGTGATGGGATAGTTGAATTTGTTGACATTACTGTAGTGTTGGGAAAGCTGAATTAGTTGACATTTATTTCGTGATGGGGAAGTTCAACTAGTTGACATTGCTGTTGTTTTTGTTAATTTGAACTATCTGACATTACTTTAGTGATGTGAGAGTTGAACTAGTCAACATTTGTGTAGTGATGGGAAAGTTGATCTAGTTGACATTCATTAACTAATGTGAAATTTGAAGCAGTTGACATTACTCAAGTGATGGGAAAGTTGAACCAGCTGAGATTACTGAAGTGATGTGAAAGTTGAACTATTTGACATTACTGAAGTGACGTGACGGTTGAACTAGTTCACATTACTGAAGTGATGCAAAAGTTGAACTAGTTGACATTACTGTAGTGATGGGAAAGTTGAACTAGTTGACATTATTATAGTGATTTAAAACTTGAACTAGTTGACTTTCTTGTATTGATGTGAAAGTTGGACTAGTTGACCTTACTAAAATCATGTGAATGTTGCCTAGTTGTCATTACTGTATGATGTGAAATTTCTATTAGTTGTCATTTATGAGCTTTTGATATTTATGTAGTGATGTGAAAGTTAAACAAATTCACTTCAGTTACATTAATGTAATGATGGGAAAGTTTAGCTAGTTGATGTTTTTGAAGTGAAATGAAAGTTGGACTAGTTGACATTACTGAAGTGACGTCAAAGTTAAACAAGTTTACATTTATGGATTGATGGGAAAGTTGAACAAGTTCACATTTATGATGTGACGTGAAAGTTGAACTAGTTGAAATTACTGAAGTGATGTGAAAGTTGAACTGGTTTATATTTATAAAGTGGTGTGAGAGTTGAACTAGTTGATATTTTTGAAGTGATGTGAAAGTTAAACTAGTTGATATTTATGAGTGATGTGAAAGTTGTACTAGTTAATATAACTAAAGTGACATGAAAGTTGAACTAGCTGACATTACTGAAGTGATGGAAAAGTTGAACCAATTGACATTACGGAGGTTTGGTGAAAGTTGAACTGGTTCACATTACTGAAGTGACGTGATAGTCGAACAAGTTCACATTACTGAAGTGATGTGTAAGTTGCAGTAGTTGACATTACCGGTCTGATGGGAAAGTTCAACTAGTTGACATTACTGAAGTGTTGGGAAAGTTGAACTAGTTTGCTATTACTGAAGTGATGGGAAGTTTGAACTCATTCACATTAATGAAGCGATGGGAAAGTTGAACTAGTTGACATTACTGTAGTGATGTGAAAGTTGAACTGGTTGGTATTACTGTAGTGATGTGAAAGTTGAACTAGTTGATATTTATGTATTGATGTGAAAGTTGAACTAGTTGACATTACTGTAGTGATGTGAAAGTTGAAGTAGTGGACATTACTGAAGTGATGTGTAAGTTGAAGTAGTTGACATTACTGTTCTGATGGGAAATTTCAACTAGTTGACATTACTGAAGTAATGGGAAAGTTGAACTAGTTGACATTTATGTAGTGATGTGAAAGTTGAATCAGTTGACATTACTGTAGTGATGTGAAAGTTCAGCTAGTTGACATTACTGTAGTGATGTGAAAGTTCAACTAGTTGACATTACTGTAGTGATGGGAAAATTCAACTAGTTGACAATGCTGTAGTGATGTGAAAGTTGAACTAGTTGACATATATGTATTGGTGTGAAAGTTAACTAGTTGACATTACTGTAGTGACGTGAAAGTTGAAGTAGTGGACATTACTGAAGTGATGTGCAATTTGAAGTAGTTGACATTGCTGGTCTGATGGGAAAGTTCAAGTAGTTGACATTACTGAAGTGATGGGAAAGTTG
This sequence comes from Deroplatys truncata, assembly GCA_030765065.1. Lineage (NCBI taxonomy): Eukaryota > Metazoa > Arthropoda > Insecta > Mantodea > Mantidae > Deroplatys > Deroplatys truncata. The sequence continues at coordinate 5,226,708 of CM060978.1, forward strand.
AACTAGTTGACATTTATGTAGTGATGTGAAAGTTGAACTAGTTGACATTACTGTAGTGATGTGAAAGTTCAACTAGTTGACATAACTCTAGTGATGGGAAAGTTCAACTAGTTGACATTACTGTAGTGATGGGAAAGTTCAACTAGTTGAGATTACTGTAGTGATGTGAAAGTTGAACTAGTTGACGTTTATGTAGTGATGTGAAAGTGAACTAGTATACATTATTGTAGTGATGTGAAACTTGAACTAGTGGACATTACTGAAGTGATGTGTAATTTGAAGTAGTTGACATTACTGTAGTGATGTGAAAGTTCAACTAATTGACATTGCTGAAGTGATGGGCAAGTTGAAATAGTTGCTATTACTGAAGTGATGGGAAAGTTGAACTCATTCACATTAATGAAGTGATGTGAAAGTTGAACTAGTTGACATTACTGTAGTGATTAGAAAGTTTAACAGGTTGATATTACTGTAGTGGTGTGAAAGTTGAACTGGTTGGTGTTACTGTAGTGATGTGAAAGTTGAACTAATTGATATTACTGTAGTGATGTGAAAGTTGAACTAGTTGACATTTATGTAGTGATGTGAATCTGAATTAGTTGACATTACTGTAATAATGTGAAAATTGAACTGAGTGACATTACTGTAGTGATGCGAAAGTTGAACAAGTTGACATTACTGTAGTGATGTGAAAGTTGAACTATTTGACATTACCATAGTGATGTGAACGTTTAACTGGTTGATATTATTGTAGTGATGTGAAAGTTGAACTAGTTCACATTTATGTAGTGATGTGAAAGTTGAACTGATTGACATTACTGTAGTGATGTGAAAGTTGAACATGTGGAGATTACTGTAGTAATGTAAAAGTTGAACTATTTGACATTACTGTAGTGATGTGAAAGTTGAAATAGTTGCTATTACTGAAGTGATGGGGAAGTTGAACTCATTCACATTAATGAAGTTAAGTGAAAGTTGAACTAGTTGACATTACTGTAGTTACGTGAAAGTTGAACTGGTTGATAGTACTGTAGTCATGTGAAAGTTGAACTGGTTGGTGTTACTGTAGTGATGTGAAAGTTGAACTAATTGATATTACTCTAGTGATGTGAAAGTTGAACTGGTTGATATTACTGTAGTAATGTGAAAGTTGAACTAGTTGGTGTTACTGTAGTGATGTGGAAGTCGAAATGGTTGATATTACTGTAGTGATGTGAAAGTTTAACTGGTTGGTATTACTGTAGTGATGCGAAAGCTGAACTAGTTAGCATTACTGTAGTGATGTGAAAGTTGAACTGGTTGGTGTTACTGTAGTGATGTGAGAGTTGAACTAATTGATATTACTGTGGTGATTTGAAAGTTGAACTTGTTGATATTACTGTAGTGATGTGAAAGTTGAACTAATTGATATTACTTTAGTGATGTGAAAGTTGAACTGGTTGATATTACTGTAGTGATGTGAAAGTTGAACTAATTGATATTACTGTAGTGATGTGAAAGTTGAACTAGTTGGCATTACTGTAGTGATGTGAAAGATGAACTGATTGGTGTTACTGTTGTGATGTGAAGGTTGAACTGGTTGATATTACTGTAGTGTTGTGAAAGTTGAACTAGTTGACATTACTGTAGTGATGTGTAAGTTGAAGTAGTTGACATTACCGGTCTGATGGGAAAGTTCAACTAGTTGACATTACTGAAGTGATGGGAAAGTTGAACTAGTTTGCTATTACTGAAGTGATGGGAAGTTTGAACTCATTCACATTAATGAAGCGATGGGAAAGTTGAACTAGTTGACATTACTGTAGTGATGTGAAAGTTGACCTGGTTGGTATTACTGTAGTGATGTGAAAGTTGAACTGGTTGGTGATACTGTAGTGATGTGAAAGTTGAACTCAGTCACATTAATGAAGCGATGTGAAAGTTGAACTCGTTGACATTACTGTAGTGATGTGAAATTTGAACTGGTTGGTATTACTGTAGTGATGTGAAAGTTGAACTGGTTGGTGTTACTGTAGTGATGTGAAAGTTGAACTAGTTGATATTTATGTATTGATGTGAAAGTTGAACTAGTTGACATTACTGTAGTGATGTGAAAGTTGAAGTAGTGGACATTACTGAAGTGATATGTAAGTTGAAGTAGTTGACATTACTGTTCTGATGGGATATTTCAACTAGTTGACATTACTGAAGTAATGGGAAAGTTGAACTAGTTTACATTTATGTAGTGATGTGAAAGTTGAACCAGTTGACATTACTGTAGTGATGTGAAAGTTCAACTAGTTGACATTACTGTAGTGATGTGAAAGTTCAACCAGTTGACATTACTGTAGTGATGGGAAAGTTCAACTAGTTGACAATGCTGTAGTGATGTGAAAGTTGAACTAGTTGACATATATGTAGTGGTGTGAAAGTTAACTAGTTGACCTTACTGTAGTGATGTGAAAGTTGAAGTAGTGGACATTACTGAAGTGATGTTCAATTTGAAGTAGTTGACATTGCTGGTCTGATGGGAAAGTTCAAGTAGTTGACATTACTGAAGTGATGGAAAAGTTGAACTAGTTGACATTTATGTAGTGATGTGAAAGTTGAACTAGTTGACATTACTTTAGTGATGGGAAAGTTCAACTAGTTGACATTACTGTAGTGATGGGAAAGTTCAACTAGTTGAGATTACTGTAGTGATGTGAAAGTTGAACTAGTTGACGTTTATGTAGTGAAGTGAAAGTGAACTAGTATACATTACTGTAGTGATGTGAAACTTGAACTAGTGGACATTACTGAAATGATGTGTAAGTTGAAGTAGTTGAGATTACTGTGGTGATGTGAGAGTTCAACTAATTGACATTGCTGAAGTGATGGGAAAGTTGAAATAGTGCTATTACTGAAGTGATGGGAAAGTTGAACTCATTCACATTAATGAAGTGATGTGAAAGTTGAACTAGTTGACATTACTGTAGTGATGTGAAAGTTGAACTGGTTGATATTACTATAGTGGTGTGAAAGTTGAACTGGTTGGTGTTTTTGTAGTGATGTGAAAGTTGAACTAATTGATATTACTGTAGTGATGTGAAAGTTGAACTAGTTGACATTTATGTAGTGATGTGAATCTGAATTATTTTACATTACTGTAGTGATGTGAAAGTTGAACTGGTTGATATTACTGTGGTGTTGTGAAAGTTGAACTAGTTGACATTACTGTAGGAATGTGAAAGTTGAACTAGTCTACATTACTGTAATAATGTGAAAATTGAACTGAGAGACATTACTGTAGTGATGTGAAAGTTGAACAAGTTGACATTACTGTAGTGATGTGAAAGTTGAACTATTTGACATTACCATAGTGATGTGAAGGTTTAACTGGTTGATATTCTTGTAGTGATGTGAAAGTTGAACTAGGTCACATTTATGTAGTGATGTGAAAGTTGAACTGATTGACATTACTGTAGTGATGTGAAAGTTGAACATGTGGAGATTACTGTAGTGATGTGAAAGTTGAACTATTTGACATTACTGTAGTGATGTGAAAGTTGAAATAGTTGCTATTACTGAAGTGATGGGAAAGTTGAACTCATTCACATTAATGAAGTGATGTGAAAGTTGAACTAGTTGACATTACTGTAGTTATTTGAAAGTTGAACTGGTTGATATTACTGTAGTGATGTGAAAGTTGAACTGGTTGGTGTTACTGTAGTGATGTGAAAGTTGAACTAATTGATATTACTCTAGTGATGTGAAAGTTGAACTGGTTGATATTAGTGTAGTGCTGTGAAAGTTGTAACTGGTTGGTGTTACTGTAGTGATGTGAAAGTTGAACTAGTTGGTGTTACTGTAGTGATGTGGAAGTCGAAATGGTTGATATTACTGTAGTGATGTGAAAGTTTAACTGGTTGGTATTACTGTAGTGATGTGAAAGTTGAACTAGTTAGCATTACTGTAGTTATGTGAAAGTTGAACTGGTTGGTGTTACTGTAGTGATGTGAGAGTTGAACTAATTGATATTACTGTGGTGATTTGAAAGTTGAACTGGTTGATATTACTGTAGTGATGTGAAAGTTGAACTAATTGATATTACTGTAGTGATGTGAAAGTTGAACTAGTTGGCATTACTGTAGTGATGTGAAAGTTGAACTGGTTGGTTTTACTGTCGTGATGTGAAAGTTGAACTGGTTGATATTACTGTAGTGATGTGAAAGTTGAATTGGTTGATATTACTGTAGTGATGTGAAAGTTGAACTGGTTGATATTACTGTAGTGATGTGAAAGTTGAACTAGTTGGCATTACTGTAGTGAGGTGAAGGTTGAACTAGTTGGTGTTACTGTAGTGATGTGAAAGTTGAACTGGTTGGTGTTACTGTAGTGATGTGAAAGTCGAACTGGTTGGTGTTACTGTAGTGATGTGAACGTTGAACTGGTTGGTGTTACTGTAGTGAGGTGATAGTTGAACTAGTTGACATTTATGTAGTGATGTGAAATTTGAACTAGTTGACATTACTGTAGTGATGTGAAAGTTGAACTGGTTGATATTACTGTAGTGTTGTGAAAGTTGAACTAGTTGACATTACTGTAGTGATGTGAAAGTTGAACTAGTTGACATTACTGTAGTGATGTGAAATTTGAACTAGTTGACATTACTGTAGTGATGTGAAATTTGAACTAGTTGACATTACTGTAGTGTTGTGAAAGTTGAACTAGTTGACATTACTGTAGTGATGTGAAATTTTAACTAGTTGACGATACTGTAGTGATGTGAAATTTGAACTGGTTGATATTACTGTAGTGTTGTGAAAGTTGAACTAGTTGACATTACTGTAGGGATGTGAAAGTTGAACTAGTCTACATTATTGTAATGATGTGAAAATTGAACTGATTTACATTGCTGTAGTGATGTGAAGGTTGAACATGTTTACATTACTGTAGTGATGTGAAAGTTTAACTATTTGACATTATCATAGTGATGTGAAAGTTGAAGTGGTTGACATTACTGTAGTGATGTGAAAGTTGAACTAGTTGGCAGTACTGTAGTGATGTGAAAGTTGCACTAGTTCACATTTATGTAGTGATGTGAAAGTTGAACTGGTCGACATTACTGTAGTGATGTGAAAGTTGAACTGGTTTATATTACTGTAGTGATGTGAATGTTGTATTGGTCTGTATTACTGTAGTGATGTGAAAGTTGAACTATTTGGCATTAAAGTTGAACTAGTTCACATTGACATTAAGACTTAGAAAGAAAACTTGGACTAAGTGATATTAAAATTGATATATCTGCAGCCGCAGCTAGCAATAATAATAATAATGATTATAATATAGCATTAAATTATTATAGTAATAATTATAATGACAGCTTGTGTAATGAAAAAAGGAAGGTTTTGTATATGGTTGCTATTGTCTGCACAATTAAGTAGATTGTTTTAGGGCAAGAGACCAGTAAAGTGTAAACTATCTTGTAGTTGTGAATGGTATGTGGGGCATTTGTGTTTCATGCAAGTTACTTACTTGTTCCATAGGTGCTACCACCTATTGGCATTGACATAAAGTTGTGGTGTCAGGAGAGCTAACTGCTCTTATACAGCAGCTGATGGTTTTACTAGACATAAACTCTCATTTCGCATTAAAGAGCTAGTTTTCATGCATGATGGGGATATAGCAATTTGGAATTGAAAAGTAGTATGATTTTAAAATTCAAGGTGTTAACAAAATATGCTTAATGCCATAAATTGTGTGGTGATCCACACTTTTTGTATACTACTGTTTTGTCTATCTCTTACAGTTTATCAATTCATTCTGACTGAAGAGGAGTTTTCTGGTCATTCCCCGAAAATTCAAGATATATAATTTATTTGTCATGGAAATACCTCGAATATATAGTATTTTAATCAACATTGTTGAGAAAATAAACAATACAGGCAGTTCTTCTATGTAAGAGTTAGTTTGGAGTAGAGGGATCTTTGTAAAATGTTGAACATAAACACAAAGAATGGTATTTATCAGACCTTTTGCTGTTCACAGATGCACATCCAGACCTTTTTCTAAAAATGTTTCTTTCTTGGGAGGGGCACCAAAACATGTACTTGCGGCGAAATCTCATCATACATTTATTTGGGGTGGAATACCATACTTTCTCGTTCTTGTACTATAAGCACAATACTACAGATAGTAATAAGCTTTTGTGAGGGTAGTTTGTAAAACAGTGGATAGAAAAAAGAATGTGAACGAAACATATCATGTTTTTCTTGCTTGTAGTTAATTTTTTAACACATTGAGAGAAATCAAAGTATGTGGCACATGGCAAATAAAAATTGTATTTTGTGTTGCAGATTTTGGTTTGGAGGTTCTGAGTGATCTCGTAGCACAGACAACATTCCCTTGGCTCATGTCAAACGTAATAGATCAAGAAACTGGTCGACCGCTGGGAGACGGACGTATCACACATGTTGTTGACTGGAATGGCAAGAGAATTGGTCTTGTGAGTAGTTCTTATTCATACCACATTGTTGTTCTCTCATTCACACCAACATGCAGCAGGACCAACCACCTGCAAACATCTAATTTCATACATAACTGAAATTCTGTAGAATCAAAGTTATGCTGAGATACAAAAGATTTACTTTTTGCTAAGTATTGTTATTCAGGCGGGAACTTTAGGATATTGTGGCATTCATACCATTTACTAGTCAGACTTGTGTTATCAACGAGGTCCAGATTATGAACATGATAACATATACTAGTCAGACTTGTGTTATCAACGAGGTCCAGATTATGAACATGATAACATATACTAGTCAGACTTGTGTTATCAACGAGGTCCAGATTATGAACATGATAACATATACTAGTCAGACTTGTGTTATCAACGAGTTCCAGATTATGAACATGATAACATATACTGGTCAGACTTGTGTTATCAATGAGGTCCAGATTATGAACATGATAACATATACTAGTCAGACTTGTGTTATCAACGAGGTCCAGATTATGAACATGATACCATATACTAGTCAGACTTGTGTTATTAACGAGGTCCAGATTATGAACATGATAACATATACTAGTCAGACTTGTGTTATCAACAGGGTCAGATTATGAACATGATAGCATATACTGGTCAGACTTGTGTTATCAACGAGGTCCAGATTATGAACATGATAACATATACTAGTCAGACTTGTGTTATCAACGAGGTCCAGATTATGAACATGATAACATATACTAGTCAGACTTGTGTTATCAACGAGGTCCAGATTATGAACATGATAACATATACTAGTCAGACTTGTGTTATCAACGAGTTCCAGATTATGAACATGATAACATATACTGGTCAGACTTGTGTTATCAATGAGGTCCAGATTATGAACATGATAACATATACTAGTCAGACTTGTGTTATCAACGAGGTCCAGATTATGAACATGATACCATATACTAGTCAGACTTGTGTTATTAACGAGGTCCAGATTATGAACATGATAACATATACTAGTCAGACTTGTGTTATCAACAGGGCCAGCATTATGAAAATGATAACATATACCAGTCAGACTTGTGTTATCAACAGGGCCAGATTATGAACATGATAACATATACTAGTCAGACTTGTGTTATCAACAGGGCCAGCATAATGAAAATGATAACATATACCAGTCAGACTTGTGTTATCAATGAGGTCCAGATTATGAAAATGATAACATACACTTGTCAGACTTGTGTTATCAACAGGGTCCAGATTATGAAAATGATAACATATACTAGTCACACTTGTGTTATCAACAGGATCCAGATTATGAACATGATACCATATACTAGTCAGACTTGTGTTATCAATGAGGTCCAGATTATGAAAATGATAACATATACTAGTCACACTTGTGTTATCAACAGGGTCCACATTATGAAAATGATAACATATACTAGTCAGACTTGTGTTATCAACAGGGTCCAGATTATGATGATACCATATACTAGTCAGACTTGTGTTATCAACGAGGTCCAGATTATAAAAATGATAACATATACTAGTCAGACTTGTGTTATCAATGAGGTCCAGATTATGTAAATGATAACATATAGTAGTCAGACTTGTGTTATCAATGAGGTCCAGATTATGTAAATGATAACATATACTAGTCAGACTTGTGTCATCAACAGGGTCCAGAATATGAAAATGATACCATATACTAGTCAGACTTGTGTTATCAATGAGGTCCAGATTATGAAAATGATAACATATACTAGTCAGACTTGTGTTATCAACGAGGTCCAGATTATGAAAATGATAACATATGCTAGTCAGACTTGTGTTATCAACAGGGTACAGATTATGAAAATGATAACATATACTAGTCAGACTTGTGTTATCAATGAGGTCCAGATGAAGCGATCTCGTCGCTGAAATACATAGTGATATGTATTTTTAACGTGTGCAGTGTTTTTATTGCTTTTTTGTGCGTCTTTCATTTTGCATATCAAATGCCATGTCCTGCTGCCCATTCCGTGCACAAAGCACATCCATAGAACCCCGAGAGTGGGTTATGAATCGATTGCCTTATTCCACAAACGATGAACTATTAAATCATTTCATCGACACTGGTGAAAGCTCGTGGTTTCTGGACCTTCTAGCTCTTAACAGCACCGTGTACCAACCAGCGTGCTTATTTTGCCAAGCATACCGTATGTGCTTGTTAAATAATATTAGTGTTCCTTACCGACATTTACACACATTCACCTGCAATTGCAGACCTACCCAAGTGCGTCATTTCTTTTGATACTTGTGTTGTGTGCCAACTTTCAACATGCATTGCCCTAACAAAAAAACCTGCAATTTGTGCCTTATCAAGCGGTATGATCAAAAAGTGTTAGAAACTGTACTAAAACTTTATAGTGTTTATACCGTCTGGCATAATGCACACAAAAACTCGAGTGTATACACACCAACTTGCCTGGAATGTCAATCAGTCGGGCTTGTTTTATTAATAATATTCAAATTGTTCACAAACATTTACATTACAAGCGTCTATCTAGTTGCCCTAGATGTGACGGTTATGCCCCCTAAACGCGTATCCAGTGCTTTTTTTTATTACTATTATTTCCATTTTATGGGCTTTGTAAACAATATACTTGCATTTCAATGTATTCCATTTGTATTTTTAATACACAATTTAAATACATGAATATTTTAAACTAATTCTTTCGTGTGTATTTCTTCCATTTTCAATTTTATTTTCATTGTGTGTAATTTGTTTGTTAAATTTTTTATACGCTACACGCTACTATTTAATGTGTGTGTGCCTATTTAATTTTTATTTTCTTTTGCACTGCACACTTTTGTGTTAAAATATATATACATTTGCAATTTTGTCATTATGTGGATTTTGTTTGTTAAATTTTTTATACACTACTATTTAATGTGTGTGTGTGCCTATTTAATTTTTTATTTTCTTTTGCACTGCACACTTTTGTGTTAAAATATATACATTTTAAATTTTGTCATTGTGTGGCATTTGTTTGTTTCATGTTTATTTTGTTTGCACTGCACATTTTCAGTGAAATATATATCACCATGAAGCCTGTTTGTTTGTGTGCTTATTTTCATTTCGCCTAAATCGTTTTACCTAGACAGGGCTCCTTTCCTTCTCCTTGTATTTTCATAGTTGTCATAAATACAAATAGAAGCTTCCATTTTCGCAATCCATTATATAAAATTAATGCAAAAAACTTATGCCAAAAACGTATTGCCATATTGTTGCGTTAAGTTGTATCACGCTCGTTGTTGTTGTATAATTCATGTATTCTATTGAAGCTTCCTTTTCCTTTTTTATTTCGCCTCAAATCCTAATTCCTCAACCTCCTCCTCCACCACTTCTTTTCCCTCCTCCACCGGTATTGGGTCTTCGTCGTACGTTTCCTCATAATTGGCAACTTCTTCCTCCCCCTCTCATCCACCTGCACATGCGCTTTCCAATTTTCCAATCATTTGCTTCAGTGCCTCAAATTCCACATACATTTTACCTACATTTCCTTTTATTCTATTCACTAACTCCTCCTGCTTCGTCACATTCTGCTTTTTCTCTTCCAATTCCCTTTTCATTCTTTCCACCAATCCCTGCATTCCTCCCACCCTTCTTTCACATTCTTCTTTTTCCTTCCTCAACCCACCAATCACCCTGTTTCCTTCCTTCACCTTCCTATCACATTCTTTTTTCATTTTTTGCTTTATCACATTCACCCCTTTTTTACACCTCTCAGATGCTGCTTTTCGTATGCTCGTCACCTACACCCTCCCCGCATCCCCACCATTACATTCCGAATTTATTTTCAAAGTCCCCTCCGCACCCCATCTAGACGCACGCTTCACCCTCCCACTCATTGTCCTCCCTCCACCTACATTCAACTCCCACTCACCCCATTTTCCACATCCCCCAAATATATATAGAAAATTTTCAGAAAAATAGGAATTCATCTCATTTACAACGCTATAAGCCATCATAAGCTCACTCTCCTTCGGCGTCAACTTCCATTCCAATTCCAAACCCTCCGGCAAATCTACCGTGTCCACCAACAAACTACAATCCACCATCTCCACCAGAATCGAAGTGTTGTCGCTAGCATACATACTCACAGGCTTTTGTAAAATTTACACCTGTCATCCACACCCGTCCCACCTTCCTCACACCCACATCCCCCAATTTAATATGTAACCCTCCGGGCATTCAAGTTGCCCCATCTTTACACCCCCGTACATCAACCCTCCACATCTCTTCCCCCTCTGACATCTGCTTATAGGCTTTAAACAATTATACACGTTCTTAAGTGTCCCCAAGTTAATAAAATCAGATCCAAACCTACACCCACTCCCCTTCCGGTATGTGCACGTAGTTTGACAACAATTCGTAATCATTTTCACATCTTGTCACATTTTCCAAATGTCCCGTCTCAACATTCAACTCGAACCCACACCTCCCAAAACTAACACAACTCCTCTCTGCGCCAGCAACTCCTACTACCACCAACGCTATCACTATCGCAATCATCATCTTTACCATATTCTTCTTCTTACCACCCACAATACTCCACTTTTTATAAGTTTCCCATCACCTCCAACATACCCCACTCCCACACCTTTTTCTTTCCACCAATCATAATCTCTCTTATTCTTACCAATCAACAACTTTCATTTGTTCCTTTCCACCAATAACATCACTTCTTATTCCCACCAATCACAACTTCACACGTCACTTTCTGTTATACTTTTTATCCCTCGTTCGCCATCTTTACCCTCTTTCAGTCCCGACCTCCACACAGACAACACCTCGCCGCTCCGCTCCTCTCCATCACGTGTCCTCCATACTCTTTTATCTTCCTTCCTTCATCTTCCACCCGAATTAACCAATCAATCACATTTCGTCTTATTTTTGCCAATCAAAACCCTCCACGTCACTTCCTGTTTTTCGTTCATCTTTCCCTAATCCTCAATTCTTTTATCTCGTCCCGGATTAACCAACTGCGATAACGATAATCCTTCCGCTCATGGCGCTTTTCAAACTTACCGCCGTCGCTCTTAATCGGATTAACAGCGACACTAGCGCCCCTAGCGGCAGGATTATCGTTAATCCAATTGGCTAATCCGGGACTATAACTACTAATGTCATTATGTTACACTATTGGGGAATGTTATTAATATATTTAGTTTTTTGTACTTTAAACATAAATGTCAGAACATAGTAGTCATTAGTTGTAAATCTAGTCTTCTTGTTGCTAGCAGAAACCTGTGAATGTTTTTGTCATATTTTCATCATTAAAATCTTCAACCCTTCAAGCAATCCACCACTGCATCAAGTTGTTGCAAAGCTACGTCACTTGAAACGCCCATGTCTGCTTTAAGGGGTCATTCACAAGGTAATATATTGTTGTTCACATTGACAAATGCAGACTTAAGCAGTAGTCAATCACGAGAGACGATTAAACAGTTGAGCTAACATGGCGAAGTGATCACTATCAAAAGAAGTTATGTACATTTATCAAAATGAACAAGAGGTAGCTACCCAGTTAAAGGACACTAAACTCACAAAAAAAAGCATCACCTACAATAACAATTTGTATTTCTGCGATTTTTATACATACCCAGGGTTTCCTGGCCCGTGATTGTACACAGAAAGTATGTTAGCGAGTCAACACACGGAATTGGAAATCTGATTTGAGAATTGCTTATGATTGACTAGTTTCTTATGTAGACATTAACTTGAAAGCTTCTAAATTTATTTTTATGTCTATGAAGCAAATCACACAGACAAAGTTTCACCTTTGAGGTGCACATCACAGCTGATAAAAACAACCTTGAATGCCACCAGGTGTGTGTCGCCTCACCTTTAAACGACTACACTGTATAAGGAAAATTAACAATTTTGTCAGTTTATTTTTCCAAAACTTGGATTCTGAGCAATGCTGGACACTTCAACTGTACTCAATACAGCCCAAGAAATGTGTTGGTGTAAACAAAGCAGCACACCTTTCAGTTTGTTACTGCACTAGATGTATTAGACAATGAATAAGCATAGTATTTTAATAATCATTTCATTTAAACAATTTACTTATATTTATTATCATGGCCATGCAGCCATCAGTATTCTCACATTGTTTATGCCGGTCATGGCTCACTGTATAATTAAACATAGAAATCGCAAATCCCTTAAAGTGGTAAAAAACAATAGTTTTGAATGTATTCAACTATTTGTTCGAGCATTATTGTTAAGTATGTCATTAAAATAATATTGGAAGCAATTGTTATGTCTGTGAATGCAAGGAAGGAAATGAGGGATATGGTAATTGTGAAAACCCTTAAAAAGGAAAATAATCAACCTTTGTGAAAAGTGCCATACACTTCATGGTGCATAGCTTTTTCTTAAACAATGAGCCCCTAACATAGCTAGTGTGTGCTTTGTGCAGGAAATAGTATTCATCCATTCTTGAATTAATACATTTAGTTAACCAAGTATAGGGGCATGCATTTCTGTAACACACAATGCTGGTATAGTGAAAGATAGCACATGATCAAGATAATATTGGGAAGTAACAATGGTGGCTTCTTAAGCTCCAGGGAGTAAATAAATAGCTGAGAGGAAACTCCTCAATGTTCATGAGATGTCTGATTCTATGTGCAGACCCATTTTTGGACTGCAAATACTGTGTATTATATATAAAAGCCCAGGAGATTTCATGGCCAAACTTTAAAAGGCCATAGATGAGCTTCTTCTGATGACATCCATCGTCTGTACAGAATTAGCACAACATTTGTAGATAAATAAAACGTTTTTGACATTAATGTCAGGCTTGTGTACTGGAAGAACTGAATTTTTGTGTACTCTACATTGGTATGTTGATCTGTTTCAGGTTGGCTTGGTGGAGCAGGAATGGCTTGATACTTTAGCAAATATAAACCCAGAAGAAGTCACTTTCCTGGACTTTGTTGAAGCTGGAAGGAAGCTTGGAGCTCAGTTAAAACAAGAGGTTAGTAAACTCTGTAATCTTGTGAACAAAAGATAAACAAGTAAATCATGAGTTTACTTGTATATAAAATTAAACTATACACTCTGTGGGCAGCGTGCATCAACCTAGAGTAAGCTCTGCTTCCGTAGTAAACTAAATTCAAGTAAATATTATAGAACTGCCACACAAGAGTAAACTATTTCTAAATTATTTTACTCCTTTCAGATACTCCCAGGGTAAATTACTGCAGAAGTAAATATTCAAGAGCACTTTCATGTAGTGTATTACTACAGAAGTAAATACAGCACAAATATACGTTGGAGTTTACTCTTGCAACCTGGATGGAGTAGCTCACGATATTGTATTTCAAAGAAAACATCGGGAATGTGATAGTGTGTATAGTATTGGTAAGGAGAGATCCATATGATACTCATACAGAGAGAGTTCAAGGAACGTTTCAGTAGTAGGAAGCAATTTTTTATATTCCTTTTGAACCTGCTTGGAGAGCATTTACAACAAAAGTCAAGTCAGGAATTAAGTTGTATTACCCAAACTGCAATTGTTATGCATTCTGCAAGTGTTTCATACCAGAACATTACAGGTGATGTTATAAACGTTCACGTACGCCAGCTGGACATATCCTTCATTGTGTTGGTGCAGCTTTTTCGAGGCTAAGAGCAAGGCACATAAATAAATATACATGAGTGTTCAGGAAATAAAGGCAGTTTTTCTTCACTTTTGTTGCTGAAACTGACTGCTTGCATGTGCCCATCTGGTGAATATGGTGAACTTTTACAAAATTGCAAAGGGTATTTCCCCATTAACACACAAGTAATCTGCGATGCAAACATGAAGATTAGGAATATTATTTCCAAAGAATTTTAAGCTCATTATGTTTGCCTATCACTCAAAGCATTAAACCCGTCCATTGTGACTTTCCAGCATCTTTTTGCACTGTATATAGTTTAAATGGATTTTCTTCATCTCTACCAACAAGCATCTCTTTTGCCAACATTTTCCTATTGCACGTAACATTATCCATGAACACTTCCAGTAAATTTCCCAAACAAAGCAATACTCCAGGAGTAATGAGCTTATACTGTCATACTAGTAACTAAAGCAGCAAAATGTAAGTGAGCTCTCCAGTGTTACTTCCAGAGTAAATTACTCCTGTAGTAACCTACTGCCATAGTACAGACGTTTTAGTAAACTTACTTCTGAAATAATTTACTCCGACATGGTGTTTGCTGCCGTACATCATACAACATTTTTGGGGTTGTGGATACAAAACAGTCTAAAATGGGAGAGGCTTGTAAATAGTTTGACCAAAACACTCTGGCATGTTACACTTTCCTATGAGAAATTGAACAATTTTCACAACATAGAAAAGATAATGGTGGGGAGACATGTGAGCATACACATCAGTAAAAATATACATTTTGTGTCAGCAAACTCAAAATCAATAAGAAGAAAATGGTGTATTTCATGCAGCATTCAAAATACTTGTTGGGTGATTAATTTGAACTTACTATCCATCATGAAATCAAGAAGTCGGTTTTCTTGCATTCATTGCAGCCAACCTAACCTATACACCTCTTTTGCTGTTTCTGCAGCCTATAGGCATTACTCATATTACAGTTTTCATTATTATATTGTAATATAGCCATATTTTTAGTTAAACTTTACTATTTCAGTCTCTTTTTATGCTAACTTAATTTGTGTATCATATTGAGTTTTGCATTTAGCATCCCAGACAAAACTAACCAAGTAACCTTCTTATAGCACATTTACTAAGATGGGGAAGTAGTGTATTTCACCCAAAAATCTGATACTCAGATTTCACCAGAAACACACATTTTGGGATGCCATGAATCTACAACATTTTTATAAACAATGTGTATGTGTGTGTGAGCATTAATTTTTGCTTTTTTTTTGCTCCTCCCTTCAAAATTTGTCTAATTAATAAAAACTATATGTTGAATTTTCTGTGAAGTCCTGTTAATTTGTACTACAGTCAAAAAACATAACAGCTCGCTACACAAGTAGTTTGGACTTGCAATTTATAAGTAAGTAACACAGAAAGTAAAAATGATACATTATTCATTATTTTGCCTGAGTAAATATTGCTGTTATTTCCAACTTGCGTTTAGGTTTTCCAATGTAAATTTTATCCCATTATATTTGATTGTCAATTTTTTTTTTTTTTTAAATTTTCTCAATACTTACTAATTTATATACATTATACAGGATGCTTTCATATATAACATATAATACAAATAAAATTAAAAGTAACACTTTTCTGTTCTACTCATGGTTGCAGAGCTTTGTATTCATACTTCTTGTTGTGTATGCCATTAACTCCTTTCACCTTCAACTTCAATTCTTTCAGCTTCTGTTAAAAACATGAGAGAGCGGTTAAAGAGCATTTAAGCAATATTTATACAGGCAAAATAATAAATAAGTTCTACTGAACCTAGCATGAACAATAAAACAAAACGTTTTCAAGATCACTGAACCTAGCTTGAACAATAAAACAAATGTTTTTGAGTCCACTGAACCTAGCATGAACAATATAACAAATGTGTTCAAGACCACAATATAACAAAGTCCATGGAACCTAGGAAAAGGCCTGCATGTGTGTTATTGAACAACACAAATGTTTTCAAGTCCATGGAACCTAGAAAAAGGCCCGCATATGTTCTTGAACAGGATAACAAAAGGTTATACACATAAGTTCAGCATATGCCAAAGATACAACAATAAGATTTATAAAAAAATGCTGCCACCCCACACTACGATTTACATGGTAAATTTTTCATTACTTTTTGACTGTCTCAAAAATGGCTCTCAAACAATTTTGACTGAAATATATGTTCAAATTCAAATTTTATTGCAATTCAATATGGTGTTATACACGATTGAATCCAGTCAGAGTAAGCAATAAAGGTAATATATACAAGAATTGTTTAAAAGTAATATATACAATGAATTGTTAACAATATTTAAGACAATTTATAATTTGATTTGTACACAATTTTCAGAATACAAAATCACTAAATAGTCCAGTAAAAGGAAATTAAAAATTACAGCTAATTTACTACTTATAGAATTATTTATACAGGTATTCATCAACACTGTAGAAGGATTTACTATCAAAAACTGTTTTAACAGCTGTTTAAATTTATTACAATTATTACGATGTTTCTTTACTTCTTACAGTAGAGCATTATAAAGTTTTATTCCAGTAAAACTAGGCATCTTTTCATATAAGTTAGTCTGTGGCTAGGGATTGCATTATCATTTTTATGTCTTGTGTTGTATCTGTGGACATCGGAGTTGGTGTGTAACATGGAATTATACTTTTTAAAATGTAGAAAGGTTTTGTAGATGTGTAAGCTAGGTAAAGTTATTTCTGCATGGCTCATTAAATTTTAATTTGCGCAAGCATCAAATTGCTCTTTTTTGCCAAAATTTGTATTAGATGCAGTGCCCCATAGTTCAATTGCATAGGCAATATGTGAATGAATAAGAGGATAGTATACAGCTCTTGGAGCTTCAGTTGAATTCTAGTCGTCACTTATTTCAAGCAAGTCCTTAAGCAGTGCTACTCTTTCAGGCAAATAAGAAAATGCTTATTCATATAAGGAAGCTCTAACCTCCACTTAAATGCAATAAGGAGAGCCATCAACTGCATACAATGGAGGTTAATGATAATAGCAATTTCGTGAGTATATGGAATTTCATAACAAAATTGTACTGCACATTAATAAACGAATTTGCATGATTTGCAGAATTCACTTGAAATGCATGGGATGCTGAATTTAAGAAGTGATATTGATTTACCAAAGCCGCTGTTGTAATAATCTAATGCCTCTGCTAAACAACGTAACCTTAACAAACAGAGGTTATTAAGTTGCAACAATGTGAGACAGGCTTACTTGAAAAGATAATGCATAGAATCTCAGTGCTATGACACTAACCATATGTTTTCTGTTCAGACATTTACCTGTTTATGTTGTCAAAAGTCCTTAGGTCCCTAGAAAACGAAATACCACTGCACTTATTCAGAATAATTTAATAAAATCGTAAAAGTAAAATGCAGAAATATTTCTGCAATAAATAAAGTACATTTCTGCAGTGCTTTTCTTGATCAAATTGCCTATTTTACATAATTACCACCACTGCAATGGATCACTTAACAAGTCACACGTCTTTACCATTAATTCGCAAATATACATTGGGTTATCAAAATCTTGAACAGTGGTTTACTGATTTCATGTGTAAAACCGCTGTTAAAGCCAAACATTGTAAGTTATTGGGTACTTTTGCTTTTCTGAATACTGCTAATGGTGTAGTAATCACATTTGTGATTTGCTTCCATGCATGCATATACACATATTGTAAATACTTCCAGCTACTAACTTTACGCTAGAAAGTCAGGTTTTCTGTTTTAAAATAGTCCACTTAAGGCCAGTACATCACACAGCATCAAATTGTCTGCATTATATGATGTCTTTGTCTCTCGTCCTCGACTCAATTAGTTGGTTTCTTTCCTGCTCGCTGAAATGTTATCCTTTTGGCATGTTTTCGACCTAACTAATGTAACTGTATAACTATTACTGCAAATCCTTAACCAAATTCACAATCTACTTGGTTTTAAACTAAAGTTAACTAATTAATAAATGTACCATTTAAAACTCACAAACTACCACCACATGCTCAACAGCTGTTGTGAACAAAACAACAATGAAAATGGTGGCTGGCTATATGGTGAGCTTCATGTTTGTTTACACATTCCTTCGTGCATCCGAGTGACTGTGAAACAGCTTAACCATGTTTCCACATGTGCTTCAGAAATACGTAAGCGTTTAGGGCTGAGCATATAAGTACCATTTATGTATACCAAATGGTAATAAGCGTTTCCTTATCAGAAGGAAATACTTATTACTTATGCATCTCCTTTTCACATAAGCAATGACTATGAATTCGGTCCATAGTTTATTAAGTATTTCAGAACAAATAAGTTTTTGCTGACTAGTGATTGCAATTTCTGTGTATGTCCAGTTTAGCTAAGTGATTTATCTATACTTAATGCTAGAAGATTTACAAAATCTACGCAATGGATTATTTTTAATCCAAAAACTCAATATTTTTAAATCTAAAGTTAATTAATACACATTTAGCTGCATTTACATACACATTTAGGCTGTTAAAGTACATAACTACTGTATTTACAGTTGTATCATTGATACATCTGCCTACCGCACACAATTTTGTTGCTGACTGAAATGGTTGTATCAGCAGCATATTGTACTAATCTATATTTTCAGGCATCATTTTATTTATATCATGAATATAAAGAATAAAGATCCTAATATAGATCCCTGCAGCACACCATATGTTAAATCCTGCATCTGTGAATGATGCTGGTAGTTATTTTCTATTTGCCATAAAAGATTTTATTAGCTCTAATGCTGAACCAATAATTTGTTTGTATCAACACAGTCAATGTAAGATTTAATAGAACCACTACAAGGCACTTATGATGCATTTATTTTGGTGCTTGGGGATCAGATTAAACTTCTCTAAATAGTTTGTTATATGGTTATGTATAATCTGCGAAAAGATTTTGGGCATTTCTGGTAGTATTGAATCGGTCTGTAGTTGTTAATGTCATTTTTTGCCCACTTTTTAAATAATGGTATAACCCTGGCTACTTTTAGTTTGTCAGGGAAAATGTCATGTTCTAGGCAGGAGTTTATTATTTCTATGAGAGGATTAGCTGTTTCATGGCTACATACTTTTATAAGCAAGGTAGGTATACCATCAATGCCTGCACTGTTTTTAGATTTTAAAGTCTTTATTATGTCAAGAACTTCTTTATTGTTGGTGGGATACAAGAAAATGCAAGTGGTAATTTTTTATCTCTCCGTTGTAATCTGTGGTACTATTTGCAAATTTTTATTCAAGTAAAGATTTCTTCCTACTGATGCAAAGTGATTGTTCATTATTTCAGCTACTGCTTTAGCTTCCTTTATGGTAGTATTACCAACTTGAATTTCAGTGTGTGATTTATTATTATGAGACCAAGACCTGCAAAATTCATTAATCACTTTCCAACTGGCTTTACTCACATTTTGTGAATTCAGTATTCTGTTGCTGATACTGTCTCGTTTGGTTCAACTACAGATTGGTCATAAACCTTTTTTAGATATTTTACTCAGTATCACTGAAAATTGAATTACCATTGTTCTTTTGTGTTGTGGCGATTCTGAGCAGGGTACACAAGTATTTTATTTTAGGAGTGATCCATTGATAGTAGTTTTAGAGTTATTTCTACTTAACACATATGTTGTACATATTCATCATGTAAAATCATGCATATATATATATATATATATATATATATATATATATATATATACCTATTGTCAAGTGTAAAATGTATGTTTTCAATTTTCTATGGATAATTTTATATAACTATGAAATATAAGAGAGATACTAAGATTCACTTTACAAAAGTGTGGAGGACTTTAAAGTGTCCAATTTGTGTTAAATTTGTTTGTAGCTTCAGCTGTTTGGTGAGTTATTTCCTATTGCTGATCAGAATTTCAAGTTACATGCTTCAATTATTATTTTTATTATAACACTTCCCTCAATTAAGGGTTATGTCTGTTCTTTTGTTTCTCATCAGGCCATCAAAGGGTAGTCTTCAATTGTATACCAATTATTGTATATGTTATCTATTTTACATCTTATGCATCTAAATCCTGGCATTGTTATGAATTACACCGTAATTTTGTAGCTGGTAAGTTAATGAAATTAAACTAAATTCAAGATATTAAGTCCAGCAGGAAAGTTGTTTTTAACCTTTTAAGTAGCATACTTACATCCTGTTGTTCTAACATTGTCTGTGTTGAAACCATTTACCATGATTAATACAAAGTATAAAGACAAGGGGCCCCCCCAAAAAAAAGTGGAGATAAATGTTTGCAGAAATGGTTTCATTGTAGATACAACAGGAATGTAGGAGTCTAAGTGATAGTCAAATCTTACAGCTGGCTTTGAAATTCCCTATTCCACAAAAAAGAACAGTGACAGAGTACTTCAAAAATGTAAAAGTAATAGAAAAAAATCTCAGAAATGGTTAGGATCAAAAAATAATTTGCATGTTTTGATAAGATCTACATTTTTTGTCTTTATTTTAATGGTTTAGCGACATAAGATTTTTTATCTAATTTGTTCAGAATGAAGAGGAGTTTGCAGGCTGTTAACAAAAGCTTCTAAATATCATTTTATTAATAATGCAAATATCTTCAACATATGGTGCTTTAACTGAAATCATACAAGCCATTTTTGAGAAAATCAGAAATAAAGAGACATTTTTTTAAAATAGAGAGTTGAGGGTTGTTACACTACATCACTATGATAATCTTACTTGAACGCGTTTCGGGAGACGGCTTGTCCCCATCGTCAGCATTCTCTCTCATTCTCTGTAGTTGAGAGAGAATGCTGACGATGGGGACAAGCCGTCTCCCGAAACGCGTTCAAGTAAGATTATCATAGTGATGTAGTGTAACAACCCTCAACTCTCTATTTTAAATTATGACACATCACTGTTACAAGCTTCTAAATCTTCAAAAATTGAGCTTAAAGAGACATTTTTCATTTCAAGGATAGTTGATGGATTTTCTTGGAAATCTTCATATCACATCCTTGGAAAATGCCAAACTTAAACACATGGACCAAAAAAAAAAGAGTCATTGCCAGATTCCTGTGACGATCAGAGGCCTTCGTTTACCTCTGAAAACAGAGCACGGAAGAACATTTTGTTGGCCAAGAGGTTAAGAAGGTACTGCTTGTGCTCATGACCTCCTCAGTTCACAGCTCGCATTAGTTAATTATTATTTTTTATGACTGGATGTGTAGAACATGATTTTGCATTAATATAACTTTGGCATTTTAAGTTTTAGGCATATCTATGCACACAAAAACACAATTCTACTGAAACACTCATTTAAATAACTAAAGAAATAAATGCAAATAAACTATTATCTCTTAAACTAAAACATACAAACAATAAACAAAATTAATTTCGAGCAATTCAAATAAGATTCAAATGAATATGAATCCTAAGTACATACAACTGCCCTCATTTTGGGTTATTTTTGGGTTCGGTATGAAATGAAATCCCTGTAGTAATGAGGACAAGAAGTTATAAGACCCCAGTTGTGCCCAGAATTATTTGCTATATGCGAGAAATGGACCTGCTATCTTAACCACAGATACACTACAGAGAAGGTAGCATGTCCTACTGCAGCGGCTACGCAACTGTACAGAGTAAACAAGGCGCTGTGCCATGTAGGACGTAACTCGTTCCTTTTATGCACGGGTGTACCTAAAGTTTTGGTATTTATGTGACATTTCATGCGCACCTACTTTTTAAAACATCTTATGTGCTGTCATATTGGCATTACTTTTTCTATCCTTTATTGTTTATTACTGGGTATACAAACTATTCTTACAAAGGTTTATTTTGCCATCTACTTCATTTTAATTGAGATAAGCCTTCACAGAAATACCTACATTTTGTTACAGTTAT
Organism: Deroplatys truncata; assembly: GCA_030765065.1. NCBI lineage: Eukaryota > Metazoa > Arthropoda > Insecta > Mantodea > Mantidae > Deroplatys > Deroplatys truncata. The sequence goes on from CM060978.1 coordinate 5,248,792, forward strand.
AAAGGGAATAGTGATAGGCAATGTTTAAGAACTGCTTGTTATATGCTGGCTTAAAATATCATATTGTTTCCATGCAATCATGAGAAACAACTGAAAATTAAAAGAACTTTAAAAGAATAACAAAGTATTGAACAATTTGAACCATTTAATAATGAATATCTCAGAAATGGCTTAGAAAAGTTATTTGAAGTAAATTGTGTTTTAATGAGATTTATATTTTTGTGTGTCGCTTAAATTTACCACTTATACAAAACTTCCTCTGAATGAAGAAGACTTGAAGGCTATTTCCAGAAAATTCAAGATAAACATTGCATTGGTTATGTAAAATTATGATAAATTGTTCCCATTTAAATCACCAGGCGGAGATTCACTGTTACAGAATGGCCCTGACTTGCTTTATACTCTCCTTGCAGCCTCTCCCAGGCCGGTATAGCTTTTAGCTATATCCCTCCAGCCTGGAGAGCTTCAACAGCACGTAGTGTTTATTCCTAAGCACAGGTATAATAATTACGCTGAAGCTAAGGCCTATTGACCAATCAATCTTGGATTTTTCCTTTTAAAAGCATTGGAAAAACTGATCGAAAGACAAGGAGAGTACCCTCCCTCCTTCAAAACCAACATGCCTACCAGCCATCAAAGTCCTGTGTAACAGTGCTGCAATACAGGAGTTCCTAGATCCTGGTCAGTAGACTGGAGGACTCAACAGCCCTAGGAGCTTTCCTGGACCTAGAGGGTGCTTTTGATAACACCCCCTATGTATCTATGTTTTGGCTGCACAGAATTGTGGAATCAGTGACACTGTTTGTAGTTGGGTAAACTCCATGCCCAGAGGCAGAAAAGTTACAGCTAGCCTCCTTGGGAAATGAGGGGATCTCTCTCCCCTGCTTTGGAGTCTCATGGTGGATCGTCTACTGATTGTTATGACCGAGGAGGAATATTATATGCAGATGACATAGTATTGGTTACTGTGGGAAATTTCCCAATACAGTCTTAGGCATGATGAAATAAACTCCACAACTGGTGTATGCAAGACGGCTGGTCCATCAGTAGGGCTTGTACTGGATAAGAAACTGACCTGGGATGAACACTCCATAGAGCTGGGTGGTCGCTTGTAACCACTGAATACTTTATTCGGACAAACTGGGGCATGAAGCCATTGGCTATATGTTGCAATGGTTAGGTCCCAGCTTTCTTATGGCGCCATCATTTGGCGGTGAAAAAGACTACAAACTACGCAGGAGGTAAATTTACCAAGCTATGGAGACTGTATTACAGGGGCTTTTAGAAGTACTGCAACCATCCCACACTTCTGGGATTCCCTCCCATGGACATTTATTTACAAGTGGAGGCTAGGGTTACTGCCTACAGGGAACTGAACTTCAACACCTCTATTCCAAATTTTCTGGATATTCCAGTATTGAGTATGCAGTCTGACCTAATAAATACTGTTCTTTCCCTCTATTTAAGGTGACCCTTGAGTCTCGAGGAGACTGGGATTAGCAATTACGTCTGATGACCAACTTGTGTGGTTCACAGACAGATCCCGTATAGGAATACAATCTGGCACAGGTATATCTTCAAGAATAAGCCTTGGGAACAGTCTTTTCAGGCAGAAGTATTTGCTATCCTGAGCTGTGTTCTAAGAGGTCTTGAGAAAGGTTACCATGGTAAATAAATTCTCATCCTCACGGACACTCAAAGTACTTTAAAAGCACTCTCTTCAGGCCAGGTAAAATCAAAACTGGTTTTGGAATCCTTAAATGCTCTGATTGCCCTATCATCTTGCAACAGGCTTGAAATGCGGTGGGTGCCAGGGCAACAGGGTGTCTATGGAAATGAAAAGGCTAAAAGGGGTACTCAGATACCCTTGTTGGCCCATGGTTACAATCAGTACACGTGTTGGCCCTGAACCCATGGTTACAATCAGTACACGTGTTGGCCCTGAAACCATGCTTACAATCAGTACACGTGTTGGCCCTGAACCCATGGTTACAATCCGTACACGTGTTGGCCCTGAAACCATGCTTACAATCAGTACACGTGTTGGCCCTGAAACCATGCTTACAATCAGTACACGTGTTGGCCCTGAAACCATGGTTACAATCAGTACACGTGTTGGCCCTGAAACCATGCTTACAATCAGTACACGTGTTGGCCCTGAACCCATGGTTACAATCAGTACACGTGTTGGCCCTGAACCCATGGTTACAATCAGTACACGTACTGCCAAAACCTCGGTAAAAGCATGGAAACACATCAACTCAGGTGGCAAACCTATCCTGGACAAAGAAGATCCAGGAAACTGGTCTTAGGTCAATGCAAGACTCTTTCATCTCTCCTGAGATTGGATAGAACAGGAATAAGGAAAGTAGTTTCTGAACACGATCACTTCAGGAAACATCTACATAAAGTAGGATGAAACCATTTGTAGAATGTGCCAAGAGGAAACTGGCATTCCCGGTGAGATGTCTACGAAAGGATGCTGATACTTGTTCAGGGAACACATTTTGGGAAACAATGAAGGCATCCTTTCCAATGCGGTTGCACAACACTGATGTGTGGTAGGTTGACAAAACTCCAACAAAAACCTCCCATTATCTGTCTATTATGTAAGTATCTTTAATACATGGTATTTTAATCAAAATCATTAAAGCTATTTTTGATAAAATTCAAAATTTCAAAAAAATGTATCATGTAAAGATTATGGGGGTTTTCTTGAACAACTTCGTGTTACATCTTTGGAAGATATTGAATATAAATACAAAGTTTGGTATTTAGTTTAGTTTTTGGGTTATGCTGTTCACACACACGGACCTTTTTCTAAATATGCTGCTTTTGGATTCACGGAGTCTGAAACAGTATTTTCAGTGAAATCTAGTGTTGAATTTTTGGGTAGAATGCTATACTCTCTCTACTTACTATAGGTAAGCAATAGAGAAAATATTTTTTTTGGAGGGGACAGTGGAATTTCAGTATCAAATTTTCATAGAATGCTTTACTTCCTCCACTTACTATAGTCACGGGGTGTAACATAATCAGTCCTTGTTTAATTGTTAGGGAGACTGCAATCAATTCATACTTTTGTAAGCAGAAGAAGAAAAAGTTTACACTATTTAATACCTTCAATTTCAGATCCATTATAGTTTTTCTGCCCCACTCCTGACACCATTATCTCCTCCTTTTTTCTTCTTATTAAAAAGTGTGAGCTGATAGCAATCCATCATGATGTGTCTTCTATCCGTGCAATGACCACTTAGCTCGTTGTTTCCTTGAGGTTATGTGGCACTACTTGTTCTTGTTACAGGGCTGTGACTATGTTATAGCGCTGACCCACATGAGAACACCTAATGACATTAAACTGGCAGAGAATGTTGAGGACATAGACTTGATTCTGGGTGGCCATGATCACATATATGAAGTTAAACAGGTCAGTAAAGTTCCACTTTAATTATATTTTATTGAAATAATTGGTAACTATCAGAAATGGCTATTGATAATAAACTTGTGTGTTTTCAGATAAATGGAAAGTACATAATCAAAAGTGGAACTGACTTCCGTCAATTTTCTAAGATCACATTGAATTTTGAAAAGGCATCTGTTGATATCACAGTAGAAGAAATTTCTGTAACATCTGCATATTCAGAAGAGCCAGTGTTGAAACAGCTGCTGGAAAAATATTCAAGTAAGTCAAGATTTTGATCTGTTGATCTAATGTACAGCAGGATTTTGTTCCATCCCTTGCTAGCCAATATAAATTGTGTATCTGGTACAGCTTTCTGGGCATTCTAGTAGGTGTTCTTCACATGGTGGTGTAGCCTATTTAGCGTTACTCAAGGAGACAGGCTACCTTATCCCCCAAGTTAAAATCTTCCTAAACATAATATAGTAAAGTTCAAGAATTCTTACTTTGGTAGTTACAGGGCCTATTCTATTCTACCCAAAAAATTTGACAACAGATTTCACCAGAAGTACAGGATGTCCAATCTATATGCAAATTTTCATAACTGTAGTTGTATCAGATCCAAAAAACATGTTTAGTATTGATTGCAGCAATGACAAAAATTATCAGGTTGGATTAGAATGCAACATGGACACCACAACAGAATGCTCTCTGTGTTCTTGAACCCTGATCCCTCCTATGTAAGCAGATAGTTAACGTGAAACTGGTAGTCTTTTGTCTACACATGGAAAGCATAGCAAACAGAATGTGGAAAGGATTCATACAGCCTTACAAGAAGTCTATTTGATGTACCAATGTAGAACTTGCCATTCCTTGATGATGTAGTCTGCAAAAGGTTACACCTATGGGCCTACAAGATTCAGTTATGCCAGCAAATCTATCTGACAGAAACAAAAGAAGACATTTGCCGCAGACATTTTGGAGGAAAGTGCTTTCCTGGAAAAAGTGTGCTTCTCTGATGAAGCAAAATTAAATGCATGGTGTGTACTAATGAAAGCTGTTTGTCCCATTTTATAATGTTTAATTGGGAGGTGACATTGTCATCACAGTAAAGATTAAATTTATGGTGAAAATTTCATTGTACATGCTTCACAGATTTTGTTTCAGCCAGTTGAAGAACACAGAAAAGCTTCTGTTGTGTTGTCCACATTGCCATCTTTGTACATTATAATCTAACCGATAACATCATCATTGTTGCAATCATAAATGGCCCACTACACAGAGAACCAAAAAACTATGAATTGCCTGCGCAGTGTTTTTTCCTGTCCACGTCCTCAGCGCTCGTTGCCGTCTGCTGCTATCATAGAAAGGTGCGGATGAAACCATACATTTTTAAAACTACTTTTAAAGGCTTTACTTACCAACTTTATGAAAGGAGATGCTAAAACTGGCCACCATCGTTCTGCATAAGTTTGTGGTACCTCTTTAGAAAACTATCCATTATGTTAGGTTGCATAGCTCTGTTGTGGTTAGACTGCTCACTTGTCACCAAGGATTTGTGGTGGATAAAGTGAGTGGCATCTGGGCATGTTTTCTCCAGTTCTGCTGCCAATCATCATCTAGTTCCTCGCTCCCATACCAAAATTAAATTGAGTTTTATTTATGGTCGCTCTTTAACTACTATGGTTCTTAGCGTCCCATTCTATACTGGGCGTGAAACACCGGAAACTTTGCTCAGAGGCTTGAGGTTCTTTTACATACTGTAAATCTATGACACAGGACCACCGGCTTTACTTCTCTTCCAAAGGATTTTTACACCGAACAAATCCATTGCCCTCCACCGGGTTCTCTCATAGCAGGCTGATCACCCGTCCAAAGTGTCTGTCTTCATGTACCACCTTGTAAATCCTATATACAACAAGGCTAAACAGAAGCATAGTTATGTATACAGGCACTTATATGTTTTTTATATACAAGAGGCAGGCCAGAAGACTCTAAAACAGAAATAATAAATTTAAAATATCCTGCTAATGAATGGCTACAGCTCACCAAATAATGGTGGTACTGGTGCACTCGTTTCTTTTCATGCAAGATTTAAGTTCAAATTTTGCAGATTTTGAAGTTGAAATTTTAGCAATTCCTCTCCTCTTACAAGTTTTCTGTCAAATAAATTTAAAGGATTTGCAATGTTATAATATCCATAGCATCTGATACAACAGCCAAAAGCCTAAATGTCCTAAAATGCCAAAAACAATTAATTTAAATAAAAGAATAGTAACTGAATGGTGGACTTTGTAGCTGTGATATGCGCTAATAATTTAGATTAATTATTGGGTCAATTTGTCATAATCTATCACTTACTATATCATGTTTCTGGAGCCAATTGCTCCCATCATCAGTTGCTGGCATTGTCCCTTGACATAATTGACCTTGTCCCTGGTGGCGTTTGGATATACCTCTGCATAACTATGTCATCTGGCAGGATTTCAGAATTGAAAACGCAACTCCTACTGTTCAAAATGTAAGTTCTGTTTTTCCTAAAATGTTTGTTTAGTATTTTTGGATTTCTTTTTATGGTATGTCAAAAGTGCCAAGGTACTGCTGATTTGTCTTCCTGATATGTTCTTTTCCTCTTGTTTTTATGTTTCTCTTAGTTTTCCCAATGTAGACTTTTTTGCAGTCATTGCAGGTAATGTGGTGATCACGGGTTCAAATCCAGCGAGCGATGGATTTTTTCAGGTTTAAAAATCCTTAACATGGCATTCTTTGGAAAGGAGGTAAAGCTGGTGGTCTCATGTTAAACGTTTACAGCATGTAAAAAGAACCTCAAGCCTCATAAAGAGGCTCTGAGCAAAATTTCCAGTCTTTCACGCCCAATATAGATTGGGACTATAAGGACCATAGTAGATAAAGAGCGTCCATAAATAAAACTCAGTTTAGTTTTAAAATTGGTGAATATTCTTAAAGCACTGTATTTTGAGAACACCTTCTCTGTAAGGGTGGAGACAGGCTGTGTAACAAACGAAATTCCACAAAAGAAAGGCCTTCGGCAAGGATGTAAGTTAAGTCCAGTTTTATTTAATTTATACATAGATGATGTCTTACTAGAAATTGGAAGGAATAATAACTGTGCACCAGTAATTAACAACATCCAAATCCCAGGACTTCTTTTTGCAGATGACCTAGTGGTAGGATCTATTACAGTAAGTGGTTTAAAACAATCATTACAAGCAATTGATGTATATTGTAAAGAATAGAGGTTAAAAGTGAATCAAGAGAAAACACAGATTGTGGTTTTCAAAAAGGGGGGGAAAATTAGGCAAATATGAAAAGTGGAAGGGAGAGAATAAAGATTACAGGGTAGTGCTTGACTGTATCTATTTAGGAGTAAAAATAGATGGAGGTAATAAATGGGAGAAACAAAAGAAGTTTGCATTGGCAAAAGGTAAAGGGGCAATGGCAGCAATTAGAAGCTGCAAATATAAAGTACCTAATATAAATGTTAAATGGCTGGAAAAAGTTTATGAGATGGTTGTGGAGGCAAAAATGATGTATGGTATAGAAATATGGGCATTAGATAGAGGATGGGAATGTATAGATGTGGTGCACAGGATGTTTTGTAGAGAAATACTAGGGCTACCGAAGTCAATTGTAAGACAGGTAGCACAATTAGAGATGGGCAGGGTGCCAACTAAGGGGAAGATAATGGAAAGAGCTTTGAAATTTTGGTTCAGAACTTTAAATCTAGGAAAAAGTAATGTGTCAAGACAATGTATTGAATACCAAGAGAATAGCTTAATGAATGATGGATGGGTAAGTAAATTACGGAATATTTTGGAGAAAAATGGGTTAGGAGATATATGGAGAAGGAGAGAAAATAACGTAAAACATTTTTGGAAAAAGGCAAGGAAAAGACTGGAAGATATAGAAATACAAATCATGTTCAGTGAGATTGCCGAAAAGAGCTCATTAGTTTATTATAGGCCAATGAAAAATACATGGGGTAGGGAAAAATATATGACATAGTAAATAAAGAAGAGAGAGAATCTATTGCATGCTTAAGAACCGGAGCATGGAGGCTAAAAGGGCTAAGACAGGGTATTCCTCAGAACCAATGTCCGATATGTGGTGGTAATGAAGACATTGAACACATAGTATTTAAGTGCCAAGGAACAGAAAATTGGAGAAAAGAATCTTTTAATAAGAAATGGTTGAAGGGGGATAGAAATACACTTATAATTGAAATGATATGCAAGGACGCTAGAAGCATTGGACAGTTTTTGTGTAAAGTAAAAAATAAATGGCTTTGGACAGTGGAAAGAGAAAAGTAAGAGGTAGTGCATCCTACTTTGAATGGAAAACTATAGTGAATGTGTGATGGTTAAGTAATCAATAAATGAAAAGTGAAAAAAAAAAGTGGAAATGGGACATGAAAAAAAAAAAACTGAAAATAGAGCAAGATAATTTAGTGACAAGAATTTGTAAAATGTAAATAAACTGTAGTGATTGTCTACTGAATTAGTGACCAGGGTCAAAATGCAGTAGACAATCAAATTTGTAAAACTCTTAGCACAATAAATACAATACAATTCAATACAATATATTCCTGATTTGTTTTCCTGTGAGATGTAATCTTTAATTTATAAGTTAATTATGTTCTTGATAGAATAACTGTTTTTTGGGGCCAAAAAGATTTATTGTTTGAACATCCTCTGGAATTTGTAGAAAGCTTTGAGTGGTATGTGAATTTCTTGAAAATCTTACTTTTGTGAAGTAACAAACGAGGACACCACTTACTGGAAACACACCTTGCACTTGAGTCACACAATGCTCCATTGAATCACAACTGTCCACTTAATAATTGAACCATCAGCAGCCCCTTATATACGATCTCCTTACAAAGTGGAAGCTTCTTGAAAGGGAGGTTACTAGAATAGGCCCAGAGGAATCTTCTGGAACAGTAATTATCTAAACTGTGGGGAAGTGACACACAATGAGTTCATTACATGATTATTGTTCTGGACATTAGCTGCACCCATCATCTTGACCAGTACTGTCATAGCGTCTAGGTGTACCATCAGCCTCTTTCCTCAGGGCAGCCTATGGATGCAGTAGAGTATATCATTGATCTGTTTACCACATGGCACGGTTCTTGCCATGGTTGTTGAAGCTTGGGGCAACACCCTTTTGTCTGGGTAGGGCGATCATCCTGCTGGAAACCTCAGTTAGTGTAACAGTCTTCATTGGGTCACTCACTACCTGGATGTGTTGATGGGCTATTTCTGTACATCGTCAAGATGGTCCACAAGGTTCTGGCTGCTCTGCCCCAGGGGGCCTCCAAAACATCAGATCGCATGGAAGATGCAGCTCCCTCCAAAGACCAAGCTGGCTGGCTGGTTCAACCCAGTGGTGTCATGTGTTTTCAAGCAATAGGCCAGCAGAAAAACGGCTTCCCAGTCGTTCTGGTGATTGTCCACAACCTTTCATAGGTGTTCTTCTAGAGTCTTGATATACTGCTTGACCATGCCGTCTGACTGCAGGTGGACAGATGTTGTCCAAGTGCTTCCTTCATCAGGTTCGACTCAAAGTTGGTGCTGCTGTGTACCCCAAAGTGGCAGAATAGTTCTTCCATGAGGCAATTCACAAGCCTTTTGGCATCCTGGTTACGGAAGGTGTATACCTCCAAGTAATCCATTTCCTTCAACAGATACTTGTTATCCCTGTGGGTCATGACTTGTTGTACACACTTGACATTGCTGACACCATCTCTCAGCATTCGCCCGTAGTCTCAACCAATAGTACCTTTGTCAATTGTTCAGTTCTGCATGTACTTGCTCCAGGACTTCTGGCACCATACTCAAGGAATCTCTCTGCCTAGTTGCACTCCTCCCATCCATCTGCCGAAGTTACAGACAGTCTGTCTTCTTGACATGGAGTGGCTCCTTCCCCTCCAATGCTCTGAACCTACTGGCCCTCCAGGTGAGGGTGGAGTGGTCAGTCCTTACTGTACAGGTACTTGTGGAAATGTTCAGTGCCTTCACTACTGTCAAGGTAACACACTTCTTTTGTGCATTGTTACTTATAGAGTAATCTCTCTTTTCTAATGTCCAATAATTCGATAAAAATCCTCTTTTTAATAACTTTAATTAAAGGTGTATTAATTTCATAAACTATTACCCACTCCTGTCCATCCTGGACCTAGGATAGTATGCCTTCAATACTGCTGTTGGTGTCCACGATAAAATCACCGCCCGGTTGTGGAAAACAGGTGCACTGAAGAATGCTGACTTAAGTGGCTGGAACACCTCTAACAAACTGGCAGTAGTAGCTGCACAGCCCGATCTTTCTGCAGTTGGTGAGACCCAGGCAGAAGAGTTGGCACTTCTCATCACTGACTCTATGAGGTGATGCAAGTTGGCTGGCAGCCCTTGGCCTGTCGAGAATGCAGTCTTCTCCTTGTGTCTGTATCTAGGGCTACTTGTGAGTATCCCAATTTCAGGTCTAACATCGAGAACCACTGGGCACCAGCAAGAATGTGCAGGGTTTGTCAATTCGGGGTAAGGGAAAACAATCTTTTTGACTGACAGCATCCAACTTCCTATACCCATGCAGAAGCGTAGCTTGCCATTCTTCTTCACCAGGAATTCAGTGGAGCACCAAGGGCTGTTGGACTCTTCAATATTCCTCCTGGATCTCGTGTCTTGTACCTCTGCTTGCTTTGCCAGAGGAACACGTCTTGTTAGTTGGGCATCTCCAGTGTTGGTATACTGTCAGTGCAGCCATAATCACCATCGCCTTGGCTAAAGACACAATGCTATTATACTAAGGCAAGTGCTTTTCAATAGAATGTATGATACAGTCTTTTTTATGAATAATATGAAAAGCTCACTGAAACAGGAAAACAATTTAGGATTATGTCACTTCTATCTCAAAGAGTTTTCACTGTACTACATAAGCTAGAAATAATAATAGCTAGTTTCTAGCATCACCCCTGAATGAGTAAATGTTGTGCTTAAGGCGCAGATAACATATATTAATAAAATAGATGTGGCAACACACTCTTACTTCACTCTTGAATGTGTTTTGAAGATATCTTGTCTTCATCATCAGCTAAGAGCCACTAACGAGGTTGCCGTTGATGTTAACGTCATTTCCGGCTTGATGTATTTAAAGATGACATCCTTTTCTGGAGGAAAATTGAAATTCATTAGATGGCTTTTGTTTTTTTGTATCAGGAGCTTTTCCTATTCATCAATTCTATTGGATCGACTTGATTAGATTTATTTCATTATGGATGTTAATATCTTATTTAAACTATGTTTATTGATGGGTGCTAGTTTGATATTCCACTGCTTGAATATCTTTTGCAATTTTTTATGTGCCCAAAGATAAAATGTGAATTTTTTAAAATTATTGTTTCCTGTTATTTTTTCTAGTGTGGTAATTTCCTTTCTTTCTTTATCTGTTTTAAATTTTTGGATTTTCTTGTATACTAATTCTTTTGCAAAGCCGTTTTTGTGGGCTACCTCTATGATGTTTTGGAGCTCTTTATTATATTCATCTTTCAAGGGTATGTTTACCAATCTGAAACCAAACTGTTGAAAATTGCATGTTTATATGGTCTTGGGTTATATTCTTTGTTATTTATGTAATTATCCATGTGTGTAGGTTTTCTAAAAATTCTGAATTCTAATTTATTGTTAGTTCTGATGACCATTTTATCCAAGAAAGGGAGTTTGTTGTCTGATTCTATTTCCATTGTGAATTTTACCGAGCTGTCTATCAAATTAAGTAACTTCAAGGTATCTTCAGCAAGTTTCTTGTTAACTACTGCAAAGATGTCATCAACGTATCTAAACCTTTGTTTAAATAAAAATGGGAATGCATTTGTTGTGTGAGTCTCCAGAAAGCTCATGAACAAATTGGCTAGAAATGGGGATAATGGATTTCCCATCACTAGCCATTTCTAGCAACCTCTACATCGGAACCGACAGACTCGTTAGTGGTCAAGGTGTTCAAGGTAATTATCTTGTAAGAGTGAAATTAGTGTGTGTTGCCACATGAATTTTATTAATATTTTAATTACTTCACTGTGTTTCCCATTAATTTTTATGTTAAAGTACATAGTATATGTTTATATAAAATGATAATATTATAAACAATAAGCAAATTATTATGGATGACATTCAAAGCAATTATACAAAGTTAATTTTAAATTATATACATTTTTAGTAATTTAACACTCAAGTTTAAAAGAGAAGAAAGAACATTGTGCTAATCTAATACTTTAATAACAAATAAACAAATAAGGTTAATAAAATTAATTTAAAGTGTACAAAAATAATTTCTGTTGTGTAAATTATTTCCCAATGCTTTTATTTGTATTTTTTAAAATTAAAAACATTGCAAATCTGCATATTTATCATAACATTGTGACTGTGGTTCAAACCAAGTCAGATAGTTTAGTTCTGTAATTATCAGATAGAACAATAGAGTTAATTGTTAAATTAATTTTCTTTGTAAGAATGTTTGAAAAATGACCTCTAAATTTACTGAAAAATTGTTAAAAATGCCTTAATAATTACAAAAATTACTTAAAAAGTGAGAGCTTTATAATTTATCAAAATTAGTGTACACAGAGTTTATACATAGGTATAACTGCTATGCAATATAAGAGTAATGATGACATATTAGAAATTTAACAATGTATTTTCTGCATGCTCTTGTTTGAAGAAAATTGTTTTTGTAAGCAGGTCTTACAGCATTGTAGCATTAACTGGTTTGAGTTCTGAGATTATACAAAATTCATAGCTCATGAAGAAGAGTTCACGGTCCAAAATAACACAAGGGCAAGGCAACAGCAACCTGACTATAACCACTTATTAATACAAGAAAGGGAAAACTGACCTGTTTCATCTGTAGTTGGGACATGGATTCATAACTGTAATGATACCTGCTGCCTTGAAAATAGCCACCCTTCATTCACAAGCAACCCTTTCCAGACTAACCATTAAACAAACATCAATGGATTTTTTCCAAGAATCAAAGTAAAGGATGTACAAAATCTTATTTTTAAGTTGAATACTGAAATTTCTGATCTGTGAAAAACTATCCTTTTGTAAAATGTCACCAATATAAAACTCTTCATGTACTCATGTAAATAAATTACTAAATAAAAATGAAAAGGGCAAGAAAATTACAAAATAATCATGTGAAACTGAAAACAATACTCTAAATATACATAAAATTACCTAATAAATGTATATTCTCATAATCTGGGGCCCATGGCAAGGATTTATGTCCATGTTAGCAATGCTTATGATGTAACAATTAAAAGAAAGTACCGTTCAATCTATGGGCACATCCTCTCGTGGGACAATGAACTAATACTAGTACACCACACAGATGCTAGATGGCAGTGGTGAACAGAGTGTGTAGTGAAAGGACAGTGCTTTTTGTTGTTGAGTGGAGAAAGCAATGGGCAAGATGAAAGACGACTATCATGGACAAAGATGGGCTGCATGGTTTATGTGAAAGGAAGGAGTCAAACCAGCAGTATTCATAAATGTGGTCAAGAAGCTCCTGCACAAAAGACTGTTTACAACTGTTTCGCCAGTGCTGCATGCAACATTGCGGTCTCAGAGCAACATTGACGTTGTTTCTGAATTTATTATGGCAGACAGGCCTCACCGCACAACCCTGCACACCATTATTCTTGACAATTCGCATGCACATTGGATTCCATGGAACTTGATGCACACCCACAAGTCTGTCATGACAATTGAAAATGCATGAAGATCAGATTTTTTTGGACGAATCATAGTGTTACTACTATACACCTGAGAAAGAAAACCAATCCATGCAATTGAAACATGAGTCTCTGGCCCAAGAAATTTTGTGCTGCTCCATCTGCAGGTAAGCACAGATAATTTCCATCTTTTGGAACATACTCCTACTGCACAAGGAACAGCAGGGTGCACTGTGAATTCAGCAATGGCAACAGAGCAAAGTTGGGGTTCTTTGTTGTGCCACGCCCACCATATTCACCAGATCTTGCTCCATCTGATTATGCTTTATTTGATAACATGAAGGACATACTGTGAGGTAACAATGAGGAATTGCAGGCAACTGTCCACGAGTACACCAAACAATGGTTTTGTTACACAATAACAAAATTACCAGGAAGGTGGGGAGATCACATTGAATCATGTTAAATAAGGTACAGAAATCTACTGTTATAAGTCATTTCTGAGCATCCCTCACAGACACAAAATGCTGGAAGGTAAACACCTCTGTAATATTATAAAAACAAAGTTTTATTTGATGAAATTTTAAATAACATGCAAACTATGAAGACAGCATTTTAATGTGAATTGGTTAATCGAGGGACCAATGGGTTATGGTAGAGAAAGGCATGTGACTGTTACACATCTAATCTGTTTCAGGTGTGATGGAGGGCAAAATGGATGAAGTCCTTGGTTCATTTACAGTGCCTCTTGATGGTAGATTTGAGAAGATACGAACAGGCGAAAGTAACTTGGGTAACTGGGTGTGTGATGTCATACTGGCAGCGACAGGGGCAGATTTGGTTATTTTAAATTCAGGAACGTTACGTTCCGACCAGATCCATCCTGCAGGAAACTTCACAATGAGAGATCTCGTCACAATAATTCCCATGATGGATCCTCTAGTTGTTATTTCAATTACTGGTATGTAGAAATGCACATGTTTAACTTCACTAATGTATTAATGAAGTGTATTGCTAAAGTGCGCTATATGTCTCTATTAGGGCAGGACATTCTGGACGCACTTGAGAATGCTGTGAGTCAATATCCGAAGCTAGAAGGAAGGTTTCCCCAAGTTGCTGGAATCAGTTTTGGATTTGACCCAAGACAAACTCCTGGGAATAGAGTTGACCCCCAGCTAGTTAGGATTGGTGACGAATATCTGGTTCTTGATCAGAGGTACAGGTTGGCCACCAAAACATATTTATACTCTGGCTGTGATGGGTACAACATGTTCAAGGATGCCAAGATACTTGTAAGTATGGTACTAGCCATCTTGCACAGTTTCTGTACTGTGTGTTCACTGTAAGTAGAGGAAGAATTGTATTCCATGTGATTAGAAACACGTGTTTTCCTGAATCCCTGTCTGTGAACAGTAACTACCAAACTTGCTATTTAAATTCACACTTTCCAGGAATGCAACGCAAAGAGTTTACAAGAAAATCCCCACACCCCAACTACCCTTTACATGGAACATATTTCAAAATTTTTGATTTTCTCAAAAATGGCTCTAATGATCTTGATTAAAGTAGCATATCTTTAAGCCATTTTCAGGACTAACAAAATGTGTACCTTGAATTTTCAAATACTTTATACTTCTTTCAACTGCAGATCACTATTCTTTATGCTCTCTTTTTTTTGTGTTCATGCAAACAAAACAGAATTTGAATTTGTTTATCTTGCTTATACCCACAACAAAATAAGTAATGAAAGTTTATCTGTATTAACAAGAAATAATGGATAGAAGAACAAGCTTTTCTAAGAATACTTTGTAGAAAAGTGAGTAGAGAAAGTCATTTGAGTGCAAGGCATGAGATCTGGTTCACAACAACTAAGAACAACAAAGTTGAAATACATGTATTCTAATGGGAAAGAAGACATGGCTGTGCAAGGTATGAGATCTGGTTCACACCAACTGAGAACAACAAAGTTGAAATACATGTATTCTAATGGGAAAGAAAACTTGGCTGTGCAAGGTATGAGATCTGGTTCACAACAACTATGAACAACAAAGTTGAAATACACGTAATATAATGGGAAAGAAGACTTGGCTGTGCAAGGCATGAGATATGGTTCACAACAACTGAGAACAACAAAGTTGAAATACATGTATTCTAATGGAAAAGAAGACTTGCCTGTGCAAGGTGTCAGATCTGGTTCACAACAACTAAGAACAACAAAGTAGAAATACATGTATTATAATGGAAAAGAAGACTTGGCTGTGCAAGGTGTGATGTCTGGTTCACAACAACTAAGAACAACAAAGTTGAAATACATGCATTATAATGGGAAAGGAGACTTGGCTGTGCAAGGTATGAGATCTGGTTCACAACAACTAAGAACAACAAAGTTGAAATACATGTATTATAATGGGAAAAAGACTTGGCTGTGCATGGTGTGAGATCTGGTTCACAACAACTAAGAACAGCAAAATTGAAATACATGTATTATAATGGGAAAGAAGACTTGGCTGTGCAAGGTATGAGATCTGGTTCACAGCAACTGAGAACAACAAAGTTGAAATATATGTATTCTAATGGGAAAGAAGACTGACTATGCAAGGTATGAGATATGGTTCACAACAACTAAGAACAACAAAGTTGAAATACATGTATTACAATGGGAAAGAAGAGTTGGCTGTGCAAGGTATGAGATCTGGTTCACAACAACAAAGTTGAAATACATGTATTCTCTTGGGAAAGAATATTTGGCTGTGCAAGGTATGAGATCTGGTTCACAACAACCAAGTTGAAATACTTGTATTCTAATGAGAAAGAAGATTTGGCTGTGCAAGGTATGAGATCTGGTTCACAACAACAAAGTTCAAATACTTGTATTCTAATGGGAAAGATGACTTGGCTGTGCAAGGAATGAGATCTGGTTCACAACAACTGAGAACAACAAAGTTGAAATACATGTATTATAATGGGAAAGAAGACTGGGCTGTGCAAGGTATGAGATCTGGTTCACAACAACTAAGAACAACAAAGTTGAAATACATGTATTATAATGGGAAAGAAGACTTGGCTGTGCAAGGTATGAGATCTGGTTCACAACAACTAAGAACAACAAAGTTGAATACATGTATTATAATGGGAAAGAAGACTTGGCTGTGCAAGGTATGAGATCTGGTTTACAACAAGTGAGAACAACAAAGTTGAAATACATGTATTATAATGGGAAAGAAGACTTGCCTGTGCAGGGATGGAGAGCTGGTTCACAACAACTGAGAACAACAATGTTGAAATACATGTATTCTAATGGGAAAGAAGACATGGCTGTGCAAGGTATGAGATCTGGTTCACACCAACTGAGAACAACAAAGTTGAAATACATGTATTCTAATGGAAAAGAAGACTTGCCTGTGCAAGGTGTCAGATCTGGTTCACAACAACTAAGAACAACAAAGTAGAAATACATGTATTATAATGGAAAAGAAGACTTGGCTGTGCAAGGTGTGATGTCTGGTTCACAACAACTAAGAACAACAAAGTTGAAATACATGCATTATAATGGGAAAGGAGACTTGGCTGTGCAAGGTATGAGATCTGGTTCACAACAACTAAGAACAACAAATTTGAAATACATGTATTATAATGGGAAAAAAGACTTGGCTGTGCATGGTGTGAGATCTGGTTCACAACAACTAAGAACAGCAAAATTGAAATACATGTATTATAATGGGAAAGAAGACTTGGCTGTGCAAGGTATGAGATCTGGTTCACAGCAACTGAGAACAACAAAGTTGAAATATATGTATTCTAATGGGAAAGAAGACTGACTATGCAAGGTATGAGATATGGTTCACAACAACTAAGAACAACAAAGTTGAAATACATGTATTACAATGGGAAAGAAGAGTTGGCTGTGCAAGGTATGAGATCTGGTTCACAACAACAAAGTTGAAATACATGAATTCTCTTGGGAAAGAATATTTGGCTGTGCAAGGTATGAGATCTGGTTCACAACAACCAAGTTGAAATACTTGTATTCTAATGAGAAAGAAGATTTGGCTGTGCAAGGTATGAGATCTGGTTCACAACAACAAAGTTCAAATACTTGTATTCTAATGGGAAAGATGACTTGGCTGTGCAAGGAATGAGATCTGGTTCACAACAACTGAGAACAACAAAGTTGAAATACATGTATTATAATGGGAAAGAAGACTGGGCTGTGCAAGGTATGAGATCTGGTTCACAACAACTAAGAACAACAAAGTTGAAATACATGTATTATAATGGGAAAGAAGACTTGGCTGTGCAAGGTATGAGATCTGGTTCACAACAACTAAGAACAACAAAGTTGAATACATGTATTATAATGGGAAAGAAGACTTGGCTGTGCAAGGTATGAGATCTGGTTTACAACAAGTGAGAACAACAAAGTTGAAATACATGTATTATAATGGGAAAGAAGACTTGCCTGTGCAAGGATGGAGAGCTGGTTCACAACAACTGAGAACAACAATGTTGAAATACATGTATTCTAATGGGAAAGACGATTTGGCTGTGCAAGGCATGAGATCTGATTCACAACAACTGAGAACAACAAAGTTGAAATACATGTATTCTAAAGGGAAAGAAGACTTGGCTGTGGAAGGTATGAGATCTGGTTTACAACAACTGAGAACAATAAAGTTGAATACATGTATTATAATGGGAAAGAAGAACTTGGCTGTGCAAGGTATGAGATCTGGTTTACAACACCTAAGAATACAAAGTTGAAATACATGTATTCTAATGGGAAAGAAGACTTGGCTGTGCAAGGTATGAGATCTAGTTTACAACAACTAAGTACAACAAAGTTGAAATACATGTATTCTAATGGGAAAGAAGACTTGGCTGTGCAAGGCATGAGATCTGGTTCACAACAACTGAGAACAACAAAATTGAAATACATGTATTCTAATGGGAAAGACGACTTGGCTGTGCAAGGTATGAGATCTGGTTTACAACAACTGAGAACATTAAAGTTGAATACATGCATTATAATGGGAAAGAAGATTTGGCTGTGCAAGGTGTGAGATCTGGCTAACAACAACTGAAAACAAAGTTGAATACATGTATTATAATGGGAAAGAAGACTTGGCTGTGCAAGGTATGAGATCTGGTTTACAACAACTAAGAACAACAAAGTTGAAATACATGTATTCTAATGGGAAAGAAGACTTGGCTGTGCAAGGCATGAGATCTGGTTCACCACAACTAAGAACAACAAAGTTGAAATACATGTATTCTAAAGGGAAAGAAGACTTGGCTGTGCAAGGTATGAGATCTGGTTTACAACAACTGAGAACAATAAAGTTGAATACATGTATTATAATGGGAAAGAAGATTTGGCTGTGCAAGGTATGAGATATGGTTCACAACAACTGAGAACAAAGTTGAATACATGTATTATAATGGGAAAGAAGACTTGACTGTGCAAGGTATGAGATCTGGTTTACAACAACTAAGAACAACAAAGTTGAAATACATGTATTCTAATGGGAAAGAAGACTTGGCTGTGCAAGGTATGAGATCTGGTTCACAATAACAAAGTTAAAATACATGTATTCTAATGGGAAAGAAGACTTGGCTGTGCAAGGTGTGAGATCTGGTTTACAACAACTCAGAACAATAAAGTTGAAATACATGTATTCTAATGGGAAAGAATATTTGGCTGTGCAAGGAATGAGATCTGGTTCACAACAACAAAGTTGAAATACATGTATTCTAATGGGAAAGAAGACTTGGCTGTGCAAGGCATGAGATCTGGTTTACAACAACTGAGAACAACAAAGTTGAAATACATGTACTATAATGGGAAAGAAGACTTGGCTGTGCAAGGTATGAGATCTGGTTCGCAACAACTGAGAACAACAAAGTTGAAATACATGTATTCTAACGGGAAAGAAGACTTGGCTGTGCAAGGTACGAGATCTGGTTTACAACAACTGAGAACAATAAAGTGAATACATGTATTATAATGGGAAAGAAGATTTGGCTGTGCAAGGTATGAGATCTGGTTCACAACAACTTAGAACAATAAAGTTAAATACATGTATTATAAAGGGAAAGAAGACTTGGCTGTGCAAGGTATTAGATCTGGTTCACAACAACTAAGAACAACAAAGTTGAAATACATGTATTCTAATGGGAAAGAAGACTTGGCTGTGCAAGGTATGAGACCTGGTTCACAACAACAAAGTTGAAATACATGTATTCTAATGGGAAAGAAGACTTGGCTGTGCAAGGTGTGAGATCTGGTTTACAACAAATGAGAACAATAAAGTTAAAATACATGTATTCTAATGGGAAAGAAGACTTGGCAGTGGAAGGTATGAGATCTGGCTCACAACAACAAAGTTGAAATACATGTATTCTAATGGGAAAGAAGACTTGGCTGTGCAAGGCATGAGATCTGGTTCACAACAACTAAGAACAACAAAGTTGAAATGCATGTATTATAATGGGAAAGAAGACTTGGCCGTGCAAGGTGTGAGATCTGGTTCGCAACAACTAAGAAAAACCAAGTTGAAATACATGTATTATAATAAGACTTGGCTGTGCAAGGTGTGAGATCTGGTTCACAACAACTAAGAACAACAAAGTTGAAATACATGTATTATAATGGGAAAGAAGACTTGGCTGTGCAAGGTGTGAGATCTGGTTTACAACAACTAAGAACAACAAAGTTGAAATACATGTATTCTAATGGGAAAGAAGAGTTGGCTGTGCAAGGTATGAGATCTGGTTCACATCAACAAAGTTGAAATACATGTATTCTCTTGGGAAAGAAGATTTGGATGTGCAAAGTATGAGATCTGGTTCACAACAACCAAGTTGAAATACTTGTATTCTAATGAGAAAGAAGATTTGGCTGTGCAAGGTATGAGATCTGGTTCACAACAACAAAGTTCAAATACTTGTATTCTAATGGAAAAGATGACTTGGCTGTGCAGGGTATGAGATCTGGTTCACACTAACTAAGAACAACAAAGTTGAAATGCATGTATTATAATGGGAAGGGAGACTTGGCTGTGCAAGGTATGAGATCTGGTTCACAACAACTAAGAACAACAAAGTTGAAATGCATGTATTATAATGGGAAAGAAGACTTGGCTGTGCAAGGTGTGAGATCTGATTCACAACAACTAAGAACAACAAAGTTGAAATACATGTATTCTAATGGGAAAGTAGTTTTGGCTGTGCAAGGTATGAGATGTGGTTCACAACAGCGATGTTGAAATACATGTATTCTAATGGGAAAAAGACTTGGCTGTGCAAGGTATTAGATCTGGTTCACAACAACTAAGAACATCAAAGTTGAAATCCATGTATTATAATGGGAAAGAAGACTTGGCTGTGCAATGTGTGAGATCTGGTTCACAACAACTAAAAACAACAAAGCTGAAATACATCTTTTCTATTGGGAAAGAACAGTTGGTTGTGCAAGGTAAGAGATAAGGTTCACAACAACTAAGAAAAACCAAGTTGAAATACATGTATTATAATAGTAAAGAAGACTTGGCTGTGCAAGGCATGAGATCTGGTTTACCACAGCTGAGAACAATAAAGTTGAATACATGTATTATAATGGGAAAGAAGACTTGGCGGTGGAAGGTATGAGATCTGGTTCACACTAACTAAGAACAACAAAGCTGAAATGCATGTATTATAATGGGAAGGGAGACTTGGCTGTGCAAGGTATGAGATCTGGTTCACAACAACTAAGAACAACAAAGTTGAAATACATGTATTATAATGGGAAAGGAGACTTGGCTGTGCAAGGTGTGAGATCTGGTTCACAACAACTAAGAACAACAAAGTTGAAATACATGTATTCTAATGGGAAAGAAGTTTTGGCTGTGCAAGGTATGAAATGTGGTTCACAACAGCGATGTTGAAATACATGTATTCTAATGGGAAAAAGACTTGGCTGTGCAAGGTGTGAGATCTGCTTAACAACAACTAAGAACATCAAAGTTGAAATCCATGTATTGTAATGGGAAAGAAGACTTGGCTGTGCAAGGTGTGAGATCTGGTTCACAACAACTAAGAACAACAAAGTTGAATTACATGTATTATAATGGGAAAGAATACTTGGCTGTGCAAGGTATGAGATCTGGTTCACAACAACTAAGAACAACAAAGTTGAAATACATGTATTATAATGGGAAAGAAGACTTGGCTGTGCAAGGTGTGAGATCTGGTTCACAACAACTAAGAACAACAAAGTTGAATACATGTATTCTAAGGGGGAAAGAAGACTTGGCTGTGCAAGGTATGAGATCTGGTTTACAACAACTAAGAACAACAAAGTTGAAATACATGTATTATAATGGGAAAGGAGATTTGCCTGTGCAAGGTATGAGATCTGGTTTACAACAACTAAGAACAACAAAATTGAAATACATGTATTATAATGGGAAAGAAGACTTGGTTGTGCAAGGTATGAAATCTGGTTTACAACAACTAAGAACAACAAATATGAAATACATGTATTCTAATGGGAAAGAAGACTTGGCTGTGCAAGGAATGAGATCTGGTTCACAACAACTAAGAACAACAAAGTTGAATACATGTATTATAATTTGAAAGAAGTCCTGGCTGTGCAAGGTATGAGATCTTGTTCACAACAACTAAGAAGAACAAAGTTGAATACAAGTATTATAATTGGAAAGAACACTTGGCTGTGCAAGGTATGAGATCTGGTTCACAACAACTAAGAACAACAAAGTTGAATACATTTATTATAATGGGAAAAACACTTGGCTGTGCAATGTATGAGCTCTGGTTCACAACAACTAAGAACAATAAAGTTGATTACATGTATTATAATGGGAAAGAAGAGTTGTCTGCGCAAGGTATGCGATCTGGCTCACAACAACTTAAAACAACAAAGTTGAATACATGTATTATAATGGGAAAGAAGACTTGGATGTGCAAGGTATGAGATATGGTTCACAACAACTAAGAACATTAAAGTTGAATACATGTATTCTAATGGGAAAGATGACTTGGTTGTGCAAGGTATGAGATCTGGTTCACACTAACTAAGAACAACAAAGTTGAAATACATGTATTATAATGGGAAAGAAGATTTGGCTGTGCAAGGTGTGAGATCCGGTTCACAACAACTAAGAACAACAAAGTTGAAATACTTGTATTGTAATGGGAAAGAAGACTTGGCTGTGCAAGTTATGAGATCTCGTTCACAATACTAAGAACAACAAAGTTGAAATCCATGTATTCTAATGGGAAAGAAGACTTGGCTGTGCAAGGTATGAGATCTGGTTCACAACAACTAAGAACAACAAAGTTGAAATACATGTATTGTAATGGGAAAGGAGACTTGGCTGTGCAAGGTGTGAGATCTGGTTCACAACAACTAAGAACAACAAAGTTGAAATACATGTATTCTAATGGGAAAGAAGTTTTGGCTGTGCAAGGTATGAAATGTGGTTGACAACAGCGATGTTGAAATACATGTATTCTAATGGGAAAAAGACTTGGCTTTGCAAGGTGTGAGATCTGGTTCACAACAACTAAGAACATCAAAGTTGAAATCCATGTATTATAATGGGAAAGAAGACTTGGCTGTGCAAGGTGTGAGATCTGGTTCACAACAACTAAGAACAACAAAGTTGAATTACATGTATTATAATGGGAAAGAATACTTGGCTGTGCAAGGTATGAGATCTGGTTCACAACAACTAAGAACAACAAAGTTGAAATACATGTATTATAATGGGAAAGAAGACCTGGCTGTGCAAGGTGTGAGATCTGGTTCACAACAACTAAGAACAACAAAGTTGAATACATGTATTCTAAGGGGGAAAGAAGACTTGGCTGTGCAAGGTATGAGATCTGGTTTACAACAACTAAGAACAACAAAGCTGAAATACATGTATTATAATGGGAAAGGAGATTTGCCTGTGCAAGGTATGAGATCTGGTTTACAACAACTAAGAGCAACAAAATTGAAATACATGTATTATAATGGGAAAGAAGACTTGGTTGTGCAAGGTATGAAATCTGGTTTACAACAACTAAGAACAACAAATATGAAATACATGTATTCTAATGGGAAAGAAGACTTGGCTGTGCAAGGAATGAGATCTGGTTCACAACAACTAAGAACAACAAAGTTGAATACATGTATTATAATGGGAAAGAAGTCCTGGCTGTGCAAGGTATGACATCTGGTTCACAACAACTAAGAAGAACAAAGTTGAATACAAGTATTATAATTGGAAAGAACACTTGGCTGTGCGAGGTGTGAGCTCTGGTTCACAACAACTAAGAACGATAAAGTTGAATACATGTATTATAATGGGAAAGAAGACTTGTCTGCGCAAGGTATGCGATCTGGCTCACAACAACTTAGAACAACAAAGTTGAATATATGTATTATAATGGGAAAGAAGACTTGGATGTGCAAGGTATGAGATATGGTTCACAACAACTAAGAACATTAAAGTTGAATACATGTATTCTAATGGGAAAGAAGACTTGGCTGTGCAAGGTATGAGATCTGGTTCACACTAACTAAGAACAACAAAGTTGAAATACATGTATTATAATGGGAAAGAAGATTTGGCTGTGCAAGGTGTGAGATCCGGTTCACAACAACTAAGAACAACAAAGTTGAAATCCTTGTATTGTAATGGGAAAGAAGACTTGGCTGTGCAAGTTATGAGATCTCGTTCACAACAACTAAGAACAACAAAGTTGAAATCCATGTATTCTAATGGGAACGAAGACTTGGCTGTGCAAGGTATGAGATCTGGTTCACAACAACTAAGAACAACAAAGTTGAAATACATGTATTGTAATGGGAAGAAGACTTGGCTGTGCAAGTTATGAGATCTCGTTCACAACAACTAAGAACAACAAAGTTGAAATTTATGTATTATAATGGGAAAGAAGACTTGGCTGTGCAAGGTGTGAGATCTGGTTCACGTCAACTAAGAACAACAAAGTTGAAATACATGTATTATAATAGGAAAGAAGACTTGGCTGTGCAAGGCATGAGATCTGGTTCACCACAGCTGAGAACAATAAGGTTGAATACATGTATCATAATGGGAAAAAGGACTTGGCTGTGGAAGGTATGAGATCTGGTTCACACTAACTAAGAACAACAAAGCTGAAATGCATGTATTATAATGGGAAGGGAGACTTGGCTGTGCAAGGTATGAGATCTGGTTCACAACAACTAAGAAAAACAAAGTTGAAATACATGTATTATAATAGGAAACAAGATTTGGCTGTGCAAGGCATGAGATCTGGTTCACCACAGCTGAGAACAATAAAGTTGAATACATGTATTATAATGGAAAAGAAGACTTGGCTGTGGAAGGTATAAGATTTGGTTCACACTAACTAAGAACAACAAAGCTGAAATGCATGTATTATAATGGGAAGGGAGACTTGGCTGTGCAAGGTATGAGATCTGGTTCACAACAACTAAGAACAACAAAGTTGAAATACATGTATTATAATGGGAAAGGAGACTTGGCTGTGCAAGGTGTGAGATCTGGTTCACAACAACTAAGAACAACAAAGTTGAAATACATGTATTCTAATGGGAAAGAAGACTTGCCTGTGCAAGCTAAGAGATCTGGTTCACAACAACTAAGAACAACTAAGTTGAAATACATGTATTATAATGGGAAAAAAGACTTGGTTGTGCAATGTGTTAGATCTGGTTCACAACAACTAAGAACAACAAAGTTGAATTACATGTATTATAATGGGAAAGAAGACTTGGCTGTGCAAGGCATGAGATCTGGTTCACCACAGCTGCAAACAATTAAGTTGAATTTATGTATTATAATGGGAAAGAAGACTTGGCTGTGCAGGGTATGAGATCTGGTTCACAACAACTAAGAACAACAAAGTTGAAATGCATGTATTATAATGGGAAGGAAGACTTGTCTGTGCAAGGTATGAGATCTGGTTCACAACAACTAAGAACAACAAAGTTGAAATACATATATTATAATGGGAAAGAAGACTTGGCTGTGCAAGGTGTGAGATCTGGTTCACAACAACTAAGAACAACTAAGTTGAAATACATGTATTATAATGGGAAAAAAGACTTGGCTGTGCAATGTGTTAGATCTGGTTCACAACAACTAAGAACAACAAAGTTGAATTACATGTATTATAATGGGAAAGAAGACTTGGCTGTGCAAGGCATGAGATCTGGTTCACCACAGCTGCAAACAATTAAGTTGAATTTATGAATTCTAATGGGAAAGAAGTTTTGGCTGTGCAAGGTATGAGATGTGGTTCACAACAGCGATGTTGAAATACATGTATTCTAATGGGAAAGAAGACTTGGCTGTGCAAGGCATGAGATCTGGTTCACAACAACTAAGAACAATAAAGTTGAATACATGTATTATAATGGGAAAGAAGACGTGGCTGTTCAAGGTATGAAATCTGGTTCACAACAACTAAGAACATCAAAGTTGAATACATGTATTATAATGGGAAAGAAGATTTGCCTGTGCAATGTGTGAGATCTGGTTCACAACAACTAAGAACAATAAGGTTGAAATACATGTATTATAATGGGAAAGAAGACTTGGCTTTGCAAGGTATGAGATCTGGTTCACATCAACCAGGCACAATAAAGTTGAATAGATGTATTGTAATGGGAAAGAAGACTTGGCTGTGCAAGGTATGAGATCTGGTTCACAACAACTAAGAACAACAAAGTTGAAATACATGTATTAAAAATGGGAAAGAAGATTTGGCTCTGCAAGG
The DNA here is from genome assembly GCA_030765065.1 of Deroplatys truncata. Taxonomy (NCBI): domain Eukaryota; kingdom Metazoa; phylum Arthropoda; class Insecta; order Mantodea; family Mantidae; genus Deroplatys; species Deroplatys truncata. The sequence continues at coordinate 5,274,738 of CM060978.1, forward strand.
TGTGAGATCTGGTTCACAACAAATAAGAACAACAATGTTGAAATACATGTATTATATTGGGAAAGAAGACTTGGCTGTGCAAGGCATGAGATCTGGTTCACTACAACTGAGATCAATAAAGTTTAATACATGTATTATAATGAGAAAGAAGACTTGGCTGTGCAAGGTATGAAATCTGGTTTACAACAACTAACAACAACAAAGCTGAAATACATGTATTCTAATGGGAAAGAAGACTTGCCTGTGCAAGGTGTGAGATCTGGTTCACAACAACTGAGAACAATAAAGTTGAATACATGCATTATAATGGGAAAGAAGACTTGCCTGTGCAATGTATGAGATCTGGTTCACAACAACTAAGAACAACAAAGTTGAAATACATGTATTGTAATGGGAAGAAGACTTGGCTGTGCAAGTTATGAGATCTGGTGCACAACAACTAAGAACAACATAGTTGAAATCCATGTATTATAATGGGAAAGAAGATTTGGCTGTGCAAGGCATGAGATCTGGTTCACCACAGCTGAGAACAATAAAGTTGAATACATGTATTATAATGGGAAAGAAGACTTGGCTGTGGAAGGTATGAGATCTGTTCAAACTAACTAAGAACAACAAAGTTGAAATACATGTATTATAATGGGAAAGGAGACTTGGCTGTGCAAGGCATGAGATCTGGTTCACAACAACTAAGAACAACAAAGTTGAAATACATGTATTATAATGGGAAGGGAGACTTGGCTGTGCAAGGTATGACATCTGGTTCACAACAACTAAGAACAACAAAGTTGAAATACATGTATTATAATGGGAAAGGAGACTTGGCTGTGCAAGGTGTGAGATCTGGTTCACAACAACTAAGAACAACAAAGTTGAAATACATGTATTCTAATGGTAAAGAAGTTTTGGCTGTGCAAGATATGAGATGTGTTTCACAACAGCGATGTTGAAATACACGTATTCTAATGGGAAAAAGACTGGGCTGTGCAAGGTGTGAGATCTGGTTCACAACAACTAAGAACATGAAAGTTGAAATCCATGTATTATAATGGGAAAGAAGACTTGGCTGTGCAAGGTGTGAGATCTGGTTCACAAAACTAAGAACAACAAAGTTGAAATACATGTATTATAATGGGAAAGAAGACTTGGCTGTGCAAGGCATGAGATCTGGTTCTCCACAGCTGAGAACAATAAAGTTGAATACATGTATTATAATGGGAAAGAAGACTTGGATGTGCAAGGTATGAGATCTGGTTCGCAACAACTAAGAACAACAAAGTTGAAATACATGTATTATAATGGGAAAGAAGACTTGGCTGTGCAAGGTGTGAGATCTGGTTCACAACAACTAATAACAACAAAGTTGAAATACATGTATTCTAATGAAAAAGAAGTTTTGGCTGTGCAAGGTATGAGATGTGGTTCACAACAGCGATGTTGAAATACATGTATTCTAATGGGAAAAAAGACTTGGCTGTGCAAGGCATGAGATCTGGTTCACAACAACTAAGAACAATAAAGTTGAATACATGTATTATAATGGGAAAGAAGACTTGGCTGTGCAAGGTATGAGATCTGGCTCACATCAACTTAGAACAACAAAGCTGAATACATGTATTATAATGGGAAAGAAGATTTGGCTGTGCAAGGTGTGAGATCTGGTTCACAACAACTAAGAACAATAAAGTTGAAATACATGTATTCTAATGGGAAAGGAGACTTGGATGATCAAGGTATGAGATATGGTTTACAACAACTAAGTACAACAAAGATGAAATACATGTATTCTAATGGGAAAGAAGACTTGGCTGTGCAAGGTATGAGATCTGGTTCCCAACAACAGAGAACAACAAAGTTGAATACATGTATTATAATGAGAAAGAAGACTTGGCTGTGCAAGGTATGAGATCTGGTTCACAACAACTAAGAACAACAAAGTTGAATACATGTATTATAATGGGAAAGAAGACATGGCTGTGCAAGGTATGAGATCTGGTTCACAACAACTAAGAAGAACAAAGTTGAATACAAGTATTATAATGGGAAAGAAGACTTGGCTGTGCAAGGTATGAGATCTGGTTCACAAAACTAAGAACAGCAAAGTTGAATACATTTATTATAATGGGAAAAACACTTGGCTGTGCAGGTATGAGCACTGGTTCACAACAACTAAGAACAATAAAGTTGAATAAATGTATTATAATGGGAAAGAATAATTGGCTGCGCAAGGTATGAGATCTTGCTCACAACAACTTAGAACAACAAAGTTGAATACATGTATTATAATGGGAAGGAAGGTTTGGCTGTGCAAGGTGTGAGATCTGGTTCACAACAACTAAGAACAATAAAGTTGAAATACATGTATTATAATGGGAAAGAATACTTGGCTGTGCAAGGTATGAGATCTGGTTCACAACAACTAAGAACAACAAAGTTGAAATACATGTATTATAATGGGAAAGAAGACCTGGCTGTGCAAGGTGTGAGATCTGGTTCACAACAACTAAGAACAACAAAGTTGAATACATGTATTCTAAGGGGGAAAGAAGACTTGGCTGTGCAAGGTATGAGATCTGGTTTACAACAACTAAGAACAACAAAGCTGAAATACATGTATTATAATGGGAAAGGAGATTTGCCTGTGCAAGGTATGAGATCTGGTTTACAACAACTAAGAGCAACAAAATTGAAATACATGTATTATAATGGGAAAGAAGACTTGGTTGTGCAAGGTATGAAATCTGGTTTACAACAACTAAGAACAACAAATATGAAATACATGTATTCTAATGGGAAAGAAGACTTGGCTGTGCAAGGAATGAGATCTGGTTCACAACAACTAAGAACAACAAAGTTGAATACATGTATTATAATGGGAAAGAAGTCCTGGCTGTGCAAGGTATGACATCTGGTTCACAACAACTAAGAAGAACAAAGTTGAATACAAGTATTATAATTGGAAAGAACACTTGGCTGTGCGAGGTGTGAGCTCTGGTTCACAACAACTAAGAACAATAAAGTTGAATACATGTATTATAATGGGAAAGAAGACTTGTCTGCGCAAGGTATGCGATCTGGCTCACAACAACTTAGAACAACAAAGTTGAATACATGTATTATAATGGGAAAGAAGACTTGGATGTGCAAGGTATGAGATATGGTTCACAACAACTAAGAACATTAAAGTTGAATACATGTATTCTAATGGGAAAGAAGACTTGGCTGTGCAAGGTATGAGATCTGGTTCACACTAACTAAGAACAACAAAGTTGAAATACATGTATTATAATGGGAAAGAAGATTTGGCTGTGCAAGGTGTGAGATCCGGTTCACAACAACTAAGAACAACAAAGTTGAAATCCTTGTATTGTAATGGGAAAGAAGACTTGGCTGTGCAAGTTATGAGATCTCGTTCACAACAACTAAGAACAACAAAGTTGAAATCCATGTATTCTAATGGGAAAGAAGACTTGGCTGTGCAAGGTATGAGATCTGGTTCACAACAACTAAGAACAACAAAGTTGAAATACATGTATTGTAATGGGAAGAAGACTTGGCTGTGCAAGTTATGAGATCTCGTTCACAACAACTAAGAACAACAAAGTTGAAATTTATGTATTATAATGGGAAAGAAGACTTGGCTGTGCAAGGTGTGAGATCTGGTTCACAACAACTAAGAACAACAAAGTTGAAATACATGTATTATAATAGGAAAGAAGACTTGGCTGTGCAAGGCATGAGATCTGGTTCACCACAGCTGAGAACAATAAGGTTGAATACATGTATCATAATGGGAAAAAGGACTTGGCTGTGGAAGGTATGAGATCTGGTTCACACTAACTAAGAACAACAAAGCTGAAATGCATGTATTATAATGGGAAGGGAGACTTGGCTGTGCAAGGTATGAGATCTGGTTCACAACAACTAAGAAAAACAAAGTTGAAATACATGTATTATAATAGGAAACAAGACTTGGCTGTGCAAGGCATGAGATCTGGTTCACCACAGCTGAGAACAATAAAGTTGAATACATGTATTATAATGGAAAAGAAGACTTGGCTGTGGAAGGTATAAGATTTGGTTCACACTAACTAAGAACAACAAAGCTGAAATGCATGTATTATAATGGGAAGGGAGACTTGGCTGTGCAAGGTATGAGATCTGGTTCACAACAACTAAGAACAACAAAGTTGAAATACATGTATTATAATGGGAAAGGAGACTTGGCTGTGCAAGGTGTGAGATCTGGTTCACAACAACTAAGAACAACAAAGTTGAAATACATGTATTCTAATGGGAAAGAAGACTTGCCTGTGCAAGCTAAGAGATCTGGTTCACAACAACTAAGAACAACTAAGTTGAAATACATGTATTATAATGGGAAAAAAGACTTGGTTGTGCAATGTGTTAGATCTGGTTCACAACAACTAAGAACAACAAAGTTGAATTACATGTATTATAATGGGAAAGAAGACTTGGCTGTGCAAGGCATGAGATCTGGTTCACCACAGCTGCAAACAATTAAGTTGAATTTATGTATTATAATGGGAAAGAAGACTTGGCTGTGCAGGGTATGAGATCTGGTTCACAACAACTAAGAACAACAAAGTTGAAATGCATGTATTATAATGGGAAGGAAGACTTGTCTGTGCAAGGTATGAGATCTGGTTCACAACAACTAAGAACAACAAAGTTGAAATACATATATTATAATGGGAAAGAAGACTTGGCTGTGCAAGGTGTGAGATCTGGTTCACAACAACTAAGAAAAACTAAGTTGAAATACATGTATTATAATGGGAAAAAAGACTTGGCTGTGCAATGTGTTAGATCTGGTTCACAACAACTAAGAACAACAAAGCTGAATTACATGTATTATAATGGGAAAGAAGACTTGGCTGTGCAAGGCATGAGATCTGGTTCACCACAGCTGCAAACAATTAAGTTGAATTTATGAATTCTAATGGGAAAGAAGTTTTGGCTGTGCAAGGTATGAGATGTGGTTCACAACAGCGATGTTGAAATACATGTATTCTAATGGGAAAGAAGACTTGGCTGTGCAAGGCATGAGATCTGGTTCACAACAACTAAGAACAATAAAGTTGAATACATGTATTATAATGGGAAAGAAGACGTGGCTGTTCAAGGTATGAAATCTGGTTCACAACAACTAGGAACATCAAAGTTGAATACATGTATTATAATGGGAAAGAAGATTTGCCTGTGCAATGTGTGAGATCTGGTTCACAACAACTAAGAACAATAAGGTTGAAATACATGTATTATAATGGGAAAGAAGACTTGGCTTTGCAAGGTATGAGATCTGGTTCACATCAACCAGGCACAATAAAGTTGAATAGATGTATTGTAATGGGAAAGAAGACTTGGCTGTGCAAGGTATGAGATCTGGTTCACAACAACTAAGAACAACAAAGTTGAAATACATGTATTAAAAATGGGAAAGAAGATTTGGCTCTGCAAGGTGTGAGATCTGGTTCACAACAAATAAGAACAACAATGTTGAAATACATGTATTATATTGGGAAAGAAGACTTGGCTGTGCAAGGCATGAGATCTGGTTCACTACAACTGAGATCAATAAAGTTTAATACATGTATTATAATGAGAAAGAAGACTTGGCTGTGCAAGGTATGAAATCTGGTTTACAACAACTAACAACAACAAAGCTGAAATACATGTATTCTAATGGGAAAGAAGACTTGCCTGTGCAAGGTGTGAGATCTGGTTCACAACAACTGAGAACAATAAAGTTGAATACATGCATTATAATGGGAAAGAAGACTTGCCTGTGCAATGTATGAGATCTGGTTCACAACAACTAAGAACAACAAAGTTGAAATACATGTATTGTAATGGGAAGAAGACTTGGCTGTGCAAGTTATGAGATCTGGTGCACAACAACTAAGAACAACATAGTTGAAATCCATGTATTATAATGGGAAAGAAGATTTGGCTGTGCAAGGCATGAGATCTGGTTCACCACAGCTGAGAACAATAAAGTTGAATACATGTATTATAATGGGAAAGAAGACTTGGCTGTGGAAGGTATGAGATCTGTTCAAACTAACTAAGAACAACAAAGTTGAAATACATGTATTATAATGGGAAAGGAGACTTGGCTGTGCAAGGCATGAGATCTGGTTCACAACAACTAAGAACAACAAAGTTGAAATACATGTATTATAATGGGAAGGGAGACTTGGCTGTGCAAGGTATGACATCTGGTTCACAACAACTAAGAACAACAAAGTTGAAATACATGTATTATAATGGGAAAGGAGACTTGCCTGTGCAAGGTAAGAGATCTGGTTCACAACAACTAAGAACAACTAAGTTGAAATACATGCATTATAATGGGAAAGCAGACATGGTGTGCAATGTATGAGATCTGGTTCACAACAACTAAGAACAACAAAGTTGAAATACATGTATTATAATGGGAAAGAAGACTTGGCTGTGCAAGGTGTGAGATCTGGTTCACAACAACTAAGAACAACAACGTTGAAATACATGTATTCTAATGGGAAAGAAGTTTTGGCTGTGCAAGGTATGAGATGTGGTTCACAACAGCAATGTTGAAATACATGAATTCCAATGGGAAAGAAGACTTGGCTGTGCAAGGCATGAGATCTGGTTCACAACAACTAAGAACAAAAAAGTTGATTACATGTATTATAATGGGAAAGAAGACTTGGCTGTTCAAGGTATGAGATCTGGTTCACAACAACTAAGAACAATAAGGTTGAAATACATGTATTATAATGGGAAAGAAGATTTGGCTGTGCAAGGTATGAGATCTGGCTCACAACAACTAGGCACAATAAAGGTGAATAGATGTATTGTAATGGGAAAGAAGAATTGGCTGTGCAAGGTATGAGATCTGGTTCACAACAACTAAGGACAACAAGGTTGAAGTACATGTATTATAATGGGAAAGAAGATTTGGTTTGCAAGGTGTGAGATCTGGTTCACAACAACTAAGAATGACAAAGTTGAAATACGTGTATTATATTGGGAAAGAAGACTTGGCTGTGCAAGGGATGAAATCTGGTTCACTACAACTGAGAACAATAAAGTTGAATACATGTACTATAATGAGAAAGAAGAATTGGCTGTGCAAGGTATGAGATCTGGTTCACAACATCTAAGAACAACAAAGCTGAAATACATGTATTCTAATGGGAAAGAAGACTTGCCTGTGCAAGGTAAGAGATCTGGTTCACAACAACTAAGAACAACTAAGTTGAAATACATGCATTATAATGGGAAAGCAGACATGGTGTGCAATGTATGAGATCTGGTTCACAACAACTAAGAACAACAAAGTTGAAATACATGTATTATAATGGGAAAGAAGACTTGGCTGTGCAAGGTGTGAGATCTGGTTCACAACAACTAAGAACAACAAAGATGAAATACATGTATTCTAATGGGAAAGAAGTTTTGGCTGTGCAAGGTATAAGATGTGGTTCACAACAGCGATGTTGAAATACATGTATTTTAATGGGAAAGAAGACTTGGCTGTGCAAAGCATGAGATCTGGTTCACAACAACTAAGAACAATGAAGTTGAATACATGTATTATAATGGGAAAGAAGACTTGGCTGTTCAAGGTATGAGATCTGGTTCACAACATCTAAGAACATCAAAGTTGAATACCTGTATTATAAAGGGAAAGAAGAATTGCCTATGCAATGTGTGAGATCTGGTTCACAACAACTAAAAACAATAAGGTTGAAATACATGTATTATAATGGGAAAGAAGACTTGGCTGTGCAAGGTGTGAGATCTGGTTCACAACAACTGAGAACAACAGAGTTGAAATACATGTATTCTAATGGGAAAGACGACTTGGCTGTTCAAGGTATGTGATCTGGTTCACAACAACTGCGACAACAAAGTTGAATACATGTATTCTAAGGGGGAAAGAAGACTTGGCTGTGCAAGGTATGAGATCTGGTTTACAACAACTAAGAACAACAAAGTTGAAATACATGTATTATAATGGAAAAGGAGACTTGCCTGTGCAAGGTATGAGATCTGGTTTACAACATCTAAGAACAACAAAGTTCAAATACATGTATTATAATGGGAAAGAAGACTTGGATGTGCAAGGTATGAAATCTGGTTTACAACAACTAAGAACAACAAAGATGAAATACTTGTATTATAATGGAAAGAAGACTTGGCTCATCAAGGTATGAGATCTGGTTCCCAACAACTGAGAACAACAATGTTGAATACATGTATTATAATGAGAAAGAAGACTTGGCTGTGCAAGGTATGAGATCTGGTTCACAATAACTAAGAACAACAAAGTTGAATACATTTATTATAATGGGAAAAACACTTGGCTGTGCAAGGTATGAGCTCTGGTTCACAACAACTAAGAACAATAAAGTTGAATACATGTATTATAATGGGAAAGAAGACTTGGCTGCACAAGGTATGAGATCTGGCTCACAACAACTTAGAACAACAAAGTTGAATACATGTATTATAAAGGGGAAAGAAGATTTGGTTGTGCAAGGTGTGAGATCTGGTTCACAACAACTAAGAACAATACAGTTGAAATACATGTATTCTAATGGGAAAGAAGACTTGGATGTGCAAGGTATGAGATATGGTTCACAACAACTAAGAACAATAAAGTTGAATACATGTATTCTAATGGGAAAGAAGACTTGGCTGTGAAAGGTATGAGATCTGTTTCACACTAACTAAGAACAACAAAGTTGAAATACATGTATTATAATGGGAAAGAAGATTTGGCTGTGCAAGGTGTGAGATCTGGTTCACAACAACTAAGAACAACAAAGTTGAAATACTTGTATTATATTGGGAAAGAAGACTTGGCTGTGCAAGGCATGAGATCTGGTTCACTATAACCGAGAACAATGAAGTTGAATACATGCATTATAATGGGAAAGAAGACATGACTGTGCAAGTATGAGATCTGGTTCACAACAACTAAGAACATCAAAGTTGAAATACATGTATTATAATGGGAAAGAAGGCTTGGCTGTGCAAGGTATGAAATCTGCTTTACAACAACTAAGAAAACAAAGCTGAAATACACGTATTCTAATGGGAAAGAAGACTTGGCTGTGCAAGGTAAGAGATCTGGTTCACAACAACTAACAACAACAAAGCTGAAATACATGTATTCTAATGGGAAAGAAGACTTGCCTTTGCAAGGTAAGATATCTGGTTCACAACAACTAAGAACAACTAAGTTGAAATACATGCATTATAATGGGAAAGAAGACTTGGCTGTGCAATGTATGAGATCTGGTTCACAACAACTAAGAACAACAAAGTTGAAATACATGTATAGTAATGGGAAAGAAAACTTGGCTGTGCAAGTTATGAGATCTGGTGCACAACAACTAAGAACAACAAAGTTGAAATACATGTATTATAATAGGAAAGAAGACTTGGCTCTGCAAGGCATGAGATCTGGTTCACCACAGCTGAGAACAATAAAGTTGAATACATGTATTATAATGGGAAAGAAGACTTGGTTGTGGAAGGTAGAGATCTGGTTCACACTAACTAAGAACAACAAAGCTGAAATGCATGTATTATAATGGGAAGGGAGACTTGGCTGTGCAAGATATGAGATCTGGTTCACAACAACTAAGAACAACAAAGTTGAAATACATGTATTATAATGGGAAATGAGACTTGGCTGTGCAAGGTGTGAGATCTGGTTCACAACAACTAAGAAGAATAAAGTTGAATACATGTATTATAATGGGAAAGAAGATTTGGCTGTTCAAGGTATGAGATCTGATTCACAACAACTAAGAACAACAAAGTTGAATACATGTATTATAATGGGATAGAAAATTTGCCTGTGCAATGTGTGAGATCTGGTTCACAACAACTAAGAACAACAAAGTTGAAATACATGTATTATAATGGGAAAGAAGACTTGGCTGTGCAGGGTATGAGACCTGGTTCACAACAACTAAGAACAACAAAGTTGAAATGCATATATTATAATGGGAAGGAGGACTTGTCTGTGCAAGGTGTGAGATCTGGTTCACAACAATTTAGAACAACAAAGTTGAAATACATGTATTATAATGGGAAAAAGACTTGGCTGTGCAAGGTGTGAGATCTGGTTCACAACAACTAAGAACAACGAAGTTGAAATACATGTATTCTAATGGGAAAGAAGTTTTGGCTGTGCAAGGTATGAGATGTGGTTCACAACAGCGATGTTGAAATACATGAATTCCAATGGGAAAGAAGACTTGGCTGTGCAAGGCATGAGATCTGGTTCACAACAACTAAGAACAATAAAGTTGAATACATGTATTATAATGGGAAAGAAGACTTGGCTGTTCAAGGTATGAGATCTGGTTCACAACAACTAAGAACAATAAGGTTGAAATACATGTATTATAATGGGAAAGAAGATTTGGCTGTGCAAGGTATGAGATCTAGCTCACAACAACTAGGCACAATAAAGGTGAATAGATGTATTGTAATGGGAAAGAAGAATTGGCTGTGCAAGGTATGAGATCTGGTTCACAACAACTAAGGACAACAAAGTTGAAGTACATGTATTATAATGGGAAAGAAGATTTGGCTGTGCAAGGTGTGAGATCTGGTTCACAACAACTAAGAATGACAAAGTTGAAATACATGTATTATAATGGGAAAGAAGACTTGGCTGTGCAGGGTATGAGATCTGGTTCACAACAACTAAGAACAACAAAGTTGAAATGCATATATTATAATGGGAAGGAAGACTTGTCTGTGCAAGGTGTGAGATCTGGTTCACAACAATTTAGAACAACAAAGTTGAAATACATGTATTATAATGGGAAAAAGACTTGGCTGTGCAAGGTGTGAGATCTGGTTCACAACAACTAAGAACAACGAAGTTGAAATACATGTATTCTAATGGGAAAGAAGTTTTGGCTGTGCAAGGTATGAGATGTGGTTCACAACAGCAATGTTGAAATACATGAATTCCAATGGGAAAGAAGACTTGGCTGTGCAAGGCATGAGATCTGGTTCACAACAACTAAGAACAAAAAAGTTGATTACATGTATTATAATGGGAAAGAAGACTTGGCTGTTCAAGGTATGAGATCTGGTTCACAACAACTAAGAACAATAAGGTTGAAATACATGTATTATAATGGGAAAGAAGATTTGGCTGTGCAAGGTATGAGATCTGGCTCACAACAACTAGGCACAATAAAGGTGAATAGATGTATTGTAATGGGAAAGAAGAATTGGCTGTGCAAGGTATGAGATCTGGTTCACAACAACTAAGGACAACAAGGTTGAAGTACATGTATTATAATGGGAAAGATAATTTGGTTTGCAAGGTGTGAGATCTGGTTCACAACAACTAAGAATGACAAAGTTGAAATACGTGTATTATATTGGGAAAGAAGACTTGGCTGTGCAAGGGATGAAATCTGGTTCACTACAACTGAGAACAATAAAGTTGAATACATGTACTATAATGAGAAAGAAGAATTGGCTGTGCAAGGTATGAGATCTGGTTCACAACATCTAAGAACAACAAAGCTGAAATACATGTATTCTAATGGGAAAGAAGACTTGCCTGTGCAAGGTAAGAGATCTGGTTCACAACAACTAAGAACAACTAAGTTGAAATACATGCATTATAATGGGAAAGCAGACATGGTGTGCAATGTATGAGATCTGGTTCACAACAACTAAGAACAACAAAGTTGAAATACATGTATTATAATGGGAAAGAAGACTTGGCTGTGCAAGGTGTGAGATCTGGTTCACAACAACTAAGAACAACAAAGTTGAAATACATGTATTCTAATGGGAAAGAAGTTTTGGCTGTGCAAGGTATAAGATGTGGTTCACAACAGCGATGTTGAAATACATGTATTCTAATGGGAAAGAAGACTTGGCTGTGCAAAGCATGAGATCTGGTTCACAACAACTAAGAACAATGAAGTTGAATACATGTATTATAATGGGAAAGAAGACTTGGCTGTTCAAGGTATGAGATCTGGTTCACAACATCTAAGAACATCAAAGTTGAATACCTGTATTATAAAGGGAAAGAAGAATTGCCTATGCAATGTGTGAGATCTGGTTCACAACAACTAAAAACAATAAGGTTGAAATACATGTATTATAATGGGAAAGAAGACTTGGCTGTGCAAGGTGTGAGATCTGGTTCACAACAACTGAGAACAACAGAGTTGAAATACATGTATTCTAATGGGAAAGACGACTTGGCTGTTCAAGGTATGTGATCTGGTTCACAACAACTGAGACAACAAAGTTGAATACATGTATTCTAAGGGGGAAAGAAGACTTGGCTGTGCAAGGTATGAGATCTGGTTTACAACAACTAAGAACAACAAAGTTGAAATACATGTATTATAATGGAAAAGGAGACTTGCCTGTGCAAGGTATGAGATCTGGTTTACAACATCTAAGAACAACAAAGTTCAAATACATGTATTATAATGGGAAAGAAGACTTGGATGTGCAAGGTATGAAATCTGGTTTACAACAACTAAGAACAACAAAGATGAAATACTTGTATTATAATGGAAAGAAGACTTGGCTGTGCAAGGTATGAGATCTGGTTCCCAACAACTGAGAACAACAATGTTGAATACATGTATTATAATGAGAAAGAAGACTTGGCTGTGCAAGGTATGAGATCTGGTTCACAATAACTAAGAACAACAAAGTTGAATACATTTATTATAATGGGAAAAACACTTGGCTGTGCAAGGTATGAGCTCTGGTTCACAACAACTAAAAACAATAAAGTTGAATACATGTATTATAATGGGAAAGAAGACTTGGCTGCACAAGGTATGAGATCTGGCTCACAACAACTTAGAACAACAAAGTTGAATACATGTATTATAAAGGGGAAAGAAGATTTGGTTGTGCAAGGTGTGAGATCTGGTTCACAACAACTAAGAACAATACAGTTGAAATACATGTATTCTAATGGGAAAGAAGACTTGGATGTGCAAGGTATGAGATATGGTTCACAACAACTAAGAACAATAAAGTTGAATACATGTATTCTAATGGGAAAGAAGACTTGGCTGTGCAAGGTATGAGATCTGTTTCACACTAACTAAGAACAACAAAGTTGAAATACATGTATTATAATGGGAAAGAAGATTTGGCTGTGCAAGGTGTGAGATCTGGTTCACAACAACTAAGAACAACAAAGTTGAAATACTTGTATTATATTGGGAAAGAAGACTTGGCTGTGCAAGGCATGAGATCTGGTTCACTATAACCGAGAACAATGAAGTTGAATACATGCATTATAATGGGAAAGAAGACATGACTGTGCAAGTATGAGATCTGGTTCACAACAACTAAGAACATCAAAGTTGAAATACATGTATTATAATGGGAAAGAAGACTTGGCTGTGCAAGGTATGAAATCTGCTTTACAACAACTAAGAAAACAAAGCTGAAATACACGTATTCTAATGGGAAAGAAGACTTGGCTGTGCAAGGTAAGAGATCTGGTTCACAACAACTAACAACAACAAAGCTGAAATACATGTATTCTAATGGGAAAGAAGACTTGCCTTTGCAAGGTAAGATATCTGGTTCACAACAACTAAGAACAACTAAGTTGAAATACATGCATTATAATGGGAAAGAAGACTTGGCTGTGCAACGTATGAGATCTGGTTCACAACAACTAAGAACAACAAAGTTGAAATACATGTATAGTAATGGGAAAGAAAACTTGGCTGTGCAAGTTATGAGATCTGGTGCACAACAACTAAGAACAACAAAGTTGAAATACATGTATTATAATAGGAAAGAAGACTTGGCTCTGCAAGGCATGAGATCTGGTTCACCACAGCTGAGAACAATAAAGTTGAATACATGTATTATAATGGGAAAGAAGACTTGGTTGTGGAAGGTAGAGATCTGGTTCACACTAACTAAGAACAACAAAGCTGAAATGCATGTATTATAAGGGGAAGGGAGACTTGGCTGTGCAAGATATGAGATCTGGTTCACAACAACTAAGAACAACAAAGTTGAAATACATGTATTATAATGGGAAATGAGACTTGGCTGTGCAAGGTGTGAGATCTGGTTCACAACAACTAAGAAGAATAAAGTTGAATACATGTATTATAATGGGAAAGAAGATTTGGCTGTTCAAGGTATGAGATCTGATTCACAACAACTAAGAACAACAAAGTTGAATACATGTATTATAATGGGATAGAAAATTTGCCTGTGCAATGTGTGAGATCTGGTTCACAACAACTAAGAACAACAAAGTTGAAATACATGTATTATAATGGGAAAGAAGACTTGGCTGTGCAGGGTATGAGACCTGGTTCACAACAACTAAGAACAACAAAGTTGAAATGCATATATTATAATGGGAAGGAGGACTTGTCTGTGCAAGGTGTGAGATCTGGTTCACAACAATTTAGTACAACAAAGTTGAAATACATGTATTATAATGGGAAAAAGACTTGGCTGTGCAAGGTGTGAGATCTGGTTCACAACAACTAAGAACAACGAAGTTGAAATACATGTATTCTAATGGGAAAGAAGTTTTGGCTGTGCAAGGTATGAGATGTGGTTCACAACAGCGATGTTGAAATACATGAATTCCAATGGGAAAGAAGACTTGGCTGTGCAAGGCATGAGATCTGGTTCACAACAACTAAGAACAATAAAGTTGAATACATGTATTATAATGGGAAACAAGACTTGGCTGTTCAAGGTATGAGATCTGGTTCACAACAACTAAGAACAATAAGGTTGAAATACATGTATTATAATGGGAAAGAAGATTTGGCTGTGCAAGGTATGAGATCTAGCTCACAACAACTAGGCACAATAAAGGTGAATAGATGTATTGTAATGGGAAAGAAGAATTGGCTGTGCACGGTATGAGATCTGGTTCACAACAACTAAGGACAACAAAGTTGAAGTACATGTATTATAATGGGAAAGAAGATTTGGCTGTGCAAGGTGTGAGATCTGGTTCACAACAACTAAGAATGACAAAGTTGAAATACATGTATTATAATGGGAAAGAAGACTTGGCTGTGCAGGGTATGAGATCTGGTTCACAACAACTAAGAACAACAAAGTTGAAATGCATATATTATAATGGGAAGGAAGACTTGTCTGTGCAAGGTGTGAGATCTGGTTCACAACAATTTAGAACAACAAAGTTGAAATACATGTATTATAATGGGAAAAAGACTTGGCTGTGCAAGGTGTGAGATCTGGTTCACAACAACTAAGAACAACGAAGTTGAAATACATGTATTCTAATGGGAAAGAAGTTTTGGCTGTGCAAGGTATGAGATGTGGTTCACAACAGAAATGTTGAAATACATGAATTCCAATGGGAAAGAAGACTTGGCTGTGCAAGGCATGAGATCTGGTTCACAACAACTAAGAACAAAAAAGTTGATTACATGTATTATAATGAGAAAGAAGACTTGGCTGTTCAAGGTATGAGATCTGGTTCACAACAACTAAGAACAATAAGGTTGAAATACATGTATTATAATGGGAAAGAAGACTTGGCTGTTCAAGGTATGAGATCTGGTTCACAACATCTAAGAACATCAAAGTTGAATACCTGTATTATAAAGGGAAAGAAGAATTGCCTATGCAATGTGTGAGATCTGGTTCACAACAACTAAAAACAATAAGGTTGAAATACATGTATTATAATGGGAAAGAAGACTTGGCTGTGCAAGGTGTGAGATCTGGTTCACAACAACTGAGAACAACAGAGTTGAAATACATGTATTCTAATGGGAAAGACGACTTGGCTGTTCAAGGTATGTGATCTGGTTCACAACAACTGAGACAACAAAGTTGAATACATGTATTCTAAGGGGGAAAGAAGACTTGGCTGTGCAAGGTATGAGATCTGGTTTACAACAACTAAGAACAACAAAGTTGAAATACATGTATTATAATGGAAAAGGAGACTTGCCTGTGCAAGGTATGAGATCTGGTTTACAACATCTAAGAACAACAAAGTTCAAATACATGTATTATAATGGGAAAGAAGACTTGGATGTGCAAGGTATGAAATCTGGTTTACAACAACTAAGAACAACAAAGATGAAATACTTGTATTATAATGGAAAGAAGACTTGGCTGTGCAAGGTATGAGATCTGGTTCCCAACAACTGAGAACAACAATGTTGAATACATGTATTATAATGAGAAAGAAGACTTGGCTGTGCAAGGTATGAGATCTGGTTCACAATAACTAAGAACAACAAAGTTGAATACATTTATTATAATGGGAAAAACACTTGGCTGTGCAAGGTATGAGCTCTGGTTCACAACAACTAAGAACAATAAAGTTGAATACATGTATTATAATGGGAAAGAAGACTTGGCTGCACAAGGTATGAGATCTGGCTTACAACAACTTAGAACAACAAAGTTGAATACATGTATTATAAAGGGGAAAGAAGATTTGGTTGTGCAAGGTGTGAGATCTGGATCACAACAACTAAGAACAATACAGTTGAAATACATGTATTCTAATGGGAAAGAAGACTTGGCTGTGCAAGGTATGAGATCTGTTTCACACTAACTAAGAACAACAAAGTTGAAATACATGTATTATAATGGGAAAGAAGATTTGGCTGTGCAAGGTGTGAGATCTGGTTCACAACAACTAAGAACAACAAAGTTGAAATACTTGTATTATATTGGGAAAGAAGACTTGGCTGTGCAAGGCATGAGATCTGGTTCACTATAACCGAGAACAATGAAGTTGAATACATGCATTATAATGGGAAAGAAGACTTGACTGTGCAAGTATGAGATCTGGTTCACAACAACTAAGAACATCAAAGTTGAAATACATGTATTATAATGGGAAAGAAGACTTGGCTGTGCAAGGTATGAAATCTGCTTTACAACAACTAAGAACAACAAAGCTGAAATACACGTATTCTAATGGGAAAGAAGACTTGGCTGTGCAAGGTAAGAGAGCTGGTTCACAACAACTAAGTTGAAATACATGTATTATAATGGGAAAGAAGACTTGGCTGTGCAAGGTATGAGATCTGGTTCACAACAACTAAGAACAACAAAGTTGAAATACATGTATTGTAATGGGAAAGAAGACTTGGCTGTGCAAGTTATGAGATCTGGTTCACAACAACTAAGAACAACAAAGTTGAAATCCATGTATTATAATGCGAAAGAAGATTTGGTTGTGCAAGGTGTGAGATCTGGATCACAACAACTAAGAACAATACAGTTGAAATACATGTATTCTAATGGGAAAGAAGACTTGGCTGTGCAAGGTATGAGATCTGTTTCACACTAACTAAGAACAACAAAGTTGAAATACATGTATTATAATGGGAAAGAAGATTTGGCTGTGCAAGGTGTGAGATCTGGTTCACAACAACTAAGAACAACAAAGTTGAAATACTTGTATTATATTGGGAAAGAAGACTTGGCTGTGCAAGGCATGAGATCTGGTTCACTATAACCGAGAACAATGAAGTTGAATACATGCATTATAATGGGAAAGAAGACTTGACTGTGCAAGTATGAGATCTGGTTCACAACAACTAAGAACTTCAAAGTTGAAATACATGTATTATAATGGGAAAGAAGACTTGGCTGTGCAAGGTATGAAATCTGCTTTACAACAACTAAGAACAACAAAGCTGAAATACACGTATTCTAATGGGAAAGAAGACTTGGCTGTGCAAGGTAAGAGAGCTGGTTCACAACAACTAAGTTGAAATACATGTATTATAATGGGAAAGAAGACTTGGCTGTGCAAGGTATGAGATCTGGTTCACAACAACTAAGAACAACAAAGTTGAAATACATGTATTGTAATGGGAAAGAAGACTTGGCTGTGCAAGTTATGAGATCTGGTTCACAACAACTAAGAACAACAAA
Source organism: Deroplatys truncata (assembly GCA_030765065.1). NCBI lineage: Eukaryota > Metazoa > Arthropoda > Insecta > Mantodea > Mantidae > Deroplatys > Deroplatys truncata. Next base: position 5,292,699 of record CM060978.1, read on the forward strand.
GTTGAAATCCATGTATTATAATGCGAAAGAAGACTTGGCTGTGCAAGGTGTGAGATCTGGTTCACAACAACTAAGAACAACAAAGTTGAAATACATGTATTATAATAGGAAAGAAGACTTGGCTGCGCAAGGCATGAGATCTGGTTCACCACAGCTGAGAACAATAAGAAAGAATACATGTATTATAATGGGAAAAAGGACTTGGCTGTGGAAGGTATGAGATCTGCTTCACACTAACTAAGAACAACAAAGTTGAAATGCATGTATTATAATGGGAAGGGAGACTTGGCTGTGAAGGTTATGAGATCTGCTTCACAACAACTAAGAACATCAAAGTTGAAATACATGTATTATAATGGGAAAGAAGACTTGGCTGTGCAAGGTGTGAGATCTGGTTCACAAAAACTAAGAACAACGAAGTTGAAATACATGTATTCTAATGGGAAAGTAGTTTTGGCTGTGCAAGGTATGAGATGTGGTTCACAACAGCGATGTTGAAATACATGTATTCTAATGGGAAAAAGGACATGGCTGTGCAAGGTATGAGATCTTGTTCACAACAACTAAGAACATCAAGGTTGAAATCCATGTATTATAATGGGAAAGAAGTCTTGGCTGTGCAAGGTGTGAGATCTGGTTCACAACAACTAAGAACAACAAAGCTGAAATACACGTATTCTAATGGGAAAGAAGACTTGGCTGTGCAAGATAAGAGATCTGGTTCCCAACAACTAAGAACAACAAAGTTGAAATACATGTATTGTAATGGGAAAGAAGACTTGGCTGTATAAGGTATGAGATCTGGTTCACACTAACTAAGAAGAACAAAGCTGAAATGCATGTATTATAATGGGAAGGGAGACTTGGCTGTGCAAGGTATGAGATCTGGTTTACAACAACTAAGAACAACAAAGTTGAAATACATGTATTGAAATGGGAAAGGAGACTTGGCTGTGCAAGGTGTGAGATCTGGTTCACAACAACTAAGAACAACAAAGTTGAAATACATGTATTCTAATGGGAAAGAAGTTTTGGCTGTGAAAGGTCTGAGATCTGGTTCACAACAACTAAGAAAATCAGAGTTGAAATCCATGTATTATAATGGGAAAGAAGACTTGGCTGTGCAAGGTGTGAGATCTGGTTCACAACAACTAAGAACAACAAAGTTGAAACTCATGTATTATAATGGGAAAGAAGATTTGGCTGTGCAAGGCATGAGATCTGGTTCACCACAGCTGAGAACAATAAAGTTGAATACATGTATTATATTGGGAAAGAAGACTTGGCTGTGCAAGGCATGAGATCTGGTTCACTATAACCGAGAACAATGAAGTTGAATACATGCATTATAATGGGAAAGAAGACTTGACTGTGCAAGTAGGAGATCTGGTTCACAACAACTAAGAACATCAAAGTTGAAATACATGTATTATAATGGGAAAGAAGACTTGGCTGTGTAAGGTATGAAATCTGCTTTACAACAACTAAGAACAACAAAGCTGAAATACACGTATTCTAATGGGAAAGAAGAGTTGGCTGTGCAAGGTAAGAGAGCTGGTTCACAACAACTAAGTTGAAATACATGTATTATAATGGGAAAGAAGACTTGGCTGTGCAAGGTATGAGATCTGGTTCACAACAACTAAGAACAACAAAGTTGCAATACATGTATTGTAATGGGAAAGAAGACTTGGCTGTGCAAGTTATGAGATCTGGTTCACAACAACTAAGAACAACAAAGTTGAAATCCATGTATTATAATGCGAAAGAAGACTTGGCTGTGCAAGGTGTGAGATCTGGTTCACAACAACTAAGAACAACAAAGTTGAAATACATGTATTATAATAGGAAAGAAGACTTGGCTGCGCAAGGCATGAGATCTGGTTCACCACAGCTGAGAACAATAAGGTTGAATACATGTATTATAATGGGAAAAAGGACTTGGCTGTGGAAGGTATGAGATCTGCTTCACACTAACTAAGAACAACAAAGTTGAAATGCATGTATTATAATGGGAAGGGAGACTTGGCTGTGAAGGTTATGAGATCTGCTTCACAACAACTAAGAACAACAAAGTTGAAATACATGTATTATAATGGGAAAGAAGACTTGGCTGTGCAAGGTGTGAGATCTGGTTCACAAAAACTAAGAACAACAAAGTTGAAATACATGTATTCTAATGGGAAAGTAGTTTTGGCTCATCAAGGTATGAGATCTGGTTCACAACAACTAAGAACATCAAGGTTGAAATCCATGTATTATAATGGGAAAGAGGTCTTGGCTGTGCAAGGTGTGAGATCTGGTTCACAACAACTAAGAACAACAAAGCTGAAATACACGTATTCTAATGGGAAAGAAGACTTGGCTGTGCAAGATAAGAGATCTGGTTCCCAACAACTAAGAACAACAAAGTTGAAATACATGTATTGTAATGGGAAAGAAGACTTGGCTGTATAAGGTATGAGATCTGGTTCACACTAACTAAGAACAACAAAGCTGAAATGCATGTATTATAATGGGAAGGGACACTTGGCTGTGCAAGGTATGAGATCTGGTTCACAACAACTAAGGACAACAAAGTTGAAATACATGTATTATAATGGGAAAGGAGACTTGGCTGTGCAAGGTGTGAGATCTGGTTCACAACAACTAAGAACAACAAGGTTGAAATACATGTATTCTAATGGGAAAGAAGTTTTGGCTGTGAAAGGTCTGAGATCTGGTTCACAACAACTAAGAGAATCAGAGTTGAAATCCATGTATTATAATGGGAAAGAAGACTTGGCTGTGCAAGGTGTGAGATCTGGTTCACAACAACTAAGAACAACAAAGTTGAAACTCATGTATTATAATGGGAAAGAAGATTTGGCTGTGCAAGGCATGAGATCTGGTTCACCACAGCTGAGAACAATAAAGTTGAATACATGTAGTATAATGGGAAGGAAGACTTGTCTGTGCAAGGTATGAGATCTGGTTCACAACAACTAAGAACAACAAAGTTGAAATACATGTATTATAATGGGAAAGAAGACTTGGCTGTGCAAGGTGTGAGATCTGGTTCACAACAACTAAGAACAAGAAAGTTGAATACATGTATTATAATGGGAAAGAAGATTTGCCTGTGCAATGTGTGAGATCTGGTTCACACTAACCAAGAACAACAAAGTTGAAATACATGTTTTATAATGGGAAAGAAGACTTGCCTGTGCAAGGTATGAGATCTGGTTTACAACAACTAAGAACAAGAAAGTTGAAATACATGTATTATAATGGGAAAGAACACTTGGCTGTGCAAGATAAGAGATCTGGTTCCCAACAACTAAGAACAACAAAGTTGAAATACATGTATTGTAATGGGAAAGAAGACTTGGCTGTATAAGGTATGAGATCTGGTTCACACTAACTAAGAACAACAAAGCTGAAATGCATGTATTATAATGGGAAGGGAGACCTGGCTGTGCAAGGTATGAGATCTGGTTCACAACAACTAAGAACAACAAAGTTGAAATACATGTATTATAATGGGAAAGGAGACTTGGCTGTGCAAGGTGTGAGATCTGGTTCACAACAACTAAGAACAACAAAGTTGAAATACATGTATTCTAATGGGAAAGAAGTTTTGGCTGTGCAAGGTCTGAGATGTGGTTCACAACAGCGATGTTGAAATACATGTATTCTAATGGGAAAAAGACTCTGCTGTGCAAAGTGTGAGATCTGGTTCACAACAACTAAGAACATCAGAGTTGAAATCCATGTATTATAATGGGAAAGAAGACTTGGTTGTGCAAGGTGTGAGATCTGGTTCACAACAACTAAGAACAACAAAGTTGAAACCCATGTATTATAATGGGAAAGAAGATTTGGCTGTGCAAGGCATGAGATCTGGTTCACCACAGCTGAGAACAATAAAGTTGAATACATGTAGTATAATGGGAAAGAAGACTTGGCTGTGCAAGGTATGAGATCTGGTTCACAACAACTAAGAACAACAAATTTGAAACGCATGCATTATAATGGGAAGGAAGACTTGTCTGTGCAAGGTATGAGATCTGCTTCACAACAACTAAGAACAACAAAGTTGAAATACATGTATTATAATGGGAAAGAAGACTTGGCTGTGCAAGGTGTGAGATCTGGCTCACAACAACTAAGAACAACAAAGTTGAATACATGTATTATAATGGAAAAGAAGATTTGCCTGTGCAATGTGTGAGATCTGGTTCAAAACAACTAAGAACAATAAGGTTGCAATACATGTATTATAATGGGAAAGAAGACTTGCCTGTGCAAGGTATGAGATCTGGTTTACAACAACTAAGAACAAGAAAGTTGAAATACATGTATTATAATGGGAAAGAAGACTTGGCTGTGCAAGGCATGAGATCTGGTTCACCACAGCTGCAAACAATTAAGTTGAATTTATGTATTATAATGGGAAAGAAGACTTGGCTGTGCAGGGTATGAGATCTGGTTCACAACAACTAAGAACAACAAAGTTGAAATGCATGTATTATAATGGGAAGGAAGACTTGTCTGTGCAAGGTATGAGATCTGGTTCACTACAACTGAGAACAATAAAGTTGAATACATGTATTATAATGAGAAAGAAGACTTGGCTGTGCAAGGTATGAGATCTGGTTCACAACAACTAAGAACATCAAAGTTGAAATACATGTATTATAATGGGAAAGAAGACTTGGCTGTGCAAGGTATGAAATCTGGTTTACAACAACTAACAACAACAAAGCTGAAATATATGTATTCTAATGGGAAAGAAGATTTGCCTGTGCAAGGTAAGATATCTGGTTCACATCAACTAAGAACAACTAAGTTGAAGTACATGCATTATAATGGGAAAGAAGACTTGGCTGTGTAATGTATGAGATCTGGTTCACAACAACTAAGAACAACAAAGTTGAAATACATGTATTGTAATGGGCAAGAAGACTTGGCTGTGCAAGTTATGAGATCTGGTGCACAACAACTAAGAACAACAAAGTTGTAATTCATGTATTATAATGTGAAAGAAGACTTGGCTGTGCAAGACGTGAGATCTGGTTGACAACAACTAAGAACAACAAACTTAAAATACATGTATTATAATAGGAAAGAAGACTTGGCTGTGCAAGGCATGAGATGTGGTTCACCACAGCTGAGAACAATAAAGTTGATTACATGTATTATAATGGGAAAGAAGTCTTGGCTGTGGAAGGTATGAGATCTGGTTCACACTAACTAAGAACAACAAAGCTGAAATGCATGTATTATAATGGGAAGGGAGACTTGGCTGTGCAAGGTATGAGATCTGGTTCACAACAACTAAGAACAACAAAGTTGAAATACATGTATTATAATGGGAAAGGAGACTTGGCTGTGCAAGGTGTGAGATCTGGTTCACAACAACTAAGAACAACAAAGTTGAAATACATGTATTCTAATGGGAAAGAAGTTTTGGCTGTGCAAGGTATGAGATGTGGTTCACAACAGCGATGTTGAAATACATGTATTCTAATGGGAAAAAGACTTGGCTGTGCAAGGTGTGAGATCTGGTTCACAACAGCTAAGAACAACAAGGTTGAAATACATGTATTATATTGGGAAAGAAGACTTGGCTGTGCAAGGCATGAGATCTGGTTCACCACAGCTGAGAACAATAAAGTTGAATACATGTATTATAATGGGAAAGAAGACTTGGCTGTGCAGGGTATGAGATCTGGTTCACAACAACTAAGAGCAACAAAGTTGAAATGCATGTATTATAATGGGAAGGAAAACTTGTCTGTGCAAGGTATGAGATCTGGTTCACAACAACTAAGAACAACAAAGTTGAAATCCATGTATTATAATGAGAAAGAAGACTTGACTGTGCAAAGTGTGAGATCTGGTTCACAACAACTAAGAACAACAAAGTTGAAATGCATGTATTCTAATGGGAAAGAAGCTTTGGCTGTGCAAGGTATGAGATGTGGTTCACAACAGCGATGTTGAAATACATGTATTCTAATGGGAAAGAAGACTTGGCTGTGCAAGGCATGAGATCTAGTTCACAACAACTAAGAACAATAAAGTTGAATACATGTATTATAATGGGAAAGAGGACTTGGCTGTTCAAGGTATGAGATCTGGTTCACAACAACTAAGAACAACAAAGTTGAATACATGTATTATAATGGGAAAGAAGACTTGGCTGTGCAAGGTATGAGATCTGGCTAACAACACTTAGGCACAATAAAGTTGAATAGATGTATTGTAATGGGAAAGAAGACCTGGCTGTGCAAGGTATGAGAGCTGGTTCACAACAACTAAGAACAACAAAGTTGAAATACATGTATTATAATGGGAAAGAAGATTTGGCTGTGCAAGGTGTGAGATCTGGTTCACAACAACTAAGAACAACAAAGTTGAAATACATGTATTATAATGGGAAAGAAGACTTGGCTGTGCAAGGCATGAGATCTGGTTCACTACAACTGAGAACAATAAAGTTGAATACATGTATTATAATTAGAAAGAAGACTTGGCTGTGCAAGGTATGAGATCTGGTTCACAACAACTAAGAACATCAAAGTTGAAATACATGTATTATAATGGGAAAGAAGACTTGGCTGTGCAAGGTATTAAATCTGGTTTACAACAACTAACAACAGCTAAGCTGAAATACATGTATTCTAATGGGAAAGAAGACTTGCCTGTGCAAGGTAAGAGATCTGGTTCACAACAACTAAGACCAACTAAGTTGAAATACATGCATTATAATGGGAAAGAAGACATGGCTGTGCAATGTATGAGATCTGGTTCACAACAACTAAGAACATCAAAGTTGAAATCCATGTATTATAATGGGAAAGAAGACTTGGCTGTGCAAGGTGGGAGATCTGGTTCACAACAACTAAGAACAACAAAGTTGAAATTCATGTATTATGATGGGAAAGAAGACTTGGCTGTGCAAGGCATGAGATCTGGTTCACCACAGCTGAGAACAATAAAGTTGAATACATGTAGTATAATGGGAAATAAGACTTGGCTGTGCAGGGTATGAGATCTGGTTCACAACAACTAAGAACAACAAAGTTGAAATGCATGTATTATAATGGGAAGGAAGACTTGTCTGTGCAAGGTATGAGATCTGGTTCACAACACCTAAGAACAACAAGGTTGAAATACATGTATTCTAATAGGAAAGAAGTTTTGGCTGTGCAAGGTATGAGATGTGGTTCACAACAGCGATGTTGAAATACATGTATTCTAATGGGAAAGAAGACTTGGCTGTGCAGGGTATGAGATCTGGTTCACAACAACTAAGAACATCAAAGTTGAAATACATGTATTATAATGGTAAAGAAGACTTGGCTGTGCAAGGTGTGAGATCTGGTTCATAACAACTAAGAGCAACAAAGTTGAAATACATGTATTATATTGGGAAAGAAGATTGACTGTGCAAGGCATGAGATCTGGTTCGCTACAACTGAGAACAACAAAGTTGTATACATGTATTATAATGGGAAAGAAGACTTGGCTGTGCAAGGTATGAAATCTGGTTTACAACAACTAAGAACAACAAGGTTGAAATACATGTATTCTAATGGGAATGACTGGGCTGTGCAAGGTAAGAGATCTGGTTCACAACAACTAAGAACAACTAAGTTGTAATACATGTATTATAATGGGAAAGAAGACTTGGCTGTGCAAGGTGTGAGATCTGGTTCACAACAACTAAGAACAACAAAGTTGAAATACATGTATTATAATGGGAAAGAAGACTTGGCTGTGCAAGGTATGAAATCTGGTTTACAACAGCTAACAACAACAAAGCTGAAATATATGTATTCTAATGGGAAAGAAGAGTTGCCTGTGCAAGGTAAGATACCTGGTTCACATCAACTAAGAACAACTAAGTTGAAATACATGCATTATAATGGGAAAGAAGACTTGGCTGTGCAATGTATGAGATCTGGTTCACAACAACTAAAAACAAAGTTGAAATACATGTATTGTAATGGGAAAGAAGACTTGGCTGTGCAAGTTATGAGATCTGGTGCACAACAACTAAGAACAACAAAGTTGTAATTCGTGTATTATAATGGGAAAGAAGACTTGGCTGTGCCAGACGTGAGATCTGGTTGACAACAACTAAGAACAACAAAGTTAAAATACATGTATTATAATTGGAAAGAAGACTTGGCTGTGCAAGGCATGAGATCTGGTTCACCACAGCTGAGAACATTAAAATTGAATACATGTATTATAATGGGAAAGAAGACTTGGCTGTGGAAGGTATGAGATCTGGTTCATACTAACTAAGAACAACAAAGCTGAAATGCATGTATTATAATGGGAAGGGAGACTTGGCTGTGCAAGGTATGAGATCTGGTTCAGAACAACTAAGAACAACAAAGTTGAAATACATGTATTATAATGGGAAAGGAGACTTGGCTGTGCAAGGTGTGAGACCTGGTTCACAACAACTAAGAACAACAAAGTTGAAATACATGTATTCTAATGGGAAAGAAGTTTTGGCTGTGCAAGGTATGAGATGTGGTTCACAACAGCGATGTTGAAATACATGTATTCTAATGGGAAAAAAACTTGGCTGTGCAAGGTGTGAGATCTGGTTCACAACAACTAAGAACATCAAAGTTGAAATCCATGTATTATAATGGAAAGAAGACTTGGCTGTGCAAGGTGTGAGATCTGGTTCACAACAACTAAGAACAACAAAGTTGAAATACATGTTTTATAATGGGAAAGAAGACTTGGCTGTGCAAGGCATGAGATCCGGTTCACCACAGCTGAGAACAATAAAGTTGAATACATGTATTATAATGGGAAAGAAGACTTGGCTGTGCAGGGTATGAGATATGGTTCACAACAACTAAGAACAACAAAGTTGAAATGCGTGTATTATAATGGGAAGGAAGACTTGTCTGTGCAAGGTATGAGATCTGGTTCACAACACCTAAGAACAACAAAGTTGAAATACATGTATTGTAATGGGAAAGAAGACTTGGCTGTGCAAGGTGTGAGATCTGGTTCACAACAACTAAGAACAACAAAGTTGAAATACATGTATTCTAATGGGAAAGAAGTTTTGACTGTGCAAGGTATGAGATGTGGTTCACAACAGCGATGTTGAAATACATGTATTCTAATGGGAAAGAAGACTTTGCTGTGCAAGGCATGAGATCTAGTTCACAACAACTAAGAACAATAAAGTTGAATACATGTATTATAATGGGAAAGAAGACTTGGCCGTTCAAGGTATGAGATCTGGTTCACAACAACTAAGAACAACAAAGTTGAATACATGTATTATAATGGGAAAGAGTATTTGGCTGTGCAATGTGTGAGATCTGGTTCACAACAACTAAGAACAATAAGGTTGAAATACATGTATTATAATGGGAAAGAAGACTTGGCTGTGCAAGGTATAAGATCTGGCTAACAACACTTAGGCACAATAAAGTTGAATAGATGTATTGTAATGCGAAAGAAGACCTGGCAGTGCAAGGTATGAGATCTGGTTCACAACAACTAAGAACAACAAAGTTGAAATACATGTATTATAATGGGAAAGAAGATTTGGCTGTGCAAGGTGTGGGATCTGGTTCACAACAACTAAGAACAATAAAGTTGAAATACATGTATTATATTGGGAAAGAAGACTTGGCTGTGCAAGGCATGAGATCTGGTTCACTACAACTGAGAACAATAAAGTTGAATACATGTATTATAATGAGAAAGAAGACTTGGCTGTGCAAGGTATGAGATCTGGTTCACAACAACTAAGAACTTCAAAGTTGAAATACATGTATTATAATGGGAAAGAAGACTCTGCTGTGCAAGGTATTAAATCTGGTTTACAACAACTAACAACAACAAAGCTGAAATACATGTATTCTATTGGGAAAGAAGGCTTGCTTGTGCAAGTTAAGAGATCTGGTTCACAACAACTAAGAACAACTAAGTTGAAATACATGCATTATAATGGGAAAGAAGACCTGGCTGTGCAATGTATGAAATCTGGTTCACAACAACTAAGAACATCAAAGTTGAAATCCATGTATTATAATGGGAAAGAAGACTTGGCTGTGCAAGGTGTGAGATCTGGTTCACAACAACTAAGAACAACAAAGTTGAAATTCATGTATTATAATGGGAAAGAAGACTTGGCTGTGCAAGGCATGAGATCTGGTTCACCACAGCTGAGAACAATAAAGTTGAATACATGTAGTATAATGGGAAATAAGACTTGGCTGTGCAGGGTATGAGATCTGGTTCATAACAACTAAGAACAACAAAGTTGAAATGCATGTATTATAATGGGAAGGAAGACTTGTCTGTGCAAGGTATGAGATCTGGTTCACAACACCTAAGAACAACAAAGTTGAAATACATGTATTATAATGGGAAAGAAGACTTGGCTGTGCAAGGTGTGAGATCTGGTTCACAACAACTAAGAACAACAAGGTTGAAATACATGTATTCTAATAGGAAAGAAGTTTTGGCTGTGCAAGGTATGAGATGTGGTTCACAACAGCGATGTTGAAATACATGTATTCTAATGGGAAAGAAGACTTGGCTGTGCAGGGTATGAGATCTGGTTCACAACAACTAAGAACATCAAAGTTGAAATACATGTATTATAATGGGAAAGAAGACTTGGCTGTGCAAGGTGTGAGATCTGGTTCATAACAACTAAGAACAACAAAGTTGAAATACATGTATTATATTGGGAAAGAAGACTTGGCTGTGCAAGGCATGAGATCTGGTTCGCTTCAACTGAGAACAACAAAATTGTATACATGTATTATAATGGGAAAGAAGACTTGGCTGTGCAAGGTATGAAATCTGGTTTACAACAACTAAGAACAACAAGGTTGAAATACATGTATTCTAATGGGAAAGAAGACTTGGCTGTGCAAGGTAAGAGATCTGGTTCACAACAACTAAGAACAACTAAGTTGTAATACATGTATTATAATGGGAAAGAAGACTTGGCTGTGCAAGGTATGAGATCTGGTGCACAACAACTAAGAACAACAAAGTTGAAATACATGTATTATAATGGGAAAGAAGACTTGGCTGTGCAAGGTGTGAGATCTGGTTCACAACAACTAAGAACAACAAAGTTGAAATACATGTATTATAATGGGAAAGAAGACTTGGTTGTGCAAGGAGTGAGATCTGGTTCACAACAACTAAGAACAACAAAGTTGAAATACATGTATTATAATGGGAACAGAGACTTGGCTGTGCAAGGTGTGAGATCTGGTTTACAACAACTAAGAACAACAAAGTTGAAATACATGTATTATAATGGGAAAGAAGACTTGGCTGTGCAAGGTGTGAGATCTGGTTCACAACAACTAAGAACAACAAAGTTGAAATACATGTATTATAATGGTAAAGAAGACTTGGCTGTGCAAGGAGTGAGATCTGGTTCACAACAACTAAGAACAACAAAGTTGAAATACATGTATTATAATGGGAAAGAAGACTTGGCTGTGCAAGGAGTGAGATCTGGTTCACAACAACTAAGAACAACAAAGTTGAAATACATGTATTATAATGGGAAAGAAGACTTGGCTGTGCAAGATATGAGATGTGGTTTACAACAACTAAGAACAACATAGTTGAAATAAATGTATTCTAATGGGAAAGAAGACTTGGCTGTGCAAGGTATGAGATCTGGTTTACAACAACTAAGAACAACAAAGTTGAAATACATGTATTCTAATGGGAAAGAAGACTTGGCTGTGCTAGGTATGAGATCTGGTGCACAGCAAATGAGAACAACAAAGTTGATATACATGTATTCTAATGGGAAAGAAGACTTGGCTTGCAAGGTATGAGATCTGGTTCACAGCAACTGAGTACAACAAAGTTGAAATACATGTATTCTAATGGGAAAGAAGACTTGGCTTGCAAGGTATGAGATCTGGTTCACAGCAACTGAGAACAACAAAGTTGAAATACGTGTATTACAATGGGAAAGGAGACTTGGCTGTGCAAGCTATGAGATCTGGTTCACAACAACTAAGAACAACAAAGTTGAAATACATGTATTCTAATGGGAAAGAAGACTTGACTGTGCAAGCTATGAGATCTGGTTCACAACAACTAAGAACAACAAAGTTGAAATACATGTATTATAATGGGAAAGGAGACTTGGCTGTGCAAGCTATGAGATCTGGTTCACAACAACTAAGAACAACAAAGTTGAAATACATGTATTCTAATGGGAAAGAAGACTTGACTGTGCAAGCTATGAGATCTGGTTCACAACAACTAAGAACAACAAAGTTGAAATACATGTATTATAATGGGAAAGGAGACTTGGCTGTGCAAGGTATGAGATCTGGTTCACAACAACGAAGAACAACAAAGTTGAAATACATGTATTATAATGGGAAAGAAGACTTGGCTGTGCAAGGTATGAGACCTGGTTTACAACAACTAAGAACAACATAGTTGAAATACAGGTATTCTAATGGGAAAGAAGACTTGGCTGTGCAAGCTATGAGAGCTGGTTTACAACAACTAAGAACAACAAAGTTGAAATACATGTATTCTAATGGGAAAGAAGACTTGGCTGTGCAAGGTATGAGATCTGGTTCACAACAACTAAGAACAACAAAGTTGAAATACATGTATTCTAATGGGAAAGAAGACTTGGCTGTGCAAGCTATGAGAGCTGGTTCACAACAACTAAGAACAACAAAGTTGAAATACATGTATTCTAATGGGAAAGAAGACTTGGCCGTGCAAGCTATGAGAGCTGGTTTACAACAACTAAGAACAACAAAGTTGAAATACATGTATTCTAATGGGAAAGAAGACTTGGCTGTGCAAGGTATGAGATCTGGTGCACAGCAACTGAGAACAACAAAGTTGAAATAGATGTATTCTAATGTGAAAGAAGATTTGACTGTGCAAGGTATGAGATCAGGTTTACAACAACTAAGAACAACAAAGTTGAAATACATGTATTATAATGGGAAAAAAGATTTGGCCAAGTTTTAACTCTCCTGTTCCACGGGATATTGTTCTTCGCTGCAGAGGTTATTCTAGGCAGCGTTGACAGGAAATAGCTATTGGTGCTCTCTATAGTTGGAAGCTGGAATAATGAAACTGGAAGAAATCATGCTTCCTAACTTCAGGTCCATTGAGCGACTTGTTTATATGCAACTGGTTATTGCCTCAAAAACAATAACAACAAGTAATTTTAATGTACGCCTTTAAATAAAGGAATGAAAGCTTGGTGCGATTAGAGGAATAGGATCTACATTTAGATAATGTTTACTTTATCAAATTTTGACATTGGCTAAATTGGTCAGTTAAAATAAACAAAATCCTAATGCACAAAATTCACTTTCCACTTTGTGATCAATACGGTTCCCATTCTCATTACTTATATGCTGCATTGTTTCCTGTTCTTGTTCCCATTACTGGGCTGTTGTGAACCAGTATAGGTATACCTTTAACAAAATGATGAAATAGTAATTGTTTACATAAAGTAATATATGATTGAATGATTAGGGTTTTGCACAGAAAATGTAACAAAACAACTTAAACTTAGGTGAAAAATAGCTGTAAATGTGTAACTGTTAATTTTTGTTATCAAATACATTTGCAAGTAAAGCTGTTTGAATTTGTTAAGGGTTGTAGTCTATTTGGGAGTTGATTGATGAAGATTTAAAACCCTTTGAATCCATATTTGGTTTAATCATTAGTGCATCTTCCACAATCTCTGAATTTCAGTAATTGAATGCTTCTTCTGCATGTTTTGTACAGAATATATGGTTGGAGAAGCAGTGCTGGAACAGAAGTGTAGGGACTTTCATCAAAAATACAGAAGCACTATTAACTAAGAAGTTATTGAATGAGTCAATGTAAACTTGTTTTACGTCAAGTTGTGAAATCATGGAACGTTTTCATCTCCATCCTGATGGTTGCTCTCTCCCCTTCCTCATGTTGCCATCTTAAAAATGAACATCTTTTCCCATGTGATGAGTTCTAGTGTGGTCATAATAATTTAATTTCTTTTTTCAATATTGTGATGGTCTGTCCAAAAATGGTATACTATTGCTATTGTTTAAATTTGATATTTCTTCCATGTTGCATCAAGTTCTTGTTTGCCATGCCTGACATTCAACTTAATGAATGTCAGAATTCAAGTCATACGGTATGATGGAGTTCTTAATAAAACATAGCAAGAATAGTAATTCTGTTCCAAAAACTGAATAGCCAATGTACTAACTTTATAAGTCGAAGCCAAAGACACCAATGACTTAATAGCCAGCAAACAACATGAGGACAATTGTTTTGTAAATACTTTTAATATTTTTGTATCAAAATGTGCAATGTATTAACAATAATCTTATAGACATGGAAATCCTCAGTAATCAATTAAATACCACAAAAGTAATTTGTCTAGCTGAATATTGGGTAAAACACCAGCTTTATCAAGGTAATAGTGTACTTAACGACTTTATAGTAGCACACATTTATTGTAGGGATAAGTATAATCATGGAGGCTATACACAAAAGTTTAAAATTCAAAGGACACACCAGTACTTTACATCTTAAAAACACAGTTACTGAAATAACCATGCTTAAATTATCATATGTGTGTATCGCTACCCATGTGGAGATTTTAATATATTTATAGATAAGTTTTAATCAGTCTTGCAGGCTTATTGTAAAGAAAATAGGAAAGTTGTATTATGTGGAGATTTAAATGCAGATTCTTTAAAAACCAGAACACAATAATGGAGGGTAACAAATGCTCTAATATCTTTCAATATGGCAAACTACATCAGTAGCCTAACGACAATAGTAGGAAACAAAAACAGCTATCGATTACACAGGGTTACTACAAAAGAAGTAGACAACTTTGAAGTCCTAACTAAGCGTGATATGAACATAAATTTTGTGGTGTTATGTTGGGAAACTCTGGAAGTTTGCATTGGAGTTTTGTAGTTGGTAATCATGTAAGTCATTGTTGTTGCAGATGCAGAAATGTCGAATCTTGTGCAAAAGGCATATTGTGTGTTAAAACTTGCTAAAACAATTCTGTAACTGTTGTCCAACAGCATTTCACAACACGTTTCCGGAAACCACTGACCAGGCAATCAATGTATGATTGGCACAGAAAATTTCAGACAGTTGTGTGTGCAAAGGAAAAAGCCTGCGTATCAGAAGAGGATGTTGAATGTGTTGGTGGTGTTTTCACAAGAAGTCCACAGAAATCGACAAGGGAGTTACAAATTCCACAACCACCCGTATGGAAATTTTTTTGAAAGTGATTAAAACTTACTCCTTACAGATTGCAACTCTTGCAGCAGCTACATGAAGATGACAAGGTCAAATGTCAAGATTTCTGTATAGAAGTGTTGCAACATAATCAAGAAGATGATGGCTTCAATGAACGAATAGTTTTCAGTGATGAATCAATTTTCCACTTGAGCGGAAAAGTGAATAAATGAAATTTTTGATATGGGGAACTGAAAAACCAAGGGCTGTGGTGGAACATGTGTGGGACTCTCCCAAAATTAAAATATTTTGTGCATATTCCACACCAAGGTGTATTGCCCCTTCTGTTTTCCAGAAGAAACCAGTAACAGGACCTACATATCTCGATATGTTACAGCTTTGGTTGCTGCCCCAACTGTATGAGGAAATGAAAAGGGAAACCTTTATCTCCAACAAGATGGAGCCCCATCTCACTGACACACAGATGTTGGACTTTACTTGGATGAAATTCTACCACAACATTGGATTGGCCGTGCCACAGATGACAATAACGCTTTGCTATGTTGGCCACCGAGGAGTCCTGATCTCAAGCCGGGTGGCTTTTACATTTGGGGATTTGTCAGAGGTAGAGTTTTCGTTCTTCCAATTCCACGCGATTTAGATGACATGAACGAAAATATCAGAAGAGCCGTGGCAAGTGTTGATGCACATATGTTACTTTGGATTTGGGATGAACTTAATTATCATCTTGATGTGTGTCGTGTGACACAGGGATCACACATTGAACATTTGTGAGTTCACAAACTAAACTTCAAGGCTTCCTCTACACGACAGTGCAAACAGATTCATTATATCATAAATAGTTATGGATTTATAACACATTGAAAGTGTCTATTTCTTTTGTAATAAACCTGTATAATAATGAACAGTACCAAATTACCAAACTTTGATACAGGTTTCTCTGGTCACAATGGTCTCTTGTAACAACTAAGTTTAAAAATATCCAAATGTGGAAGGACCAATTTACCACACTTTATTCACAAAAGGTTGCTATTCTGACTTTAACAATAATTATTTTATGTCATTAACTAGCAGAGAGTCATGGGAAAAGGTATATAACTCATCCACAGTAGATTCAAAATGCAATGCTTTCACGAACATCTTTAACTACTATTTCAATGTAGTAGAATTTCCTTACAAAAAAGTAAAGCTACATAAAAAACAAAATGCAAAGAAAATGTGGATGAGCAAAGGTACTCAAACCTTATATATGAAACTGCTATATCTTTCAAGAATAAATAACAATTTAGTTAAATAAAAGCAATTTAGTTAAAAATTATTTTAAAATATATAGAAAAACATAATAAAGTTATTAAAACTGCTACAACAAAAACTCTATAGAGAACCATATACACAGTTCTGAAAACAAAGGGAAAACAATGTGGAATATAATAAAGAAAAGGAGTGGTAATTCTTAGTCTAAGATAATGGACAACATTGTCCTAAAAATAAATAATACCAAAGTAAACAACTGTAGCAGATATGTTTAACTGTCAATACCACCATTACAAAATAACACCATAGTAAACAATTTTAGCAGATATGTTTAACTGTCAATACCACCATTACAAAATAACACCATAGTAAACAATTGTAGCAGATATATTTAACTGTCAATAGCACCATTAAAAATTTCACCATAGTAAACAATTGTAGCAGATATGTTTAACTGTCAATAGCACCATTACAAAATATCACCATAGTAAACAATTGTAGCAGATTTGTTTAACTGTCAATAGCACCATTACAAAATAACACCATAAAAAACAATTGTAGCAGATATGTTTAACTGTCAATAGCACCATTACAAAATAACACTATAGTAAACAATTGTAGCAGATATGTTTAACTGTCAATAGCACCATTACAAAATAATACCAAAGTAAACAATTGTAGCAGATATGTTTAACTGTCAATAGCACCATTACAAAATAACACCATAGTAAACAATTGTAGCAGATATGTTTAACTGTCAATAGCACCAATACAAAATAACACTATAGTAAACAATTGTAGCAGATATGTTTAACAGTCAATAGCACCATTACAAAATAACACCAAAGTAAACAATTGTAACAGATATGTTTAACTGTCAAGAGCACCATTACAAAATAACACTATAGTAAACAATTGTAGCAGATATGTTTAACAGTCAAGAGCACCAATACAAAATAACACTATAGTAAACAATTGTAACAGATATGTTTAACAGTCAATAGCACCATTACAAAATAACACCAAAGTAAACAATTGTAGCAGATATGTTTAACTGTCAAGAGCACCATTACAAAATAACACCAAAGTAAACAATTGTAACAGATATGTTTAACAGTCAATAGCACCATTACAAAATAACACCAAAGTAAACAATTGTAGCAGATATGTTTAACTGTCAACAGCACCATTACAAAATAACACTATAGTAAACAATTGTAGCAGATATGTTTAACTGTCAACAGCACCATTACAAAATAACACTATAGTAAACAATTGTAGCAGATATGTTTAACTGTCAACAGCACCATTACAAAATAACACTATAGTAAACAATTGTAGCAGATATGTTTAACTGTCAACAGCACCATTAAAAAATAACACTATAGTAAACAATTGTAGCAGATATGTTTAACTGTCAATAGCACCAATACAAAATAACACTATAGTAAACAATTGTATCAGATTTGTTTAACTGTCAATAGCACCATTACAAAATAACACTATAGTAAACAATTGTAGCAGATATGTTTAACTGTCAATAGCACCAATACAAAATAACACCAAAGTAAACAATTGTAACAGATATGTTTAGCTGTCAACAGCACCATTACAAAATAACACCAAAGTAAACAATTGTAACAGATATGTTTAGCTGTCAACAGCACCATTACAAAATAACACCAAAGTAAACAATTGTAACAGATATGTTTAGCTGTCAACAGCACCATTACAAAATAACACCAAAGTAAACAATTGTAACAGATATGTTTAACTGTCAACAGCACCATTACAAAATAACACCAAAGTAAACAATTGTAACAGATATGTTTAACTGTCAAGAGCACCATTACAAAATAACACTATAGTAAACAATTGTAGCAGATATGTTTAACTGTCAATAGCACCAATACAAAATAACACTATAGTAAACAATTGTATCAGATTTGTTTAACTGTCAATAGCACCATTACAAAATAACACTATAGTAAACAATTGTAGCAGATATGTTTAACAGTCAATAGCACCAATACAAAATAACACCATAGTAAACAATTGTATCAGATTTGTTTAACTGTCAATAGCACCATTACAAAATAACACCAAAGTAAACAATTGTAACAGATATGTTTAGCTGTCAACAGCACCATTACAAAATAACACCAAAGTAAACAATTGTAACAGATATGTTTAGCTGTCAACAGCACCATTACAAAATAACACCAAAGTAAACAATTGTAACAGATATATTTTGAAGTAGAATTAGTGTGAATTGTATATTTGCTTCACTTTAACTGCCCCACGTATGGGAGCCAATTTGAAGTAGTATTTGTGTGTATTTGTGTCCCCACGTGGTGGATAATGTTTCTCACGTAATGTTGTTTACCTCACGCGTGCAGCCATATTGTGTGACGTCATTCGTCGGTCGCCTGCTAACTCCATCTGGCGTAGCAATCTATATGAATTAGTTTTAAGGTTATGTATATTGTCTTCCGGCCAGCTATTTAGGTAGGCATTTAATTCTTGCAGGGTGTGAAGCGGAAAAGGAATCTTTTATCCAAAAATTACTAGTGAAGAAATGTGTTTTATACTGTTTTATTGTCGAACACGTGCACTAACACTTTCACAGATTTGTCTAGATAATCGCCATACTGAAACTGTTTATAATAACTTCTCACTTTTAACTCACGTACTTCAATTTTTGTATATAAGTGACTTTGTAATATTTTAGATCTTTAATGATTTTCACTGCGTGTAATTTGGCGAACTGAAGGACCGCTAGGCGACATGTAGTCACGTAGTGTACACGAATCTTTGATGAACTGAGCGGGAGACGATGTGTAATGCTTCGTGAATCTTGCCGAACTGGAGGACGCTCTCTTTGAATCTATACTATTTATAGGCTTGCCCCAAGATACACCTAAAGATTATAAATGAACTGCTATTGGCTTATAAAACGCGCCAACATTAGCGTCTATTTTACTATCCAATGAAAACCACTAATACATATTACTTTTATAGAACATTCTGGAAGCTTTTTTTACTGAAAAGGCGCGAAACATTACGTAACTTCCTGGTTCCCGGTAACGATAAACAACTCAAACCCTTCATTGCAGTATTGTTATTGTTAACAGTTTCAGTAGAGCCGAAAATTATTATTTACCATTAATAATTACAATTATTAAACCTCTGAAATCAATGTTACATAAAAATACATATTCATATGTAAATAGTTATTTACATTAAAGTAATTTGTAATACAAATTACCGTCTCAGTTTAGCTGTCAACAGCACCATTACAAAATAACACCAAAGTAAACAATTGTAACAGATATGTTTAGCTGTCAACAGCACCATTACAAAATAACACCAAAGTAAACAATTGTAACAGATATGTTTAACTGTCAACAGCACCATTACAAAATAACACCAAAGTAAACAATTGTAACAGATATGTTTAACTGTCAAGAGCACCATTACAAAATAACACTATAGTAAATAATTGTAACAGATATGTTTAGCTGTCAACAGCACCATTACAAAATAACACTATAGTAAATAATTGTAACAGATATGTTTAACTGTCAACAGCACCATTACAAAATAACACTATAGTAAACAATTGTAACAGATATGTTTAACTGTCAACAGCACCATTACAAAATAACACTATAGTAAACAATTGTAACAGATATGTTTAGCTGTCAACAGCACCATTACAAAATAACACTATAGTAAATAATTGTAACAGATATGTTTAGCTGTCAACAGCACCATTACAAAATAACACTATAGTAAACAATTGTAACAGATATGTTTAGCTGTCAACAGCACCATTACAAAATAACACTATAGTAAACAATTGTAACAGATATGTTTAACTGTCAAGAGCACCATTACAAAATAACACTATAGTAAATAATTGTAGCAAATATGTTTAACTGTCAATAGCACCATTACAAAATAACACCATAGTAAACAATTGTAACAGATATGTTTAACTGTCAAGAGCACCATTACAAAATAACACTATAGTAAATAATTGTAGCAAATATGTTTAACTGTCAACAGCACCATTACAAAATAACACTATAGTAAACAATTGTAACAGATATGTTTAACTGTCAAGAGCACCATTACAAAATAACACTATAGTAAACAATTGTAACAGATATGTTTAGCTGTCAAGAGCACCATTACAAAATAACACTATAGTAAACAATTGTAACAGATATGTTTAACTGTCAAGAGCACCATTACAAAATAACACCAAAGTAAACAATTGTAACAGATATGTTTAACTGTCAACAGCACCATTACAAAATAAGACTATAGTAAACAATTGTAACAGATATGTTTAGCTGTCAAGAGCACCATTACAAAATAACACCAAAGTAAACAATTGTAACAGATATGTTTAGCTGTCAACAGCACCATTACAAAATAACACTATAGTAAACAATTGTAACAGATATGTTTAGCTGTCAAGAGCACCATTACAAAATAACACCAAAGTAAACAATTGTAACAGATATGTTTAGCTGTCAACAGCACCATTACAAAATAAGACTATAGTAAACAATTGTAACAGATATGTTTAGCTGTCAACAGCACCATTACAAAATAACACCAAAGTAAACAATTGTAGCAGATATGTTTAACTGTCAAGAGCACCATTACAAAATAACACCAAAGTAAACAATTGTAACAGATATGTTTAGCTGTCAACAGCACCAATACAAAATAACACTATAGTAAACTATTGTAACAGATATGTTTAGCTGTCAACAGCACCATTACAAAATAACACCATAGCAAACAATTGTAACAGATATGTTTAGGTGTCAACAGCACCATTACAAAATAACACTATAGTAAACAATTGTAGCAGATATGTTTAGGTGTCAACAGCACCATTACAAAATAACACTATAGTAAACAATTGTAACAGATATGTTTAGGTGTCAACAGCACCATTACAAAATAAGACTATAGTAAACAATTGTAACAGATATGTTTAGGTGTCAACAGCACCATTACAAAATAAGACTATAGTAAACAATTGTAACAGATATGTTTAGGTGTCAACAGCACCATTACAAAATAAGACTATAGTAAACAATTGTAACAGATATGTTTAGGTGTCAACAGCACCATTACAAAATAAGACTATAGTAAACAATTGTAGCAGATATGTTTAGGTGTCAACAGCACCATTACAAAATAACACTATAGTAAACAATTGTAACAGATATGTTTAGGTGTCAAGAGCACCATTACAAAATAAGACTATAGTAAACAATTGTAACAGATATGTTTAGGTGTCAACAGCACCATTACAAAATAACACTATAGTAAACAATTGTAGCAGATATGTTTAGGTGTCAACAGCACCATTACAAAATAACACTATAGCAAACAATTGTAGCAGATATGTTTAACAGTCAATAGCACCATTACAAAATAACACCAAAGTAAACAATTGTAACAGATATGTTTAGCTGTCAACAGCACCATTACAATATAACACCATAGTCTACAATTGTAGCAGATATGTTTAACTGTCAATAGCACCATTACAAAATAACACCAAAGTAAACAATTGTAACAGATATGTTTAACTGTCAATAGCACCATTACAAAATAACACCATAGTAAACAATTGTAGCAGATATGTTTAGCTGTCAACAGCACCATTACAAAATAACACTAAAGTAAACAATTGTAACAGATATGTTTAACTGTCAATAGCACCATTACAAAATAACACTATAGTAAACAATTGTAACAGATATGTTTAGCTGTCAACAGCACCATTACAAAATAACACCAAAGTAAACAATTGTAACAGATATGTTTAGCTGTCAATAGCACCATTACAAAATAACACCATAGTAAACAAAATTGTATCAGATACGTTTAACTGTCAATAGCACCATTATAAAATAATACCATAGTGAGCAATTGTAGCAGATATGTTTAACTGTCAATAGCACCATTACAAAATAACACCAAAGTAAACAATTTTAGCACATATGTTTAACTGTCAATAGCACCATTACAAAATAATACCATAGTAAACAATTGTAGCAGATATGTTCAACTGTCAAGAGCACCATTACAAAATAATACCCATAGTAAACAATTGTAGCAGATATGTTCAACTGTCAATAGCACCATTACAAAATAATACCATAGTAAACAATTGTAGCAGATATGTTTAACTGTCAATAGCACCATTACAAAATAATACCATAGTAAACAATTGTAGCAGATATGTTCAACTGTCAAGAGCACCATTACAAAATAATACCCATAGTAAACAATTGTAGCAGATATGTTTAACTGTCAATAGCACCATTACAAAATAACACCAAAGTAAACAATTTTAGCACATATGTTTAACTGTCAAGAGCACCATTACAAAATAATACCATAGTAAACAATTGTAGCAGATATGTTTAACTGTCAATAGCACCATTACAAAATAATACCATAGTAAACAATTGTAGCAGATATGTTCAACTGTCAAGAGCACCATTACAAAATAATACCCATAGTAAACAATTGTAGCAGATATGTTTAACTGTCAATAGCACCATTACAAAATAATACCATAGTAAACAATTGTAGCAGATATGTTCAACAGTCAAGAGCACCATTACAAAATAACACCATAGTAAACATTATAGCAGATATGTTTAACTGTCAATAGCACCATTACAAAATAACAGTATAGTAAACAATTGTAGCAAATATGTTTAACTGTCAATAGCACCATTACAAAATAACACCATAGTAAACAATTGTAGCCGATTTGTTTAACTGTCAATAGCACCATTACAAAATAACACCAAAGTAAACAATTGTAACAGATATGTTTAGCTGTCAACAGCACCATTACAAAATAACACTATAGTAAACAATTGTAACAGATATGTTTAGCTGTCAACAGCACCATTACAAAATAACACCAAAGCAAACAATTGTAGCAGATATGTTTAACAGTCAATAGCACCATTACAAAATAACACTATAGTAAACAATTGTAGCAGATATGTTTAACAGTCAATAGCAC
The DNA here is from genome assembly GCA_030765065.1 of Deroplatys truncata. Lineage (NCBI taxonomy): Eukaryota > Metazoa > Arthropoda > Insecta > Mantodea > Mantidae > Deroplatys > Deroplatys truncata. The sequence continues at coordinate 5,316,307 of CM060978.1, forward strand.
CATTACAAAATAACACCAAAGTAAACAATTGTAACAGATATGTTTAGCTGTCAACAGCACCATTACAAAATAACACTATAGTAAACAATTGTAACAGATATGTTTAACTGTCAATAGCACCATTACAAAATAACACTATAGTAAACAATTGTAGCAGATATGTTTAACAGTCAATAGCACCATTACAAAATAACACCAAAGTAAACAATTGTAGCAGATATGTTTAACTGTCAAGAGCACCATTACAAAATAACACTATAGTAAACAATTGTAGCAGATATGTTTAACTGTCAAGAGCACCATTACAAAATAACACTATAGTAAACAATTGTAGCAGATATGTTTAACTGTCAAGAGCACCATTACAAAATAACACTATAGTAAACAATTGTAGCAGATATGTTTAACTGTCAAGAGCACCATTACAAAATAACACTATAGTAAACAATTGTAGCAGATATGTTTAACTGTCAAGAGCACCATTACAAAATAACACTATAGTAAACAATTGTAGCAGATATGTTTAACTGTCAAGAGCACCATTACAAAATAACACTATAGTAAACAATTGTAGCAGATATGTTTAACTGTCAAGAGCACCATTACAAAATAACACTATAGTAAACAATTGTAGCAGATATGTTTAACTGTCAAGAGCACCATTACAAAATCACACTATAGTAAACAATTGTAGCAGATATGTTTAACTGTCAAGAGCACCAATACAAAATAACACTATAGTAAACAATTGTAGCAGATATGTTTAACTGTCAAGAGCACCATTACAAAATAACACTATAGTAAACAATTGTAGCAGATATGTTTAACTGTCAAGAGCACCATTACAAAATAACACTATAGTAAACAATTTTAGCAGATATGTTTAACTGTCAAGAGCACCATTACAAAATAACACCATAGTCTACAATTGTAGCAGATATGTTTAACAGTCAATAGCACCATTACAAAATAACACCAAAGTAAACAATTGTAGCAGATATGTTTAACTGTCAAGAGCACCATTACAAAATAACACCAAAGTAAACAATTTTAACAGATATGTTTAGCTGTCAACAGCACCATTACAAAATAACACTATAGTAAACAATTGTAATAGATATGTTTAACTGTCAATAGCACCATTACAAAATAACACCATAGTAAACAAAATTGTAGCAGATACGTTTAACTGTCAATAGCACCATTACAAAATAATACCATATAAAGCAATTGTAGCAGATATGTTTAACTGTCAATAGCACCATTACAAAATAACACCAAAGTAAACAATTGTAGCAGATATGTTTAACTGTCAATAGCACCATTACAAAATAACACCAAAGTAAACAATTGTAGCAGATATGTTTAACTGTCAATAGCACCATTACAAAATAATACCATAGTAAACAATTGTAGCAGATATGTTTAACTGTCAATAGCACCATTACAAAATAATACCCATAGTAAACAATTGTAGCAGATATGTTTAACTGTCAATAGCACCATTACAAAATAACACCAAAGTAAACAATTGTAGCAGATATGTTTAACTGTCAATAGCACCATTACAAAATAATACCATAGTATACAATTGTAGCAGATATGTTCAACTGTCAAGAGCACCATTACAAAATAACACCATAGTAAACATTATAGCAGATATATTTAACTGTCAATAGCACCAATACAAAATAACACCATAGTAAACAATTGTAGCAGATATGTTTAACTGTAAATAGCACCAATACAAAATAATACCATAGTAAACAATTGTAGCAGATATGTTTAACTGTCAATAGCACCATTACAAAATAACACCAAAGCAAACAATTGTAGCAGATATGTTTAACTGTCAATAGCACCATTACAAAATAACACCAAAGCAAACAATTGTAGCAGATATGTTTAACTGTCAATAGCACCATTACAAAATAACACCATAGTAAACAATTGTAGCAGATATGTTTAAGTGTCAATAGCACCATTACAAAATAATACCAAAGAAATCAAGATCAATAATCTCTGTAATAGTATGTACTTAATCTATATACTGTATAGTATAGTATTTATTGTGCTAAGAGTTTTACAAATTTGATTGTCTACTGCATTTTGACCCTGGTCACTTATTCAGTAGAAAATCACTACAGTTTATTTACATTTTACAATCTCTTGTCACTAAATTATCTTGCTCTTTTATTTTCAGTTTTTTTTTTCATGTCCCATTTCCACTTTTTATTTTTTTTTTTTCACTTTTCATTTATTGATTACTTAACCATCACACATTCACTATAGTTTTCCATTCAAAGTGAGATGCACTACCTCTTACTTTTCTCTTTCCACTGTCCAAAGCCATTTATTTTTTACTTTACACAAAAACTGCCCAATGCTTCTAGCGTCCTTGCATATCATTTCAATTATAAGTGTATTTCTATCCCCCTTCAACCACTTCTTATTAAAAAATTCTTTTCTCCAATTTTCTGTTCCTTGGCACTTAAATACTATGTGTTCAATGTCTTCATTACCACCACATATCGGACATTGGTTCTGAGGAATACCCTGTCTTAGCCCTTTTAGCCTCCATGCTCCGGTTCTTAACCATGCAATAGATTCTCTCTCTTCTTTATTTACTATGTTTAATGTGTTAAGACAATGTATTGAATACCAAGAGAAGAGCTTAATGAATGATGGATGGGTAAGTAAATTACGGAATATTTTGGAGAAAAATGGGTTAGGAGATATATGGAGAAGGAGAGAAAATAACGTAAAACATTTTTGGAAAAAGGCAAGGAAAAGACTGGAAGATATAGAAATACAAATCATGTTCAGTGAGATTGCCGAAAAGAGCTCATTAGTTTATTAGAGGCCAATGAAAAATACATGGGGTAGGGAAATATATATAGCAAAACCTTTGACAGAGATTTGTAACCTATCAATGATAACAGCACCTTTCCTGATCTATTTAAAATTGCAGAAATAATTCCATTATTCAAGGATAATGATAGACAGGATGTAAATAATTACACACCAATCCCTACTGTAACTGGTTTCTCAAAAATTTTGGAAACAGTTATGTATAATTGAATTGCCCCATTTTTTAGAAATATGTATTATTATCAAACAAACACTCAAAATGGGTTTAGAAAAAATAAGTCAACTATACAGCCATTCTATAAATTCATACAAAATACCATTGAAGGAATAGAAAAGAATGAAAAGACAATTGCAATATTTGTTAATCTCAGTAAGGTATTTGACTTAGTTGACCATAATATACTTTTAACAAAGCTGGATTGCTGCAGAATAAGACTGACAGAAAACAAATGGTTGTAACAAATAATATTAAATCAACTATCAAAACTGTAAATTGTGGAATTCCTGAAGGATCGAACTTGATCCCTTGTTATCTTTAACGTACACTATGTGATCAAAAGTATCCGGACAACCCCACAAAAATATGTTTTTCATCTTAGGTGCATTGTGCTGCCACCTACTGCCTGGTACTCATTATCTGCGAGCTCAGTTGTCATTAGACATCGTGAAACAGCAGAATGGGATGCTCCATGGAACTCACAGACTTCGAACGTGGTCAGGTGATTGAGTGACACTTGTGTCAGAAGTCTGTACACACTCCTAAACATCCCTAGGTCCACTGTTTTTGAGGTGATAGTGAAGTGGAAACGTGAAGGGACATGTACAGCACAAAAGTGTACAGGCTGACCTCATCTGTTGACTGACAGAGACCACTGACATTTGAAGAGGGTCGTAAAGAGTAATAGGCAGACATCTATCCAGACCATCACACAGGAATTCCAAACTGCATCAGAATCCACTCCAAGTGCTATGACAGTTAGGCGTGAGGTGAGAAACCTTGGATTCCATGGTCGAGCGGCTGCTCATTAGCCACACATCATGCAGGAAAATCCCAAACGACGCCTCGCTTGGTGTAAGGAACATCAACATTACACGATTGAACAGTGGCAAAACGTTGTGTGGAGTGACGAATTATGGTACACAATGTGCGATCCGATGGCAGGGTGTGGGTATGCCCAGCGAACGTCATCTGCCAGTGTGTGTAGTACCAACAGTGAAATTCGGAGGTGGTGGTGTTATGGTGTGGTCGTGTTTTTCCTAGAGGGGGCTTGCACCCCTTGTTGTTCTGCATGGCACGATCACAGCGCAGGCCTACATTGATATTTTAAGCACCTTCTTGCTTCCCAATGTTGAAGAGCAATTCGGGGATGGCGATTACATCTTTCAACACGATCGAGCACCTGTTCATACTGCACGGGCTGTGGCGGAGTGGTTACACGACAATAACATCCCTGTAATGGACTGGCCTGCACAGAGTCCTGACTTGAATCCTATAGAACACCTTTGGGATGTTTTGGAATGCCGACTTCGTGCCAGGCCTCACCGACCCACATCGATACCTCTCCTCAGTTCCGCACTCCGTGAAGAATGTGCTGCCATTCCCCAAGAAACCTTCCAGCACCTGATTGAAAGCATGCCTGCAAGAGTGAATGCTATCATCAAGACTAACGGTGGGCCAACACCATATTCACTTCCAGCATTACCGGTGGAGGGCGCCACGAACTTGTACATCATTTTCATCCAGGTGTCCGGATTCTTTGATCACGTAGTGTATATTGATGATTTAGCATTAAACCTTTGAAATAATGAAACTCTTTTGTTTACTGATGATACAAATTTGATATTTACAGGAAAAGATTTTCATGAATTACATTGAAGTACTTATGGGTGGTTAACAAATAATAAACTAGTACTGAACACTAAAATATCAGTAGAAATGTATTTCAATACTTGCAATAATACACAATTACCAATTATAAATGTAAACAATAACATTATTAAATATGATGAAGAAACTAAGTTTTTAGGGATAATGATAGATAACTCTCTAAGTTGCAAACCACACAAAAAAGCAGAATGTCATAGGCTCTTTATGCAATTAGAGTATTAAGAAAAATATGTAATATAAAAACTTTACTAGTTGTATGTAGTGCATATGTGAAATGTATGGTATTATTTTATGGGATTGTGGTACGGAATTAATAGAAATATTCCTCATACAGAAGCAAATGTAAGTAAGCTCATACATTGTAAACCTTACTTCAATGACTTTTAAGTGCTGCTGACAGTGCCATGTATTTACATCTCAGAAACCATCTGTTAAATATTCACCTGTTTAGTTTTAACTGTGAAATTCATACTCAGTTTACTGGTAATTGTAATCAGATTCATACAGAAAATACTAGTACTTCTAAGAAACATCAGTCAATTTTCCACACTGGAATTCTACTATACAACGCAAAATACAAACCTAAATGCAAGCATTTCTTAATATCAGAGCACAAAGGAGTTCCTTGAACAACTCCAACAATAATTGTCAAAAGTGAAAACCATATAATTGTAAATTATGCTCTGTTTGGTTTTCTTATGTACCCAAGCTATGTAAGTATACGTATTCTATTATTATAACCATTACTTGATGAAACCTAATTCTATAAAAGAATGCTATGGTAAATAAAGATGACTCTGTCTATCACTATAATTTTCTCAAACTATATTTATGTTTTGGAGCTAATCTAATATTGTAACTTCTGAAAATGTTTTCAAATTCTTAAGAGCCCAAGGTGGTATGTAAATTTCTTATATTTGCAATCTGCATCCTCCATTTGCTTTACAGTACTAATATCTGTGAACAAGTTTTCTCTATGCAAGCAGGGTTGAAACCATTTAATTTTGCAACCTTGAGCATGTGGTGAAATTTGTTCAAATGATCTTCTTCTAATGGAATACTGTCGAGTCAATGAATTAAACTTCTAAAAACTACATATTGGTGTGACAACTGGTTACAAACATTCTTTTTAACGTAATTGTCCACATGTGTGGGTTTTCTATAGATTCCAAATTTTATTGTACCATGTCTCTAGAGTTTCAAGTCCAAAAAGTAAGTAACCATATTCTTCTATTTTAATCATAAATTTAATATGTTTGTCCTGTAAGTTCAACAATTTTAATTTGTGGGGAGCTATGGCAAAGATATCATCGACATACGTAAACCAAAGTTTAGATATGTGAGGAAAAGCTTTAGTTATGTGCATTTCCGTATTTAGGTGACAGCGGATTACCCATAGTGAAACCTTGTGCCTGTTTGAAAAATTTGTTATTAAATGTGAAGAAATTCTGATGTATGGACAACATTATCAATTGTGTGAATGTTCTATTTCTTGGTGTTCGTATCAATTGATTTTAGCCATTTCTTTAACTGCATTCAAATTTTTCTGTAGGAATACTCGTAAGCAGTGCTTTAACATCAAAGAACACTATGATATCATTTTGTTGTATTTTAAAATGTTAAATGTATTCCACTAAGTTTTGTGCATTTTTGATTCCTAGAGTTTCATATTTGTTGAATGAATTAAACTTCTTCAGCAACCATTTAGCTATATAATAGGATGGTGAGTTAATCTGATTGTTTATGTATTTTTGGTAAACAATACATTCTGGCTAAAGTAGGATTATGAGATTTGAACAGCTTTAATTGTTCTTTGGGTACTATGTGACTTGCTTTAAGGACATCATTGACCAAATTAATGCATGTAGTGATAGGATTTTTAGAAATGTCAATATAAACATTTCCTGATAACTCTATGTATGTAGTCTCAGAGTTTCCCTTATCTTCTTAAACGACGGGCTTATCTCACGATTATGATTATGCTTGCTTCATTTTAAAAAGTAACCAGTGTTTCCATTATCTTCTCTGACATGCTTATCTCACGATTATGATTATGCTTGCTTCATTTTAAAAAGTAACCAGTGTTTCCGTTATCTTCTCTGACAGGCTTATCTCACGATTATAATTATGCTTGCTTCATTTTAAAAAGTAACCAGTGTTTCCGTTATCTTCTCTGACAGGCTTATCTCACGATTATGATTATGCTTGCTTCATTTTAAATAGTAACCAGTGTTTCCGTTATCTTCTCTGACAGGCTTATCTCACGATTATAATTATGCTTGCTTCATTTTAAAAAGTAACCAGTGTTTCCGTTATCTTCTCTGACAGGCTTATCTCACGATTATAATTATGCTTGCTTCATTTTAAATAGTAACCAGTGTTTCCGTTATCTTCTCTGACAGGCTTATCTCACGATTATAATTATGCTTGCTTCATTTTAAATAGTAACCAGTGTTTCCGTTATCTTCTCTGACAGGCTTATCTCACGATTATAATTATGCTTGCTTCATTTTAAATAGTAACCAGTGTTTCCGTTATCTTCTCTGACAGGCTTATCTCACGATTATAATTATGCTTGCTTCATTTTAAATAGTAACCAGTGTTTCCGTTATCTTCTCTGACAGGCTTATCTCACGATTATAATTATGCTTGCTTCATTTTAAATAGTAACCAGTGTTTCCGTTATCTTCTCTGACAGGCTTATCTCACAATTATGATTATGCTTGCTTCATTTTAAAAAGTAACCAGTGTTTCCGTTATCTTCTCTGACAGGCTTATCTCACGATTATAATTATGCTTGCTTCATTTTAAAAAGTAACCAGTGTTTCCGTTATCTTCTCTGACAGGCTTATCTCACGATTATAATTATGCTTGCTTCATTTTAAATAGTAACCAGTGTTTCCGTTATCTTCTCTGACAGGCTTATCTCACGATTATAATTATGCTTGCTTCATTTTAAATAGTAACCAGTGTTTCCGTTATCTTCTCTGACAGGCTTATCTCACGATTATAATTATGCTTGCTTCATTTTAAAAAGTAACCAGTGTTTCCCTTATCTTCTCTGACAGGCTTATCTCACGATTATAATTATGCTTGCTTCATTTTAAAAAGTAACCAGTGTTTCCGTTATCTTCTCTGACAGGCTTATCTCACGATTATAATTATGCTTGCTTCATTTTAAAAAGTAACCAGTGTTTCCGTTATCTTCCTCCACGGGCTTATCTCACGATTATAATTATGCTTGCTTCATTTTAAATAGTAACCAGTGTTTCCCTTATCTTCTCTGACAGGCTTATCTCACGATTATAATTATGCTTGCTTCATTTTAAAAAGTAACCAGTGTTTCCGTTATCTTCTCTGACAGGCTTATCTCACGATTATAATTATGCTTGCTTCATTTTGAAAAATTACAGTAGCCTGTTAAATTTTGAGAGCCCACCAGTAAGCAGTTGGGTTGCCCAGCACAATGCCGAGGATGGAGATGAACGTCTCTTTTACAACTTGACATAAATGTGAACACCAACTCATTCATATTATACAGAGCAGTTGTTTCATGGCCGAATCGTGTCTAGTGACATGAAGTACCAACGTTGTCCATCTGCAGTTCATGAGTCACTCTGTCTTAGAGAGCATTCTTTTCCTCCTTTACGACATGTTTAGTGATCCTGTTGTCTTAAACATCTGACAGTATCCCTATTTGAAACTGGAATATCAGGAAATGTCTCCTGAAATTGCTTACACAATTCCGTTTTTACGTTTGTATTGTACATAAAAATTCTTTGTTCAAGTGTAGTTTTTTGGTAGGTATTTCAGTGACCTAAGACAACAGCAGTAACAACAATAAGAATACTACTCTAAAGTAATTCACATACAACAAAGCCGTTTGAATAAGCTTTCAGTTTTGAGATGCACAATAAACAAACTCTAGTCTCTACAGTGAACATCCACAGCTGATAAAGTCTTGAGTATGTGGAACAACTTGTTATTAGTCCACTGAAATGCCTACTGCAAAATTAAGGCTTGAACAAAGAATTTTTATGTACAATACATGCACAAAAACTGAATTGTGTAGACAATTTCAGGAAACATTTCAGTACCAAACAGAGATAGTGTCCGACGTGTGGTTAATAATTTTAAGACAACAGTATCACTAAAGCTAACAATTGAGAAAGTCATGTTTTAAAATAGGAAAAACATTGATGAAATTGTTTCATCATTTGAGCACTCTCCAAAGAAGTCTTAAAACATGTTGCACAGTAAGTCACTGTTTCGCTGCTAAACATTTAAAATTGAGAGCTTACAGAGTGATTGTTGTTGATGATGATGAGGACACAACTCATTATAGGGCACTGCTTATGAGCAAGTAACACAGGAGTGCCTGGGCCATAAAATGACCGCTCCGTATTAAGGGTGAGAATATTACTTAATTTGAAATTAATTGTGAACAAAAATGAGTAGAGAAAGTCATGTGACTGTACCACATCAAGAGTTTTACTGTAAGATTTGTATGCTAATTAAAATAAAAGTTAGCAGCTGGATACCTCCTCACCTTGCTTTAGAATTCCTTGCTAGTGATCTAAACCAACGTGGAATATGTCATTCGTTTCAGATTGATGAAGAGGAGTGTCCAGAATTAGGAAGAGCAATTCAGAACCATTTTCAAGCAATAAACATTCGTCTGGGAAAGACAAAACGTCATTCCAAGCATCGTCAGAGCCTGGTGACACTTTCGAGAAGGTGAACTATTATTTACACACTGTGACTGTGCATGTAACAAAAAGGAAACTTTGTGTGTAACACTACTCCAAATAGTGTATAATGTATTTGGTAATGTTGCTGGTTTTAGCACAGCAGACCCAGTGCCAACGTAATAACTGCCTTCAGAACATAATGCGGAATAAAGCAATTGTACCGATTTAAATGTCCCATAAATACAGTGTTTCCTCAGTCATATTGCAAGGAAAGAAATACTTCCACATACAGAGAACCCTGATTAACCATTGTAATGGAGGGGGTGGGGTTGGTGGTTAACTAAAAATGGATAATCCATCTTGTTTAATATAAAGAGTAACTTTAAAAAGCAATCACACAAAATATGTGATTCCTGTTACATTTCTTGTACATTTAGCAGAATAGGAATAAAGGTGATTATTATCCGCACGGCATGGTAAGAGACCAATACAAGTGTTTACTTACTCACTAGCATGAACAACCTCTTGACTGGAGTACATTGTACTGCTCACAATGTAACATTATTTTTAAAGTTCACTTCACTTGAAAACTTTTGCAATATTTAAAGCCATCTGTTGAGCAAACTGGGAAAAGAGCAGCAAGAAGTTCATTTCATTTCATTTTCATCCTTTTAAGTACATTTAAAGGATATGTCATAATGTATTTACAGGATACACAAAAGTTTTACATAGTAAAGTAAAGTAATTATTCACGCATACACATTGTTATTACATGTTTCAGCTTCGTCGTAGGATTAGCATATTAACAAATATGCAATTTGACATATCGCTTATACAATCACTATTTACAACTTTTACTTGTCACTTTTTGATACGAGGGTCATGCTGAAAGTTTTTAGCTATTCCCAAAAAACACAACTAAATTTCAAAACTCTTTCACATTTTCTCAAAGTAGTCCCCTGTGACACACAAACATTTCTTCGACACTGTTCACAGCCTCCAAATGTGCACTAATGGCTTCACCATCTGATGTAAATCGCAGCCGTTCCTTCATTTTGGGGAACAAAACAAGGTCACAGGGGGTCAAGTCTGGTGAGTAACGTGGATGGAGATGTGCTCTTCATTCAGGAAATCCATCGTTCTGACAGCAGTGTGAGAGGAGGCATTGTCATAGTGCAGCAGCAGATGTCCCTTTTGTGACCTTGGGTGCTGTTCCTTCCACCGCTTGATGACCTCTGGAAGGCAGGACTCTGTGTACCATAGTGCAGTGACTGGTTCTCAAGTGGAATGGTTGCTATGGGACCCTTTCTTGAGAAAAAAGAAGCAACCATTTTTTTCCCAACACTTCGGCCCCTCTTGACTTTTGTTAGAGGTGGTTCATCTTCAAAGCACCAGACACGTGACTGTTTAGTTTCTGGATCATAAAGGTATATCCACGTTTCATGTTATATATGTCCCGACTTTCACCAGAATTAGCACAGATTCGCACCAATCCACTTGAACTGATTTTTGATGATTGGTGGGACCCAACTTGCACATTTCTTGCTGAGACCATTGTTGATCCAATGTTTAATGTCTTCTCTATCGCAAAGAATGAGATATACGCATCTTCTTACACAGCTTCAATGTTTCTGGCCTACCTGCACAAGGCTCATCTTCTAGGGATTCTCTCCCCCTTTGAAATTCGCAAAACCAGTTTCTAACTGTGGCCAGTGAAGGAACAGGGTCCCCAAAAGTTTCTGACAAAATTTGGTGGCTCTGCTTGGGGTCTAATCCCTTTTTGAAATCGTAATAGATCATTGCTCATATGGATGGCTCCAACTTTCATAACGCACTGGTTAACAGATGACGTAGTATGCTCTCCCCTCGTGACTCAACGCTTACAGATATCGCAATTGTTTTTCCGGGCCATCCTAAATAAACATCAGGCTATCAGATGCACATAGTGGCAACTTCCTCCCATGGCATATTGCGACAGAGCTAAAAACTTATGACATGCCCCTCATACCAGTACTAATTTTCAATTGAGTCACATATATCACTAAATACTATTTACAGTTTAGCCAATCATTTATACAATACCACAAAAACAGTTTATTTCAAATGCAGAATATTACAAGACACTATCTATACCTATACTCTCACTAACATAGAAAACAGATTTTAGATTCATCTATTCTGTATAGATTTTTATTTATCAAATAATTTTTAACAATGTTTTAAAAGAGTTACCGTGTGCCGCTTTTATATATTGTGGTAGTTTATTAAAGAGTATGGCTCCTCTGATGTGTGGATCTTTGTTTGTTGCAGCTTTAGTTGTACACACCCTATGGTAGTTATTTATTCCCCTTCTCTTATGCATATAATATTCTTTGATTAGATTCTTGGTATTTTCATTCCTTCTAACTAACAAAATAATTTTGTAGACATGTAGAGATACTACTGTTAGAATTTTTGCATTTTTAAACATTTCTTTTACAGAATGGCAAAATTTTAAGCTAATATACACTTTAGACTTTTCTTTTGGATCACCAATACTCTATTTAGATTAGTTATGGATGCCCCCCCAAATTTCTATCCCATATTCAATAAGTGAGTGAATCATTCCATAGTACACTGGTGTTAGTATGTCAGTATCTAGCTGATTAGCTAACTTCCTTAGTAAATATAACTGAAAGTTTAGTTTTTGCAGAGATCATCTATGTGTTCATTGAAATTCAAGTTCTTGTCTATCTAATTCCTAGAAATTTAGTGCTGTTTAGCTGTTCAATTTGTATATTGTTGTACTCTATTTTATATACTTGTTTCTGATCCTTAAGTTAGAATAGAATGCATTTTGTTTTATCAACATTGAGTTTGAGTTGAGCTGCTTTAAGGTAGCCTGTCAATTTTATTAGAGATGATGTAGCCTTAGTTCCTAGTTGTTTTAATTCTTTACCTGTAAATGAAGTATCATCAGCATAAGAAGTTAGATTACAGTCTGGAGAAATAGGCATATCATTTACATAGATTAGGAATAGCTGAGGACCCAAAACCGACCCTTGTGGCACTCCTGATTTCACCAGTTCATATTTTGATTTATATTTGTTTAGGCAATTTGCATTTTTCCAGTATATTTCAGTACATTGGATTCAATTTTGTAAATAGGAAGAAAGTAGATCATGCATTTTACCTCTAATGCCATAGTGAGTAAGTTCCTTCAATAGGAAATCATGAGACACGCTGTCAAAAGCTTTAGATAGGTCTAGGAAAATACCAACTGTTTTTTCACTTTGCTCAAGATTTGTAAACACATTATGTATAAGTTTAGATACAGCGGTGACAGTTGATAATCCCTTTATGAAACCTATGTTGATAATTTTGTAATACACTTTTTGCCTCAAAAAATCTATTAGCCTCTTGTTATATTACCTTTTCAAGCAGTTTGACAAATATAGAAGTTAGTTAAAGATTAAAAACAGAAGCATTATTAACAGTGAAGTATTCTTCATGATGTAGATTGAGTCACACTTTTGTGAAGGTGAGTGTCAAAAGGTGCGACTCAATCTACCATCATATAAGTTAGTGTTATTGGCTCATAGTTTGCTATTAATTCCTCTTTTCCTTTTTTAAACATTGGTTTTTTTAGTAAGTCAGGAAAGTAATCAATTTTGAAGATTGAGAAGCTAGTAACAGTGAGGTGTCATAATTTAAAATAAAGAGAGTTGAAGGTTGTTACACTGCATCACTAAAATGTTCTTACTTGAATGCATTTTGGGAGACGGTTTACTCCATCATCAGCATGTTTTCAACTGATTTTGCCAGTTATTGTCTGGGAATGTATGTGGCTAGTGGTGTTCTCTGCTGTTGGGCTGATGAACCTCCAAAGGCTGCTGGGTGGCGCTAGTTCGAAATTCATTAGGTGATTCCTGTGTTTGACAATATGTTCTTTTATTTTCCATAGACTTATACAAGTTTCATACATTATCAAGGAATCTACATTTACAATTTTCACCTATTTACTAGTACATAGTATTTACATTTTCACATTTATTTACAATAGATTTCTATTTACATAATAAGCTAACGTTCGTCTAACCTATATAACATTTGTGTGTTAGGTATGTTTTAAGTTCGCTTTTAAATCTCTTTTCTTTGTATAATTTAACAGTCATAGGTAGTTTATTGTATAAAATCAGTCCTTTGATTAACGAATCCTTACACGTAGATTTGAGGTTAACTTGCTCTCTGTGGTAATTGTCCAGTATCATGACTATAAAGCATACTGTTACATAACCCATTATTTTCTTTCTCTATTGCAATAACTATTACCTTATACAGATATAATCCTATCCAGTAAGAAGTTTATATTTTCTGAAAACATTTCTACGTGAGTCTGTGTTAGTTACACCATATATACATCATAAACATTTTTTCTGTAATACTAAAACCCTATTCATGTTAGAAATACTGGTGCTTCCCCATAATTGTATTTTTTCCAAGATGCCCAATTCATTGCTGCTGTTGATCGGTTTTAAGAGTTTTATGTTTGGAGTGATTTCATGGTTTGAAGACCAGAAATGATGTGCTACTGCTGATTTATCCGTCGTCAAACAGAGGAATCACCTAATGAATTTCGAACTAACGCCACCCAGCAGCCTTTGGAGGTTCATCAGCCCAGCACCAGAGAACACCACTAGCCCCACACATTCCCCAGACAATAACCGGCAAAATCAGTTGAAAACATGCTGACAATGGGAGCAAACCATCTCCCGAAATGCATTCAAGTAAGAACATTTTAGTGATGTAGGGTAACAACCTTCAACTCTCTTTATTTTAAGTGAGGAAATGTTACATTTTCCATTGAGTAGTTTATTAGATACACTAGAATGTTCAAGAGTGGTTTTTTGCAAGCTTTAAGAATTTTTGGAGTAATATCCCAACAAGATGCACTGCTTTTAAATTGGCTTATTATGTTGTCTACTTGAGCTTCATCAGTTTCTATTACCTTGATACCATCTCTGTTTGGGCTAATATTTTGCTACTTTTATTCTCCCCCATATTTATACAGTAATGATTAACGCTCCGTCAGTCGCTAGGGGCCTGAGAGACCCCTGGCATTATATAAATGTTATAATTTTCGTAGGAACGCACCTATGCAATTGCCTGACTAGGACATCTAACATTACACCTTGCGCAATTATTTGCTGCAGCGATAACCTTATCTGTTTATTTGTTTGGCTGGAGGAATGAATAATCAGCAGTTACGTGTCGCACAGGTCAACCAGGCCCCGCGCGCCTGCTCTCGTTACATATTGTTGACAGATTTGTTTCTCATTAGCTTTTGTGCAATATTGCTTTACTATTGCAAGGAGCTGTTACTGCTTCGTCATGAATACGAGTAAAAGGTACGATCTATAAAATCCGAATGATTTGGAAGAAGTACATCGCCTACTTTGCGATGATGATACCTTTCCCGTGGATGAAAACTTATATGAATAAGATGACTCTGATTCAGAAGATAAACTCGAAACGAGATCTTTAGATTCAGAAACTGACCATGAAGATGAAGAGGAAGACGAAGGCAGCTTGTGTGATAACATGTATTTTATAGGTAACATCATATGCATATCATAGTAATTCTTCTTCTTCTTCTTTTTTTTTTCTTCTTCTTCTTCTTATTATTATTATTGACAATACATTGTTGTTATTCACAGGAAGAGATGGAACAAAATAAAAAAAAACACCTTTGAAAATAACACAGACAAGGGCTCACAACATATTGACCAAACTTCCTGGTGTGGTAGTAGCTGCCAAAAATGCGAAAACGGAAATTGATTGTTGGAACCTTTTTGTTACCGAAGATATAGTTAGTTGATTTGATTGTTGAAAGCTCAAATACTTACATTAGCAGTGTGCAGCACAAATTTGATTGTGAAAGAGACAGCAGACCTACAGATGTAATAGAAATAAAAGCTTTCCTAGGCTTATTGTACCTGGCAGGAATTTTTCGTGGTGGACGCCAGAATATTCACGACTTTTGGAGCACCGATCTTGGAATTCCTCTATTCATGTCCGAAAAACGATTCAGTTTTCTAATACGCTGTATTCGCTTTGATGAAAAAAGCTCAAGACTGGAGCGACGAAGATTGGATAAATTGGCTGTTGTTAGAGAAATGTTTACATTGTTTCTGAACAACTGTCAGAACCATTATTCTCTTGGACAAAATGTCACTGTCAACGAACAGTCGCCGGCGTTTCGTGGTCGATGTGCTTTTAGACAATATATACCATCCAAGCCAAACAAGTATGGCATAAAGATATTCTGTTTGAGTGATGCAAAACTGTTTTATACAACTAACATGGAGATTTATTGTGGACAGCAGCCGGACGGACCACATTTGCAAACTAACTCGGCAGAGGCTGTAGTGCTGAGACTAACTAAACCAATCTCTGGCACTGGACGAAACGTTACTGCAGATAATTGGTTTACCAGTGTATCGCTGTTGAATGAATTGCGCAAAAAACAACTTTCTTTCGTCGGTACATTGCGAAAGAACAAAAAAGAGTTACCCACTAATTTCACTTCTCCAAAAGATCGCAGACAGTATGAAAGCATATTTGGCTTCACAAAAAATGAAACACTTGTTTCATATGTTCCAAAAAGGGGTAAAACAGTAGTTTTGCTCTCAAGTCTACATGTTTCATCCACACAGTTATCAGAAGGTGCTGAGAAAAAGCCTGAAATAATCCTGCATTATGACAGTTGATGCAGTAGATAAATTGTGTGCTACATACAATGTAACAGAACAACGAGAAGGTGGCCCATGGTAATTTTTGACCATATCTTGAACATTGCAGGTATTAATTCTAGGGTTATCTTCCTTGGAAACCAAAATAAATATTCCACAAGGCAGGAGTATTTGAAATCACTATCTTTAGCTTTACTGTTGCAACAGCTACAAAGGAGAGCAACAGCATCAAATCTATACGATGATGTGAAAGGACTTTTGACAAAATATAATCCTGAAGAATCCGGCGTAGTAGAATTGTCAAATACACCGCTATGCACATTGAAAAGGAAACGATGTGAACCCAGCAACAAAGACAAAATGAACTGCAAAACTAAATATGCATGTGGGAAATGCAACACTCCCCTGTTTTTGAGCAAACATGCTAAAATTATTTGCAAAAGTTGCTTAGTCGGGGAAAACACGGGTGAAATAGTAGATGATTCTGAGTAACTGAACATTTGAAATTACAAGTTGTATGTATACCTGGAAATGGCAATGTATTTCTTTATACTTACTGTAATACAATTTATAACGTATATGTACTCATATTTTCGCTTGTATTTTTATGTTGTAAGATAATACCTATTAATGAAAGCCTTGTACGCTTAATCTAAATAAAGGTAAAAACAGGGAAAAAAAGAAAATAAACGAAAGAAAACAAAAATACAAACAATAACAACAAAAATATAGCGCAGGTCTAGTAGGACCCGCGCAACTAACGGCGTTCTACCAAAGCGCGCGCCTGACGGAGGGTTAAACATATTTGAGATTTCATTTGGATTTACAATTTTTTGTCCATTTACCGTGATGTTAATATTTTTTGTTTTGTCATTTGTTGGTTTAAGATTTTTATTTGCTACAGTCCACATTTCTTTAGTAATATTACATGCATTTTCTATTCTCCTTCTGTTATTTTCTAAGTTTTTAATGCCAGGTTGTATTGCCTTTTGTAATTTACATAGAGGAACTTGTAAATGTGTGACTTAGTGGCTTTTAGAAAATTCATAGTTATCTTCCATTTTTTCCACGAATAGCAATTACTTCCTGAGAAAGTTTTATCTTCTGGATAGTTAATGTTTTTTATGATTTTTATATCTTTAGTACACACTTCATCAAATGATTTCCATTTTTCATTTGTGGGTGTTTCCAAATATACCTCATGCCATTTTTCCTGTTCTAGTCTTTCTTAAGCATAAGCAATTTTGAGGCACTAGTACATCTAACATACTTATATTGGGGGTGCACATTTTTAACATGACAGTTATGTATATCAATAATTTGGGTGGTATGGTCTGAAATCATTATTTATTGTAGTAATTTGGACTGTTCCAGATTTGTTATTAAATGCTCTACCTGTTTGTTTTGTGATTCATGTAGGGCCTATCTCTAAGATTAAAACTATCCAATATGTCTATGAGATCTTTGTTTGTGCTTTCTACATTGAGATCACCCATGATTATAATTTTAAAGTCTTGTTTAAGAATTATCATTAAATGAAAGAAGAAGTCAACTAGGTTTGAGTTTGGTGATCTGTATATACCAAAATGCATTATTTTAGAGTTATCTATGTGAAACTTTGTACCTATTATTTCAAATGTCATTTATTTGCAAAATTTATCTATTGTTTTTATTTTAGTAAACACTATTTCTGTTTTTGCAAATGTAACGACTCCTCCACTTCTCTGCTCTTCTCGACAGAACACATCAGCCTGCTTATAATTTGGAAACTGGGATAATCGTGATTGTTCATAGTTTAGTCCATATTTTGTAAAAATAGCTAAGTGAGGGTTAACTTCATTTAGCTATGTATTGTGTGTTTTGATGTAATACTCTGAAAGTTGTATTATTCCTATCTTTTTGTCTGCAGTTTCACTAGTCAGTTCTGAGTACCTATGTTTTTACCTAAGGTATTCATAGTTAAACAATTTATTTTTTTATTTAAGTTGCTTTGTACTATTTCTAATGCAATTTGTTGTTTACCTTTGTGGTTAAAATGAGTCCATGTTTGGTGAACAAGCTTCCTGTTGGGGTTACACATGCTCACAACAATAACTTCATTACAATATACACTAGGGTGACATTCATGTTTGAAGCACACACTCCTCATTAGGCCTCACGTAACCAAGTACCTGATGTGATTGCTTTTACTTCAGCAGCAATGTCTCAGCCTTCCATCTGGCTTTCTTCAATTGTGAGTCATCTTCATCATCAAGGGATAATGCTGAGAAGCGATTTCTTGTCCCTATCTTTTCTCTGTAAAAGTATATTTTCCAAAACTTTGGACCTGTTTAGACGTGTAGTTCTCACCACGTGGTCTTGTGATTTTTCCAGTCGCGATACACTACGCCTGGTAACAGTGACATAATCAATATTATTACCAAGTTTTTTTCTTCTTTGGTTCCTCATTTTCTATCTTCAAAGCCTGTATTTCACTTTGTGCTCTCAGCAGATCCCTATTTAGTAGATTTATCACCATGTGCATGTCTCTGTATCCCGTTCTAGCGGTGCATTTGCTGGCATCGTCTCGTGAAGATTTCCATTCTTTGAATATGCACACACTATTTACACTTTCCTTTGTATTATTATTGTTTCCACTACTTCCTTGGTCATATTTAATCACGCTATAACCCTCTGTTGATGTACCCAGGCCACTATTACCATTATTTAGGCGTATTTCATGTTACTCTTTCCACCGGTGCCATTTTGGTTTTTACATAGCTTTTCATATTTAAATTTGTCTATACTATAAAATGCATTTTCAGTTAAGTATTTTTTTATGGTTTTCATCATTGCTTTAGTTTGCTTTATGTTCTTTATTTCATTTGGTAGTCTGTTGTATAATCTGCTTTCTACAATTTCAGTTGCATGATTATTCAATGTTCCCATTAGTGTTGTTCTAAGTAATTGCCATTATTCCTCAAACTAGAAGTGTGTGTATTATAATTTTTTTATGTCTTTTTATGTACAACAGTTTTTATTCATTCTCTCTCTCTTTCTCTCACACAAACACACACGCGAGCAGTTAAAATTTTTAGATTCTTAAACAAGCTAAGACCAGACTAAGGTCTGTAAGAAGTATAATTAATTAATTTCAGTTAATTATATAATATAATATAATAATAATAATAATAATAATAATAATAATAATAATAATAATAATAATAATAATAATAATAATAATAATAATAATAATAATAATAATAATAATAATAATAATAATAATAATAATAATAATAATAATAATAATAATAATAATAATAATAATAATAATAATAATAATAATAATAATAATAATAATAATAATAATAATAATAATAATAATAATAATAATAATAATAATAATAATAATAATAATAATAATAATAATAATAATAATAATAATAATAATAATAATAATAATAATAATAATAATAATAATAATAATAATAATAATAATAATAATAATAATAATAATAATAATAATAATAATAATAATAATAATAATAATAATAATAATAATAATAATAATAATAATAATAATAATAATAATAATAATAATAATAATAATAATAATAATAATAATAATAATAATAATAATAATAATAATAATAATAATAATAATAATAATAATAATAATAATAATAATAATAATAATAATAATAATAATAATAATAATAATAATAATAATAATAATAATAATAATAATAATAATAATAATAATAATAATAATAATAATAATAATAATAATAATAATAATAATAATAATAATAATAATAATAATAATAATAATAATAATAATAATAATAATAATAATAATAATAATAATAATAATAATAATAATAATAATAATAATAATAATAATAATAATAATAATAATAATAATAATAATAATAATAATAATAATAATAATAATAATAATAATAATAATAATAATAATAATAATAATAATAATAATAATAATAATAATAATAATAATAATAATAATAATAATAATAATAATAATAATAATAATAATAATAATAATAATAATAATAATAATAATAATAATAATAATGTGAAACCTTAAGAAACCCATAACCCAGCACTGAAGTATTTGTGATAGCAGGTCGCCACTGAGATTGTCGTCTCATGTGAGATGCCTTGGTGGTCTGTCTGGGAAACAACTTGAGTCAATGCCCCACCTGCATGTTGTCACAGTAGCTCAATGGTTAGAGCAACCACACGGAGAGCACCTTGGTGGTCTATCTGGGAAACAACTTGAGTCAATTGGGGAATTCAATGTTCCACCTGCATGTTGTCACAGTAGCTCAATGGTTAGAGCAACCACACGGAGAGCACCTTGGTGGTCTATCTGGGAAACAACTTGAGTCAATTGGGGAATTCAATGTCCCACCTGCATGTTGTCACAGTAGCTCAATGGTTAGAGCAACCACTCGGAGAGTGAGATACCTTGGTGGTCTGTCTGGGAAACAACTTGAGTCAATGTCCCACCTGCATGTTGTCACAGTAGCTCAATGGTTAGAGCAACCACACGGAGAGTGAGATACCTTGGTGGTCTGTCTGGGAAACAACTTGAGTCAATTGGGGAATTCATTGTCCCACCTGCATGTTGTCACAGTAGCTCAATGGTTAGAGCAACCACACGGAGAGTGAGATACCTTGGTGGTCTGTCTAGGAAACAACTTGAGTCAATTGGGGAATTCAGTGTCCCACCTGCATGTTGTCACAGTAGCTCAATGGTTAAAGCAACCACACGGAGAGTGAGATACCTTGGTGGTCTGTCTAGGAAACAACTTGAGTCAATTGGGGAATTCAATGTCCCACCTGCATGTTGTCACAGTAGCTCAATGGTTAGAGCAACCACACGGAGAGTTAGATACCTTGGTGGTCTGTCTGGGAAACAACTTGAGTCAATTGGGGAATTCAATGTCCCACAGTAGCTCAATGGTTAGAGCAACCACACGGAGAGTGAGATACCTTGGTGGTCTGTCTGGGAAACAACTTGAGTCTATTGGGGAATTCAATGTCCCACAGTAGCTCAATGGTTAGAGCAACCACACGGAGAGTGAGATACCTTGGTGGTCTGTCTGGGAAACAACTTGAGTCAATTGGGGAATTCAATGTTCCACCTGCATGTTGTCACAGTAGCTCAATGGTTAGAGCAACCACACGGAGAGTGAGATACCTTGGTGGTCTGTCTGGGAAACAACTTGAGTCTATTGGGGAATTCAATGTCCCACCTGCATGTTGTCACAGTAGCTCAATGGTTGAGCAACCACACAAAGAGCGGCAGAACCATGTTCAAATCCCGGCTGTGGCATTGAATTTTTCAGTTGACTCTATATTAAAAAAAAAAGAACTTGACAAGACCAGCCTAAGATCTGTAAGAAGTATAATTAATTAATTTTGATTAATTATATAACAATAATAAAGTTTCTACACATTTGTTTATTATTTATTTGGAGGGCTTTTTGCTGTAATTTGAAAACTTTTTCCATTTCCCCCATAGTGTAATAGCATGTCTTATATGAGAGTATAGACTTGAGTGATAGTTTTGCTCATTTATCTCCTTATATAAATGCATTTTTTTTTGTGGTAATTGTGCTATATGGGATTTCTGGTTTAAAATTTTGCCAATCATTCCGAGAAAGTTTATACTATTTATTTCACCTTTTATTGTTAAGTTTATGTTATTTGTATTGTGATTTGTTAGTTCAAAATTTATGCATGCTGTCGTTTTTACATTTATTACCATATCTATGTTGCTCTATCTTGTACATTTTTATGAATGTTATGACACCCAATTGCTGTGCCTCCATTTGATTCATTGTTGTATATCAAGAATAGGAAGGATCCCAAGTTTAGCCTTGGTACACTGTTTTCAAATCTTATTTTATTTTTTCTATCACACCATTAGCATTAAGATAATTTTTTTTCTACACATTGTGTTGAGTTTTCTAAATATGTCAATATCCACTTTTGTGCCAGGCCTCAAAGCCACATTTTTCTAACTTGTTGACCAGTGTTTTATATTCGTACAGTCGAACTCTTTTGATAAATCTATAAAGGTACCAATAACAGATTCACGGTCATTTAGAGCTTGTATTATAATATTTTTAGCCCGTTGTATTGCTTTTATTTGGATTTATGTTTTGAAAACCATACTGCCATTCTGATGTAATAGGTATTCATTTTTTTTTATATAATTTTCCAATTATTTTAGGTATGATTCTTCCATTAGTTTTGAGAAGGCAGAACAGAGGTTAATTGGCCTATAGCTTTCTACCTCTTTCTTGTTTCCTTTTGTTGTCTCAGAAC
Source organism: Deroplatys truncata (assembly GCA_030765065.1). Lineage (NCBI taxonomy): Eukaryota > Metazoa > Arthropoda > Insecta > Mantodea > Mantidae > Deroplatys > Deroplatys truncata. The sequence continues at coordinate 5,338,827 of CM060978.1, forward strand.
CACCTTTTTTATTGAATTTGGAAAGATTGCTTTCATTAGCGAACTTAGAACTTGAGCAATTTCATATTTAATTTGTTTTAATAACTCATCCAGACCACTTGAACACTTTCTTCTAGTTAATTGTGAGCTACTAAACTAGTTACTATTTTTGTTTAAGTTTAGTGGTCATTAAACATCCTATAAAGTTCTTTATCATTGTTTTGTATTTTTTCAGTATTTGTTTATGGACTGTATTTACAATACTCCATATTGTTTTTGTTTTATTATCAGTTTTCTGTATAACTTGGGTATTGTATTTCATTTTTGCATTTTGTACCACCTTTGTAAAAATACGACTATCATTTTATATATATTCCACCGATTAATGAGTGAAAGCTTAAGCAAGTGATGGATAATTGAGGTTTTACTGTAATATGTTGATATCCGTCTCTCACATGCACACACAGTAATTAATAATAAAGCTGGGTTGTTTCAGTGACAATAAACTGGAGGTATTATTAACCACAGGTATATATATATTTTAACACAGTAGTTTTCCTACAACCCATGCATAAATCTCCATCCTCTGCATCTTGATGCCATGCTTCTTCGGGCCCTGTCCTTGCCATCCTTACTTTTCTATTGTTTCCCATGGCTGAACCATTTTAATCTTCTCTCTTCTACTGTTTCACATAGTTCTTTTTACATCCATTATTTCCAGAATGTTTGTATTTCTAATTTTATCCGGACTTCATATTTAAGAAGCCCTCCACATCGGTTGTTTATAATTTTCTTTCGTGTTGCCTACTCACATACTAATGTACTGTTGAACAATAAATGAGATTTTTACTTTTATTTAAAATGTTTCTGCTCTGTAATACTAAGTTCGACATTGCAATTGTTATTCTTTTTTCTGTTTTTAATCTTTTACTTCCATCTACTGATATGCTTGATCCCAAATAATTAAATTTATTGACCGTTCTAATTTCTTCATTGTTAACCTCTAATTTTTTACGTTCTTTTTGTTATCTAGAGTTAATTTGGCCTGTATTCTTTATTTTGGATCTTTTAGCATTGTATGTTTTTTCTGTAATATAGGGAGCCGTTACAACCTTCAAGCTGGAGGACCAGGTATTTTTATTGAAGCTTTTCTTCCTCTAGCCTTTGACGAGCCATCACTAAACTGCAAGGTGGCAGCTGTCGTACCCTGACTAGATGCTATCATCCGGTCCAGATGAACCCAGGTTTTTAGAGAGGTCCTAGCTTGTGCCTAGCTTTCCACAACTGCAAGGTGGCAGCTGTCATACCCTGACTAGATGCTATCATCCGGTCTAGATGAACCCAGGTTTTTAGAGAGGTCCTAGCTTGTGCCTAGCTTTCCACAACTGCATCTGCGTTGGCTGGGTTAATAATAGTAATATTAAATTTTATTTTCTCAATGGGAGTAAATTGAATGTTTTCTTTATATAGAATTAACTATGAAGTGTTAAGATTTCTTATACTTTTAAAATCTTTCTACTTTGCTTATAAAGCACATAGTGTATGATCCCCCCCCCCCGTCCTATGGAAGTTAGCTTTACTCATATCAACCTCACAGCACATGACTTTTACCATATTTTTGTATTCTGCAGGTTGGCTGCCTGATGATGAACTAAAGGCAGCACCATTATCAAATATTTGATCATTTTTCTTTCAACAAAGGCAGTATTTTATAAAATGCTGAAAACTCTTAGTAGACTATGAAAATAAAAACTTCAGTTAAAATTATTTTACTTTCAGTAATAAACTAAATTTTTGTTTTTGCTTTTATTAGCTGCTTGCCCCTTGTCTTATCACAGAAGTTGGTATTTAAGTTATACATGGCGAGGTGAGAGAAAAGAAGCAGTCTAATCTGAACATGCCATCAACTTTGTGACATTGCTATGCAAATGTTAATAATAATAATAATAATAATAATAATAATAATAATAATAATAATAATAATAATAATAATAATAATAATAATAATAATAATAATAATAATAATACCGTTACTTCAGTCACTTGGTGTTATATTTTAACAGACATAGCCTTGTCAAGACGTTGGATGTAGGAGAATTAGATGGCCCACCACCTCTCCGCAGATCTAGCACTGTAGAAGCAAGTACACCAGAACTGCGACACTCGCCTAGTCCATCTCCCCATTCACACCCACCTCCATGCACTCACACGCAACCCAGGAGTCGTCTCACTCGGAGAGCAAGTCTAGACGACTTGGAGCAAGAGTCTTGCCAACTGTCACCAAAAGTTGAGGGGAGAATAGTGATACTTACAGATGAGGTTAGTATGTCAAGGTTAGAGCATGTGCATGTTACTGTGAGTGGAAGGGTATTGATGAACATGTTTGTAGAAAAGCTCTTTGAAACCCTGAGGTGTTTGACTGGGTGGGAAAACAGCAGCTAACACACAAGGTCAGCTTCAGCACACTTCTTGCCATTTACAACGATGAAAATAAAACTATCAAACTATCAAATCTTTTACTGCAACAATATTAGCTATAATAATACATGTGTTCATATTTAATAAAAACAACTATAACATGTATTTTCTAAGCATATAAATACATCAATATGTGTTCTTCCATAAGTGCACCTTTCCTAGCACACGGAGAATGAAACAAACAAAGTGTCAGAGACATGATTCAACCAACACCACCTTACAAAGGCCTAATTGCTGCTTTAGCAGAAAACAAATTGGCCATTCTAGTTAGGCTATATATGCTATAGAGTGTATCACGGCTATTATGTAATTTAGTGAAAATTAAACATTTTTGGCGATTGATTTAAGATGATTATTGCGTAGTTGGTATTTGAATGTGTTTTAAGTCATGGTTTTTAAGTGCTGTTTTTCGAATTGCATGGGAATTATAAAAATAACAGCAATTTCTATGTGTTAAAGTTCCTAAAGGATCAACATTTGAAGGAACATGGTTAAAAGGGAGAAGTTTCCACCGAGAAATTACAGAGGCAAGTCCACTAACATTTGCTTTAATATTCACAATCTAGATGTGCATACAAACCTAACCTAACCTAATTACTGTTCAATTGCTCATGTTTGCAGGGCACTGTTTATATAGTTGTTTTGCAAGTATCACAGTTCATAATGTACTGATATATGTATATGTGTAATGCATGTTTTCTGTGTTTATTTTTTTAGTCTAATAGCTACATGGCTATATAAGTTTTAAATAGCTATATATGTAAATAAATATATAAAAGTCTTTGTGATTTGGTAACATTTATAACCTTACCCAACCAAACAAAGATTATTTTCCAAAATCATGTAAATTACTGTTTCTGGACTGCCATTTGATTTTTCAATATATGTCTGACGTTTAAAATATAAACCGAATGATATTTTTTTTTTAAATAAAGCAAGTTCCTTTTAAAGATATACTTAAACTTTAATGTTAGTAGTAATTTTTCAATAAGGATTATCAGCATTTTATTAAATCTAGGCCCATTATCAAACTTTCATGTGCATTATTTGTGGAAAAAAGAATCAAATAAAGCAGATGTGATAGAATGACTTAGTAATAGGCAAAGCATAGCAACAAAAGTTTGAGACTCCATTATAAGAAAAAAAGTGTTAGATAAAGAACAAGTGTGGCTGCTGCTTCGTGCTTTCTGGAGCTAGTTTTGGTTGTTATGGAATGCTTGTCATCATTTTTAACTTTATTTTAATTTGTTAAAACATTTGCTGTTTAATACTTGGGAGCATTTTCCTTTTGAATCATGTGCTTTCATAAAATAATAAATGTAATCTTTTAAATGAGGTGTTCCTTGCTGCATTTACCTGCAATATGCCAAACTATCTTTGCCATCACCACAATTATATTAGGTTTAATATATTTCCTTTTTATCATATACACAGGTTTATTTGTTTAGATTTAATTTGTTGGTGAGTTTCTTTAGGAGTGTTTCCTCCTAATTCTGAAATGAGAGAAGAATACTTTCCACTTAAATAAATTGACACAAACTAAAATCCTTCACAACCTGGCATGAGTATATGATATGATTTATTAATACCAATCATTTTATATCAGCTTGGGTCTTAAACAACAAAATGGGCATGTTGATTTAAAGTTATTGCAAAGTTGAATGTTTTCCTTTCACATCTTAGCATTTCAGTTGTAATACAGTGAGCAGTGACTGATTTTATTAATACATATGCCCCAAGCAGAAACTGTGAAAGTGGATGTTTGTGATGCATTATTTTTATAATCCAGCCCATAATAATTGTTCATATTTTCCTTTACAAATACATGTTAACAACTTTTAATCACAACTCTACCTCTAATGGTGGCCATGCTCAGATCTTTTCTCTAGGTGACAGTTACAGACATGTTTCTACATTACCACGTCAAAGTAACAAATCCTTACAACCAATTTTTGTTCAAAGAGTCTGTAAGGAAGTGCATTAATCCATTGGTGTCATATTCAAATACCCTCATGGCTGCCTCAGAAATCTCATTTAAATCCATTTACAGGTGATCAAGTGCATTGTTTAAATATACATATAAATTCCTTTCCTGAAAACTTTGCATGCATGATACTGAAAATGTTAACTTGGCCTAATGGAATTATTGAGTGTGAAAACTGTTCTCCAAATTAAGGGTGACAGAACACCTTTTGTGTTACCAAGCATTTTCACTATTTTTCTCTATAGAACAGATCTTTTCGTTGCACATTTTCTTGTGGGTGGAATGGGGTATCCCCAGCCGAAAGTCAACCTATATCAACTGATGAGCGACACTAGTTCTAAAGTCTGTCGGTCATCTTCTCAAACACAATGAAACACTGAATTTGTACTACATGTCTAGCAAATAGAGAAACATTTTGCTTAGCTATGCTTCAGGTATACGAAACAAAGCTGTCTTACAAAATGAGATTTCCCATTCCCTTCTAAAACTGAAGGGTGCACTTCTGACTTTGCTTCTTCTGGGCTTGCCCGTTGCTGTAATGTCAGCAACTACTGGTACTCAAGAACAGACTTTGATTACTTTACCTCTGTCATTTCCTTCTTCTCCACTTCCTGCTGCTGCAATGTCAGCAACTACTGGTACTCAAGGCCAGACTTTGATTTCTTTACCTCTGTCATTTCCCTCTTCTCCACTTCCTGCTGCTGTAATATAAGCACCTTCAGGTACTCAAGGACAGACTTTGATTTCTTTACCTCTGTCATTTCCTTCTTCTCCACTTTCTGCTGCTGTAATATAAGCAACTACTGGTACTCAAGGCCAGACTTTGATTTCTTTACCTCTGTCATTTCCCTCTTCTCCACTTCCTGCTGCTGTAATATAAGCACCTTCAGGTACTCAAGGACAGACTTTGATTTCTTTACCTCTGTCACTTCCTTCTTCTCCACCTCCTGCTGCTGTAATATAAGCAACTACTGGTACTCAAGGCCAGACTTTGATTTCTTTACCTCTGTCATTTCCTTCTTCTCCACTTCCTGCTGCTGTAATATAAGCAACTACTGGTACTCAAGGCCAGACTTTGATTTCTTTACCCCTGTCATTTCCTTCTTCTCCACTTCCTGCTGCTGTAATATAAGCACCTTCAGGTACTCAAGGACAGACTTTGATTTCTTTACCTCTGTCATTTCCTTCTTCTCCACTTCCTGCTGCTGTAATGTCAGCAACTACTGGTACTCAAGGCCAGACTTTAATTTCTTTACCTCTGTCATTTCCCTCTTCTCCAATTCCTGCTGCTGTAATATAAGCAACTACTGGTACTCAAGGCCAGACTTTGATTTCTTTACCCCTGTCATTTCCTTCTTCTCCACTTCCTGCTGCTGTAATGTCAGCAACTTCAGGTACTCAAGGCCGAAATTTGATTTCTTTACCTCTGGCATTTCCTTCTTCTCCACTTCCTGCTGCTGTAAAGTCAGCAACTTCTGGTACTCAACGCCATTCTTTGATTTCTTTACCTCTGTCATTTCCTTCTTCTCCACTTCCTGCTGCTGTAATGTCAGCAACTTCTGGTACTCAAGGGTGCTCTGTGATTTCTTTACCTTTGTCATTTCCTTCTTCTCCACTTCCTGCTGCTGTAATATAAGCAACGTCAGGTACTCAAGGCCATACTTTGATTTCTTTACCTCTGTCATTTCCTTCTTCCCCACTTCCTGCTGCTGTAATATAAGCAATGTCAGGTACTCAAGGCCACACTTTGATTTCTTTGCCCTCTGTCATTTCCTACTTCTCCACTTCCTGCTGCTGTAATATAAGCAACTTCAGGTACTCAAGGCCAGACTTTGATTTCTTTACCTGGGTCATTTCCTTCTTCTCCACTTCCTGCTGCTGTAATGTCAGCAACCTCAAAGTATTCAAGGCCAGACTTTGATTCTTTACCCCTGTCATTTCCTTCTTCTCCACCTCCTGCTGCTGTAATGTCAGCAACCTCAAGTATTCAAGGCCAGACTTTGATTTCTTTACTCCTGTCATTTCCTTCTTCTCCACCTCCTGCTGCTGTAATGTCAGCAACCTCAACTATTCAAGGCCAGACTTTGATTTCTTTACTCCTGTCATTTCCTTCTTCTCCACTTCCTGTTGCTGTAATATCAGCAACTTCAGGTACTCAAGGACAGACTTTGATTTCTTTACCTCTGGCATTTCCTTCTTCTCCACTTCCTGCTGCTGTAATATCAGCAACTTCTGGATCTCAAGGCCAGACTTTGATTTCTTTACCTCTGGCATTTCCTTCTTCTCCACTTCCTGCTGATGTAATATCAGCAACTTCTGGTACTCAAGGACAGACTTTGATTTCTTTACCTCTGTCATTTCCTTCTTCTCCACTTCCTGCCGCTGTAATATCAGCAACTTCTGGTACTCAAGGACAGACTTTGATTTCTTTACCTCTGGCATTTCCTTCTTCTCCACTTCCTGCTGCTGTAATATCAGCAACTTCTGGTACTCAAGGCCAGACTTTGATTTCTTTACCTCTGGCATTTCCTTCTTCTCCACTTCCTGCTGATGTAATATCAGCAACTTCTGGTACTCAAGGCCAGACTTTGATTTCTTTACCTCTGGCATTTCCTTCTTCTCCACTTCCTGCTGCTGTAATATCAGCAACTTCTGGTACTCAAGGCCAGACTTTGATTTCTTTACCTCTGGCATTTCCTTCTTCTCCACTTCCTGCTGCTGTAATATCAGCAACTTCTGGTACTCAAGGCCAGACTTTGATTTCTTTACCTCTGGCATTTCCTTCTTCTCCACTTCGTGCTGATGTAATATCAGCAACTTCTGGTACTCAAGGCCAGACTTTGATTTCTTTACCTCTGGCATTTCCTTCTTCTCCACTTCCTGCTGCTGTAATATCAGCAACTTCTGGTACTCAAGGCCAGACTTTGATTTCTTTACCTCTGGCATTTCCTTCTTCTCCACTTCGTGCTGATGTAATATCAGCAACTTCTGGTACTCTAAGGTGCTCTGTGATTTCTTTACCTCTGTGATTTCCTTCTTCTCCACTTCCTGCTGCTGTAATATCAGCAACTTATGGTACTCTAGGGTGCTCTGTGATTTCTTTACCTCTGTGATTTCCCTCTTCTCCACTTCCTGCTGATGTAAAGTCAGCAACTTATGGTACTCAAGGCCAGACTTTGATTTCTTTACCTCTGGCATTTCCTTCTTCTCCACTTCCTGCTGATGTAAAGTCAGCAACTTATGGTACTCAAGGCCAGACTTTGATTTCTTTACCTCTGGCATTTCCTTCTTCTCCACTTCCTGCTGATGTAAAGTCAGCAACTTATGGTACTCAAGGCCAGACTTTGATTTCTTTACCTCTGGCATTTCCTTCTTCTCCACTTCCTGCTGATGTAAAGTCAGCAACTTATGGTACTCAAGGCCAGACTTTGATTTCTTTACCTCTGGCATTTCCTTCTTCTCCACTTCCTGCTGATGTAAAGTCAGCAACTTATGGTACTCAAGGCCAGACTTTGATTTCTTTACCTCTGGCATTTCCTTCTTCTCCACTTCCTGCTGCTGTAATATCAGCAACTTCTGGTACTCTAGGGTGCTCTGTGATTTCTTTACCTCTGTGATTTCCTTCTCCACTTCCTGCTGCTGTAATATCAGCAACTTATGGTACTCTAGGGTGCTCTGTGATTTCTTTACCTCTGTGATTTCCCTCTTCTCCAGTTCCCGCTGATGTAATATCAGCAACTTTTGGTACTCTAGGGTGCTCTGTGATTTCTTTACCTCTGTGATTTCCTTCTTCTCCACTTCCTGCTGATGTAATATCAGCAACTTCTGGTACTCTAGGGTGCTCTGTGATTTCTTTACCTCTGTGATTTCCTTCTTCTCCACTTCCCGCTGATATAATATCAGCAACTTCTGGTACTCTAAGGTGCTCTGTGATTTCTTTACCTCTGTCATTTCCTTCTTCTCCACTTCCTGCTGCTGTAATGTCAGCAACTTCTGGTACTCAAGACCAGACTTTGATTTCTTTACCTCTGTCATTTCCTTCTTCTCCACTTCCTGCTGCTGTAATGACAGCAACTTCAGGTACTCAAGGCCAGACTTTGATTTCTTTATCCCTGTCATTTCCTTCTTCTCCACTTCCTGGTGCTGTTATGTCAGCAACTTCAGGTACTCAAGGCCAAACTTTGATTTCTTTACCTCTGGCATTTCCTTCTTCTCCACTTCCTGCTGCTGTAAAGTCAGCAACTTCTGGTACTCAAGGCCATTCTTTGATTTCTTTACCTCTGTCATTTCCTTCTTCTCCACTTCATGCTGCTGTAATGTCCGCAACTTCTGCTACACAAGGCCACTCTTTGATTTCTTTACCTCTGTCATTTCTTTCTTCTCCACTTCCTGCAGTAATAGTAGCAACGTCAGGAACTCAAGGCCAGAATTTGATTTCCTTACCTCTGTCATTTCCTTCTTCTCCAATTCCTGCTGCTGTAATGTCGGCAACTTCAGGTTCTCAAGGCCAGACTTTGATTTCTTTACCTCTGTCATTTCCATCTTCTCCACTTCCTGCTGCTGTAATGTCAGCAACTTCAGGTACTCAAGGCAGACTTTGATTTCTTTACCCCTGTCATTTCCTTCTTCTCCACCTTCTGCTGCTGTAATGTCAGCAACTTCTGGTACACAAGGCCACTCTTTGATTTCTTTACCTCTGTCATTTCCTTCTTCTCCACTTCCTGCTGCTATAATGTCAGCAACTTCTGGTACACAAGGCCACCCCTTGATTTCTTTACCTCTGTCATTTCCTTTTCCTCAGCTTGCTGTTCTATAATATCAGTAACTTCTGGTACTCTGGGCCACTCTTTGATTTCTTTACCCCTGGCATTTCCTTCTTCTCCACTTCCTGCTGCTGTAAAGTCAGCAACTTCTGGTACTCAAGGCCATTCTTTGATTTCTTTACCTCTGTCATTTCCTTCTTCTCCACTTCATGCTGCTGTAATGTCCGCAACTTCTAGTACACAAGGCCACTCTTTGATTTCTTTACCTCTGTAATTTCCTTCTTCTCCACTTCCTGCTGTAATAGTAGCAACGTCAGGTACTCAAGGCCAGAATTTGATTTCCTTACCTCTGTCATTTCCTTCTTCTCCAATTCCTGCTGCTGTAATGTCGGCAACTTCAGGTACTCAAGGCCAGACTTTGATTTCTTTACCTCTGTCATTTTCTTCTTCTCAGCCTCCTGTTGCTGTAATATCAGCAACTTCTGGTACTCAAGGCCAGACTTTGATTTCTTTACCGCTGTCAGTTCATTCTTCTCAGCTTCCTGTTGCTGTAATATCAACAACTTCTGGTACTCAAGGACAGACTTTGATATGTTTACCTCTGACATTTCATTCTTCTCCACATCCTGTTGCTGTAACGTCAGCAACGTCTGGTACTCAAGGCCAGACTTTGATTTCTTTACCTCTGTCATTTCCTTCTTTGCTACCTCCTGCTGCTGTAATGTCAGCAACTTTTGGTACACAAGGCCAGACTTTGATTTCTTTACCTCTGTCATGTCCTTCTTTGCTACTTCCTGTTGCTGTAACGTCAGCAACGTCTGGTACTCAAGGCCAGACTTCGATGTCTTTACCTCTGTCATTTCCTTCTTTGCCACCTCCTGCTGCTATAATATAAGCAAGTTCTGGTACTCAAGACCAGACTTTGATTTTTTTGCCTGTGTCATTTCATTTTTCTCCACCTCCTGTTGCTGTAAACATCAGCAACTTCTGGTACTCAAGACCAGATTTTGATTTCTTAACCTGTGTCATTTCCTTCTTCTCCACTTCCTGTTGCTGTTACGTCAGGAACTTCTGGTACCCTCGGCCACTCCTTGACGTCTTTTCCTCTGTCATTTCCTTCTTCTCTACTTCCCACTGGTGTAATATCAGCAACCTCTGGTACTCAAGGCCAGACTTTGATTTATTTACCTCTGTTTCTTGCTTCTTCTCAGCTTCCTGTAGCTGTAATGTCAGCAACCACTGGTACTCATGGCTAGACTTTGATTTCTTTACCCCTGTCATTTCCTTCTTCTCCACTTCCTTTTGCTGTAATGTCAACAACTTCTGGTACTCAAGGCCACTCTTTGATTTCTTTACCTCTGTCATTTCCTTCTTCTCACGTTCCTGTTGCTGTAATATCAGCAAATTCTGGTACGCTAGGCCACTCTTTGATTTCTCTACCTCTGTCATTTCCTTTTTCTCAGCTTCCTGTTGCTGTAATGTCAGCTACATCTGGCACTCAAGACCACTCTTTGATTTCTTTACCTCTGTCATTTCCTTTTTCTCACGTTCCTGTTGCTGTAATGTCAGCTACATCTGGCACTCAAGACCACTCTTTGATTTCTTTACCTCTGTCATTTCCTTTTTCTCAGCTTCCTGTTGCTGTAATGTCAGCTACATCTGGCACTCAAGACCACTCTTTGATTTCTTTACCTCTGTCATTTCCTTTTTCTCAGCTTCCTGTTGCTGTAATGTCAGCTACATCTGTGCACTTAAGACCACTCTTTGATTTCTTTACTTCTGTCATTTCCTTCTTCTCACGTTCCTGTTGCTGTAATGTCAACAACTTCTGGTACTCTAGGCCACTCTTTGATTTCTTTACCTCTGTCATTTCCTTTTTCTAAGCTTCCTGTTTCTGTAATGTCAGCTACATCTGGCACTCAAGACCACTCTTTGATCTCTTTACCTCTGTCATTTCCTTTTTCTCAGCTTCCTGTTGCTGTAATGTCAGCTACATCTGTGCACTCAAGACCACTCTTTGATTTCTTTACTTCTGTCATTTCCTTCTTCTCACGTTCCTGTTGCTGTAATGTCAACAACTTCTGGTACTCTAGGCCACTCTTTGATTTCTTTACCTCTGTCATTTCCTTTTTCTAAGCTTCCTGTTTCTGTAATGTCAGCTACATCTGGCACTCAAGACCACTCTTTGATCTCTTTACCTCTGTCATTTCCTTTTTCTCAGCTTCCTGCTGCTGTAATGTCAGCTACATCTGGCACTCAAGACCACTCTTTGATTTCTTTACTTCTGTCATTTCCTTCCTCTCAGCTTCCTGCTGCTGTAATGTCAGCTACATCTGGCACTCAAGACCACTCTTTGATCTCTTTACCTCTGTCATTTCCTTTTTCTCAGCTTCCTGTTGCTGTAATGTCAGCTACATCTGTGCACTCAAGACCACTCTTTGATTTCTTTACTTCTGTCATTTCCTTCTTCTCACGTTCCTGTTGCTGTAATGTCAACAACTTCTGGTACTCTAGGCCACTCTTTGATTTCTTTACCTCTGTCATTTCCTTTTTCTAAGCTTCCTGTTTCTGTAATGTCAGCTACATCTGGCACTCAAGACCACTCTTTGATCTCTTTACCTCTGTCATTTCCTTTTTCTCAGCTTCCTGCTGCTGTAATGTCAGCTACATCTGGCACTCAAGACCACTCTTTGATTTCTTTACTTCTGTCATTTCCTTCCTCTCAGCTTCCTGCTGCTGTAATGTCAGCTACATCTGGCACTCAAGACCACTCTTTGATCTCTTTACCTCTGTCATTTCCTTCCTCTCAGCTTCCTGTTGCTGTAATGTCAGCTACATCTGGCACTCAAGACCACTCTTTGATCTCTTTACCTCTGTCATTTCCTTTTTCTCAGCTTCCTGCTGCTGTAATCTCAACAACTTCTGGTACTCTAGGCCACTCTTTGATTTCTTTACCTCTGTCATTTCTTTTTTCTAAGCTTCCTGTTTCTGTAATGTCAGCAGCTTCTGGTACTCTAGGCCACTCTTTGAATTCTCTACATCTGTCATTTCCTTTTTCTCACGTTCCTGTTGCTGTAATGTCAGCAGCTTCTGGCACTCTAGGCCACTCTTTGATTTCTTTGCGTCTGTCATTTCCTTCTTCTCAGCTTCCTGTTGCTGTAATGTCAGCAGCTTCTGGTACTCTAGGCCACTCTTTGATTTCTTTACCTCTGTCATTTCCTTCTTCTCAACTTCCTTTTGCTGTAATGACAGCAACTTCTGGTACTCAAGGCCACTTTGATTTCTTTACCGCTGTCATATCCTTCTTCTCAGCTTCCTGTTGCTTTAATATCAGCAACTTCTGGTACTCAAGGCCAAATTTTGATTTCTTTACCTCTGTCATTTCCTTCTTCTCCACTTCCTGTTGCTGTAATGTCAGCAGCTTCTGGCACTCTAGGCCACTCTTTGATTTCTTTGCGTCTGTCATTTCCTTCTTCTCAGCTTCCTGTTGCTGTAATGTCAGCAGCTTCTGGTACTCTAGGCCACTCTTTGATTTCTTTACCTCTGTCATTTCCTTCTTCTCAACTTCCTTTTGCTGTAATGACAGCAGCTTCTGGTACTCAAGGCCAGACTTTGATTTCTCTACCTCTTTCATTTCCTTCTTCTCAACTTCCTGTTGCTGTAATGTCAGCAACTTCTGGTACTCAAGGCCAGACTTTGATTTCTTTACCTCTGTCATTTCCTTCTTCTCAGCTTCCTGTTGCTGTAATATCAGCAACTTCTGGTACTCATGGCCAAATTTTGATTTCTTTACCTCTGTCATTTCCTTCTATTCCACTTCCTATTGCTGTAATATCAGCAACTTCTGGTCCTCAAGACCAGACTTTGATTTCTTTACCTGCGTCATTTCCTTCTTCTCCACTTCCTGTTGCTGTAATATCAGCAACTTCTGTTACTCCATGCCACTGTTTGATTTCTTTATCTCTGTCATTTCCTTCTTTGCTACTTCATGCTGCTTTAATGTGAGCAACTTGTGGTACTCAAGGCCAGACTTTGATTTCTTTACCTCTGTCATTTCCTTCTTCTCCACTTCCTGCTGATGTAATGTCAGCAACTTCTGGTACTCAAGGCCAGACTTTGATTTCTTTACCTCTTTCATTTCCTTCTTCTCAACTTCCTGTTGCTGTAATGTCGGCAACTTCTGGAACTCAAGGCCACTCTTTGATTTGTTTACCTCTGTCATTTCCTTCTTCTCCACTTCCTGTTGCTGTAATATCAGCAACTTCTGGTACTCAATGCCAGTGTTTGATTTCTTTATCTCTGTCATTTCCTTCTTTGCTACTTCATGCTGCTTTAATGTCAGCAACTTTTGGTACTCAAGGCCAGACTTTGATTTCTTTACCTCTGTCATTTCCTTCTTCTCCACTTCCTGCTGATGTAATGTCAGCAACTTCTGGTATTCAAGGCCACTCTTTGATTTGTTTACCTCTGTCATTTCATTCTTCTCCACATCCTGTTGCTGTAATGTCGGCAACCTCTGGAACTCAAGGCCAGAATTTGATTTCTTTAACTGTGGCTTTTCCTTTTCTACACTTCCAGCTGCTGTAATGTCAGCAACCTCAGGTACTCAAGGCCAGACTTTGATTTCTTTACCTCTGTCGTTTCCTTCTTTTCACGTTCCTGTTGCTGTAATATCAGCAGCTTCTGGTACTCTAGGCCACTCTTTGATATCTTTACCTCTGTCATTTCCTTTTTCTCAGCTTCCTGCTGCTGCAATGTCAGCTACGTCTGGTACTCAAGGCCAGACTTTGATTTCTTTACCGCTGTCATTTCCTTATTCTCAGCTTCCTGTGACTGTAATATCAGCAACTTCTGGTACTAAAGGCCAAATTTTGATTTCTTCACCTCTGTTATTTCCTTCTTCTCCACTTCCTGATGCTGTAATATCAGCAACTTCTGGTCCTCAAGACCAGACTTTGATTTCTTTACCTGCGTCATTTCCTTCTTCTCCACTTCCTGTTGCTGTAATATCAGCTACTTCTGGTACTGAATGACACTGTTTGATTTCTTTATCTCTGTCATTTCCTTCTTTGCTACTTCATGCTGCTTTACTGTCAGCAACCTTTGGTACTCAGGGCCAGACTTTGATTTCTTTACCTCTGTCATTTCCTTGGTCTCACCTTCCTGTTGCTGTAATGTCAGCAGCTTCTGGTACTCTATGCCACTCTTTGATTTCTTTGCCTCTGTCATTTCCTTCTTCTCAGCTTTCTGTTGCTGTAATGTCAGCAGCTTCTGGTATTCTAGGCCACTCATTGATTTCTTTACCTCTGTCATTTCCTTTTTCTCAGCTTCCTGCGGCTGCAATCTGAGCTACGTCTAGTACTCAAGGGTGCTCTTTGATTTCTTACCTCTGTCATTTCCTTCTTCTCCACTTCCTGCTGCTGTAATGTGAGCTACATCTAGTACTCAAGGGTGCTCTTTGATTTCTTACCTCTGTCATTTCCTTCTTCTCCATTTCCTGCTGCTATAATGTCAGCTACGTCTGTTACTCAAGGGTGCTCTTTGATTTCTTTACCTCTGTCATTTCCTTCTTCTGCACTTCCTGCTGCTGTAATGTCAGCAACATCTGGTACTCAAGGACAGTCTTTGATTTCTTTACCTCTGTCATTTCCTTTTTCTCCACTTCCATTGGCTGTAATGTTAAAAACTTCTGGTACTCAATGCCTGACTTTGATTACTTTATCTTTGTCATTTCCTTCTTCTCCACTTCCTGTTGCTGTAATGTCAACAACGCCTGGTACTGCAGACCAGACTTTTATCTTTCCCTCTGTCATTTCCTTCTTCTCCACTTCCTGTTGCTGTTATTTCAACAACTTCTGGTACTCAAGGCCAGACTTTGATTTCTTTACCTCTGTCATTTCCTTCTTCTCAACTTCCTGTTGATGTAACGTCAACAACATCTGGTACTCAATGTCACTCTTTGATTTGTTTACCTCTGTCATTTCCTTCTTCTGCACTTCCTTTTGCTGTAATGTCAACAACTTCTGGTACTCAAGGACAGACTTTGATTTCTTTACCTCTGTCATTTCCTTCTTCTCCACTTCCTTTTGCTGTAATGTCAGCAACTTGTGGTACTCAAGGCCAGACTTTGATTTCTTTACCGCTGTCATTTGCTTCTTCTCAGCTTCCTGTGGCTGTAATATCAGCAACTTCTGGTCCTCAAGACCAGACTTTGATTTCTTTACCTGCGTCATTTCCTTTTTCCCAGCTTCCTGTTGCTGTAATGTCAACAACTTCTGGTACTCTAGGCCACTCTTTGATTTCTTTACCTCTGTCATTTCCTTCTTCTCTACTTCCTGTTGCTGTAATGTCAGCAACTTGTGGTACTCTGGGCCACTCTTTGATTTCTTTACCTGTGTCATTTCCTTTTTCTCAGCTTTCTGTTGCTGTAATGTCAGCTACATCTGGCACTCAAGGGTGCTCTGTGATTTGTTTACCTCTGTCCTTTCCTTCTTCTCCACTTCCTGTTGCTGTAATATCAGCAACTTCTGGTACTCAAGTCCAGACTTTGATTTCTTTACCTCTGTCATTTCGTTCTTCTCCACTTTCTGCTGCTGTAACGTCAGCAACATCAGGTACTCAAGTCCAGACTTTGAGTTCTTTACCTCTGACATTTCCTTCTTCTCCACTTTTTGCTGTTGTAACGTCAGCAGCTTCTGGTGCTCAAGGCCACTCTTTGATTTCTTTGCCTCTGTCATTTCCTTCTTTTCTACTTCCTGTTGCTGTAATGTCAGCAACCTCTGGTACTCAAGGGTGCTCTGTGATTTCTTTACTTCTGTCATTTCCTTGTTCTCTACTTCCTTTTGCTGTAATATCAAAAACTCCTGGTACTCAAGGCCACTCTTTGATTTCTTTACCTCTGTCATATCCTTCCTCTCTACTTCCTGTTGCTGTATTGTCAACAACGTCTGGTACTCAAGGCCAAATTTTGATTTCTTTACCTCTGTCGTTTCCTTCTTTTCTACTTGCTGCTGCTAAAATATCAACAACTTCTGGTACTCAAGCCACTCTTTGATTTCTTTACCTCTGTCATGTACTTCTTTTCTACTTCCTTTTGCTGCAATATCAACAGCTACTGGTACACAAGGCCAGACTTTGATTTCTCTACCTCTGTCATTTCCTTCTTCTCTACATCCTGTTGCTGTAATATCAACATATGCTGGTTCTCAAGGCCACTCTTTGATTTCTTTACCTCTGTCATATCCTTCTTCTCTACTTCCTGATGCTGTAGTGTCAGCAACTTCTGGTACTCAAGGCCAGACTTTGATTTCTTCACTTCTGTCATTTTCTTCTTCTCCACTTCCTGTTGATGTAATGTCAGCAACTTCAGGTACTCAAAGCCAGACTTTGATTTCTTTACGTCTGTCATTTACTTCTGCTGCTGTAATCTCAGCAACTTCGGGTACTCAATGCCACTCTTTGATTTCTTTACCTCTGTCATTTCCTTCTTCTCTACTTCCTGTTGCTATAATATCAACAACTTCTGGTACTCAAGGCCACTCCTTGATTTCTTTACCTCTGTCGTTTCCTTCTTTTCACGTTCCTGTTGCTGTAATATCAGCAGCTTCTGGTACTCTAGGCCACTCTTTGATATCTTTACCTCTGTCATTTCCTTTTTCTCAGCTTCCTGCTGCTGCAATGTCAGCTACGTCTGGTACTCAAGGCCAGACTTTGATTTCTTTACCGCAGTCATTTCCTTATTCTCAGCTTCCTGTGACTGCAATGTCAGCTACGTCTGGTACTCAAGGCCAGACTTTGATTTCTTTACCGCTGTCATTTCCTTATTCTCAGCTTTCTGTGACTGTAATATCAGCAACTTCTGGTCCTCAAGACCAGACTTTGATTTCTTTACCTGCGTCATTTCCTTCTTCTCCACTTCCTGTTGCTGTAATATCAGCTACTTCTGGTACTGAATGACACTGTTTGATTTCTTTATCTCTGTCATTTCCTTCTTTGCTACTTCATGCTGCTTTACTGTTAGCAACCTTTGGTACTCAGGGCCAGACTTTGATTTCTTTACCTCTGTCATTTCCTTCTTCTCCACTTCCTGCTGCTGTAATGTCAGCAGCTTCTGGTACTCAAGGCCAGACTTTGATTTCTTTACCTCTCTCATTTCCTTCTTCTCCAATATCTGCAGCTGTAACGTCAGCCACTTCAGGAACTGAAGGCCAGACTTTGATTTCTTTACCTTGTCATCTGCTTCTTCTCAACTTTTTGCTGCTGTAACGTCAGCAACATTTGGTGCTCAAGGCCACTCTTTGATTTCTTTACCTCTGACATTTCCTTCTTTTCTGCTTGCTGCTGTTGCTATAATATCAACAACTTCTGGTACTCAAGGCCACTCTTTGATTTCTTTACCTCTGTCATTTCCTTCTTTTCCACTTCCTGCTGCTGTAACGTCTACAACCTCTGGTACTCAAGGCCACTCTTTGATTTCTTTATCTCTGTCATTACCTTCTTCTCAACTTCCTGCTGCTGTAATGTCTACAACCTCTGGTACTCAAGGCCACTCATTGATTTCTTTACCTCTGTCATTACCTTGTTCTCAACTTCCTGCTATAATGACAGCAACTTCAGATACTCAAGGCCAGACTTTGTTTTCTTTACCCCTGTCATTTCTTTCTTCTCAACTTTCTGTTGCTGTAATATCAGCAACTTCTGGTACTCAACGCGAGACTTTGATTTCTTTACCGCTGTCATTTCCTTCTTCTAACCTTCCTGTTGCTGTAATATCAGCAATATCTGCTACTCAAGGCCAGACTTTGATTTCTTTACCTCTGTCATTTCGTTCTTCTTCACTTCCTGCTGCTGTTATGTCAGCAACTTCTGGTACTCAACGCGAGACTTTGATTTCTTTACCGCTGTCATTTCCTTCTTCTAACCTTCCTGTTGCTGTAATATCAGCAATATCTGCTACTCAAGGCCAGACTTTGATTTCTTTACCTCTGTCATTTCGTTCTTCTTCACTTCCTGCTGCTGTTATGTCAGCAACTTCTGGTACTCAAGGCCAGACTTTGATTTCTTTACCTCTGTCTTTTCCTTTTTCCCCACTTCCTGCTGCTGTAATGTCTGTAGCTTCTGGTACTCAATGCCACTGTTTGATTTCTTTACCCTGTTCATTTCATTCTTCTCCACATCCTGTTACTGTAAGGTCAGCAACTTTTGGAACTCAAGGCCAGAATTTGATTTCTTCACCTCTGTCATTTCCTTCTGCTGCTGTAATGTCAGCATTTTCAGGTACTCAATCCACTCTTTGATTTCTTTACCTCTGTCACTTCCTTCTTCTCCGTTTCCTGCTGCAGTAAATTTCTCAACTTCTGGTACTCAAGGCCACTCTTTGATTTCTTTACCCCTGTCATTTCCTTCTTCTCCACTTCCTGTTGCTCTAATATCAGCAACTTCTGGTATTCAATGCCAGTGTTTGATTTCTTTACCACTGTCATTTCCTTCTTCTCCACTTCCTATTGCTGTAATATCAGCAACTTCTGGTAATCAATGCCACTGTTTGATTTCTTTAGCACTGTCATTTCCTTCTTCTCCACTTCCTGTTGCTGTAATATCAGCAACTTTTGCTATTCAATGCCACTGTTTGATTTCTTTACCGCTGTCATTTCCTTCTTCTCCACTTCCTATTGCTGTAATATCAGCAACTTCTGGTAATCAATGCCACTGTTTGATTTCTTTACCGCTGTCATTTCCTTCTTCTCCACTTCCTGTTGCTATAATATCAGCAACTTCTGTTATTCAATGCCACTGTTTGATTTCTTTACCGCTGTCATTTCCTTCTTCTCTACTTCCTGCTGCTGTAATGTCAGCAATTTTTGGTACTAAAGGCCAGACTTTGATTTCTTTACCTCTGTCATTTCCTTCTTCTCCACTTTCTGCTGCTGTAACGTCAGCAGCTTCAGGTACTCAAGGCCAGACTTTGATTTCTTTACCTCTGTCATTTCCTTCTTTTCCACTTTTTCCTGCTGTAACGTCAGCAACGTCTGGTGCTCAAGGCCACTCTTTAATTTCTTTACGTCTGTCATCTCCTTCTTCTCCACTTCTGCTGCTGTAATGTCAGCAACTTCTGGTACTCAAGGCCAGACTTTGATTTCTTTACCTCTGTCATTTCCTTGTTCTCACCTTCCTGTTGTTGTAATGTCAGCAGCTTCTGGTACTCTATGCCACTCTGTGATTTCTTTGCCTCTGTCATTTCCTTCTTCTCAGCTTTCTGTTGCTGTAATGTCAGCAGCTTCTGGTATTCTAGGCCACACATTGATTTCTTTACCTCTGTCATTTCCTTTTTCTCAGCTTCCTGCGGCTGCAATGTGAGCTACGTCTAGTACTCAAGGGTGCTCTTTGATTTCTTACCTCTGTCATTTCCTTCTTCTCCACTTCCTGCTGCTGTAATGTCAGCTATGTCTAGTACTCAAGTGTGCTCTTTGATTTCTTACCTCTGTCATTTCCTTCTTCTCCATTTCCTGCTGCTATAATGTCAGCTACGTCTGTTACTCAAGGGTGCTCTTTGATTTCTTTACCTCTGTCATTTCCTTCTTCTGCACTTCCTGCTGCTGTAATGTCAGCAACATCTGGTACTCAAGGACAGTCTTTGATTTCTTTACCTCTGTCATTTCCTTCTTCTCCACTTCCATTGGCTGTAATGTTAACAACTTCTGGTACTCAATGCCTGACTTTGATTACTTTACCTTTGTCATTTCCTTCTTCTCCACTTCCTGTTGCTGTAATGTCAACAACGTCTGGTACTGAAGGCCAGACTTTTATCTTTCCCTCTGTCATTTCCTTCTTCTCCACTTCCTGTTGCTGTTATTTCAACAACTTCTGGTACTCAAGGCCAGACTTTGATTTCTTTACCTCTGTCATTTCCTTCTTCTCAACTTCCTGTTGATGTAACGTCAACAACATCTGGTACTCAATGTCACTCTTTGATTTGTTTACCTCTGTCATTTCCTTCTTCTGCACTTTCTTTTGCTGTAATGTCAACAACTTCTGGTACTCAAGAACAGACTTTGATTTCTTTACCTCTGTCATTTCCTTCTTCTCCACTTCCTTTTGCTGTAATGTCAGCAACTTGTGGTACTCAAGGCCAGACTTTGATTTCTTTACCGCTGTCATGTGCTTCTTCTCAGCTTCCTGTTGCTGTAATATCAGCAACTTCTGGTCCGCAAGACCAGACTTTGATTTCTTTACCTGTGTCATTTCCTTTTTCCCAGCTTCCTGTTGCTGTAATGTCAAAAACTTCTGGTACACTAGGCCACTCTTTGATTTCTTTACCTCTGTCATTTCCTTCTTCTCTACTTCCTGTTGCTGTAATGTCAGCAACTTGTGGTACTCTGGGCCACTCTTTGATTTCTTTACCTGTGTCATTACCTTTTTCTCAGCTTTCTGTTGCTGTAATGTCAGCTACATCTGGCACTCAAGGGTGCTCTGTGATTTGTTTACCTCTGTCCTTTCCTTCTTCTCCACTTCCTGTTGCTGTAATATCAGCAACGTCTGGTACTTTAGGCCAGACTTTGATTTCTTTACCTCTGTCATTTCGTTCTTCTCCACTTTCTGCTGCTGTAACGTCAGCAACATCAGGTACTCAAGTCCAGACTTTGATTTCTTTACCTCTGACATTTCCTTCTTCTCCACTTTTTGCTGTTGTAACGTCAGCAGCTTCTGGTGCTCAAGGCCACTCTTTGATTTCTTTGCCTCTGTCATTTCCTTCTTTTCTACATCCTGTTGCTGTAATGTCAGCAACCTCTGGTACTCAAGGGTGCTCTGTGATTTCTTTACTTCTGTCATTTCCTTGTTCTCTACTTCCTTTTACTGTAATATCAAAAACTCCTGGTACTCAAGGCCACTCTTTGATTTCTTTACCTCTGTCATATCCTTCCTCTCTACTTCCTATTGCTGTATTGTCAACAACTTCTGGTACTCAAGGCCAAACTTTGATTTCTTTAGCTGTGTCATTTTCGTCTGCCGCTGTAATGTCAGCAACCTCTGGTGCTCAAGGCCACTCTTTGATTTCTTTACCTCTGTCGTTTCCTTCTTTTCTACTTGCTGCTGCTAAAATATCAACAACTTCTGGTACTCAAGGCCACTCTTTGATTTCTTTACCTCTGTCATGTACTTCTTTTCTACTTCCTTTTGCTGCAATATCAACAGCTACTGGTACACAAGGCCAGACTTTGATTTCTCTACCTCTGTCATTTCCTTCTTCTCTACATCCTGTTGCTGTAATATCAACATATGCTGGTTCTCAAGGCCACTCTTTGATTTCTTTACGTCTGTCATTTCCTTCGTTTTATGTTGCTACTGCTGTAATGTCAGAGGCTTCTGGTACTCAAGGACAGACTTTGATTTCTTTACTTTTGTCATTTCCTTCTTCTCTACTTCCTGATGCTGTAGTGTCAGCAACTTCTGGTACTCAAGGCCAGACTTTGATTTCTTTACTTCTGTCATTTTCTTCTTCTCCACTTCCTGTTGATGTAATGTCAGCAACTTCAGGTACTCAAGGCCAGACTTTGATTTCTTTACCTCTGTCATTTACTTCTGCTGCTGTAATCTCAGCAACTTCGGGTACTCAATGCCACTCTTTGATTTCTTTACCTCTGTCATTTCCTTCTTCTCTACTTCCTGTTGCTATAATATCAACAACTTCTGGTACTCAAGGCCACTCCTTGATTTCTTTACCTCTGTCGTTTCCTTCTTTTCACGTTCCTGTTGCTGTAATATCAGCAGCTTCTGGTACTCTAGGCCACTCTTTGATATCTTTACCTCTGTCATTTCCTTTTTCTCAGCTTCCTGCTGCTGCAATGTCAGCTACGTCTGGTACTCAAGGCCAGACTTTGATTTCTTTACCGCTGTCATTTCCTTATTCTCAGCTTCCTGTGACTGCAATGTCAGCTATGTCTGGTACTCAAGGCCAGACTTAGATTTCTTTACCGCTGTCATTTCCTTATTCTCAGCTTTCTGTGACTGTAATATCAGCAACTTCTGGTCCTCAAGACCAGACTTTGATTTCTTTACCTGCGTCATTTCCTTCTTCTCCACTTCCTGTTGCTGTAATATCAGCTACTTCTGGTACTGAATGACACTGTTTGATTTCTTTATCTCTGTCATTTCCTTCTTTGCTACTTCATGCTGCTTTACTGTTAGCAACCTTTGGTACTCAGGGCCAGACTTTGATTTCTTTACCTCTGTCATTTCCTTCTTCTCCACTTCCTGCTGCTGTAATGTCAGCAGCTTCTGGTACTCAAGGCCAGACTTTGATTTCTTTACCTCTCTCATTTCCTTCTTCTCCAATATCTGCAGCTGTAACGTCAGCCACTTCAGGAACTGAAGGCCAGACTTTGATTTCTTTACCTTGTCATCTGCTTCTTCTCAACTTTTTGCTGCTGTAACGTCAGCAACATTTGGTGCTCAAGGCCACTCTTTGATTTCTTTACCTCTGTCATTTCCTTGTTTTCTGCTTGCTGCTGTTGCTATAATATCAACAACTTCTGGTACTCAAGGCCACTCTTTGATTTCTTTACCTCTGTCATTTCCTTCTTTTCCACTTCCTGCTGCTGTAACGTCTACAACCTCTGGTACTCAAGGCCACTCTTTGATTTCTTTATCTCTGTCATTACCTTCTTCTCAACTTCCTGCTGCTGTAATGTCTACAACCTCTGGTACTCAAGGCCACTCATTGATTTCTTTACCTCTGTCATTACCTTGCTCTCAACTTCCTGCTATAATGTCAGCAACTTCAGATACTCAAGGCCAGACTTTGTTTTCTTTACCCCTGTCATTTCGTTCTGCTCAACTTTCTGTTGCTGTAATATCAGAACTTTTGGTACTCAACGCGAGACTTTGATTTCTTTACCGCTGTCATTTCCTTCTTCTAACCTTCCTGTTGCTGTAATATCAGCAATATCTGCTACTCAAGGCCAGACTTTGATTTCTTTACCTCTGTCATTTCGTTCTTCTTCACTTCCTGCTGCTGTTATGTCAGCAACTTCTGGTACTCAAGGCCAGACTTTGATTTCTTTACCTCTGTCTTTTCCTTTTTCCCCACTTCCTGCTGCTGTAATGTCTGTAGCTTCTGGTACTCAATGCCACTGTTTGATTTCTTTACCCTGTTCATTTCATTCTTCTCCACATCCTGTTACTGTAAGGTCAGCAACTTTTGGAACTCAAGGCCAGAATTTGATTTCTTCACCTCTGTCATTTCCTTCTGCTGCTGTAATGTCAGCATTTTCAGGTACTCAATCCACTCTTTGATTTCTTTACCTCTGTCACTTCCTTCTTCTCCGTTTCCTGCTGCAGTAAATTTCTCAACTTCTGGTACTCAAGGCCACTCTTTGATTTCTTTACCCCTGTCATTTCCTTCTTCTCCACTTCCTGTTGCTGTAATATCAGCAACTTCTGGTATTCAATGCCAGTGTTTGATTTCTTTACCACTGTCATTTCCTTCTTCTCCACTTCCTATTGCTGTAATATCAGCAACTTCTGGTAATCAATGCCACTGTTTGATTTCTTTAGCACTGTCATTTCCTTCTTCTCCACTTCCTGTTGCTGTAATATCAGCAACCTCTGCTATTCAATGCCACTGTTTGATTTCTTTACCGCTGTCATTTCCTTCTTCTCCACTTCCTATTGCTGTAATATCAGCAACTTCTGGTAATCAATGCCACTGTTTGATTTCTTTACCGCTGTCATTTCCTTCTTCTCCACTTCCTGTTGCTATAATATCAGCAACTTCTGGTATTCAATGCCACTGTTTGATTTCTTTACCGCTGTGTTTTCCTTCTTCTCTACTTCCTGCTGCTGTAATGTCAGCAATTTTTGGTACTAAAGGCCAGACTTTGATTTCTTTACCTCTGTCATTTCCTTCTTCTCCACTTTCTGCTGCTGTAACGTCAGCAGCTTCAGGTACTCAAGGCCAGACTTTGATTTCTTTACCTCTGTCATTTCCTTCTTTTCCACTTTTTCCTGCTGTAACGTCAGCAACGTCTGGTGCTCAAGGCCACTCTTTGATTTCTTTACGTCTGTCATCTCCTTCTTCTCCACTTCTGCTGCTGTAATGTCAGCAACTTCTGGTACTCAAGGCCAGACTTTGATTTCTTTACCTCTGTCATTTCCTTGTTCTCACCTTCCTGTTGCTGTAATGTCAGCAGCTTCTGGTACTCTATGCCACTCTGTGATTTCTTTGCCTCTGTCATTTCCTTCTTCTCAGCTTTCTGTTGCTGTAATGTCAGCAGCTTCTGGTATTCTAGGCCACACATTGATTTCTTTACCTCTGTCATTTCCTTTTTCTCAGCTTCCTGCGGCTGCAATGTGAGCTACGTCTAGTACTCAAGGGTGCTCTTTGATTTCTTACCTCTGTCATTTCCTTCTTCTCCACTTCCTGCTGCTGTAATGTCAGCTACGTCTAGTACTCAAGTGTGCTCTTTGATTTCTTACCTCTGTCATTTCCTTCTTCTCCATTTCCTGCTGCTATAATGTCAGCTACGTCTGTTACTCAAGGGTGCTCTTTGATTTCTTTACCTCTGTCATTTCCTTCTTCTGCACTTCCTGCTGCTGTAATGTCAGCAACATCTGGTACTCAAGGACAGTCTTTGATTTCTTTACCTCTGTCATTTTCTTCTTCTCCACTTCCATTGGCTGTAATGTTAACAACTTCTGGTACTCAATGCCTGACTTTGATTACTTTACCTTTGTCATTTCCTTCTTCTCCACTTCCTGTTGCTGTAATGTCAACAAAGTCTGGTACTGAAGGCCAGACTTTTATCTTTCCCTCTGTCATTTCCTTCTTCTCCACTTCCTGTTGCTGTTATTTCAACAACTTCTGGTACTCAAGGCCAGACTTTGATTTCTTTACCTCTGTCATTTCCTTCTTCTCAACTTCCTGTTGATGTAACGTCAACAACATCTGGTACTCAATGTCACTCTTTGATTTGTTTACCTCTGTCATTTCCTTCTTCTGCACTTCCTTTTGCTGTAATGTCAACAACTTCTGGTACTCAAGGACAGACTTTGATTTCTTTACCTCTGTCATTTCCTTCTTCTCCACTACCTTTTGCTGTAATGTCAGCAACTTGTGGTACTCAAGGCCAGACTTTGATTTCTTTACCGCTGTCATTTGCTTCTTCTCAGCTTCCTGTTGCTGTAATATCAGCAACTTCTGGTCCGCAAGACCAGACTTTGATTTCTTTACCTGTGTCATTTCCTTTTTCCCAGCTTCCTGTTGCTGTAATGTCAACAACTTCTGGTACTCTAGGCCACTCTTTGATTTCTTTACCTCTGTCATTTCCTTCTTCTCTACTTCCTGTTGCTGTAATGTCAGCAACCTGTGGTACTCTGGGCCACTCTTTGATTTCTTTACCTGTGTCATTTCCTTTTTCTCAGCTTTCTGTTGCTGTAATGTCAGCTACATCTGGCACTCAAGGGTGCTCTGTGATTTGTTTACCTCTGTCCTTTCCTTCTTCTCCACTTCCTGTTGCTGTAATATCAGCAACTTCTGGTACTTTAGGCCAGACTTTGATTTCTTTACCTCTGTCATTTCGTTCTTCTCCACTTTCTGCTGCTGTAACGTCAGCAACATCAGGTACTCAAGTCCAGACTTTGATTTCTTTACCTCTGACATTTCCTTCTTCTCCACTTTTTGCTGTTGTAACGTCAGCAGCTTCTGGTGCTCAAGGCCACTCTTTGATTTCTTTGCCTCTGTCATTTCCTTCTTTTCTACATCCTGTTGCTGTAATGTCAGCAACCTCTGGTACTCAAGGGTGCTCTGTGATTTCTTTACTTCTGTCATTTCCTTGTTCTCTACTTCCTTTTGCTGTAATATCAAAAACTCCTGGTACTCAAGGCCACTCTTTGATTTCTTTACCTCTGTCATATCCTTCCTCTCTACTTCCTATTGCTGTATTGTCAACAACTTCTGGTACTCAAGGCCAAACTTTGATTTCTTTAGCTGTGTCATTTTCGTCTGCCGCTGTAATGTCAGCAACCTCTGGTGCTCAAGGCCACTCTTTGATTTCTTTACCTCTGTCGTTTCCTTCTTTTCTACTTGCTGCTGCTAAAATATCAACAACTTCTGGTACTCAAGGCCACTCTTTGATTTCTTTACCTCTGTCATGTACTTCTTTTCTACTTCCTTTTGCTGCAATATCAACAGCTACTGGTACACAAGGCCAGACTTTGATTTCTCTACCTCTGTCATTTCCTTCTTCTCTACATCCTGTTGCTGTAATATCAACATATGCTGGTTCTCAAGGCCACTCTTTGATTTCTTTACGTCTGTCATTTCCTTCGTTTTATGTTGCTACTGCTGTAATGTCAGAGGCTTCTGGTACTCAAGGACAGACTTTGATTTCTTTACTTTTGTCATTTCCTTCTTCTCTACTTCCTGATGCTGTAGTGTCAGCAACTTCTGGTACTCAAGGCCAGACTTTGATTTCTTTACTTCTGTCATTTTCTTCTTCTCCACTTCCTGTTGATGTAATGTCAGCAACTTCAGGTACTCAAGGCCAGACTTTGATTTCTTTACCTCTGTCATTTACTTCTGCTGCTGTAATCTCAGCAACTTCGGGTACTCAATGCCACTCTTTGATTTCTTTACCTCTGTCATTTCCTTCTTCTCTACTTCCTGTTGCTATAATATCAACAACTTCTGGTACTCAAGGCCACTCCTTGATTTCTTTACCTCTGTCGTTTCCTTCTTTTCACGTTCCTGTTGCTGTAATATCAGCAGCTTCTGGTACTCTAGGCCACTCTTTGATATCTTTACCTCTGTCATTTCCTTTTTCTCAGCTTCCTGCTGCTGCAATGTCAGCTACGTCTGGTACTCAAGGCCAGACTTTGATTTCTTTACCGCTGTCATTTCCTTATTCTCAGCTTCCTGTGACTGCAATGTCAGCTACGTCTGGTACTCAAGGCCAGACTTAGATTTCTTTACCGCTGTCATTTCCTTATTCTCAGCTTTCTGTGACTGTAATATCAGCAACTTCTGGTCCTCAAGACCAGACTTTGATTTCTTTACCTGCGTCATTTCCTTCTTCTCCACTTCCTGTTGCTGTAATATCAGCTACTTCTGGTACTGAATGACACTGTTTGATTTCTTTATCTCTGTCATTTCCTTCTTTGCTACTTCATGCTGCTTTACTGTTAGCAACCTTTGGTACTCAGGGCCAGACTTTGATTTCTTTACCTCTGTCATTTCCTTCTTCTCCACTTCCTGCTGCTGTAATGTCAGCAGCTTCTGGTACTCAAGGCCAGACTTTGATTTCTTTACCTCTCTCATTTCCTTCTTCTCCAATATCTGCAGCTGTAACGTCAGCCACTTCTGGAACTGAAGGCCAGACTTTGATTTCTTTACCTTGTCATCTGCTTCTTCTCAACTTTTTGCTGCTGTAACGTCAGCAACATTTGGTGCTCAAGGCCACTCTTTGATTTCTTTACCTCTGTCATTTCCTTGTTTTCTGCTTGCTGCTGTTGCTATAATATCAACAACTTCTGGTACTCAAGGCCACTCTTTGATTTCTTTACCTCTGTCATTTCCTTCTTTTCCACTTCCTGCTGCTGTAACGTCTACAACCTCTGGTACTCAAGGCCACTCTTTGATTTCTTTATCTCTGTCATTACCTTCTTCTCAACTTCCTGCTGCTGTAATGTCTACAACCTCTGGTACTCAAGGCCACTCATTGATTTCTTTACCTCTGTCATTACCTTGCTCTCAACTTCCTGCTATAATGTCAGCAACTTCAGATACTCAAGGCCAGACTTTGTTTTCTTTACCCCTGTCATTTCGTTCTGCTCAACTTTCTGTTGCTGTAATATCAGAACTTTTGGTACTCAACGCGAGACTTTGATTTCTTTACCGCTGTCATTTCCTTCTTCTAACCTTCCTGTTGCTGTAATATCAGCAATATCTGCTACTCAAGGCCAGACTTTGATTTCTTTACCTCTGTCATTTCGTTCTTCTTCACTTCCTGCTGCTGTTATGTCAGCAACTTCTGGTACTCAAGGCCAGACTTTGATTTCTTTACCTCTGTCTTTTCCTTTTTCCCCACTTCCTGCTGCTGTAATGTCTGTAGCTTCTGGTACTCAATGCCACTGTTTGATTTCTTTACCCTGTTCATTTCATTCTTCTCCACATCCTGTTACTGTAAGGTCAGCAACTTTTGGAACTCAAGGCCAGAATTTGATTTCTTCACCTCTGTCATTTCCTTCTGCTGCTGTAATGTCAGCATTTTCAGGTACTCAATCCACTCTTTGATTTCTTTACCTCTGTCACTTCCTTCTTCTCCGTTTCCTGCTGCAGTAAATTTCTCAACTTCTGGTACTCAAGGCCACTCTTTGATTTCTTTACCCCTGTCATTTCCTTCTTCTCCACTTCCTGTTGCTGTAATATCAGCAACTTCTGGTATTCAATGCCAGTGTTTGATTTCTTTACCACTGTCATTTCCTTCTTCTCCACTTCCTATTGCTGTAATATCAGCAACTTCTGGTAATCAATGCCACTGTTTGATTTCTTTAGCACTGTCATTTCCTTCTTCTCCACTTCCTGTTGCTGTAATATCAGCAACCTCTGCTATTCAATGCCACTGTTTGATTTCTTTACCGCTGTCATTTCCTTCTTCTCCACTTCCTATTGCTGTAATATCAGCAACTTCTGGTAATCAATGCCACTGTTTGATTTCTTTACCGCTGTCATTTCCTTCTTCTCCACTTCCTGTTGCTATAATATCAGCAACTTCTGGTATTCAATGCCACTGTTTGATTTCTTTACCGCTGTGTTTTCCTTCTTCTCTACTTCCTGCTGCTGTAATGTCAGCAATTTTTGGTACTAAAGGCCAGACTTTGATTTCTTTACCTCTGTCATTTCCTTCTTCTCCACTTTCTGCTGCTGTAACGTCAGCAGCTTCAGGTACTCAAGGCCAGACTTTGATTTCTTTACCTCTGTCATTTCCTTCTTTTCCACTTTTTCCTGCTGTAACGTCAGCAACGTCTGGTGCTCAAGGCCACTCTTTGATTTCTTTACGTCTGTCATCTCCTTCTTCTCCACTTCTGCTGCTGTAATGTCAGCAACTTCTGGTACTCAAGGCCAGACTTTGATTTCTTTACCTCTGTCATTTCCTTGTTCTCACCTTCCTGTTGCTGTAATGTCAGCAGCTTCTGGTACTCTATGCCACTCTGTGATTTCTTTGCCTCTGTCATTTCCTTCTTCTCAGCTTTCTGTTGCTGTAATGTCAGCAGCTTCTGGTATTCTAGGCCACACATTGATTTCTTTACCTCTGTCATTTCCTTTTTCTCAGCTTCCTGCGGCTGCAATGTGAGCTACGTCTAGTACTCAAGGGTGCTCTTTGATTTCTTACCTCTGTCATTTCCTTCTTCTCCACTTCCTGCTGCTGTAATGTCAGCTACGTCTAGTACTCAAGTGTGCTCTTTGATTTCTTACCTCTGTCATTTCCTTCTTCTCCATTTCCTGCTGCTATAATGTCAGCTACGTCTGTTACTCAAGGGTGCTCTTTGATTTCTTTACCTCTGTCATTTCCTTCTTCTGCACTTCCTGCTGCTGTAATGTCAGCAACATCTGGTACTCAAGGACAGTCTTTGATTTCTTTACCTCTGTCATTTTCTTCTTCTCCACTTCCATTGGCTGTAATGTTAACAACTTCTGGTACTCAATGCCTGACTTTGATTACTTTACCTTTGTCATTTCCTTCTTCTCCACTTCCTGTTGCTGTAATGTCAACAAAGTCTGGTACTGAAGGCCAGACTTTTATCTTTCCCTCTGTCATTTCCTTCTTCTCCACTTCCTGTTGCTGTTATTTCAACAACTTCTGGTACTCAAGGCCAGACTTTGATTTCTTTACCTCTGTCATTTCCTTCTTCTCAACTTCCTGTTGATGTAACGTCAACAACATCTGGTACTCAATGTCACTCTTTGATTTGTTTACCTCTGTCATTTCCTTCTTCTGCACTTCCTTTTGCTGTAATGTCAACAACTTCTGGTACTCAAGGACAGACTTTGATTTCTTTACCTCTGTCATTTCCTTCTTCTCCACTTCCTTTTGCTGTAATGTCAGCAACTTGTGGTACTCAAGGCCAGACTTTGATTTCTTTACCGCTGTCATTTGCTTCTTCTCAGCTTCCTGTTGCTGTAATATCAGCAACTTCTGGTCCGCAAGACCAGACTTTGATTTCTTTACCTGTGTCATTTCCTTTTTCCCAGCTTCCTGTTGCTGTAATGTCAACAACTTCTGGTACTCTAGGCCACTCTTTGATTTCTTTACCTCTGTCATTTCCTTCTTCTCTACTTCCTGTTGCTGTAATGTCAGCAACCTGTGGTACTCTGGGCCACTCTTTGATTTCTTTACCTGTGTCATTTCCTTTTTCTCAGCTTTCTGTTGCTGTAATGTCAGCTACATCTGGCACTCAAGGGTGCTCTGTGATTTGTTTACCTCTGTCCTTTCCTTCTTCTCCACTTCCTGTTGCTGTAATATCAGCAACTTCTGGTACTTTAGGCCAGACTTTGATTTCTTTACCTCTGTCATTTCGTTCTTCTCCACTTTCTGCTGCTGTAACGTCAGCAACATCAGGTACTCAAGTCCAGACTTTGATTTCTTTACCTCTGACATTTCCTTCTTCTCCACTTTTTGCTGTTGTAACGTCAGCAGCTTCTGGTGCTCAAGGCCACTCTTTGATTTCTTTGCCTCTGTCATTTCCTTCTTTTCTACATCCTGTTGCTGTAATGTCAGCAACCTCTGGTACTCAAGGGTGCTCTGTGATTTCTTTACTTCTGTCATTTCCTTGTTCTCTACTTCCTTTTGCTGTAATATCAAAAACTCCTGGTACTCAAGGCCACTCTTTGATTTCTTTACCTTTGTCATATCCTTCCTCTCTACTTCCTATTGCTGTATTGTCAACAACTTCTGGTACTCAAGGCCAAACTTTGATTTCTTTAGCTGTGTCATTTTCGTCTGCCGCTGTAATGTCAGCAACCTCTGGTGCTCAAGGCCACTCTTTGATTTCTTTACCTCTGTCGTTTCCTTCTTTTCTACTTGCTGCTGCTAAAATATCAACAACTTCTGGTACTCAAGGCCACTCTTTGATTTCTTTACCTCTGTCATGTACTTCTTTTCTACTTCCTTTTGCTGCAATATCAACAGCTACTGGTACACAAGGCCAGACTTTGATTTCTCTACCTCTGTCATTTCCTTCTTCTCTACATCCTGTTGCTGTAATATCAACATATGCTGGTTCTCAAGGCCACTCTTTGATTTCTTTACGTCTGTCATTTCCTTCGTTTTATGTTGCTACTGCTGTAATGTCAGAGGCTTCTGGTACTCAAGGACAGACTTTGATTTCTTTACTTTTGTCATTTCCTTCTTCTCTACTTCCTGATGCTGTAGTGTCAGCAACTTCTGGTACTCAAGCCCAGACTTTGATTTCTTTACTTCTGTCATTTTCTTCTTCTCCACTTCCTGTTGATGTAATGTCAGCAACTTCAGGTACTCAAGGCCAGACTTTGATTTCTTTACCTCTGTCATTTACTTCTTCTCTACTTCCTGTTGCTGTAATGTCAGCAACTTGTGGTACTCTAGGCCACTCTTTGATTTCTTTACCTCTTTCATTTCCTTCTTCACTACTTCCTGTTGCTGTAATGTCAGCAACTTGTGGTACTCTGGGCCACTCTTTGATTTCTTTACCTCTGTCATTTCCTTCTTCACTTTTTCCTGTTGCTGTAATGTCAGCAACTTGTGGTACTCTAGGCCACTCTTTGATTTCTTTACCTCTGTCATTTCCTTCTTCTCTACTTCCTGTTGCTGTAATGTCAGCAACTTGTGGTACTCTAGGCCACTCTTTGATTTCTTTACCTCTGTCATTTCCTTCTTCACTACTTCCTGTTGCTGTAATGTCAGCAACTTGTGGTACTCTGGGCCACTCTTTGATTTCTTTACCTCTGTCATTTCCTTCTTCACTACTTCCTGTTGCTGTAATGTCAGCAACTTGTGGTACTCTAGGCCACTCTTTGATTTCTTTACCTCTGTCATTTCCTTCTTCTCTACTTCCTGTTGCTGTAATGTCAGCAACTTGTGGTACTCTAGGCCACTCTTTGATTTCTTTACCTCTGTCATTTCCTTCTTCACTACTTCCTGTTGCTGTAATGTCAGCAACTTGTGGTACTCCAGGCCACTCTTTGATTTCTTTACCTCTGTCATTTCCTTCTTCACTACTTCCTGTTGCTGTAATGTCAGCAACTTGTGGTACTCTAGGCCACTCTTTGATTTCTTTACCTCTGTCATTTCCTTCTTCTCTACTTCCTGTTGCTGTAATGTCAGCAACTTGTGGTACTCTGGGCCACTCTTTGATTTCTTTACCTGTGTCATTTCCTTTTTCTCAGCTTTCTGTTGCTGTAATGTCAGCTACATCTGGCACTCAAGGGTGCTCTGTGATTTGTTTACCTCTGTCCTTTCCTTCTTCTCCACTTCCTGTTGCTGTAATGTCAGCAACTTGTGGTACTCTAGGCCACTCTTTGATTTCTTTACCTCTGTCATTTCCTTCTTCACTAATTCCTGTTGCTGTAATGTCAGCAACTTGTGGTACTCTGGGCCACTCTTTGATTTCTTTACCTCTGTCATTTCCTTCTTCTCTACTTCCTGTTGCTGTAATGTCAGCAACTTGTGGTACTCTAGGCCACTCTTTGATTTCTTTACCTCTGTCATTTCCTTCTTCACTACTTCCTGTTGCTGTAATGTCAGCAACTTGTGGTACTCTAGGCCACTCTTTGATTTCTTTACCTCTGTCATTTCCTTCTTCTCTACTTCCTGTTGCTGTAATGTCAGCAACTTGTGGTACTCTAGGCCACTCTTTGATTTCTTTACCTCTGTCATTTCCTTCTTCTCTACTTCCTGTTGCTGTAATGTCAGCAACTTGTGGTACTCTAGGCCACTCTTTGATTTCTTTACCTCTGTCATTTCCTTCTTCTCTACTTCCTGTTGCTGTAATGTCAGCAACTTGTGGTACTCTAGGCCACTCTTTGATTTCTTTACCTCTGTCATTTCCTTCTTCTCTACTTCCTGTTGCTGTAATGTCAGCAACTTGTGGTACTCTGGGCCACTCTTTGATTTCTTTACCTCTGTCATTACCTTTTTCTCAGCTTTCTGTTGCTGTAATGTCAGCAACTTGTGGTACTCTGGGCCACTCTTTGTTTTCTTTACCTGTGTCATTACCTTTTTCTCAGCTTTCTGTTGCTGTAATGTCAGCAACTTGTGGTACTCTGGGCCACTCTTTGATTTCTTTACCTGTGTCATTACCTTTTTCTCAGCTTTCTGTTGCTGTAATGTCAGCAACTTGTGGTACTCTGAGCCACTCTTTGATTTCTTTACCTGTGTCATTACCTTTTTCTCAGCTTTCTGTTGCTGTAATGTCAGCAGCTTGTGGTACTCTGGGCCACTCTTTGATTTCTTTACCTCTGTCATTTCCTTCTTCACTACTTCCTGTTGCTGTAATGTCAGCAACTTGTGGTACTCTGGGCCACTCTTTGATTTCTTTACCTGTGTCATTACCTTTTTCTCAGCTTTCTGTTGCTGTAATGTCAGCAGCTTGTGGTACTCTGGGCCACTCTTTGATTTCTTTACCTCTGTCATTTCCTTCTTCACTACTTCCTGTTGCTGTAATGTCAGCAACTTGTGGTACTCTAGGCCACTCTTTGATTTCTTTACCTGTGTCATTTCCTTCTTCTCTACTTCCTGTTGCTGTAATGTCAGCAACTTGTGGTACTCTAGGCCACTCTTTGATTTCTTTACCTCTGTCATTTCCTTCTTCTCTACTTCCTGTTGCTGTAATGTCAGCAACTTGTGGTACTCTAGGCCACTCTTTGATTTCTTTACCTGTGTCATTTCCTTCTTCTCTACTTCCTGTTGCTGTAATGTCAGCAACTTGTGCTACTCAATGCCACTCTTTGATTTCTTTACCTCTGTCATTTCCTTCTTCACTACTTCCTGTTGCTGTAATGTCAGCAACTTGTGGTACTCTGGGCCACTCTTTGATTTCTTTACCTGTGTCATTTCCTTCTTCTCTACTTCCTGTTGCTGTAATGTCAGCAACTTGTGGTACTCTGGGCCACTCTTTGATTTCTTTACCTGTGTCATTTCCTTCTTCTCTACTTCCTGTTGCTGTAATGTCAGCAACTTGTGGTACTCTGGGCCACTCTTTGATTTCTTTACCTCTGTCATTTCCTTTTTCTCAGCTTTCTGTTGCTGTAATGTCAGCAACTTGTGGTACTCTAGGCCACTCTTTGATTTCTTTACCTGTGTCATTTCCTTCTTCTCTACTTCCTGTTGCTGTAATGTCAGCAACTTGTGGTACTCTGGGCCACTCTTTGATTTCTTTACCTGTGTCATTTCCTTCTTCTCTACTTCCTGTTGCTGTAATGTCAGCAACTTGTGGTACTCTAGGCCACTCTTTGATTTCTTTACCTGTGTCATTTCCTTCTTCTCTACTTCCTGTTGCTGTAATGTCAGCAACTTGTGGTACTCTGGGCCACTCTTTGATTTCTTTACCTGTGTCATTTCCTTCTTCTCTACTTCCTGTTGCTGTAATGTCAGTAACTTGTGGTACTCTGGGCCACTCTTTGATTTCTTTACCTGTGTCATTTCCTTCTTCTCTACTTCCTGTTGCTGTAATGTCAGCAACTTGTGGTACTCTGGGCCACTCTTTGATTTCTTTACCTGTGTCATTTCCTTCTTCTCTACTTCCTGTTGCTGTAATGTCAGCAACTTGTGGTACTCTGGGCCACTCTTTGATTTCTTTACCTCTGTCATTTCCTTTTTCTCAGCTTTCTGTTGCTGTAATGTCAGCAACTTGTGGTACTCTAGGCCACTCTTTGATTTCTTTACCTGTGTCATTTCCTTCTTCTCTACTTCCTGTTGCTGTAATGTCAGCAACTTGTGGTACTCTGGGCCACTCTTTAATTTCTTTACCTGTGTCATTTCCTTCTTCTCTACTTCCTGTTGCTGTAATGTCAGCAACTTGTGGTACTCTGGGCCACTCTTTGATTTCTTTACCTCTGTCATTTCCTTTTTCTCAGCTTTCTGTTGCTGTAATGTCAGCAACTTGTGGTACTCTAGGCCACTCTTTGATTTCTTTACCTGTGTCATTTCCTTTTTCTCAGCTTTCTGTTGCTGTAATGTCAGCAACTTGTGGTACTCTGGGCCACTCTTTGATTTCTTTACCTGTGTCATTTCCTTTTTCTCAGCTTTCTGTTGCTGTAATGTCAGCAACTTGTGGTACTCTAGGCCACTCTTTGATTTCTTTACCTGTGTCATTTCCTTCTTCTCTACTTCCTGTTGCTGTAATGTCAGCAACTTGTGGTACTCTGGGCCACTCTTTGATTTCTTTACCTGTGTCATTTCCTTTTTCTCAGCTTTCTGTTGCTGTAATGTCAGCTACATCTGGCACTCAAGGGTGCTCTGTGATTTGTTTACCTCTGTCCTTTCCTTCTTCACTACTTCCTGTTGCTGTAATGTCAGCTACGTCTTGTACTCAAGGGTGCTCTGTGATTTCTTTACCTCTATCATTTCCTTCTTCACAACTTCCTGCTGCTGTAATGTCAGCTACGTCTGGTACACAAGGGTGCTCTTTGATTTCTGTACCTCTGTCATTTCCTTCTTCTCCACTTCCTGCTGCTGTAATGTCAGCAGTATCTGGTACTCAAGGCCAGACTTTGATTTCTTTACCTCTGTCATTTCCTTCTTCTCCACTTCCTTTGGCTGTAACGACAGCAACTTCTGGTACTCAAGGCCACTTTGATTTCTTTACCTCTGTCATTTCCTTCTTTTCCACTTCCTATTGCTGTAATATCAGCAACTTCTGGTCCTCAAGACCAGAGTTTTATTTCTTTATCTGCGTCATTTCCTTCTTCTCCACTTCCTGTTGCTGTAATATCAGGCTCTTCTGGTACTCAATGCCACTGTTTGATTTCTTTATCTCTGTCATTTCCTTCTTTGGTACTTCATGCTGCTTTAATGTCAGCAACTTTTGGTACTCAAGGCCAGACTTTGATTGCTTTACCTCTGTCATTTCCTTCTTCTCCACTTCCTGCTGATGTAATGTCAGAAACTTCTTGTACTGAAGGCCAGACTTTGATTTCTTTACCTCTTTCCTTTCCTTCTTCTCAACTTCCTGTTGCTGTAATGTCAACATCTTCTGGTACGCAATGCCACTCTTTGATTTGTTTACCTCTGTCATTTCATTCTTCTCCACATCCTGTTGCTGTAATGTCGGGTACTTCTGGAACTCAAGGACAGAATTTGATTTATTTAACTGTGGCTTTTCCTTTTTCTACACTTCCAGCTGCTGTAATGTCAGCAACCTCAGGTACTCAAGGCCAGACTTTGATTTTTTTACCTCTGTCGTTTCCTTCTTCTCACGTTCCTGTTGCTGTAATATCAGCAGCTTCTGGTACTCTAGGCCACTCTTTGATTTCTTTACCTCTGTCATTTCCTTTTTTTCAACTTCCTGTTTCTGTAATGTCAGCAGCTTCTGGTACTCTAGGCCACTCTTTGATATCTTTACCTCTGTCATTTCCTTCTTCTCCACTTCCTGCTGCTGCAATGTCAGCTACGTCTGGTACTCAAGGGTGGTCTTTGATTTCTTTACCTCTTTCATTTCCTTCTTCTCCACTTCCTGCTGCTGTAATGTCAGCTACGTCTGGTACTCAAGGGTGGTCTTTGATTTCTTTACCTCTGTCATTTCCTTCTTCTCCACTTCCTGCTGCTGTAATGTCAGCTACGTCTGGTATTCAAGGGTGGTCTTTGATTTCTTTACCTCTGTCATTTCCTTCTTCTCAACTTCCTGTTCTGTAATGTCAGCAACTTCTTGTACTCAAGGCCATACTTTGTTTTCTCTACCACTGTCATTTCCTTCTTCTCAGCTTCCTGTGACTGTAATATCAGCAACTTCTGGTACTCAAGGCCATATTTTGATTTCTTCACCTCTGTCATTTCCTTCTTCTCCACTTCCTGATGCTGTAATATCAGTAACTTCTGGTCCTCAAGACCAGACTTTGATTTCTTTACCTGCGTCATTTCCTTCTTCTCCACTTCCTGTTGCTGTAATATCAGCTACTTCTGGTTCTGAATGACACTGTTTGATTTCTTTATCTCTGTCATTTCCTTCTTTGCTACTTCATGCTGGTTTACTGTCAGCAACTTTTGGTACTCAGGGCCAGACTTTGATTTCTTTACCTCTGTCATTTCCTTCTTCTCTACTTCCTGCTGCTGTAATGTCAGCAACTTCTGGTACTCAAGGCCAGACTTTGATTTCTTTACCTCTGTCATTTCCTTCTTCTCCACTATCTGCAGCTGTAACATCAGCAACTTCAGGAACTGAAGGCCAGACTTTGATTTCTTTACCTTGTCATCTGCTTCTTCTCCACCTTTTGCTACTGTAACGTCAGCAACCTTTGGTGCTCAAGGCCGCTCTTTGATTTCTTTACCTCTGTCATTTCCTTCTTTTCTGCTTGCTGCTGTTGCTATAATATCAACAACTTCTGGTACTCAAGGCCACACTTTCATTTCATTATGTCTGTCACTTCCGTCCTTTCTACTTGTGGCTGCTGTAATGTCAACAACTTCTGGTACTCAAGGCCACTCTTTGATTTCTTTACCTCTGTCATTTCCTTCTTTTCCACCTCCTGCTGCTGTAACGTCTACAACCTCTGGTACTCAAGGCCACTCTTTGATTTCTTTACCTCTGTCATTACCTTCTTCTCTACTTCCTGCTGCTGTAATGTCTACAACCTCTGGTACTCAAGGCCACTCTTTGATTTCTTTACCTCTGTCATTACCTTGTTCTCAACTTCCTGCTGAAATGTCAGGAACTTCTGGTACTCAACGCGAGACTTTGATTTCTTTACCGCTGTCATTTCCTTCTTCTCAACTTCCTGTTGCTGTAATATCAGCAATATCTGCTACTCAAGACTAGACTTTGATTTCTTTACCGCTGTCATTTCGTTCTTCTTCACTTCCTGCTGCTGTTATGTCAGCAACTTCTGGTACTCAAGGCCAGACTTTGATTTCTTTACCTCTGTCTTTTCCTTTTTCCCCACTTCCTGCTGCTGTAATATCAGCAACTTCTGGTAATCAATGCCACTGTTTGATTTCTTTAGCACTGTCATTTCCTTCTTCTCCACTTCCTATTGCTGTAATATCAGCAACTTCTGGTAATCAATGCCACTGTTTGATTTCTTTAGCACTGTCATTTCCTTCTTCTCCACTTCCTGTTGCTGTAATATCAGCAACCTCTGCTATTCAATGCCACTGTTTGATTTCTTTACCGCTGTCATTTCCTTCTTCTCCACTTCCTATTGCTGTAATATCAGCAACTTCTGGTAATCAATGCCACTGTTTGATTTCTTTACCGCTGTCATTTCCTTCTTCTCCACTTCCTGTTGCTATAATATCAGCAACTTCTGGTATTCAATGCCACTGTTTGATTTCTTTACCGCTGTGTTTTCCTTCTTCTCTACTTCCTGCTGCTGTAATGTCAGCAATTTTTGGTACTAAAGGCCAGACTTTGATTTCTTTACCTCTGTCATTTCCTTCTTCTCCACTTTCTGCTGCTGTAACGTCAGCAGCTTCAGGTACTCAAGGCCAGACTTTGATTTCTTTACCTCTGTCATTTCCTTCTTTTCCACTTTTTCCTGCTGTAACGTCAGCAACGTCTGGTGCTCAAGGCCACTCTTTGATTTCTTTACGTCTGTCATCTCCTTCTTCTCCACTTCTGCTGCTGTAATGTCAGCAACTTCTGGTACTCAAGGCCAGACTTTGATTTCTTTACCTCTGTCATTTCCTTGTTCTCACCTTCCTGTTGCTGTAATGTCAGCAGCTTCTGGTACTCTATGCCACTCTGTGATTTCTTTGCCTCTGTCATTTCCTTCTTCTCAGCTTTCTGTTGCTGTAATGTCAGCAGCTTCTGGTATTCTAGGCCACACATTGATTTCTTTACCTCTGTCATTTCCTTTTTCTCAGCTTCCTGCGGCTGCAATGTGAGCTACGTCTAGTACTCAAGGGTGCTCTTTGATTTCTTACCTCTGTCATTTCCTTCTTCTCCACTTCCTGCTGCTGTAATGTCAGCTACGTCTAGTACTCAAGTGTGCTCTTTGATTTCTTACCTCTGTCATTTCCTTCTTCTCCATTTCCTGCTGCTATAATGTCAGCTACGTCTGTTACTCAAGGGTGCTCTTTGATTTCTTTACCTCTGTCATTTCCTTCTTCTGCACTTCCTGCTGCTGTAATGTCAGCAACATCTGGTACTCAAGGACAGTCTTTGATTTCTTTACCTCTGTCATTTTCTTCTTCTCCACTTCCATTGGCTGTAATGTTAACAACTTCTGGTACTCAATGCCTGACTTTGATTACTTTACCTTTGTCATTTCCTTCTTCTCCACTTCCTGTTGCTGTAATGTCAACAAAGTCTGGTACTGAAGGCCAGACTTTTATCTTTCCCTCTGTCATTTCCTTCTTCTCCACTTCCTGTTGCTGTTATTTCAACAACTTCTGGTACTCAAGGCCAGACTTTGATTTCTTTACCTCTGTCATTTCCTTCTTCTCAACTTCCTGTTGATGTAACGTCAACAACATCTGGTACTCAATGTCACTCTTTGATTTGTTTACCTCTGTCATTTCCTTCTTCTGCACTTCCTTTTGCTGTAATGTCAACAACTTCTGGTACTCAAGGACAGACTTTGATTTCTTTACCTCTGTCATTTCCTTCTTCTCCACTTCCTTTTGCTGTAATGTCAGCAACTTGTGGTACTCAAGGCCAGACTTTGATTTCTTTACCGCTGTCATTTGCTTCTTCTCAGCTTCCTGTTGCTGTAATATCAGCAACTTCTGGTCCGCAAGACCAGACTTTGATTTCTTTACCTGTGTCATTTCCTTTTTCCCAGCTTCCTGTTGCTGTAATGTCAACAACTTCTGGTACTCTAGGCCACTCTTTGATTTCTTTACCTCTGTCATTTCCTTCTTCTCTACTTCCTGTTGCTGTAATGTCAGCAACCTGTGGTACTCTGGGCCACTCTTTGATTTCTTTACCTGTGTCATTTCCTTTTTCTCAGCTTTCTGTTGCTGTAATGTCAGCTACATCTGGCACTCAAGGGTGCTCTGTGATTTGTTTACCTCTGTCCTTTCCTTCTTCTCCACTTCCTGTTGCTGTAATATCAGCAACTTCTGGTACTTTAGGCCAGACTTTGATTTCTTTACCTCTGTCATTTCGTTCTTCTCCACTTTCTGCTGCTGTAACGTCAGCAACATCAGGTACTCAAGTCCAGACTTTGATTTCTTTACCTCTGACATTTCCTTCTTCTCCACTTTTTGCTGTTGTAACGTCAGCAGCTTCTGGTGCTCAAGGCCACTCTTTGATTTCTTTGCCTCTGTCATTTCCTTCTTTTCTACATCCTGTTGCTGTAATGTCAGCAACCTCTGGTACTCAAGGGTGCTCTGTGATTTCTTTACTTCTGTCATTTCCTTGTTCTCTACTTCCTTTTGCTGTAATATCAAAAACTCCTGGTACTCAAGGCCACTCTTTGATTTCTTTACCTTTGTCATATCCTTCCTCTCTACTTCCTATTGCTGTATTGTCAACAACTTCTGGTACTCAAGGCCAAACTTTGATTTCTTTAGCTGTGTCATTTTCGTCTGCCGCTGTAATGTCAGCAACCTCTGGTGCTCAAGGCCACTCTTTGATTTCTTTACCTCTGTCGTTTCCTTCTTTTCTACTTGCTGCTGCTAAAATATCAACAACTTCTGGTACTCAAGGCCACTCTTTGATTTCTTTACCTCTGTCATGTACTTCTTTTCTACTTCCTTTTGCTGCAATATCAACAGCTACTGGTACACAAGGCCAGACTTTGATTTCTCTACCTCTGTCATTTCCTTCTTCTCTACATCCTGTTGCTGTAATATCAACATATGCTGGTTCTCAAGGCCACTCTTTGATTTCTTTACGTCTGTCATTTCCTTCGTTTTATGTTGCTACTGCTGTAATGTCAGAGGCTTCTGGTACTCAAGGACAGACTTTGATTTCTTTACTTTTGTCATTTCCTTCTTCTCTACTTCCTGATGCTGTAGTGTCAGCAACTTCTGGTACTCAAGCCCAGACTTTGATTTCTTTACTTCTGTCATTTTCTTCTTCTCCACTTCCTGTTGATGTAATGTCAGCAACTTCAGGTACTCAAGGCCAGACTTTGATTTCTTTACCTCTGTCATTTACTTCTTCTCTACTTCCTGTTGCTGTAATGTCAGCAACTTGTGGTACTCTAGGCCACTCTTTGATTTCTTTACCTCTGTCATTTCCTTCTTCACTACTTCCTGTTGCTGTAATGTCAGCAACTTGTGGTACTCTGGGCCACTCTTTGATTTCTTTACCTCTGTCATTTCCTTCTTCACTTTTTCCTGTTGCTGTAATGTCAGCAACTTGTGGTACTCTAGGCCACTCTTTGATTTCTTTACCTCTGTCATTTCCTTCTTCTCTACTTCCTGTTGCTGTAATGTCAGCAACTTGTGGTACTCTAGGCCACTCTTTGATTTCTTTACCTCTGTCATTTCCTTCTTCACTACTTCCTGTTGCTGTAATGTCAGCAACTTGTGGTACTCTGGGCCACTCTTTGATTTCTTTACCTCTGTCATTTCCTTCTTCACTACTTCCTGTTGCTGTAATGTCAGCAACTTGTGGTACTCTAGGCCACTCTTTGATTTCTTTACCTCTGTCATTTCCTTCTTCTCTACTTCCTGTTGCTGTAATGTCAGCAACTTGTGGTACTCTAGGCCACTCTTTGATTTCTTTACCTCTGTCATTTCCTTCTTCACTACTTCCTGTTGCTGTAATGTCAGCAACTTGTGGTACTCCAGGCCACTCTTTGATTTCTTTACCTCTGTCATTTCCTTCTTCACTACTTCCTGTTGCTGTAATGTCAGCAACTTGTGGTACTCTAGGCCACTCTTTGATTTCTTTACCTCTGTCATTTCCTTCTTCTCTACTTCCTGTTGCTGTAATGTCAGCAACTTGTGGTACTCTGGGCCACTCTTTGATTTCTTTACCTGTGTCATTTCCTTTTTCTCAGCTTTCTGTTGCTGTAATGTCAGCTACATCTGGCACTCAAGGGTGCTCTGTGATTTGTTTACCTCTGTCCTTTCCTTCTTCTCCACTTCCTGTTGCTGTAATGTCAGCAACTTGTGGTACTCTAGGCCACTCTTTGATTTCTTTACCTCTGTCATTTCCTTCTTCACTAATTCCTGTTGCTGTAATGTCAGCAACTTGTGGTACTCTGGGCCACTCTTTGATTTCTTTACCTCTGTCATTTCCTTCTTCTCTACTTCCTGTTGCTGTAATGTCAGCAACTTGTGGTACTCTAGGCCACTCTTTGATTTCTTTACCTCTGTCATTTCCTTCTTCACTACTTCCTGTTGCTGTAATGTCAGCAACTTGTGGTACTCTAGGCCACTCTTTGATTTCTTTACCTCTGTCATTTCCTTCTTCTCTACTTCCTGTTGCTGTAATGTCAGCAACTTGTGGTACTCTAGGCCACTCTTTGATTTCTTTACCTCTGTCATTTCCTTCTTCTCTACTTCCTGTTGCTGTAATGTCAGCAACTTGTGGTACTCTAGGCCACTCTTTGATTTCTTTACCTCTGTCATTTCCTTCTTCTCTACTTCCTGTTGCTGTAATGTCAGCAACTTGTGGTACTCTAGGCCACTCTTTGATTTCTTTACCTCTGTCATTTCCTTCTTCTCTACTTCCTGTTGCTGTAATGTCAGCAACTTGTGGTACTCTGGGCCACTCTTTGATTTCTTTACCTCTGTCATTACCTTTTTCTCAGCTTTCTGTTGCTGTAATGTCAGCAACTTGTGGTACTCTGGGCCACTCTTTGTTTTCTTTACCTGTGTCATTACCTTTTTCTCAGCTTTCTGTTGCTGTAATGTCAGCAACTTGTGGTACTCTGGGCCACTCTTTGATTTCTTTACCTGTGTCATTACCTTTTTCTCAGCTTTCTGTTGCTGTAATGTCAGCAACTTGTGGTACTCTGAGCCACTCTTTGATTTCTTTACCTGTGTCATTACCTTTTTCTCAGCTTTCTGTTGCTGTAATGTCAGCAGCTTGTGGTACTCTGGGCCACTCTTTGATTTCTTTACCTCTGTCATTTCCTTCTTCACTACTTCCTGTTGCTGTAATGTCAGCAACTTGTGGTACTCTGGGCCACTCTTTGATTTCTTTACCTGTGTCATTACCTTTTTCTCAGCTTTCTGTTGCTGTAATGTCAGCAGCTTGTGGTACTCTGGGCCACTCTTTGATTTCTTTACCTCTGTCATTTCCTTCTTCACTACTTCCTGTTGCTGTAATGTCAGCAACTTGTGGTACTCTAGGCCACTCTTTGATTTCTTTACCTGTGTCATTTCCTTCTTCTCTACTTCCTGTTGCTGTAATGTCAGCAACTTGTGGTACTCTAGGCCACTCTTTGATTTCTTTACCTCTGTCATTTCCTTCTTCTCTACTTCCTGTTGCTGTAATGTCAGCAACTTGTGGTACTCTAGGCCACTCTTTGATTTCTTTACCTGTGTCATTTCCTTCTTCTCTACTTCCTGTTGCTGTAATGTCAGCAACTTGTGCTACTCAATGCCACTCTTTGATTTCTTTACCTCTGTCATTTCCTTCTTCACTACTTCCTGTTGCTGTAATGTCAGCAACTTGTGGTACTCTGGGCCACTCTTTGATTTCTTTACCTGTGTCATTTCCTTCTTCTCTACTTCCTGTTGCTGTAATGTCAGCAACTTGTGGTACTCTGGGCCACTCTTTGATTTCTTTACCTGTGTCATTTCCTTCTTCTCTACTTCCTGTTGCTGTAATGTCAGCAACTTGTGGTACTCTGGGCCACTCTTTGATTTCTTTACCTCTGTCATTTCCTTTTTCTCAGCTTTCTGTTGCTGTAATGTCAGCAACTTGTGGTACTCTAGGCCACTCTTTGATTTCTTTACCTGTGTCATTTCCTTCTTCTCTACTTCCTGTTGCTGTAATGTCAGCAACTTGTGGTACTCTGGGCCACTCTTTGATTTCTTTACCTGTGTCATTTCCTTCTTCTCTACTTCCTGTTGCTGTAATGTCAGCAACTTGTGGTACTCTAGGCCACTCTTTGATTTCTTTACCTGTGTCATTTCCTTCTTCTCTACTTCCTGTTGCTGTAATGTCAGCAACTTGTGGTACTCTGGGCCACTCTTTGATTTCTTTACCTGTGTCATTTCCTTCTTCTCTACTTCCTGTTGCTGTAATGTCAGCAACTTGTGGTACT
Organism: Deroplatys truncata; assembly: GCA_030765065.1. Lineage (NCBI taxonomy): Eukaryota > Metazoa > Arthropoda > Insecta > Mantodea > Mantidae > Deroplatys > Deroplatys truncata. Next base: position 5,383,393 of record CM060978.1, read on the forward strand.
CTGGGCCACTCTTTGATTTCTTTACCTGTGTCATTTCCTTCTTCTCTACTTCCTGTTGCTGTAATGTCAGCAACTTGTGGTACTCTGGGCCACTCTTTGATTTCTTTACCTGTGTCATTTCCTTCTTCTCTACTTCCTGTTGCTGTAATGTCAGCAACTTGTGGTACTCTGGGCCACTCTTTGATTTCTTTACCTCTGTCATTTCCTTTTTCTCAGCTTTCTGTTGCTGTAATGTCAGCAACTTGTGGTACTCTAGGCCACTCTTTGATTTCTTTACCTGTGTCATTTCCTTCTTCTCTACTTCCTGTTGCTGTAATGTCAGCAACTTGTGGTACTCTGGGCCACTCTTTAATTTCTTTACCTGTGTCATTTCCTTCTTCTCTACTTCCTGTTGCTGTAATGTCAGCAACTTGTGGTACTCTGGGCCACTCTTTGATTTCTTTACCTCTGTCATTTCCTTTTTCTCAGCTTTCTGTTGCTGTAATGTCAGCAACTTGTGGTACTCTAGGCCACTCTTTGATTTCTTTACCTGTGTCATTTCCTTTTTCTCAGCTTTCTGTTGCTGTAATGTCAGCAACTTGTGGTACTCTGGGCCACTCTTTGATTTCTTTACCTGTGTCATTTCCTTTTTCTCAGCTTTCTGTTGCTGTAATGTCAGCAACTTGTGGTACTCTAGGCCACTCTTTGATTTCTTTACCTGTGTCATTTCCTTCTTCTCTACTTCCTGTTGCTGTAATGTCAGCAACTTGTGGTACTCTGGGCCACTCTTTGATTTCTTTACCTGTGTCATTTCCTTTTTCTCAGCTTTCTGTTGCTGTAATGTCAGCTACATCTGGCACTCAAGGGTGCTCTGTGATTTGTTTACCTCTGTCCTTTCCTTCTTCACTACTTCCTGTTGCTGTAATGTCAGCTACGTCTTGTACTCAAGGGTGCTCTGTGATTTCTTTACCTCTATCATTTCCTTCTTCACAACTTCCTGCTGCTGTAATGTCAGCTATGTCTGGTACACAAGGGTGCTCTTTGATTTCTGTACCTCTGTCATTTCCTTCTTCTCCACTTCCTGCTGCTGTAATGTCAGCAGTATCTGGTACTCAAGGCCAGACTTTGATTTCTTTACCTCTGTCATTTCCTTCTTCTCCACTTCCTTTGGCTGTAACGACAGCAACTTCTGGTACTCAAGGCCACTTTGATTTCTTTACCTCTGTCATTTCCTTCTTTTCCACTTCCTATTGCTGTAATATCAGCAACTTCTGGTCCTCAAGACCAGAGTTTTATTTCTTTATCTGCGTCATTTCCTTCTTCTCCACTTCCTGTTGCTGTAATATCAGGCTCTTCTGGTACTCAATGCCACTGTTTGATTTCTTTATCTCTGTCATTTCCTTCTTTGGTACTTCATGCTGCTTTAATGTCAGCAACTTTTGGTACTCAAGGCCAGACTTTGATTGCTTTACCTCTGTCATTTCCTTCTTCTCCACTTCCTGCTGATGTAATGTCAGAAACTTCTTGTACTGAAGGCCAGACTTTGATTTCTTTACCTCTTTCCTTTCCTTCTTCTCAACTTCCTGTTGCTGTAATGTCAACATCTTCTGGTACGCAATGCCACTCTTTGATTTGTTTACCTCTGTCATTTCATTCTTCTCCACATCCTGTTGCTGTAATGTCGGGTACTTCTGGAACTCAAGGACAGAATTTGATTTATTTAACTGTGGCTTTTCCTTTTTCTACACTTCCAGCTGCTGTAATGTCAGCAACCTCAGGTACTCAAGGCCAGACTTTGATTTTTTTACCTCTGTCGTTTCCTTCTTCTCACGTTCCTGTTGCTGTAATATCAGCAGCTTCTGGTACTCTAGGCCACTCTTTGATTTCTTTACCTCTGTCATTTCCTTTTTTTCAACTTCCTGTTTCTGTAATGTCAGCAGCTTCTGGTACTCTAGGCCACTCTTTGATATCTTTACCTCTGTCATTTCCTTCTTCTCCACTTCCTGCTGCTGCAATGTCAGCTACGTCTGGTACTCAAGGGTGGTCTTTGATTTCTTTACCTCTTTCATTTCCTTCTTCTCCATTTCCTGCTGCTGTAATGTCAGCTACGTCTGGTACTCAAGGGTGGTCTTTGATTTCTTTACCTCTGTCATTTCCTTCTTCTCCATTTCCTGCTGCTGTAATGTCAGCTACGTCTGGTATTCAAGGGTGGTCTTTGATTTCTTTACCTCTGTCATTTCCTTCTTCTCAACTTCCTGTTCTGTAATGTCAGCAACTTCTTGTACTCAAGGCCATACTTTGTTTTCTCTACCACTGTCATTTCCTTCTTCTCAGCTTCCTGTGACTGTAATATCAGCAACTTCTGGTACTCAAGGCCATATTTTGATTTCTTCACCTCTGTCATTTCCTTCTTCTCCACTTCCTGATGCTGTAATATCAGTAACTTCTGGTCCTCAAGACCAGACTTTGATTTCTTTACCTGCGTCATTTCCTTCTTCTCCACTTCCTGTTGCTGTAATATCAGCTACTTCTGGTTCTGAATGACACTGTTTGATTTCTTTATCTCTGTCATTTCCTTCTTTGCTACTTCATGCTGGTTTACTGTCAGCAACTTTTGGTACTCAGGGCCAGACTTTGATTTCTTTACCTCTGTCATTTCCTTCTTCTCTACTTCCTGCTGCTGTAATGTCAGCAACTTCTGGTACTCAAGGCCAGACTTTGATTTCTTTACCTCTGTCATTTCCTTCTTCTCCACTATCTGCAGCTGTAACATCAGCAACTTCAGGAACTGAAGGCCAGACTTTGATTTCTTTACCTTGTCATCTGCTTCTTCTCCACCTTTTGCTACTGTAACGTCAGCAACCTTTGGTGCTCAAGGCCGCTCTTTGATTTCTTTACCTCTGTCATTTCCTTCTTTTCTGCTTGCTGCTGTTGCTATAATATCAACAACTTCTGGTACTCAAGGCCACACTTTCATTTCATTATGTCTGTCACTTCCGTCCTTTCTACTTGTGGCTGCTGTAATGTCAACAACTTCTGGTACTCAAGGCCACTCTTTGATTTCTTTACCTCTGTCATTTCCTTCTTTTCCACCTCCTGCTGCTGTAACGTCTACAACCTCTGGTACTCAAGGCCACTCTTTGATTTCTTTACCTCTGTCATTACCTTCTTCTCTACTTCCTGCTGCTGTAATGTCTACAACCTCTGGTACTCAAGGCCACTCTTTGATTTCTTTACCTCTGTCATTACCTTGTTCTCAACTTCCTGCTGAAATGTCAGGAACTTCTGGTACTCAACGCGAGACTTTGATTTCTTTACCGCTGTCATTTCCTTCTTCTCAACTTCCTGTTGCTGTAATATCAGCAATATCTGCTACTCAAGACTAGACTTTGATTTCTTTACCGCTGTCATTTCGTTCTTCTTCACTTCCTGCTGCTGTTATGTCAGCAACTTCTGGTACTCAAGGCCAGACTTTGATTTCTTTACCTCTGTCTTTTCCTTTTTCCCCACTTCCTGCTGCTGTAATTCTGTAGCTTCTGGTACTCAATGCCACTGTTTGATTTCTTTACCCTGGTCATTTCATTCTTCTCCACATCCTGTTACTGTAATGTCAGCAAATTTTGGAACTCAAGGCCAGAATTTGATTTCTTTACCTCTGTCATTTCCTTCTGCTGCTGTAATGTCAGCATTTTCAGGTACTCAATCCACTCTTTGATTTCTTTACCTCTGTCACTTCCTTCTTCTCCGTTTCCTGCTGCAGTAAATTCTGCAACTTCTGGTACTCAAGGGCACTCTTTGATTTCTTTACCTCTGTCATTTCCTTCTTCTCCACTTCCTGTTGCAGTAATATCAGCAATTTCTGGTATTCAATGCGACTGTTTGATTTCTTTACCGCTGTCATTTCCTTCTTCTCCACTTCCTATTGCTGTAATATCAGCAACTTCTGGTATTCAATGCCACTGTTTGATTTCTTTACCGCTGTCATTACCTTCTTCTCCACTTCCTGTTGCTATAATATCAGCAACTTCTGGTTTTCAATGCCACTGTTTGATTTCTTTACCGCTGTCATTTCCTTCTTCTCCACATCCTATTGCTGTAATATCAGCAACTTCTGCTACTCAAGACCACTCTTTGATTTCTTTACCTCTGTCATTTCCTTCTTCTCCACTACCTGTTGCTGTAATATCAGCAACTTCTGGTATTCAATGCCACTGTAGGATTTCTTTACCGCTGTCATTTCCTTCTTCTCTACTTCCTGCTGCTGTAATGTCAGCAACTTTTGGTACTGAAGGCCAGACTTTGATTTTTTACCTCTGTCATTTCCTTCTTCTCCACTTCCTGCTGCTGTAATGTCAGCAGCTTCAGGTACTCAAGGCCAGACTTTGATTTCTTTACCTCTGTCATTTCCTTCTTCTCCACTTTTTGCTGCTGTAACGTCAGCAACTTCTGGTGCTCAAGGCCACTCTTTGATTTCTTTACCTCTGTCATTTCCTTCTTTCCTACTTGCTGGTGCGAAAATATCAACAACTTCTGGTACTCAAGGCCACTCTTTGATTTCTTTACCTCTGTCATTTCCTTCTTCTCCACTTCCTGCTTCTGTAAGGTCAGCAACTTCTGGTACTCCATGCCAGACTTTGATTTCTTTACCTCTGTCATTTCCTTCTTCTCACGTTCCTGTTGCTGTAATATCAGCAAATTCTGGTACGCTAGGCCACTCTTTGATTTCTTTACCTCTGTCATTTGCTTTTTCTCAGCTCCCTGCTGCTGTAATGTCAGCTAGATCTGGCACTCAAGACCACTCTTTGATTTCTTTACCTCTGTCATTTCCTTCTTCTCAGCTTCCTGTTGCTGTAATGTCAGCTACATCTGGCACTCAAGGCCACTCTTTGATTTCTTTACCTTTGTCATTTCCTTCTTCTCACGTTCCTGTTGCTGTAATGTCAACAACTTTTGGTACTCTAGGCCACTCTTTGATTTCTTTACCTCTGTCATTTCCTTTATCTAAGCTTCCTGTTTCTGTAATGTCAGCAGCTTCTGGTACTCTAGGCCACTCTTTGAATTCTTTACCTCTGTCATTTCCTTTTTCTCACGTTCCTGTTGCTGTAATGTCAGCAGATTCTGGTACTCTAGGCCACTCTTTGATTTCTTTGCCTCATTCATTTCCTTCTTCTCAGCTTCCTGTTGCTGTAATATCAGGGGCTTCTGGTACTCTAGGCCACTCTTTGATTTCTTTGCCTCTGTCATTTCCTTCTTCTCAGCTTCCTGTTGCTGTAATGTCAGCAGCTTCTGGTACTCTAGGCCACTCATTGATTTCTTTACCTGTGTCATTTCGTTTTTCTCAGCTTCCTGCTGCTGTAATGTCAGCTACGTCTAGTACTCAAGGGTGCTCTGTGATTTCTTTACCTCTGTCATTTCCTTCTTCTCCATTTCCTGTTGCTGTAATGTCAGCTACGTGTAGTACTCAAGGGTGCTCTGTGATTTCTTTACCTCTGTCATTTCCTTCTTCTCCATTTCCTGTTGCTGTAATATCAGCAGCTTCTGGTACTCTAGGCCAGTCATTGATTTCTTTACCTGTGTCATTTCGTTTTTCTCAGCTTCCTGCTGCTGTAATATCAGCAACTTCTGTACTCAAGGCCAAATTTTGATTTCTTTACCTCTGTCACTTGCTTCTTCTCAACTTCCTGCTGCTTTAATGTCTGTAGCTTCTGGTACTCAAGGCCAGACTTTATTTCTTTACCGCTGTCATTTCCTTCTTCTCAGCTTCCTGTGACTGTAATATCAGCTACTTCTGGTACTCAATGACACTGTTTGATTTCTTTTTCTCTGTCATTTCCTTCTTTGCTACTTCATGCTGCTTTAATGTCAGCAACTTTTGGTACTCAGGGCCGGACTTTGATTTCTTTACCTCTGTCATTTCCTTCTTCTCCACTTCCTGCTGCTGTAATGTCAGCAACTTCTGGTACTCAAGGACAGACTTTGATTTCTTTACCTCTGTCATTTCCTTCTTCTCCACTATCTGCAGCTGTAACGTCAGCAACTTCAGGTACTGAAGGCCAGGCTTTGATTCCTTTACCTTGTCATTTCCTTCTTCTCCACTTCCTGCTGCTGTAATGTCAGCAACTTCTGGTGCTCAAGGCCACTCTTTCATTTCTTTACGTCTGTCATTTCCGTCTTTTCTACTTGCGGCTGCTGTAATGTCTACAACTTCTGGTGCTCAAGGCCACACTTTGATTTCTTTACCTCTGCCGTTTCCTTCTTCACACGTTCCTGTTGCTGTAATATCAGCAGCTTCTGGTACTCTAGGCCACTCTTTGATTTCTTTACCTTTGTCATTTCCTTTTTCTCAGCTCCCTGCTGCTGTAATGTCAGCTACATCTGGCACTCAAGGCCACTCTTTGATTTCTTTACCTCTGTCATTTCCTTCTTCTCACGTTCCTGTTGCTGTAATGTCAACAACTTCTGGTACTCTAGGCCACTCTTTGATTTCTTTACCTCTGTCATTTCCTTTTCCTCAGCTTCCTGTTTCTGTAATGTCAGCAGCTTCTGGTACTCTAGGCCACTCTTTGATTTCTTTACCTCTGTCATTTCCTTCTTCTCAGCTTTCTGTGACTGTAATATCAGCAACTTCTGGTACTCAAGGCCATATTTTGATTTCTTCACCTCTGTCATTTCCTTCTTCTCCAATTCCAGATGCTGTAATATCAGCAACTTCTGGTAGTCAAGGCCAGACTTTGATTTCTTTACCTCTGTCATTTCCTTCTTCTCCACTATCTGCAGCTGTAACATCAGCAACTTCAGGAACTGAAGGCCAGACTTTGATTCCTTTACCTTGTCATCTGCTTCTCCTCCACCTTTTGCTGCTGTAACGTCAGCAACTTTTGGTGCTCAAGGCCACTCTTTGATTTCTTTACGTCTTTCATTTCCTTCTTTTCTGCTTGCTGCTGTTGCTATAATATCAACAACTTCTGGTACTCAAGGCGACTCTTTCATTTCTTTATGTCTTTCACTTCCGTCCTTTCTAATTGCGGCTGCTGTAATGTCAACAACTTCTGGTACTCAAGGCCACTCTTTGATTTCTTTACCTCTGTCATTTCCTTCTTTTCCACTTCCTGCTGCTGTAACGTCTACAACCTCTGGTACTCAAGGCCACTCTTTGATTTCTTTACCTCTGTCATTACCTTGTTCTCAACTTCCTGCTGTAATGTCAGCAACTTCAGGTACTCAAGGCCAGACTTTGTTTTCTTTACCCCTGTCATTTGGTTCTTCTCAACTTTCTGTTGCTGTAATATCAGCAACTTCGAGTACTCAACGCGAGCCTTTGATTTCTTTACCGCTGTCATTTCCTTCTTCTCAACTTCCGTTTGCTGTTAATTCAGCAACTTCTGGTACACAAGGCCAGACTTTGATATCTTTACCTCTGTCTTTTCCTTTTTCCCCACTTCCTGCTGCTGTAATGTCTGTAGCTTCTGGTACTCAATGCCACTGTTTGATTTCTTTACCCTGTTCATTTCATTCTTCTCCACATCCTGTTACTGTAATGTCAGCAACTTTTGGAACTCAAGGCCAGAATTTGATTTCTTTACCTCTGTCATTTCCTTCTGCTGCTGTAATGTCAGCATTTTCAGGTACTCAATCCACTCTTTGATTTCTTTACCTCTGTCACTTCCTTCTTCTCCGTTTCCTGCTGCAGTAAATTCTGCAACTTCTGGTACTCAAGGGCACTCTTTGATTTCTTTACCTCTGTCATTTCCTTCTTCTCCACTTCCTGTTGCTGTAATATCAGCAACTTCTGGTATTCAATGCCACTGTTTGATTTCTTTACCGCTGTCATTTCCTTCTTCTCCACTTCCTGTTGCTATAATATCAGCAACTTCTGGTTTTCAATGCCACTGTTTGATTTCTTTACCGCTGTCATTTCCTTCTTCTCCACATCCTATTGCTGTAATATCAGCAACTTCTGCTACTCAAGACCACTCTTTCATTTCTTTACCTCTGTCATTTCCTTCATCTCCACTACCTGTTGCTGTAATATCAGCAACTTCTGGTATTCAATGCCACTGTTTGATTTCTTTACCGCTGTCATTTCCTTCTTCTCTACTTCCTGCTGCTGTAATGTCAGCAACTTTTGGTACTGAAGGCCAGACTTTGATTTCTTTACCTCTGTCATTTCCTTCTTCTCCACTTCCTGCTGCTGTAATGTCAGCAACGTTTGGTACTCAAGGCCAGACTTTAATTTCTTTACCTCTGTCATTTCCTTCTTCTCCACTTTCTGCTGCTGTAATGTCAGCAGCTTCAGGTACTCAAGGCCAGACTTTGATTTCTTTACCTCTGTCATTTCCTTCTTCTCCACTTTTTGCTGCTGTAACTTCAGCAACTTCTGGTGCTCAAGGCCACTCTTTGATTTCTTTACCTGTGACATTTCCTTCTTTTCTACTTCCAGTTGCTGTAATATCAACAACTTCTGTTTCTCAAGGCCACTCTTTGATTTCTTTACGTCTGTCATCTCCTTCTTCTCCACTTCCTGCTGCTGTAATGTCAGCAACTTCTGGTACTCAAGGCCAGACTTTGTTTTCTTTGCCTCTGTCATTTCCTTCCTCTCTACTTCCTGTTGCTGTATTGTCAACAACTTCTGGTACTCAAGGGCAAACTTTGATTTCTTTAACTCTGTCATTTTCGTCTGCCGCTGTAATGTCAGCAACTTCTGGTGCTCAAGGCCACTCTTTGATTTCTTTACCTGTGTCATTTCCTTCTTTTCTACTTGCTGCTGCGAAAATATCATCAACTTCTGGTACTCAAGGCCACTGTTTGATTTCTTTACCTCTTTCATTTCCTTCTTCTCCACTTCCTGCTTCTGTAAGGTCAGCAACTTCTGGTACTCCATGCCAGACTTTGATTTCTTTACCTTTGTCATTTCCTTCTTCTCACGTTCCTGTTGCTGTAATATCAGCAAATTCTGGTACGCTAGGCCACTCTTTGATTTCTTTACCTCTGTCATTTCCTTTTTCTCAGCTCCCTGCTGCTGTAATGTCAGCTACATCTGGCACTCAAGACCACTCTTTGATTTCTTTACCTCTGTCATTTCCTTCTTCTCAGCTTCCTGTTGCTGTAATGTCAGCTACATCTGGCACTCAAGGCCACTCTTTGATTTCTTTACCTCTGTCATTTCCTTCTTCTCACGTTCCTGTTGCTGTAATGTCAACAACTTCTGGTACTCTAGGCCACTCTTTGATTTCTTTACCTCTGTCATTTCCTTTTTCTAAGCTTCCTGTTTCTGTAATGTCAGCAGCTTCTGGTACTCTAGGCCACTCTTTGAATTCTTTACCTCTGTCATTTCCTTTTTCTCACGTTCCTGTTGCTGTAATGTCAGCAGCTTCTGGTACTCTAGGCCACTCTTTGATTTTTTTGCCTCTGTCATTGCCTTCTTCTCAGCTTCCTGTTGCTGTAATGTCAGCAGCTTCTGGTACTCTAGGCCACTCATTGATTTCTTTACCTGTGTCATTTCGTTTTTCGCAGCTTCCTGCTGCTGTAATGTCAGCTACGTCTAGTACTCAAGGGTGCTCTGTGATTTCTTTACCTCTGTCATTTCCTTCTTCTCCATTTTCCTAGTTGCTGTAATGTCAGCTACGTCTAGTACTCAAGGGTGCTCTGTGATTTCTTTACCTCTGTCATTTCCTTCTTCTCCATTTCCTGTTGCTGTAATATCAGCAGCTTCTGGTACTCTAGGCCACTCATTGATTTCTTTACCTGTGTCATTTCGTTTTTCTCAGCTTCCTGTTGCTGTAATATCAGCAGCTTCTGGTACTCTAGGCCACTCATTGATTTCTTTACCTGTGTCATTTCGTTTTTCTCAGCTTCCTGCTGCTGTAATATCAGCAACTTCTGGTACTCAATGCCACTGTTTGAATTCTTTTTCTCTGTCATTTCCTTCTTTGCTACTTCATGCTGCTTTAATGTCAGCAACTTTTGGTACTCAGGGCCAGACTTTGATTTCTTTACCTCTGTCATTTCCTTCATCTCCACTTACTGCTGCTGTAATGTCAGCAACTTCTGGTACTCAAGGACAGACTTTGATTTCTTTACCTCTGTCATTTCCTTCTTCTCCACTATCTGCAGCTGTAACGTCAGCAACTTCAGGTACTGAAGGCCAGACTTTGATTCCTTTACCTTGTCATTTCCTTTTTCTCCACTTTTTGCTGCTGTAACGTCAGCAACTTCTGGTGCTCAAAGCCACTCTTTGATTTCTTTACCTCTGTCATTTCCTTCTTTTCTGCTTGCTGCTGTTGCTGTAATATCAAACTCTTCTGGTACTCAAGGCCACTCTTTCATTTCTTTACGTCTGTCATTTCCATCTTTTCTACTTGCGGCTGCTGTAATGTCAACAACTTCTGGTACTCAAGGCCACTCTTTGATTTCTTTACCTCTGCCGTTTACCTTTTCTCCGCTTCCTGCTGCTGTAATGTCTGCAACTTCAGGTACTCAAGGCCACTCTCCCTTATTTCTTTATCTCTGTCATTTCCTTCTTCTTCACTTCCTTTTGCTGTAATGTCAACAACTTCTGGTACTCAACGCCACTCTTTGATTTCTTTACCTCTGTCATTTCCTTCTTCTCACGTTCCTGTTGCTGTAATATAAGCAGCTTCTGGTACTCTAGGCCACTCTTTGATTTCTTTAACTCTGTCATTTCCTTTTTCTCAGCTCCCTGCTGCTGTAATGTCAGCTACATCTGGCACTCAAGACCACTCTTTGATTTCTTTACCTCTGTCATTTCCTTCTTCTCAGCTTCCTGTTGCTGTAATGTCAGCTACATCTGGCACTCAAGGCCACTCTTTGATTTCTTTACCTCTGTCATTTTCTTCTTCTCACGTTCCTGTTTCTGTAATGTCAGCAGCTTCTGGTACTCTAGGCCACTCTTTGATTTCTTTACCTCTGTCATTTCCTTCTTCTCACGTTCCTGTTGCTCTAATGTAGCGGCTTCTGGTACTCTAGGCCACTCTTTGATTTCTTTGCATCTGTCATTTCCTTCTTCTCAGCTTCCTGTTGCTGTAATGTCAGCAGCTTCTGGTACTCAGGGCCACTCTTTGATTTCTTTACCTCTGTCATTTCCTTCTTTTCCGCTTCCTGCTGCTGTAACGTCTACAACCTCTGGTACTCAAGGCCACTCATTGATTTCTTTACCTGTGTCATTTCGTTTTTCTCAGCTTCCTGCTGCTGTAATGTCAGCTACGTCTAGTACTCAAGTGTGCTCTTTGATTTCTTTACCTCTGTCATTTCCTTATTCTCCACTTCCTGTTGCTGTAATGTCAGCAGTATCTGCTACTCAAGGCCAGACTTTGATTTCTTTACCTCTGTCATTTCCTTCTTCTCAACTTCCTGTTGCTGTAATGTCAGCAACCTCTGGTACTCAAGGGCAGACTTTGATTTCTTTACCTGCATTCATTTCCTTCTTATAAGCTTCCTTTTCCTGTATTATCAGCAACTTCTGGTACTCAAGGCCACTCATTGATTTCTTTACCTGTGTCATTTCGTTTTTCTCAGCTTCCTGCTGCTGTAATGTCAGCTACGTCTAGTACTCAAGGGTGCTCTGTTATTTCTTTACCTCTTTCATTTCCTTCTTCTCAACTTCCTGCTGCTGTAATGTCAGCTACATCTGGTACTCAAGTGTGCTCTTTGATTTGTTTACCTCTGTCATTTCATTCTTCTCCACTTCCTGTTTCTGTAATATCAGCAGTATCTGGTACTCAAGGCCAGACTTTGATTTCTTTACCTCTGTCATTTCCTTGTTCTCACCTTCCTGTTGCTGTAATGTCAGCAGCTTCTGGTATTCTAGGCCAGTCATTGATTTCCTTACCTCTGTCATTTCCTTTTTCTCAGCTTCCTGCGGCTGCAATGTGAGCTACGTCTAGTACTCAAGGGTGCTCTGTAATTTTTTACCTCTGTCATTTCCTTTTTCTCAGCTTCCTGGGGCTGTAATGTGAGCTACGTCTAGTACTCAAGGGTGCTCTGTGATTTCTTACCTCTGTCATTTCCTTTTTCTCAGCTTCCTGCGGCTGTAATGTGAGCTACGTCTAGTACTCAAGGGTGCTCTGTGATTTCTTAACTCTGTCATTTCCTTTTTCTCAGCTTCCTGCAGCTGTAATGTGAGCTACGTCTAGTACTCAAGGGTGCTCTGTGATCTCTTACCTCTGTCATTTCCTTCTTCTCCACTTCCTGCTGCTGTAATGTCAGCAACTTCTGGTACTTAAGGCCAGACTTTGATTACTTTACCTCCGTCATTTCCTTCTTCTCCACTTCCTGTTGCTGTAATGTCAACAACTTCTGGTACTTAATGCCAGACTTTGATTACTTTACCTTTGTCATTTCCTTCTTCTCCACTTCCTGTTGCTGTAATGTCAACAACGTCTGGTACGGAAGGCCAGACTTTGATCTTTCCCTCTGTCATTTCCTTCTTCTCCACTTCCTGTTGCTGTAATTTCAACAACTTCTGGTACTCAAGGCCAGACTTTGATTTCTTTAGCTCTGTCATTTCCTTCTTCTGAACTTCCTGTTGATGTAACATCAACAACTTCTGGTACTCAATGCCACTCTTTGATTTGTTTACCTCTGTCATTTCCTTCTTCTCCACTTCCTTTTGCTGTAATGTCAACAACTTCTGGTACTCATTGCCCGACTTTGATTTCTTTACCTCTCTCATTTCCTTCTTCTCCACTTCCTTTTGCTGTAATGTCAACAAATTCTGGTACTCAAGGCCAGACTTTGATTTCTTTACCTCTGTCATTTCCTTCTTCTCCACTTCCTGTTGCTGTAATGTCAACAAATTCTGGTACTCATGGCTAGATTTGATTGCTTTACCTCTGTCATTTCCTTCTTCTCCACTTCCTGCTGCTGTAATGTCAACAACTTCTGGTACTCAAGGCCACTCTTTGATATCTTTACCTCTTTCATTTCCTTCTTCTCCACTTCCTGCTTCTGTAAGGTCAGCAACTCCTGGTACTCCATGCCAGACTTTGATTTCTTTACTTCTGTCATTTCCTTCTTCTCACGTTCCTGTTGCTGTAATGTCAGCTACATCTGGCACTCAAGACCACTCTTTGATTTCTTTACCTCTGTCATTTGCTTTTTCTCAGCTTCCTGTTGCTGTAATGTCAGCTACATCTGGCACTCAAGACCACTCTTCGATTTCTTTGCCTCTGTCATTTCCTTTTTCTCAGCTTCCTGTTGCTGTAATGTCAGCTACATCTGGCACTCAAGACCACTCTTCGATTTCTTTGCCTCTGTCATTTCCTTTTTCTCAGCTTCCTGTTGCTGTAATGTCAGCTACATCTGGCACTCAAGACCAGTCTTCGATTTCTTTGCCTCTGTCATTTCCTTTTTCTCAGCTTCCTGTTGCTGTAATGTCAGCTACATCTGGCACTCAAGACCACTCTTCGATTTCTTTGCCTCTGTCATTTCCTTTTTCTCAGCTTCCTGTTGCTGTAATGTCAGCTACATCTGGCACTCAAGACCACTCTTTGATTTCTTTACCTCTGTCATTTCCTTCTTCTCACGTTCCTGTTGCTGTAATGTCAACAACTTCTGGTACTCTAGGCCACTCTTTGATTTCTTTACCTCTGTCATTTCCTTCTTCTCACGTTCCTGTTGCTGTAATGTCAGCTACATCTGGCACTCTAGGCCACTCTTTGATTTCTTTACCTCTGTCATTTCCTTCTTCTCACGTTCCTGTTGCTGTAATGTCAACAACTTCTGGTACTCTAGGCCACTCTTTGATTTCTTTACCTCTGTCATTTCCTTCTTCTCACGTTCCTGTTGCTGTAATGTCAACAACTTCTGGTACTCTAGGCCACTCTTTGATTTCTTTACCTCTGTCATTTCTTTCTTCTCACGTTCCTGTTGCTGTAATGTCAAACACTTCTGGTACTCTAGGCCACTCTTTGATTTCTTTACCTCTGTCATTTCCTTCTTCTCACGTTCCTGTTGCTGTAATGTCAACAACTTCTGGTACTCTAGGCCACTCTTTGATTTCTTTGCCTCTGTCATTTCCTTTTTCTCACGTTCCTGTTGCTGTAATGTCAGCTACATCTGGCACACAAGACCACTCTTGGATTTCTTTACCTCTGTCATTTCCTTCTTCTCACGTTCCTGTTGCTGTAATGTCAACAACTTCTGGTACTCTAGGCCACTCTTTGATTTCTTTACCTGTGTCATTTCCTTCTTCTCACGTTCCTGTTGCTGTAATGTCAACAACTTCTGGTACTCTAGGCCACTCTTTGATTTCTTTGCCTCTGTCATTTCCTTCTTCTCAGCTTCCTGTTGCTGTAATGTCAGCAGCTTCTGGTACTCTAGGCCACTCATTGATTTCTTTACCTGTGTCATTTCGTTTTCCTCAGCTTCCTGCTGCTGTAATGTCAGCTACGTCTAGTACTCAAGGGTGCTCTGAGATTTCTTTACCTCTGTCATTTCCTTCTTCTCCACTTCCTGCTGCTGTAATGTCAGCAACGTTTGGTACTCAAGGCCAGACTTTGATTTCTTTACCTCTGTCATTTCCTTCTTCTCCACTTTCTGCTGCTGTAATGTCAGCAGCTTCAGGTACTCAAGGCCAGACTTTGATTTCTTTACCTCTGTCATTTCCTTCTTCTCCACTTTTCGCTGCTGTAACGTCAGCAACTTCTGGTGCTCAAGGACACTCTTTGATTTCTTTACCTCTGTCATTTCCTTCTTTTCTACTTGCTGCTGCGAAAATATCAACAACTTCTGGTACTCAAGGCCACTCTTTGATTTCTTTACCTCTGTCATTTCCTTCTTCTCCACTTCCTGCTTCTGTAAGGTCAGCAACTTCTGGTACTCCATGCCAGACTTTGATTTCTTTACCTCTGTCATTTCCTTCTTCTCACGTTCCTGTTGCTGTAATATCAGCAAATTCTGGTACGCTAGGCCACTCTTTGATTTCTTTACCTCTGTCATTTGCTTTTTCTCAGCTCCCTGCTGCTGTAATGTCAGCTAGATCTGGCACTCAAGACCACTCTTTGATTTCTTTACCTCTGTCATTTCCTTCTTCTCAGCTTCCTGTTGCTGTAATGTCAGCTACATCTGGCACTCAAGGCCACTCTTTGATTTCTTTACCTCTGTCATTTCCTTCTTCTCACGTTCCTGTTGCTGTAATGTCAACAACGTCTGGTACTCTAGGCCACTCTTTGATTTCTTTACCTCTGTCATTTCCTTTTTCTAAGCTTCCTGTTTCTGTAATGTCAGCAGCTTCTGGTACTCTAGGCCACTCTTTGAATTCTTTACCTCTGTCATTTCCTTTTTCTCACGTTCCTGTTGCTGTAATGTCAGCAGCTTCTGGTACTCTAGGCCACTCTTTGATTTCTTTGCCTCATTCATTTCCTTCTTCTCAGCTTCCTGTTGCTGTAATGTCAGCAGCTTCTGGTACTCTAGGCCACTCTTTGATTTGTTTGCCTCTGTCATTTCATTCTTCTCCACTTCCTGTTGCTGTAATTTCAACAACTTCTGGTACTCAAGGCCAGACTTTGATTTCTTTAGCTCTGTCATTTCCTTCTTCTCAACTTCCTGTTGATGTAACATCAACAACTTCTGGTACTCAATGCCAGTCTTTGATTTCTTTACCTCTGTCATTTCCTTCTTCTCCACTTCCTTTTGCTGTAATGTCAACAACTTCTGGTACTCATTGCCAGACTTTGATTTCTTTACCTCTCTCATTTCCTTCTTCTCCACTTCCTTTTGCTGTAATGTCAACAAATTCTGGTACTCAAGGCCAGACTTTGATTTCTTTACCTCTGTCATTTCCTTCTTCTCCACTTCCTGCTGCTGTAATGTCAACAACTTCTGGTACTCAAGGCCACTCTTTGATATCTTTACCTCTTTCATTTCCTTCTTCTCCACTTCCTGCTTCTGTAAGGTCAGCAACTCCTGGTACTCCATGCCAGACTTTGATTTCTTTACTTCTGTCATTTCCTTCTTCTCACGTTCCTGTTGCTGTAATGTCAGCTACATCTGGCACTCAAGACCACTCTTCGATTTCTTTACCTCTGTCATTTCCTTTTTCTCAGCTTCCTGTTGCTGTAATGTCAGCTACATCTGTGCACTCAAGACCAGTCTTCGATTTCTTTACCTCTGTCATTTCCTTCTTCACAGCTTCCTGTTGCTGTAATGTCAGCTACATCTGGCACTCAAGACCACTCTTTGATTTCTTTACCTCTGTCATTTGCTTTTTCTCAGCTTCCGGTTGCTGTAATGTCAGCTACATCTGGCACTCAAGACCACTCTTCGATTTCTTTGCCTCTGTCATTTCCTTTTTCTCAGCTTCCTGTTGCTGTAATGTCAGCTACATCTGGCACTCAAGACCACTCTTCGATTTCTTTGCCTCTGTCATTTCCTTTTTCTCAGCTTCCTGTTGCTGTAATGTCAGCTACATCTGGCACTCAAGACCACTCTTCGATTTCTTTGCCTCTGTCATTTCCTTTTTCTCAGCTTCCTGTTGCTGTAATGTCAGCTACATCTGGCACTCAAGACCACTCTTCGATTTCTTTGCCTCTGTCATTTCCTTTTTCTCAGCTTCCTGTTGCTGTTATGTCAGCTACATCTGGCACTCAAGACCACTCTTTGATTTCTTTACCTCTGTCATTTCCTTCTTCTCACGTTCCTGTTGCTGTAATGTCAACAACTTCTGGTACTCTAGGCCACTCTTTGATTTCTTTACCTCTGTCATTTCCTTCTTCTCACGTTCCTGTTGCTGTAATGTCAGCTACATCTGGCACTCTAGGCCACTCTTTGATTTCTTTACCTCTGTCATTTCCTTCTTCTCACGTTCCTGTTGCTGTAATGTCAACAACTTCTGGTACTCTAGGCCACTCTTTGATTTCTTTACCTCTGTCATTTCCTTCTTCTCACGTTCCTGTTGCTGTAATGTCAACAACTTCTGGTACTCTAGGCCACTCTTTGATTTCTTTACCTCTGTCATTTCCTTCTTCTCACGTTCCTGTTGCTGTAATGTCAAACACTTCTGGTACTCTAGGCCACTCTTTGATTTCTTTACCTCTGTCATTTCCTTCTTCTCACGTTCCTGTTGCTGTAATGTCAACAACTTCTGGTACTCTAGGCCACTCTTTGATTTCTTTGCCTCTGTCATTTCCTTTTTCTCACGTTCCTGTTGCTGTAATGTCAGCTACATCTGGCACTCAAGACCACTCTTGGATTTCTTTACCTCTGTCATTTCCTTCTTCTCACGTTCCTGTTGCTGTAATGTCAACAACTTCTGGTACTCTAGGCCACTCTTTGATTTCTTTACCTCTGTCATTTCCTTCTTCTCACGTTCCTGTTGCTGTAATGTCAACAACTTCTGGTACTCTAGGCCACTCTTTGATTTCTTTGCCTCTGTCATTTCCTTTTTCTCACGTTCCTGTTGCTGTAATGTAAGCAGCTTCTGGTACTCTAGGCCACTCTTTAATTTCTTTGCCTCTGTCATTTCCTTCTTCTCAGCTTTCTGTTGCTGTAATGTCAGCAGCTTCTGGTACTCTAGGCCACTCATTGATTTCTTTACCTGTGTCATTTCGTTTTCCTCAGCTTCCTGCTGCTGTAATGTCAGCTACGTCTAGTACTCAAGGGTGCTCTGTGATTTCTTTACCTCTGTCATTTCCTTCTTCTCCGTTTCCTGCTGCTGTAATGTCAGCAACGTTTGGTACTCAAGGCCAGACTTTGATTTCTTTACCTCTGTCATTTCCTTCTTCTCCACTTTCTGCTGCTGTAATGTCAGCAGCTTCAGGTACTGAAGGCCAGACTTTGATTTCTTTACCTCTGTCATTTCCTTCTTCTCCACTTTTCGCTGCTGTAACGTCAGCAACTTCTGGTGCTCAAGGCCACTCTTTGATTTCTTTACCTCTGTCATTTCCTTCTTTTCTACTTGCTGCTGCGAAAATATCAACAACTTCTGGTACTCAAGGCCACTCTTTGATTTCTTTACCTCTGTCATTTCCTTCTTCTCCACTTCCTGCTTCTGTAAGGTCAGCAACTTCTGGTACTCCATGCCAGACTTTGATTTCTTTACCTCTGTCATTTCCTTCTTCTCACGTTCCTGTTGCTGTAATATCAGCAAATTCTGGTACGCTAGGCCACTCTTTGATTTCTTTACCTCTGTCATTTGTTTTTTCTCAGCTCCCTGCTGCTGTAATAACAGCTAGATCTGGCACTCAAGACCACTCTTTGATTTCTTTACCTCTGTCATTTCCTTCTTCTCAGCTTCCTGTTGCTGTAATGTCAGCTACATCTGGCACTCAAGGCCACTCTTTGATTTCTTTACCTCTGTCATTTCCTTCTTCTCACGTTCCTGTTGCTGTAATGTCAACAACGTCTGGTACTCTAGGCCACTCTTTGATTTCTTTACCTCTGTCATTTCCTTTTTCTAAGCTTCCTGTTTCTGTAATGTCAGCAGCTTCTGGTACTCTAGGCCACTCTTTGAATTCTTTACCTCTGTCATTTCCTTTTTCTCACGTTCCTGTTGCTGTAATGTCAGCAGCTTCTGGTACTCTAGGCCACTCTTTGATTTCTTTGCCTCATTCATTTCCTTCTTCTCAGCTTCCTGTTGCTGTAATGTCAGCAGCTT
Source organism: Deroplatys truncata (assembly GCA_030765065.1). Taxonomy (NCBI): domain Eukaryota; kingdom Metazoa; phylum Arthropoda; class Insecta; order Mantodea; family Mantidae; genus Deroplatys; species Deroplatys truncata. The sequence continues at coordinate 5,401,985 of CM060978.1, forward strand.
CTGGTACTCTAGGCCACTCTTTGATTTCTTTGCCTCTGTCGTTTCCTTCTTCTCAGCTTCCTGTTGCTGTAATGTCCGTAGCTTCTGGTACTCTAGGCCACTCATTGATTTCTTTACCTGTGTCATTTCGTTTTTCTCAGCTTCCTGCTGCTGTAATGTCAGCTACGTCTAGTACTTAAGGGTGCTCTGTGATTTCTTTACCTCTGTCATTTCCTTCTTCTCCATTTCCTGTTGCTGTAATGTCAGCTACGTCTAGTACTCAAGGGTGCTCTGTGATTTCTTTACCTCTGTCATTTCCTTCTTCTCCATTTCCTGTTGCTGTAATATCAGCAGCTTCTGGTACTCTAGGCCACTCATTGATGTCTTTACCTGTGTCATTTCGTTTTTCTCAGCTTCCTGCTGCTGTAATATCAGCAACTTCTGTACTCAAGGCCAAATTTTGATTTCTTTACCTCTGTCACTTCCTTCTTCTCCACTTCCTGCTGCCGTAATGTCTGCAGCTTCTGGTACACAGGGCCAGACTTTGATTTCTTTACCGCTGTCATTTCCTTCTTCTCAGCTTCCTGTGACTGTAATATCAGCTACTTCTGGTACTCAATGACACTGTTTGATTTCTTTTTCTCTGTCATTTCCTTCTTTGCTACTTCATGCTGCTTTAATGTCAGCAACTTTTGGTACTCAGGGCCAGACTTTGATTTCTTTACCTCTGTCATTTCCTTCTTCTCCACTTCCTGCTGCTGTAATGTCAGCAACTTCTGGTACTCAAGGACAGACTTTGATTTCTTTACCTCTGTCATTTCCTTCTTCTCCACTATCTGCAGCTGTAACGTCAGCAACATCAGGTACTGAAGGCCAGACTTTGATTCCTTTACCTTGTCATTTCCTTCTTCTCCACTTTTTGCTGCTGTAACGTCAGCAACTTCTGGTGCTCAAGGCCACTCTTTCATTTCTTTACGTCTGTCATTTCCGTCTTTTCTACTTGCGGCTGCTGTAATGTCAACAGCGTCTGGTGCTCAAGGCCACACTTTGATTTCTTTACCTCTGCCGTTTCCTTCTTCTCACGTTCCTGTTGCTGTAATATCAGCAGCTTCTGGTACTCTAGGCCACTCTTTGATTTCTTTACCTCTGTCATTTCCTTTTTCTCAGCTCCCTGCTGCTGTAATGTCAGCTACATCTGGCACTCAAGACCACTCTTTGATTTCTTTACCTCTGTCATTTCCTTTTCCTCAGCTTCCTGTTTCTGTAATGTCATCAGCTTCTGGTACTCTAGGCCACTCTTTGATTTCTTTACCTCTGTCATTTCCTTCTTCTCAGCTTCCTGTGACTGTAATATCAGCAACTTCTGGTACTCAAGGCCATATTTTGATTTCTTCACCTCTGTCATTTCCTTCTTCTCCACTTCCTGATGCTGTAATATCAACAACTTCTGGTACTCAATGCCAGTCTTTGATTTCTTTACCTCTGTCATTTCCTTTTTCTAAGCTTCCTGTTTCTGTAATGTCAGCAGCTTCTGGTACTGTAGGCCACTCTTTGAATTCTTTACCTCTGTCATTTCCTTTTTCTCACGTTCCTGTTGCTGTAATGTCAGCAGCTTCTGGTACTCTAGGCCACTCTTTGATTTCTTTGCCTCATTCATTTCCTTCTTCTCAGCTTCCTGTTGCTGTAATGTCAGCAGCTTCTGGTACTCTAGGCCACTCTTTGATTTCTTTGCCTCTGTCATTTCATTCTTCTCCACTTCCTGTTGCTGTAATTTCAACAACTTCTGGTACTCAAGGCCACTCTTTGATTTCTTTACCTCTGTCATTTCCTTTTCCTCAGCTTCCTGTTTCTGTAATGTCATCAGCTTCTGGTACTCTAGGCCACTCTTTGATTTCTTTACCTCTGTCATTTCCTTCTTCTCAGCTTCCTGTGACTGTAATATCAGCAACTTCTGGTACTCAAGGCCATATTTTGATTTCTTCACCTCTGTCATTTCCTTCTTCTCCACTTCCTGATGCTGTAATATCAGCAACTTCTGGTCCTCAAGACCAGACTTTGATTTCTTTACCTGCGTCATTTCCTTCTTCTCCACTTCCTGTTGCTGTAATATCAGCTACTTCTGGTTCTGAATGACACTGTTTGATTTCTTTACCTCTGTCATTTCCTTCTTCTCCACCTCCTGCTGCTGTAATGTCAGCAACTTCTGGTAGTCAAGGCCAGACTTTGATTTCTTTACCTCTGTCATTTCCTTCTTCTCCACTATCTGCAGCTGTAACATCAGCAACTTCAGGAACTGAAGGCGAGACTTTGATTTCTTTACCTTGTCATCTGCTTCTTCTCCAGCTTTTGCTGCTGTAACGTCAGCAACTTTTGGTGCTCAAGGCCACTCTTTGATTTCTTTACCTCTTTCATTTCCTTCTTTTCTGCTTGCTGCTGTTGCTATAATATCAACAACTTCTGGTACTCAAGGCCACTCTTTCATTTCTTTATGTCTGTCACTTCCGTCCTTTCTACTTGCGGCTGCTGTAATGTCAACAACTTCTGGTACTCAAGGCCACTCTTTGATTCCTTTACCTCTGTCATTTCCTTCTTTTCCACTTCCTGCTGCTGTAACGTCTACAACTTCTGGTACTCAAGGCCACTCTTTGATTTCTTTACCTCTGTCATTACCTTCTTCCCAACCTCCTGCTGCTGTAATGTCTACAACCTCTGGTACTCAAGGCCACTCTTTGATTTCTTTACCTCTGTCATTACCTTGTTCTCAACTTCCTGCTGTAATGTCAGCAACTTCAGGTACTCAAGGCCAGACTTTGTTTTCTTTACCCCTGTCATTTCGTTCTTCTCAACTTTCTGTTGCTGTAATATCAGCAACTTCTGGTACTCAACGCGAGACTTTGATTTCTTTACCGCTGTCATTTCCTTCTTCACAACTTCCTGTTGCTGCAGTATCAGCAATATCTGCTACTCAAGGCTAGACTTTGATTTCTTTACCTCTGTCATTTCATTCTTCTTCACTTCCTGCTGCTGTTATGTCAGCAACTTCTGGTACTCAAGGCCAGACTTTGATATCTTTACCTCTGTCTTTTCCTTTTTCCCCACTTCCTGCTGCTGTAATGTCTGTAGCTTCTGGTACTCAATGCCACTGTTTGATTTCTTTACCCTGTTCATTTCATTCTTCTCCACATCCTGTTACTGTAATGTCAGCAACTTTTGGAACTCAAGGCCAGAATTTGATTTCTTTACCGCTGTCATTTCCTTCTGCTGCTGTAATGTCAGCATTTTCAGGTACTCAATCCACTCTTTGATTTCTTTACCTCTGTCACTTCCTTCTTCTCCGTTTCCTGCTGCAGTAAATTCTGCAACTTCTGGTACTCAAGGACACTCTTTGATTTCTTTACCTCTGTCATTTCCTTCTTCTCCACTTCCTGTTGCTGTAATATCAGCAACATCTGGGGTTCAATGCCACTGTTTGATTTCTTTACCGCTGTCATTTCCTTCTTCTCCACTTCCTGTTGCTATAATATCAGCAACTTCTGGTTTTCAATGCCACTGTTTGATTTCTTTACCGCTGTCATTTCCTTCTTCTCCACATCCTATTGCTGTAATATCAGCAACTTCTGCTACTCAAGACCACTCTTTGATTTCTTTACCTCTGTCATTTCCTTCTTCTCCACTACCTGTTGCTGTAATATCAGCAACTTCTGGTATTCAATGCCACTGTTTGATTTCTTTACCGCTGTCATTTCCTTCTTCTCTACTTCCTGCTGCTGTAATGTCAGCAACTTTTGGTACTGAAGGCCAGACTTTGATTTTTTACCTCTGTCATTTCCTTCTTCTCAGCTTCCTGTTGCTGTAATGTCAGCAGCTTCTGGTACTCTAGGCCACTCTTTGATTTCTTTGCCTCATTCATTTCCTTCTTCTGAGCTTCCTGTTGCTGTAATGTCAGCAGCTTCTGGTACTCTAGGCCACTCTTTGATTTCTTTACCTGTGTCATTTCCTTCTTCTCAGCTTCCTGCTGCTGTAATATCAGCAGCCTCTGGTACTCTAGGCCACTCATTGATTTCTTTACCTGTGTCATTTCGTTTTTCTCAGCTTCCTGCTGCTGTAATGTCAGCTACGTCTAGTACTCAAGGGTGCTCTGTTATTTCGTTACCTCTTTCATTTCCTTCTTCTCAACTTCCTGCTGCTGTAATGTCAGCTACGTCTGGTACTCAAGTGTGCCATTTGATTTCTTTACCTCTGTCATTTCCTTCTCCACTTCCTGTTGCTGTAATGTCAGCAGTATCTGCTACTCAAGGCCAGACTTTGATTTCTTTACCTCTGTCATTTCCTTCTTCTCAACTTCCTGTTGCTGTAATGTCAGCAACTTCTGGTATTCAAGGGCAGACTTTGATTTCTTTACCTGCATTCATTTCCTTCTTATAAGCTTCCTGTTGCTGTATTATCAGCAACTTCTGGTACTCAAGGACACTCATTGATTTCTTTACCTGTGTCATTTCGTTTTTCTCAGCTTCCTGCTGCTGTAATGTCAGCTACGTCTAGTACTCAAGGGTGCTCTGTTATTTCTTTACCTCTTTCATTTCCTTCTTCTCAACTTCCTGCTGCTGTAATATCAGCAGTATCTGGTACTCAAGGCCAGACTTTGATTTCTTTACCTCTGTCATTTCATTCTTCTTCACTTCCTGCTGCTGTTATGTCAGCAACTTCTGGTACTCAAGGCCAGACTTTGATATCTTTACCTCTGTCTTTTCCTTTTTCCCCACTTCCTGCTGCTGTAATGTCTGTAGCTTCTGGTACTCAATGCCACTGTTTGATTTCTTTACCCTGTTCATTTCATTCTTCTCCACATCCTGTTACTGTAATGTCAGCAACTTTTGGAACTCAAGGCCAGAATTTGATTTCTTTACCGCTGTCATTTCCTTCTGCTGCTGTAATGTCAGCATTTTCAGGTACTCAATCCACTCTTTGATTTCTTTACCTCTGTCACTTCCTTCTTCTCCGTTTCCTGCTGCAGTAAATTCTGCAACTTCTGGTACTCAAGGACACTCTTTGATTTCTTTACCTCTGTCATTTCCTTCTTCTCCACTTCCTGTTGCTGTAATATCAGCAACATCTGGGGTTCAATGCCACTGTTTGATTTCTTTACCGCTGTCATTTCCTTCTTCTCCACTTCCTGTTGCTATAATATCAGCACCTTCTGGTTTTCAATGCCACTGTTTGATTTCTTTACCGCTGTCATTTCCTTCTTCTCCACATCCTATTGCTGTAATATCAGCAACTTCTGCTACTCAAGACCACTCTTTGATTTCTTTACCTCTGTCATTTCCTTCTTCTCCACTACCTGTTGCTGTAATATCAGCAACTTCTGGTATTCAATGCCACTGTTTGATTTCTTTACCGCTGTCATTTCCTTCTTCTCTACTTCCTGCTGCTGTAATGTCAGCAACTTTTGGTACTGAAGGCCAGACTTTGATTTTTTACCTCTGTCATTTCCTTCTTCTCAGCTTCCTGTTGCTGTAATGTCAGCAGCTTCTGGTACTCTAGGCCACTCTTTGATTTCTTTGCCTCATTCATTTCCTTCTTCTGAGCTTCCTGTTGCTGTAATGTCAGCAGCTTCTGGTACTCTAGGCCACTCTTTGATTTCTTTACCTGTGTCATTTCCTTCTTCTCAGCTTCCTGCTGCTTTAATATCAGCAGCCTCTGGTACTCTAGGCCACTCATTGATTTCTTTACCTGTGTCATTTCGTTTTTCTCAGCTTCCTGCTGCTGTAATGTCAGCTACGTCTAGTACTCAAGGGTGCTCTGTTATTTCTTTACCTCTTTCATTTCCTTCTTCTCAACTTCCTGCTGCTGTAATATCAGCAGTATCTGGTACTCAAGGCCAGACTTTGATTTCTTTACCTCTGTCATTTCCTTGTTCTCACCTTCCTGTTGCTTTAATGTCAGCAGCTTCTGGTATTCTAGGCCACTCATTGATTTCTTTACCTCTGTCATTTCCTTTTTCTCAGCTTCCTGCGGCTGCAATGTGAGCTACATCTAGTACTCAAGGGTGCTCTGTGATTTTTTACCTCTGTCATTTCCTTTTTCTCAGCTTCCTGGGGCTGTAATGTGAGCTACGTCTAGTACTCAAGGGTGCTCTGTGATTTCTTACCTCTGTCATTTCCTTTTTCTCAGCTTCCTGCGGCTGTAATGTGAGCTACGTCTAGTACTCAAGGGTGCTCTGTGATTTCTTACCTCTGTCATTTCCTTTTTCTCAGCTTCCTGCAGCTGTAATGTGAGCTACGTCTAGTACTCAAGGGTGCTCTGTGATTTCTTACCTCTGTCATTTCCTTCTTCTCCACTTCCTGCTGCTGTAATGTCAGCAACTTCTGGTACTTAAGGCCAGACTTTGATTACTTTACCTCCGTCATTTCCTTCTTCTCCACTTCCTGTTGCTGTAATGTCAACAAATTCTGGTACTCAAGGCCAGACTTTGATTTCTTTACCTCTGTCATTTCCTTCTTCTCCACTTCCTGTTGCTGTAATGTCAGCAACTTCTGGTACTCAAGGCTAGACTTTGATTTCTATACCTCTGACATTTCCTTCTTCTCCACTTCCTGCTGCTGTAATGTCAACAACTTCTGGTACTCAAGGCCACTCTTTGATTTCTTTACCTCTTTCATTTCCTTCTTCTCCACTTCCTGCTTCTGTAAGGTCAGCAACTTCTGGTACTCCATGCCAGACTTTGATTTCTTTACTTCTGTCATTTCCTTCTTCTCACGTTCCTGTTGCTGTAATATCAGCAAATTCTGGTACGCTAGGCCACTCTTTGATTTCTTTACCTCTGTCATTTCCTTCTTCTCACGTTCCTGTTGCTGTAATGTCAACAACTTCTGGTACTCTAGGCCACTCTTTGAATTCTTTACCTCTGTCATTTCCTTTTTCTCACGTTCCTGTTGCTGTAATGTCAGCAGCTTCTGGTACTCTAGGCCACTCTTTGATTTCTTTGCCTCTGTCATTTCCTTCTTCTCAGCTTCCTGTTGCTGTAATGTCAGCAGCTTCTGGTACTCTAGGCCACTCATTGATTTCTTTACCTGTGTCATTTCGTTTTCCTCAGCTTCCTGCTGCTGTAATGTCAGCTACGTCTAGTACTCAAGGGTGCTCTGTGATTTTTTTACCTCTGTCATTTCCTTCTTCTCAACTTCCTGCTGCTGTAATGTCAGCTACGTCTGGTACTCAAGGGTACTCTTTGATTTCTTTACCTCTGTCATTTCCTTCTTCTCCACTTTTCGCTGCTGTAACGTCAGCAACTTCTGGTGCTCAAGGCCACTCTTTGATTTCTTTACCTCTGTCATTTCCTTCTTTTCTACTTGCTGCTGCGAAAATATCAACAACTTCTGGTACTCAAGGCCACTCTTTGATTTCTTTACCTCTGTCATTTCCTTCTTCTCAACTTCCTGCTGCTGTAATGTCAGCTACGTCTGGTACTTAAGGGTACTCTTTGATTTCTTTACCTCTGTCATTTCCTTCTTCTCCACTTCCTGCTGCTGTAATGTCAGCAGTATCTGGGACTCAAGGCCAGACATTGATTTCTTTACCTCTGTCATTTCCTTCTTCTCAACTTCCTGTTGCTGTAATGTCAGCAACTTCTGGTACTCAAGGCCAGACTTTGATTTCTTTACCGCTGTCATTTCCTTCTTCTCAGCTTCCTGTTGCTGTAATATCAGCAACTTCTGGTACTCAAGGCCAAATTTTGATTTCTTTACCTCTGTCATTTCCTTCTTTTCCACTTCCTATTGCTGTAATATCAGCAACTTCTGGTCCTCAAGACCAGACTTTGATTTTTACCTGCGTCATTACCTTCTTCTCCACTTCCTGTTGCTGTAATATCAGCAACTTCTGGTACTCAAGGCCACTGTTTGATTTCTTTATCTCTGTCATTTCCTTCTTTGCTACTTCATGCTGCTTTAATGTCAGCAACTTTTGGTACTCAAGGCCAGATTTTGATTTCTTTACCTCTGTCATTTCCTTCTTCTCCACTTCCTGCTGATGAAATGTCAGCAACTTCTGGTACTCAAGGCCAGACTTTGATTTCTTTACGTCTTTCATTTCCTTCTTCTCAACTTCCTGTTGCTGTAATGTCAACAACCTCTGGTTCTCAATGCCACTCTTTGATTTCTTTACCTCTGTTATTTCCTTCTTCTCCACTTCCTGCTGATGAAATGTCAGCAACTTCTGGTACTCAAGGCCAGACTTTGATTTCTTTACGTCTTTCATTTCCTTCTTCTCCACATCCTGTTGCTGTATTGTCAACAACTTCTGGAACTCAAGGCCACTCTTTTATTTCTTTACCTCTGTCATTTCCTTCTTTTCTACTTGCTGCTGCGAAAATATCATCAACTTCTGGTACTCAAGGCCACTCTTTGATTTCTTTACCTCTGTCATTTCCTTCTTCTCCACTTCCTGCTTCTGTAAGGTCAGCAACTTCTGGTACTCCATGCCAGACTTTGATTTCTTTACCTATGTCATTTTCTTCTTCTCACGTTCCTATTGCTGTAATATCAGCAAATTCTGGTACGCTAGGCCACTCTTTGATTTCTTTACCTCTGTCATTTCCTTCTTCTCAGCTTCCTGTTGCTGTAATGTCAGCTACATCTGGCACTCAAGGCCACTCTTTGATTTCTTTACCTCTGTCATTTCCTTCTTCTCACGTTCCTGTTGCTGTAATGTCAACAACTTCTGGTACTCTAGGCCACTCTTTGATTTCTTTACCTCGTCATTTCCTTTTTCTAAGCTTCCTGTTTCTGTAATGTCAGCAGCTTCTGGTACTCTAGGCCACTCTTTGAATTCTTTACCTCTGTCATTTCCTTTTTCTCACGTTCCTGTTGCTGTAATGTCAGCAGCTTCTGGTACTCTAGGCCACTCTTTGATTTCTTTGCCTCATTCATTTCCTTCTTCTCAGCTTCCTGTTGCTGTAATGTCAGCAGCTTCTGGTACTCTAGGCCACTCTTTGATTTCTTTACCTCTGTCATTTCCTTCTTCTCAGGTTCCTGTTGCTGTAATGTCAACAACTTCTGGTACTCTAGGCCACTCTTTGATTTCTTTACCTCTGTCATTTCCTTTTTCTAAGCTTCCTGTTTCTGTAATGTCAGCAGCTTCTGGTACCCTAGGCCACTCTTTGAATTCTTTACCTCTGTCATTTCCTTTTTCTCACCTTCCTGTTGCTGTAATGTCAGCAGCTTCTGGTACTCTAGGCCACTCTTTGAGTTCTTTGCCTCATTCATTTCCTTCTTCTCAGCTTCCTGTTGCTGTAATGTCAGCAGCTTCTGGTACTCTAGGCCACTCTTTGATTTTTTTGCCTCTGTCATTTCCTTCTTGTCAGCTTCCTGTTGCTGTAATGTCAGCAGCTTCTGGTACTCTAGGCCACTCATTGATTTCTTTACCTGTGTCATTTCGTTTTTCTCAGCTTCCTGCTGCTGTAATGTCAGCTACGTCTAGTACTCAAGGGTGCTCTGTGATTTCTTTACCTCTGTCATTTCCTTCTTCTCCATTTTCCTGTTGCTGTAATGTCAGCTACGTCTAGTACTCAAGGGTGCTCTGTGATTTCTTTACCTCTGTCATTTCCTTCTCCTCCATTTCCTGTTGCTGTAATATCAGCAGCTTCTAGTACTCTAGGCCACTCATTGATTTCTTTACCTGTGTCATTTCGTTTTTCTCAGCTTCCTGCTGCTGTAATATCAGCAACTTCTGTACTCAAGGCCAAATTTTGATTTCTTTACCTCTGTCACTTCCTTCTTCTCCACTTCCTGCTGCTGTAATGTCTGCAGCTTCAGGTACTCAAGGCCAGACTTTGATTTCTTTACCGCTGTCATTTCCTTCTTCCCAGCTTCCAGTGACTGTAATATCAGCTACTTCTGGTACTCAATGACACTGTTTGATTTCTTTTTCTCTGTCATTTCCTTCTTTGCTACTTCATGCTGCTTTAATGTCAGCAACTTTTGGTACTCAGGGCCAGACTTTGATTTCTTTACCTCTGTCATTTCCTTCTTCTCCACTTCCTGCTGCTGTAATGTCAGCAACTTCTGGTACTCAAGGACAGACTTTGATTTCTTTACCTCTGTCATTTCCTTCTTCTTCACTATCTGCAGCTGTAACGTCAGCAACTTCAGGTACTGAAGGCCAGACTTTGATTCCTTTGCCTTGTCATTTCCTTCTTCTCCACTTTTTGCTGCTGTAACGTCAGCAACTTCTGTTGCTCAAGGCCACTCTGTGATTTCTTTACCTCTGTCATTTCCTTCTTTTCTGCTTGCTGCTGTTGCTGTAATATCAACAACTTCTGGTAATCAAGGCCACTCTTTCATTTCTATACGTCTGTCATTTCCGTCTTTTCTACTTGCAGCTGCTGTAATGTCAACAACTTCTGGTACTCAAGGCCACTCTTTGATTTCTTTACCTCTGCCGTTTACCTTTTCTCCGCTTCCTGCTGCTGTAATGTCTGCAACTTCAGGTACTCATGGCCACTCTCCCTTATTTCTTTATCTCTGTCATTTCCTTCTTCTCCACTTCGTTTTTCTGTAATGTCAACAACTTCTGGTACTCAACGCCACTCTTTGATTTCTTTACCCCTGTCATTTCCTTCTTCTCACGTTCCTGTTGCTGTAATATCAGCAGCTTCTGGTACTCTAGGCCACTCTTTGATTTCTTTACCTCTGTCATTTCCTTTTTCTCAGCTCCCTGCTGCTGTAATGTCAGCTACATCTGGCACTCAAGACCACTCTTTGATTTCTTTACCTCTGTCATTTCCTTCTTCTTAGCTTCCTGTTGCTGTAATGTCAGCTACATCTGTCACTCAAGGCCACTCTTTGATTTCTTTACCTCTGTCATTTCCTTCTTCTCACGTTCCTGTTGCTGTAATGTCAACAACTTCTGGTACTCTAGGCCTCTCTTTTATTTCTTTACCTCTGTCATTTCCTTTTCCTCAGCTTCCTGTTTCTGTAATGTCAGCAGCTTCTGGTACTCTAGGCCACTCTTTGATTTCTTTGCCTCTGTCATTTCCTTCTTCTCAGCTTCCTGTTGCTGTAATGTCAGCAGCTTCTGGTACTCTAGGCCACTCTTTGATTTCTTTGCCTCATTCATTGCCTTCTTCTGAGCTTCCTGTTGCTGTAATGTCAGCAGCTTCTGGTACTCTAGGCCACTCTTTGATTTCTTTACCTGTGTCATTTCCTTCTTCTCAGCTTCCTGCTGCTGTAATATCAGCAGCCTCTGGTACTCTAGGCCACTCATTGATTTCTTTACCTGTGTCATTTCGTTTTTCTCAGCTTCCTGCTGCTGTAATGTCAGCTACGTCTAGTACTCAAGGGTGCTCTGTTATTTCTTTACCTCTTTCATTTCCTTCTTCTCAACTTCCTGCTGCTGTAATGTCAGCTACGTCTGGTACTCAAGTGTGACATTTGATTTCTTTACCTCTGTCATTTCCTTCTTCTCCACTTCATGTTGCTGTAATGTCAGCAGTATCTGCTACTCAAGGCCAGACTTTGATTTCTTTACCTCTGTCATTTCCTTTTTCACAGCTCCCTGCTGCTGTAATGTCAGCTACATCTGTGCACTCAAGACCACTCTTTGATTTCTTTACCTCTGTCATTTCCTTTTTCTCAGCTTCCTGTTGCTGTAATGTCAGCTACATCTGGCACTCAAGACCACTCTTTAATTTCTTTACCTCTGTCATTTCCTTCTTCTCAGCTTCCTGTTGCTGTAATGTCAGCAGCTTCTGGTACTCTAGGCCACTCATTGATTTCTTTACCTGTGTCATTTCGTTTTCCTCAGCTTCCTGCTGCTGTAATGTCAGCTACGTCTAGTACTCAAGGGTGCTCTGTGATTTTTTTACCTCTGTCATTTCCTTCTACTCAACTTCCTGCTGCTGTAATGTCAGCTACGTCTGGTACTCAAGGGTACTCTTTGATTTCTTTACCTCTGTCATTTCCTTCTTCTCCACCTTCTGCTGCTGTAATGTCAGCAGTATCTGTGACTCAAGGCCAGACATTGATTTCTTTACCTCTGTCATTTCCTTCTTCTCAACTTCCTATTGCTGTAATGTCAGCAACTTCTGGTACTCAAGGCCAGACTTTGATTTCTTTACCGCTGTCATTTCCTTCTTCTCAGCTTCCTGTTGCTGTAATATCAGCAACTTCTGGTACTCAAGGCCAAATTTTGATTTCTTTACCTCTGTCATTTCCTTCTTTTCCACTTCCTATTGCTGTAATATCAGCAACTTCTGGTCCTCAAGACCAGACTTTGATTTTTACCTGCGTCATTACCTTCTTCTCCACTTCCTGTTGCTGTAATATCAGCAACTTCTGGTACTCAATGCCACTGTTTGATTTCTTTATCTCTGTCATTTCCTTCTTTGCTACTTCATGCTGCTTTAATGTCAGCAACTTTTGGTACTCAAGGCCAGACTTTGATTTCTTTACCTCTGTCATTTCCTTCTTCTCCACTTCCTGCTGATGAAATGTCAGCAACTTCTGGTACTGAAGGCCAGACTTTGATTTCTTTACGTCTTTCATTTCCATCTTCTCAACTTCCTGTTGCTGTAATGTCAACAACCTCTGGTACTCAATGCCACTCTTTGATTTCTTTACCTCTGTTATTTCCTTCTTCTCCACATCCTGTTGCTGTAATGTCAACAATTTCTGGAACTCAAGGCCAGAATTTGATTTCTTTAACTGTGGCTTTTCCTTTTTCTCCACTTTCAGCTGCTGTAATGTCAGCAACGTCAGGTAATCAAGGCCAGACTTTGATTTCTTTACCTGTGTCATTTCCTTCTTCTCCACTTTCTGCTGCTGTAATGTCAGCAGCTTCAAATACTCAAGCCAGACTTTGATTTCTTTACCTCTGTCATTTCCTTCTTCTCCACTTTTTGCTGCTGTAACGTCAGCAACTTCTGCTGCTCAAGGCCACTCTTTGATTTCTTTACCTGTGACATTTCCTTCTTTTCTACTTCCTGTTGCTGTAATATCAACAACTTCTGTTTCTCAAGGCCACTCTTTGATTTCTTTACGTCTGTCATCTCCTTCTTCTCCACTTCCTGCTGCTGTAATTTCAGCAACTTCTGGTACTCAAGGCAAGACTTTGATTTCTTTACCTCTGTCATTTCCTTGTTCTCACCTTCCTGTTGCTGTAATATCAGCAACTTCTGGTATTCAATGCCACTGTTTGATTTCTTTACCGCTGTCATTTCCTTCTTCTCTACTTCCTGCTGCTGTAATGTCAGCAACTTTTGGTACTCAAGGCCAGACTTTGATTTCTTTACATCTGTCATTTCCTTCTTCTCCACTTCCTGCTGCTGTAATGTCAGCAACGTTTGGTACTCAAAGCCAGACTTTGATTTCTTTACCTCTGTCATTCCCTTCTTCTTCACTATCTGCAGCTGTAACGTCAGCAACTTCAGGTACTGAAGGCCAGACTTTGATTCCTTTACCTTGTCATTTCCTTCTTCTCCACTTTTTGCTGCTGTAACGTCAGCAACTTCTGTTGCTCAAGGCCACTCTTTGATTTCTTTACCTCTGTCATTTTCTTCTTTTCTGCTTGCTGCTGTTGCTTTAATATCAACAACTTCTGGTACTCAAGGCCACTCTTTCATTTCTTTACGTCTGTCATTTCCGTCTTTTCTACTTGCGGCTGCTGTAATGTCAACAACTTCTGGTACTCAAGGCCACTCTTTGATTTCTTTACGTCTGCCGTTTACCTTTTCTCCGCTTCCTTCTGCTGTAATGTCTGCAACTTCAGGTACTCAAGGCCACTCTCCCTTATTTCTTTATCTCTGTCATTTCCTTCTTCTCCACTTCGTTTTTCTGTAATGTCAACAACTTCTGGTACTCAACGCCACTCTTTGATTTCTTTACCCATGTCATTTCCTTCTTCTCACGTTCCTGTTGCTGTAATATCAGCAGCTTCTAGTACTCTAGGCCACTCTTTGATTTCTTTACCTCTGTCATTTCCTTTTTGTCAGATCCCTGCTGCTGTAATGTCAGCTACATCTGGCACTCAAGACCACTCTTTGATTTCTTTACCTCTGTCATTTCCTTCTTCTCAGCTTCCTGTTGCTGTAATGTCAGCTACATCTGGCACTCAAGGCCACTCTTTGATTTCTTTACCTCTGTCATTTCCTTTTCCTCAGCTTCCTGTTTCTGTAATGTCAGCAGCTTCTGGTACTCTAGGCCACTCTTTGATTTCTTTGCCTCTGTCATTTCCTTCTTCTCAGCTTCCTGTTGCTGTAATGTCAGCAGCTTCTGGTACTCTAGGCCACTCTTTGATTTCTTGGCCTCATTCGTTTCCTTCTTCTGAGCTTCCTGTTGCTGTAATGTCAGCAGCTTCTGGTACTCTAGGCCACTCTTTGATTTCTTTACCTGTGTCATTTCCTTCTTCTCAGCTTCCTGCTGCTGTAATATCAGCAGCCTCTGGTACTCTAGGCCACTCATTGATTTCTTTACCTGTGTCATTTCGTTTTCCTCAGCTTCCTACTGCTGTAATGTCAGCTACGTCTAGTACTCAAGGGTGCTCTGTTATTTCTTTACCTCTTTCATTTCCTTCTTCTCAACTTCCTGCTGCTGTAATGTCAGCTACGTCTGGTACTCAAGTGTGCTCTTTGATTTCTCTACCTCTGTCATTTCCTTCTTCTCCACTTCCTGTTGCTGTAATGTCAGCAGTATCTGCTACTCAAGGCCAGACTTTGATTTCTTTACCTCTGTCATTTCCTTCTTCTCAACTTCCTGTTGCTGTAATGTCAGCAACTTCTGGTATTCAAGGGCAGACTTTGATTTCTTTACCTGCATTCATTTCCTTCTTATAAGCTACCTGTTGCTGTATTATCAGCAACTTCTGGTACTCAAGGACACTCATTGATTTCTTTACCTGTGTCATTTCGTTTTTCTCAGCTTCCTGCTGCTGTAATGTCAGCTACGTCTAGTACTCAAGGGTGCTCTGTTATTTCTTTACCTCTTTCATTTCCTTCTTCTCAACTTCCTGCTGCTGTAATATCAGCAGTATCTGGTACTCAAGGCCAGACTTTGATTTCTTTACCTCTGTCATTTCCTTGTTTTCACCTTCCTGTTGCTTTAATGTCAGCAGCTTCTGATATTCTAGGCCACTCTTTGATATCTTTACCTCTGTCATTTCCTTTTTCTCAGCTTCCTGCGGCTGTAATGTGAGCTACGTCTAGTACTCAAGGGTGCTCTGTGATTTCTTACCTCTGTCATTACATTTTTCTCAGCTTCCTGCAGCTGTAATGTGAGCTACGTCTAGTACTCAAGGGTGCTCTGTGATTTCTTACCTCTGTCATTTCCTTCTTCTCCACTTCCTGCTGCTGTAATGTCAGCAACTTCTGGTACTTAAGGCCAGACTTTGATTACTTTACCTCCGTCATTTCCTTCTTCTCCACTTCCTGTTGCTGTAATGTCAACAACTTCTGGTACTCAATGCCAGACTTTGATTACTTTACCTTTGTCATTTCCTTCTTCTCCACTTCCTGTTGCTGTAATGTCAACAACGTCTGGTACGGAAGGCCAGACTTTGATCTTTCCCTCTGTCATTTCCTTCTTGTCCACTTCCTTTTGCTGTAATGTCAACAAATTCTGGTACTCAAGGCCAGACTTTGATTTCTTTACCTCTCTCATTTCCTTCTTCTCCACTTCCTTTTGCTGTAATGTCAACAAATTCTGGTACTCAAGGCCAGACTTTGATTTCTTTACCTCTGTCATTTCCTTCTTCTCCACTTCCTGTTGCTGTAATGTCAGCAACTTCTGGTACTCAAGGCTAGACTTTGATTTCTTTACCTCTGTCATTTCCTTCTTCTCCACTTCCTGCTGCTGTAATGTCAACAACTTCTGGTACTCAAGGCCACTCTTTAATTCTTTACCTCTGTCATTTGCTTCTTCTCCACTTCCTGCTTCTATAAGGTCAGCAACTTCTGGTACTCCATGCCAGACTTTGATTTCTTTACTTCTGTCATTTCCTTTTTCTCACGTTCCTGTTGCTGTAATGTCAACAAATTCTGGTACGCTAGGCCACTCTTTGATTTCTTTACCTCTGTCATTTCCTTTTTCACAGCTTCCTGTTGCTGTAATGACAGCTACATCTGGCACTCAAGGCCACTCTTTGATTTCTTTACCTCTGTCATTTCCTTTTTCACAGCTTCCTGTTGCTGTAATGTCAGCTACATCTGTGCACTCAAGACCACTCTTTGACTTCTTTACCTCTGTCATTTCCTTTTTCTCAGCTTCCTGTTGCTGTAATGACAGCTACATCTGGCACTCAAGGCCACTCTTTGATTTCTTTACTTCTGTCATTTCCTTCTTCTCAGCTTCCTGTTGCTGTAATGTCAGCTACATCTGGCACTCAAGGCCACACTTTGATTTCTTTACTTCTGTCATTTCCTTCTTCTCACGGTCCTGTTGCTGTAATGTCAACAACTTCTGGTACTCTAGGCCACTCTTTGAATTCTTTACCTCTGTCATTTCCTTTTTCTCACGTTCCTGTTGCTGTAATGTCAGCAGCTTCTGGTACTCTAGGCCACTCTTTGATTTCTTTGCCTCTGTCATTTGCTTCTTCTCAGCTTCCTGTTGCTGTAATGTCAGCAGCATCTGGTACTCTAGGCCACTCATTGATTTCTTTACCTGTGTCATTTCGTTTTCCTCAGCTTCCTGCTGCTGTAATGTCAGCTACCTCTAGTACTCAAGGGTGCTCTGTGATTTCTTTACCTCTGTCATTTCCTTCTGCTCAACTTCCTGCTGCTGTAATGTCAGCTACGTCTGGTACTCAAGGGTACTCTTTGATTTCTTTACCTGTGTCATTTCCTTCTTCTCCACTTCCTGCTGCTGTAATGTCAGCAGTATCTGGGACTCAAGGCCAGACATTGATTTCTTTACCTCTGTCATTTCCTTCTTCTCAGCTTCCTGTTGCTGTAATATCAGCAACTTCTGGTACTCAAGGCCAAATTTTGATTTCTTTACCTCTGTCATTTCCTTCCTTTCCACTTCCTATTGCTGTAATATCAGCAACTTCTGGTCCTCAAGACCAGACTTTGATTTTTACCTGCGTCATTACCTTCTTCTCCACTTCCTGTTGCTGTAATATCAGCCACTTCTGGTACTCAATGCCACTGTTTGATTTCTTTATCTCTGTCATTTCCTTCTTTGCTACTTCTTACTGCTTTAATGTCAGCAACTTTTGGTACTCAAGGCCAGACTTTGATTTCTTTACCTCTGTCATTTCCTTCTTCTCCACTTCCTGCTGATGAAATGTCAGCAACTTCTGGTACTCAAGGCCAGACTTTGATTTCTTTACGTCTTTCATTTCCTTCTTCTCAACTTCCTGTTGCTGTAATGTCAACAACCTCTGGTACTCAATGCCACTCTTTGATTTCTTTACCTCTGTTATTTCCTTCTTCTCCACTTCCTGCTGATGAAATGTCAGCAACTTCTGGTACTCAAGGCCAGACTTTGATTTCTTTACGTCTTTCATTTCCTTCTTCTCCACATCCTGTTGCTGTAATGTCAACAACTTCTGGAACTCAAGGCCAGAATTTGATTTCTTTAACTGTGGCTTTTCCTTTTTCTCCACTTTCAGCTGCTGTAATGTCAGGAACGTCAGGTACTCAAGGCCAGACTTTGATTTCTTTACCTGTGTCATTTCCTTCTTCTCCACTTTCTGCTGCTGTAATGTCAGCAGCTTCAGGTACTGAAGGCCAGACTTTGATTTCTTTACCTCTGTCATTTCCTCCTTCTCCACTTTTTGCTGCTGTAACGTCAGCAACTTCTGCTGCTCAAGGCCACTCTTTGTTTTCTTTACCTGTGACATTTCCTTCTTTTCTACTTCCTGTTGCTGTAATATCAACAACTTCTGTTTCTCAAGGCCACTCTTTGATTTCTTTACGTCTGTCATCTCCTTCTTCTCCACTTCCTGCTGCTGTAATTTCAGCAACTTCTGGTACTCAAGGCCAGACTTTGATTTCTTTACCTCTGTCATTTCCTTGTTCTCACCTTCCTGTTGCTGTAATATCAGCAACTTCTGGTATTCAATGCCACTGTTTGATTTCTTTACCGCTGTCATTTCCTTCTTCTCTACTTCCTGCTGCTGTAATGTCAGCAACTTTTGGTACTCAAGGCCAGACTTTGATTTCTTTACCTCTGTCATTTCCTTCTTCTCCACTTCCTGCTGCTGTAATGTCAGCAACGTTTGGTACTCAAAGCCAGACTTTGATTTCTTTACCTCTGTCATTCCTTCTTCTCCACCTTTTTCTGCTGTAATTTCAGCAACTTCTGGTACTCAAGGCCAGACTTTGATTTCTTTGCCTCTGTCATTTCCTTCTTCTCAGCCTTCTTTTGCTGTTATGTCAGCAGCTTCTGGTATTCTAGGCCACTCATTGATTTCTTTACCTCTGTCATTTCTTTTTCTCAGCTTCCTGCGGCTGCAATGTGAGCTACGTCTAGTACTCAAGGGTGCTCTGTGATTTGTTACCTCTGTCATTTCCTTCTTCTCCACTTCCTGCTGCTATAATGTCAGCTACGTCTGTTACTCAAGGGTGCTCTTTGATTTCTTTACCTCTGTCATTTCCTTCTTCTCCACTTCCTGCTGCTGTAATGTCAGCAACTTCTGGTACTCAAGGCCAGACTTTGATTTCTTTACCTCCGTCATTTCCTTCTTCTCCACTTCCTGTTGCTGTAATGTCAACAACTTCTGGTACTGAAGGCCAGACTTTGATTTCTTCTCTTCTGTCATTTCCTTCTTCTCCACTTCCGTTTGCTGTAATGTCAACAACTTCTGGTACTCAAGGCCAGACTTTGATTTCTTTACCTCTGTCATTTCCTTCTTCTCCACTTCCTTTTGCTGTAATGTCAGGAACTTCTGGTACTCAAGGCCAGACTTTGATTTCTTTACCGCTGTCATTTCCTTCTTCTCAGCTTCCTGTGGCTGTAATATCAGCAACTTCTGGTACTCAAGGCCAAATTTTGTTTTCTTTACCTCTGTCATTTCCTTCTTCTCCACTTCCTGATGCTGTAATATCAGCAACTTCTGGTCCTCAAGACCAGACTTTGATTTCTTTACCTGCGTCATTTCCTTCTTCTCCACTTCCTGTTGCTGTAATATAAGCTACTTCTGGTACTCAATGCCACTGTTTGATTTCTTTATCTCTGTCATTTCCTTCTTTGCTACTTCATGCTGCTTTAATGTCAGCAACTTTTGTTACTCAAGGCCAGACTTTGATTTCTTTACCTCTGTCATTTCCTTCTTCTCCACTATCTGCAGCTGTAACGTCAGCTAATTCAGGTACTGAAGGCCAGACTTGATTTCTTTAACTTGTCATTTCCTTCTTCTCCACTTTGTGCTGCTGTAACGTCAGCAATTTCTGGTGCTCAAGGCCACTCTTTGATTTCTTTACCTCTGTCATGTCCTTCTTTTCTGCTTGCTGCTGTTGCTGTAATATCAACAACTTCTGGTACTCAAGGCCACTCTTTGATTTCTTTACGTCTGTCATTTCCGTCTTTTCTACTTGCGGCTGCTGTAATGTCAACAACTTCTGGTACTCAAGGCCACTCTTTGATTTCTTTACCTCTGTCATGTCCTTCTTCTCCACTTTGTGCTGCTGTAACGTCAGCAATTTCTGGTGCTCAAGGCCACTCTTTGATTTCTTTACCTCTGTCATGTCCTTCTTTTCTGCTTGCTGCTGTTGCTGTAATATCAACAACTTCTGGTACTCAGGGCCACTCTTTGATTTCTTTACGTCTGTCATTTCCGTCTTTTCTACTTGCGGCTGCTGTAATGTCAACAACTTCTGGTACTCAAGGCCACTCTTTGATTTCTTTACCTCTGCCATTTCCTTTTTCTCCACTTCCTGCTGCTGTAATCTCTGCAACTTCAGGTACTCAAGGCCACTCTTTAATTTCTTTACCTCTGTCATTTCCTTCTTCTCCACTTCCTGCTGCTGTAATGTCTACAACCTCTGGTACTCAAGGCCACTCTTTGATTTCTTTACCTCTGTCATTAACCTCTTCTCAACTTCCTGCTGTAATATCAGCAACTTCTGGTACTCAACGCCAGACTTTGATTTCTTTACCGCAGTCATTTTCTTTTTTTCAACTTCCTGTTGCTGTAATATCAGCAATATCTGGTACTCAAGGCCAGACTTTGATTTCTTTACCTCTGTCATTTCGTTCTTCTCAACTTCCTGTTGCTGTAATGTCAGCAACTTCTGGTACTCAAGGCCAGACTTTGATTTCTTTACCGCTGTCATGTCCTTCTTCTCAGCTTCCTGTGGCTGTAATATCACCAACTTCTGGTACTCAAGGCCAAATTTTGATTTCTTTACCTCTGTCATTTCCTTCTTCTCCACTTCCTGATGCTGTAATATCAGCAACTTCTGGTCCTCAAGACCAGACTTTGATTTCTTTACCTGCGTCATTTCCTTCTTCTCCACTTTCTGTTGCTGTATTATCAGCTACTTCTGGTACCCAATGCCACTGTTTGATTTCTTTATCTCTGTCATTTCCTTCTTTGCTACTTCATGCTGCTTTAATGTCAGCAACTTCTGGTACTCAAGGCCAGACTTTGATTTCTTTACCTCTGTCTTTTCCTTTTTCCCCACTTCCTGATGCTGTAATGTCTGTAGCTTCTGGTACTCAATGCCACTGTTTGATTTCTTTACCCTGTTCATTTCATTGTTCTCCACATCCTGTTGCTGTAATGTAAGCAACTTTTGGAACTCAAGGCCAGAATTTGATTTCTTTAACTCTGTCTTTTCCTTTTTCGTCATTTCCTGCTGCTGTAATGTCAGCAACTTCAGGTACGCAAGGCCAGACTTTGATTTCTTTACCTCTGACATTTCCTTCTGCTGCTGTAATGTCAGCATTTTAAGGTACTCAATCCACTCTTTGATTTCTTTACCTCTGTCATTTCCTTCTTCTCCGTTTCCTGCTGCAGTAAATTCTGCAACTTCTGGTACTGAAGGCCAGACTTAGATTTCTTTACCTCTGTCATTTCCTTCTTCTCCACCTTCTGCTGCTTTAACGTCAGCAGGTTCAGGTACTCAAGGCCAGACTTTGATTTCTTTACCTCTGTCATTTCCTTCTTCTCTACTTTTTGCTGCTGTAACGTCAGCAACTTCTGGTGCTCAAGGCCACTCTTTGATTTCTTTACCTCTGACATTTCCTTCTTTTCTACTTCCTGTTGCTGTAATATCAACAACTTCTGGTTCTCAAGGCCACTCTTTGATTTCTTTACGTCTTTCATTTCCTTCTTCTCCACTTCCTGCTGCTGTAATGTCAGCAACTTCTGGTACTCAAGGCCAGACTTTGATTTCTTTACCTCTGTCATTTCCTTGTTGTCACCTTCCTGTTGCTGTAATGTCAGCAGCTTCTGGTACTCTAGGCCACTCATTGATTTCTTTACCTCTGTCATTTCCTTTTTCTCAGCTTCCTGTGGCTGTAATGTGAACTACATCTGTTACTCAAGGGTGCTCTTTATTTGTTTACCTCTGTAATTTCCTTTTTCTCAGCTTCCTGTTTCTGTAATGTCAGCACCTTCTGGTACTCTAGGTCACTCTTTGATATCTTTACCTCTGTCATTTCCTTTTTCTCAGCTTCCTGCTGCTGTAATGTCAGCTACGTCTGGTACTCAAGGGTGCTCTTTGATTTCTTTTGCAACGGAAGAAGCCAATTTGCTAGAGAAATTGCTTTACGTAATGCTGTTTACATCACGTTTGTTGAAGCCATCTTATGACGTCACTCCTTGTTTGGTTTGTAGCTCCATCTGGCGTAGCAATTTGCATCAGTTTTGAAATAATTCATTTTAAATGTCCTCCAGCTAGCTGTTTGGGTCGAACATGTATCTCTTTGCAGGTTGTGAAATGGAAAGGAATGTTTTATCCAGAAATTATACTGATGAAGAAAATTTGTTTTATAATTTTTATTGCCGAACACGTTCACTAACACTTTTACATATTGATTTAGATACTCGCCAAACTGAAACTGTTTGTAATAACTTCTTACTTATCACTTTTAACTATGTATTTCAACTTTGTGTAGAATTAACTTTATAATAATTCTCGTAATTCTGCTGCGCGTAACTTGATGAAATGAAGTACTGACTGACGACGTGTAGTGTACACAAAATTTTGATGAACTGAGGGGCAAGCTACCTTGAACCTACCCTATTTATACGCCTGCCTCAAGATACGCCTAAAGATTATAAATGAACTGCTATTGGCTAATAAAACGCGCCAACATTAGCGTCTATTTTAATATCCAATGAAAACCACGGATATATATTGCTTAAGAAATATTCTAGAAGGTTCTACGGAAAACGCGCGAAACATTACGTAACTTCCTTGTTCCCAGTAATGATAAACAGCTCACCCCATCGCTGCATTATTGCGTTATTATTGACAGTTTCAGTAAAGCCGTATAAACTTATTTCCCAATAATAATTACAATTAATAAACATCTGAAATCAATGTCATATAAAAAAGCATATTCATATTACAATCATTATTTACATTTAAGTAATTTGTGATACAAATTACCGTATCATATGCCCCACTAGAAACATAATTATAAATATTTACAACTTGTTTGGAAATTTTATAATTGGGTTTTTAGTCTCCTAAATCTTGGAACACACGCTATCACTTTCACTTAACACTTCACACGCATTTAACACAGGACATATGTTTTATCTCGCCATTACTTACTGGCTCTGGTTTAATTAATTTAGGTATTAATCTGACATTACAAATTTTTTTTATAGCAAGTACTGTACCCTGAATTATTAAATTACTGTTACAAAAAAATGGTTTACTTTCTTATATTGTTAACACAATTTAGGCATTCAAGAATTTTTGTAATTATTAAACATATTTACCAAAAATATTCACCTTTTACATAAATATATTTCATCTCTTAAATCTAGGCACTGTTTCACATGTTCTATTTGCTACATAAATATTTGTTTTTAATTATATTTACCAATTTTTGTTATTTTGTACTTTATCTTAACAATACTCTTGGAATAGTATTTATGTACTTTACTTTACTTTAATATAACATCATGCTTTATTTCACATGTTCAGTTACTAATAAAATGTTATTTTCCTCTCAAACATTTAGTCATGACCACAATTTATTTCTCCTTTCACATGACGTACATATTTATTTAACCCTCTTACATTCCAATACATTGCTCTGCATTTCGCCTTTAACCTTCCAGCATTTACTATTTATCATCTTTGTCTTCTGTTTCACCTTGATCTTCATTGTTGTATGGTTTCAGCATCTCAATATGGAACTTTCCTATGCTTTTTAGAGTTGTTGGATTACATAACTCATATGTATTAGTTCTATATACTTCAATAACTTCATATGGTCCATGGTATTTGAGAAACATTCGCCAATAAAGTTTATTTACTTTATGTGACAATTTCTTGGTTTTAACCAAAACTAAATCTCCTATTTTGATCCTCCATTCCTTTCTCTTCTTTTCTTCATGTTTAATTTTTCTTTTTATGGCCTTTTTCTTCATCTTCTCGAATGCTTTTTGGAACATCTCTTCTTCTGTTTGTGGTATCGAATGCGCATCTGGAATGGCTTCTGGAATTTTTTTACACATTGTATTGACCTTCTTTCCTAACTTAAGTTCACATGGTTTGTATCCTGTCACATTGTTTACGGTTTCATTTAGTAGATTCTGAACGAAGTTCACGTATCCATACCATTGGGTGTGTTTTCGATGACATAACACCCTTAAATAATTTGAAATTTCCTTAATTTCCCTCTCCACTGGGTTGGAGTTCGGTCTGTATCTTGACGAAAAATATTGTTTAATGCCATTTTCTTTCAGTCCATCCATAAATTTTTTTCCTGTGAAATACGAAGCATTATCGCTCAATACAGATTGAATAGGTCTTTCTTCTATCACATATGACTTGAGTAGTCTATTCAAACATGCTAAACCTGTAGATTTTCTCAAAGGGTAAATTCTTACATATTTGCTGAATATATCATAACATACAAATATATATTTGTTTCCAAATTGACTTGGAGGCATCGGACCATGAATATCAATGCTAATTAACAATCTCGGCTTATCCCTTATAACCGAATTAGTTTCAAATGCATATGCTACATTTATTTGCTTTGCCTTCTGACACAGGTTGCAGCACGATATAAATTTCCGAACTTTCTGACGCAATTTGGATATGTATAAATTCTCTAAAATCATAGAAGCTGTTCGGTCCGTCCCTGAGTGTGCTAACCCTTCATGAAAATTCTTAATTAGTTCCTTTTCCATGCTTTTCGGAACCATTACCTTCCAACTAGGCATTTCTTTTCCATGCTTCTTGTATAATGTCCCATCTCGAAATGCTATAATTTCTTTCTTTGCCTTTTCAATTAGTGGTGCCTTTTCTTTAAGTTCTAACAATTTTGCGTCCTCTTTTTGAGTTTCCCCATATTTTTCAATTTTCTAATCATTTCTTTGCTTAAAGGAATTTCAATTGTCACAATTTTGACTTCATTTCTAGGCCTTTCAATATTTTCGGGAATTTGTGGATTGTAGTTCAATCTTGATAGCAAATCACTGAAGGTATTATTTTTGCCAGGAATGTGTATAATCTCAATATCGAATGCAGATATTGCATGAATGTATCTAGCAAGTTTTCCACTACATAATCTACACCGTTGTATGAAAGTTAAGCTGATGTGGTCTGAATATACTTTCACCTTTTGCTGATAAATATAGGTTTTAAAACGAATTAATGAGAAATATAGTGCTCCAATTTCTAGCTGAGTCACTGAAGAATTCCGCTCAATATTTGTAAGTCCTCTAGAAGCTGTACTAATGACGTGAAAGTCATTGTTGATGTCTCGCTGTCCTAAAATTCCGGCATATCCTTGCATTGATGCGTCGACATAAATCTCATATTCCAAATCTTCTCTGGGCCTCTCGAGTAATATGGACTTAGCAAAGAGTTCTTTTACTCTTTCAAAACATTTTTGATGATCCTCTGTCCATTTCCACTTATTGTTCTTTCGGAGAAGCTGCCGCAGTGGTTCTATTTCAGCCGAATATCTTGGTACGAACTTACTCTGAAAGTTCAATACCCCTAAGAGACGTCTAATTTGTTTTACGTTCCTTGGTGATGGAATTTTCATTATTGCTTCAGTTCTTTTCTGTTCAGGTCTTATACCTCGTTCATCCACTACATAACCCAGAAAATTTATTTCCTTGACACAAAATTTTGATTTTAGTATGTTCACAGTCATACCATGTTGTTGTAGTTTATTTAACACATAATGGACATTATTCATGTGTTCTTCAAATGTTTGACTAATGATTAGGAAGTCGTCAATATACTTTATTAAAAAGTCCTCTGTAGAATTTCCAAAGATACTGTGAATGGCTCTCAAAAATCCACTTCCTGAGTTTTTTAAACCAAAAGGATTTACACAAAAACGATACTGGATCCCTGAGTACTGAAATGAAGTGTAATCACGCACTTGCGGATCTAATTCCACTTGCCAATATGATGCAGTGAGGTCAATGGATGTCAGAAATCTCCCTCTTGAAAGTTTTGTAATTAGTTGTTCAATTCCCTCACTTTGAAAATGATCTGGTTTCATATACTTGTTGACATATCTACCGTCTAAAGTTAATCTCAAACTACCATTTCGTTTAATACTCCAGCAGATTGAGTTTATATACTGAGAATTACTTTGCTCAATAATCCCATTTTCTAACATGCTATTTATTAATTGTCTAGCTTTGTCTCGAAGACTTATAGGTAAATTGTCATACTTGTGCCTATATGGTGGTACGTCTTCTACTTGAAATGTATGCTGATATACATTACATCTGCCTGGGATATTACTAAATACTGAACTATTGTTCATCAAAACATCATGAAGGATTTGTTTTTGCATTATCGTAAGATTATAAGCTTCTTCACACTTGTGTATTATTTCCTCATTTCTCTTCTCTTTCCAGCTGTTGTCTGTCTCGCTCACATGGTCGTCTTTTGTTTGGATTGTAAATTCCTCTACTTTCTGTGGCATTTCTGCTAGCTGTTGAAAATATGGCGTGGTATTCCCTTCATATTCTGTGACTACCTGCTTTATTTGATTATTTCTATCAGTTTCTGTTATTTGCACAAAAAACTCTTGGTCACAAATATTTTTCTCATCCTTTGTCATCTCGATTACAGAAACTTTTTCTTTTATAAATGGTACCCTTATTTCTCTATCTTCTTTTATTATTTTTAACTCTTCATGTTTAAAATCTATACATGCTTCATATTCATGTAGGAAGTCACATCCTATAATTATGTCACAAATCAGATGGTTTACAATTAGAAACATAACCTCAAAATTCTCTCCGCCGATAAGTATGCTAAGTAGAGCTTGTGTTTTTATGACCTGTGTCGTTCTTCCGATTGCAACACGACAAACTAAATTACTAGTGGGAAGAGCCATAATTTTGTTACCTTCATTAATCAAATTTATGTAAAACTTCTGTGAGCAAATTGAAGCTGATGAACCAGAATCTATAGTTGCAATGATCTCTTTCTTCGCAATTACCATCCTAACATGAGGTGATTCAAAATTTTCTCCCTTATCTTTTGTTGCTGTAATCTTATTACAGGGTGTATGTGTAGGCGTATGATTTGTATTGGTAATGGATACTGAATTATTAAAGACGTCCTGAGAACCTACTACACAGGAGTCTGTTAACAGTTTTCCTGGTTATTTCCATGTTCACGTACGGGACTGCCATTCCTAACAGGCGCTAAATCTATCTCATTGTCGCTACCATTGTTTTGAGTTCCCCTTCCTCGAGTTCGAAATCCTCGATTTCTGACATTATGTCCCCTTGGCACGTAATTTTCTTGCCGTTCCTCAGATCTTTCCCGGTTATTATTTTCCCTCCAGTGAGTGAAATTTCCCCTTTGTCTAGTGTATCTCCTTCCATAATTTTGCCCTCTTTCAGGCAATCTTTCTGTCCTGACATAATTTATTTGTTCCTGTCGACCTGGTCTCCTATCTATCCTTGATCTTTCAAATTGTGGAACGTATGATTGATACCGTTGTCTGGTATTAATTTCATGATGTCTGTCTTGTCCTCTAATTTGCTGATAACTACCTTGGTAATTTCTTCTATCTCGTACATCTAAAAATCTATGCTCCCACTCCCGAGACATATCTTCTTCCTGTTGTTCCAAAGCTGTTATTAATTCTGTCATCTCATAGATGTTCCGTGGTTTTGCAATTAATAAGTAATTTCGTATCCTTATAGGATAATGCCTTGCGAGTAAACTCACAAAATCTTCCTCATTGATTGGAGGTGACAAGTTTCTAACCTGACTTGCATGTTTTAGTAAGTAATCAGTCATTGATATTCCCTCTTGTGGATTAAATTGACCATGACTAAGCATTGCTCGAATTCTTTGCTGTACCGTAACATTCCAAAATCTGTTCATGAATAATCTCTTAAAGGATTCATATGAAATTTCACCCCCTGATACCATTTGTAACCAATCTAAAGTTTTCTGGTCCAAACATCTTTTGACAACTATCATTTTCAATGCTTCAGGTATCTTTTTAATTTGAAAATACTCTGATAATTCTGCAATGAACTGTACTGGACTGGAGTTTTCATTAAATTTTGGAAGTGGAAAATCACTTAAGATATGATTGTAATTTAGCAAATTCCCTACTCCCATATTTAAATTCTCTAGTGTTACTTGTGCATTCTGAGTTTCAGCATTAGCTATGGATGAAGCTGCCGCATCACTCACATTATTTGTCAT
The DNA here is from genome assembly GCA_030765065.1 of Deroplatys truncata. Taxonomy (NCBI): domain Eukaryota; kingdom Metazoa; phylum Arthropoda; class Insecta; order Mantodea; family Mantidae; genus Deroplatys; species Deroplatys truncata. The sequence goes on from CM060978.1 coordinate 5,429,793, forward strand.
ACCTGAGGAACTACCTCTATCATTATGTTGTACATCTGATACATTCACATCACATATATTTGCCCTTGAATTCAATTCTAACCTATTTACAGTACCTTGCAGATTTTCTATTGTCTGTTCCAATTTTTTATTATTCTCATTTTGAACAGTTTGGTGTTTGTTAATTTCAGAAGTTAGCTTTTGATTCAAATCTTTAACTTCATCAGACAATTTATTTCTCTGTGTTTCTGACTCCTTCTGAATTTCAGATATTTCCCCTCTGAAATTAACTTGCACCTGTATTAAATCTGCATTTGTAGCCTCCATCATTTCTCTTAACTCACTTGAAATGCTACTCATTCGGCTACCTAGCTCTGTACATTTTACATTAACATGCTCTATTTTATTATTAACCTCACTTTTTTGGTTAGATATTTCCCTGCTCATGTCTAACATTTTCTTTGAAACTTCACCTATTTCATTTGCTATCATTTCTTGATTTTCATTTTTCATTCTAATCATACTACTATCTAGCTCCATGAATTTCTTTTCAATTTCTTCCCTGTTTTGTTCTAAGCTCTTACCAATATCTTCCCTCAATTCTCTCTTATTCTGATCTAGTTTTTGTTCTAAACTCCTATCAATGTCTTCCCTTAATTCCTTATGACTCTTTTCCATATTCTGAGTTAGTTTTTCTAATTTCTCACTATTCTGAGTTAGTTTTTGTTCTAATTTCTCATTATTCTTACTAAGATCTTCCCTTAATTTCTCATTATTCTTTTCCATATTCTTCAGCATTTCCATAATCATCATACTAGTATCAAGATTAACATTTCCTGCTATTCTATTCTGACTTTCTGTACTAACATTTTCATCCTCAAATCCTAAAAAGTCTGGGCTTCTTTCTGTAACCTGTATTGAATCACAACTAACTGTTACACTATCTCCCTCCATAATTATTTCTTCTGTATTACTAGCAGCCATTGTTTTCATTATCCTACCACTCCTAAGGAACATTTAAATTTGTTTACCCCCCTTTTTTTTTTTTTTTTTTTTAGAATTAAAATCACACTTTTCTAACCTTTCTGATGCTATCTGCTGATGTTGCTTAGATGTCCAGCTGTCTGCCCCACTCTCCTAGGTTTGTATGTCGCTTCGATGAAACTGCGTAGTTTTGTTGTCCTGTAGTTTGAATTTCCCAGTTGCCTCGTAATCTCGGAATTACGATGTCCAATTATCCATGTAGTCTGTCCTCCCTGTTGTTTCTGGAATCTGCGTCTTGTAGACCATTTCACTGCTGCATTCGTTCCACGTCCTGGTTATGCTGATCCTTTTCTGGTCACTCTGCTTCATTCCTGGTCATCGTGTTCCTTTCCTGGTCACTTCACCCCACGTTCTGGGTGCCAATATGCAACGGAATGTTTGTTTACGTAATTTGTGTTTTTTTTGTATTTGTATTTGTTAGCCCCACGTTGGGGAGCCAATATATAACGGAAGAAGCCAATTTGCTAGAGAAATTGCTTTACGTAATGCTGTTTACATCACGTGTGTTGAAGCCATCTTATGACGTCACTCCTTGTTTGGTTTGTAGCTCCATCTGGCGTAGCAATTTGCATCAGTTTTGAAATAATTCATTTTAAATGTCCTCCAGCTAGCTGTTTGGGTCGAACATGTATCTCTTTGCAGGTTGTGAAATGGAAAGGAATCTTTTATCCAGAAATTATACTGATGAAGAAAATTTGTTTTATAATTTTTATTGCCGAACACGTTCACTAACACTTTTACATATTGATTTAGATACTCGCCAAACTGAAACTGTTTGTAATAACTTCTTACTTATCACTTTTAACAATGTATTTCAACTTTGTGTAGAATTAACTTTATAATAATTAACGTAACTTGCGTAACTTGATGAAATGAAGTACTGACTGACGACGTGTAGTGTACACGAAATTTTGATGAACTGAGGGGCAAGCTACCTCGAACCTACTCTATTTATACGCCTGCCTCAAGATACGCCTAAAGATTATAAATGAACTGCTATTGGCTAATAAAACGCGCCAACATTAGCGTCTATTTTACTCAAGGCCAGACTTTGATTTCTCTACCTCTGTCATTTCCTTCTTCTCCACTTTTTGCTGGTGTAATGTCAGCAACTTCTGGTGCTCAAGGCCACTCTTTGATTTCTTTACCTCTGACATTTCCTTCTTTTCTACTTCCTGTTGCTGTAATATCAACAACTTCTGGTTCTCAAGGCCACTCTTTGATTTCTTTACGTCTGTCATTTCCTTCTTCTCCACTTCCTGCTGCTGTAATGTCAGCAACTTCTGGTACTCAAGGCCAGACTTTGAATTCTTTACCTCTGTCATTTCCTTGTTGTCACCTTCCTGTTGCTGTAATGTCAGCAGCTTCTGGTACTCTAGGCCACTCATTGATTTCTTTACCTCTGTCATTTCCTTTTTCTCAGCTTCCTGTGGCTGTAATGTGAGCTACGTCTGTTACTCAAGGGTGCTCTTTGATTTGCTTACCTCTGTCATTTCCTTTTTCTCAGCTTCCTGTTTCTGTAATGTCAGCAGCTTCTGGTACTCTAGGTCACTCTTTGATATCTTTACCTCTGTCATTTCCTTTTTCTCAGCTTCCTGCTGCTGTAATGTCAGCTACGTCTGGTACTCAAGGGTGCTCTTTGATTTCTTTACCTCTGTCATTTCCTTCTTCTCCAATTGCTGCTGCTGTAATGTCAGCAGCTTCTGGTACTCAAGACCAGACTTTGATTTCTTTACCTCTGTCATTTCCTTCTTCTCAACTTCCTGTTGCTGTAATGTCAGCAACTTCTGGTACTCAAGGCCAGACTTTGATTTCTTTACCGCCGTCATTTCCTTCTTCTCAGCTTCCTGCGGCTGTAATATCAGCAACTTCTGGTACTCAAGGCCAAATTGTGATTTCTTTACCTCTGTCATTTCCTTCTTCTCCACTTCCTGATGCTGTAATATGAGCAACTTCTGGTCCTCAAGACCAGACTTTGATTTCTTTACCTGCGTCATTTCCTTCTTCTCCACTTTGTTGTTGCTGTAATATCAGCTACTTCTGGTACTCAATGCCACTGTTTGATTTCTTTATCTCTGTCATTTCCTTCTTTGCTACCTTATGCTGCTTTAATGTCAGCAACTTCTGGTACTCAAGGCCAAACTTTGATTTCTTTACCTCTGTCTTTTCCTATTCCCCACTTCCTGCTGCTGTAATGTCTGTAGCTTCTGGCACTCAATGCCACTGTTTGATTTCTTTACCCTGTTCATTTCATTCTTCTCCACATCCTGTTGCTGTAATGTCAGCAACTTTTGGAACTCAAGGCCAGAATTTGATTTCTTTAACTCTGTCTTTTCCTTTTTCGTCATTTCCTGCTGCTGTAATGTCAGCAACTTCAGGTACTCAAGGCCAGACTTTGATTTCTTTACCTCTGTCATTTCCTTCTGCTGCTGTAATGTCAGCATTTTCAGGGACTCAATCCACTCTTTGATTTCTTTACCTCTGTCATTTCCTTGTTCTCCTTTTCCTGCTGCAGTAAATTCTGCAACTTCTGGTACTCAAGGCCTGTCTTTGATTTCTTTCACTCTGTCATTTCCTTCTTCTCCACTTCCTATTGCTGTAATATCAGCAACTTCTGGTATTCAATGCCACTGTTTGATTTCTTTACTGCTGTCATTTCCTTCTTCTCTACTTCCTGCTGCTGTAATGTCAGCAACGTTTGGTACTCAAGGCCAGACTTTGATTTCTTTACCTCTGTCATTTCCTTCTTCTCCACCTTCTGCTGCTGTAACGTAAGCAGCTTCAGGTACTCAAGTCCAGACTTTGATTTCTTTAGCTCTGTCATTTCCTTCTCCTCCACTTTTTGCTGCTGTAACGTCAGCAACTTCTGGTGCTCAAGGCCACTCTTTGATTTCTTTACCTCTGACATTTCCTTCTTTTTTACTTCCTGTTGCTGTAATATCAACAACTTCTGGTTCTCAGGGAAACTCTTTGATTTCTTTACGTCTGTTATTTCCTTCTTCTCCACTTCCTGCTGCTGTAATGTCAGCAACTTCTGGTACTCAAGGCCAGACTTTGAATTCTTTACCTCTGTCATTTCCTTGTTGTCACCTTCCTGTTGCTGTAATGTCAGCAGCTTTTGGTACTCTATGCCACTATTTGATTTCTTTGCCTCTGTCATTTCCTTCATCTCAGCTTTCTGTTGCTGTAATGTCAGCAGCTTCTGGTATTCTAGCCCCCTCATTGATTTCTTTACCTCTGTCATTTCATTTTTCTCAGCTTGCTGTGGCTGTAATGTGAGCTACATCTGGTACTCAAGGGTGATCTGTGATTTCTTACCTCTGTCATTTCCTTCTTCTCCACTTCCTGCTGCTATAATGTCAGCTACGTCTGTTACTCAAGGGTGCTCTTTGATTTGTTTACCTCTGTCATTTCCTTCTTCTCGCTTCCAGCTGCTCTAATGTCAGCAGCTTCTGATACTCAAGGCCAGAATTTGATTTCTTTACCTCTGTCATTTCCTTCTTCTCAACTTCCTGTTGCTGTAATGTCAGCAACTTCTTGTACTCAACGCCAGACTTTGATTTCTTTACCGCTGTCATTTCCTTTTTCTCAGCTTCCTGTGACCGCAATATCAGCTACTTCAGGTACTCAATGACACTGTTTGATTTCTTTATCTCTGTCATTTCCTTCTTTGCTAATTCATGCTGCTTTAATGTCAGCAACTTTTGGTACTCAGGGCCAGACTTTGATTTCTTTACCTCTGTCATTTCCTTCTTCTCCAATTCCTGCTGCTGTAGTGTCAGCAACTTCTGGTACTCAAGGCCAGACTTTGATTTCTTTACCTCTGTCATTTCCTTCTTCTCCACTATCTGCAGCTGTAACGTCAGCAACTTCAGGTACTGAAGGCCAGACTTTGATTTCTTTACCTTGTCATTTCCTTCTTCTCCACTTTTTGCTGCTGTAACGTCAGCAACTTCTGGTGCTCAAGGCCAGTCTTTGATTTCTTTACCTCTGTCATTTCCATCTTTTCTGCTTGCTGCTGTTGCTGTAATATCAACAACTTCTGGTACTCAAGGCCACTCTTTCATTTCTTTACGTCTGTCATTTTCGTCTTTTCTACTAGCGGCTGCTGTAATGTCAACAACTTCTGGTACTCAAGGCCACTCTTTGATTTCTTTATCTCTGTCTATTCGTTCTTCTCCACTTCCTGCTGCTGTAATGTCTACAACCTCTGGTACTGAAGGCCACTCTTTGATTTCTTTACCTCTGTCATTACCTTCTTCTCAACTTCCTGCTGTAATGTCAGCAACTTCAGGTACTCAAGGCCAGACTTTGATTTCTTTACCCCTGTCATTTCGTTCTTTTCAACTTTCTGTTGCTGTAATATCAGCAACTTCTGGTACTCAACGCCAGACTTTGATTTCTTTACCGCTGTCATTTCCTTCTTCTCAACTTCCTGTTGCTGTAATATCAGCAATATCTGGTACTCAAGGCCAGACTTTGATTTCTTTACCTCTGTCATTTCGTTCTTCTCCACTTCCTGCTGCTGTTATATCAGCAACTTCTAGTACTCAAGGCCAGACTTTGATTTCTTTACCTCTGTCTTTTCCTTTTTCCCCACTTCCTGCTGCTGTAATGTCTGTAGCTTCTGGTACTCAATGCCACTGTTTGATTTCTTTACCCTGTTCATTTCATTCTTCTCCACATCATGTTGCTGTAATGTCAGCAACTTTTGGAACTCAGGGCCACTCTTTGATTTCTTTACCTCTGTCATTTCCTTCTTCTCCGTTTCCTTCTGCAGTAAATTCTGCAACTTCTGGAACTCAAGGCCACTCTTTGATTTCTTTACCTCTGTCATTTCCTTCTTCTCCACTTCCTGTTGCTGTAATATCAGCAACTTCTGTTATTCAATGCCACTGTTTGATTTCTTTACCGCTGTCATTTCCTTCTTCTCTACTTCCTGCTGCTGTAATGTCAGCAACTTTTGGTACTCAAGGCCAGACTTTGATTTCTTTACCTCTGTCATTTCCTTCTTCTCCACTTCCTGCTGCTGTAATGTCAGCAACGTTTGGTACTCAAAGCCAGACTTTGATTTCTTTACCTCTGTCATTTCCTTCTTCTCCACTTTCTGCTGCTGTAACGTCAGCAGCTTCAGGTACTCAAGGCCAGACTTTGATTTTTTTACCTCTGTCATTTCCTTCTTCTCCACTTTTTGCTGCTGTAACGACAGCAACTTCTGGTGCTCAAGGCCACTCTTTGATTTCTTTACCTCTGACATTAACTACTTTTCTACTTTCTGTTGCTGTAATATCAACAACTTCTGGTTCTCAAGGCCACTCTTTGATTTCTTTACGTCTGTCATCTCCTTCTTCTCCACTTCCTGCTGCTGTAATTTCAGCAACTTCTGGTACTCAAGGCCAGAATTTGATTTCTTTACCTCTGTCATTTCCTTGTTCTCACCTTCCTGTTGCTGTAATGTCAGCAGCTTCTGGTACTCTATGCCACTCTTTGATTTCTTTGCCTCTGTCATTTCCTTTTTCTCAGCTTTCTTTTGCTGTAATGTCAGCAGCTTCTGGTATTCTAGGCCACTCATTGATTTATTTACCTCTGTCATTTCTTTTTCTCAGCTTCCTGCAGCTGCAATGTGAGCTACGTCTAGTACTCAAGGGTGCTCTGTGATTTCTTACCTCTGTCATTTCCTTCTTCTCCACTTCCTGCTGCTATAATGTCCGCTACGTCTGTTACAAGGGTGCTCTTTGATTTCTTTACCTCTGTCATTTCCTTCTTCTCCACTTCCTGCTGCTGTAATGTCAGCAACTTCTGGTACTCAAGGCCAGACTTTGATTTCTTTACCTCCGTCATTTCCTTCTTCTCCACTTCCTGTTGCTGTAATGTCAACAACTTCTGGTACTGAAGGCCAGACTTTGATTTGTTCTCCTCTGTCATTTCCTTCTTCTCCACTTCCTTTTGCTGTAATATCAGCAACTTCTGGTCCTCAAGACCAGACTTTGATTTCTTTACCTGCGTCATTTCCTTCTTCTCCACTTCCTGTTGCTGTAATATAAGCTACTTCTGGTACTCAATGCCACGGTTTGATTTCTTTATCTCTGTCATTTCCTTCTTTGCTACTTCATGCTGCTTTAATGTCAGCAACTTTTGTTACTCAAGGCCAGACTTTGATTTCTTTACCTCTGTCATTTCCTTCTTCTCCACTATCTGCAGCTGTAACGTCAGCTAATTCAGGTACTGAAGGCCAGACTTTGATTTGTTTAACTTGTCATTTCCATCTTCTCCACTTTGTGCTGCTGTAACGTCAGCAATTTCTGGTGCTCAAGGCCACTCTTTGATTTCTTTACCTCTGTCATTTCCTTCTTTTCTGCTTGCTGCTGTTGCTGTAATATCAACAACTTCTGGTACTCAAGGCCACTCTTTGATTTCTTTACGTCTGTCATTTCCGTCTTTTCTACTTGCGGCTGCTGTAATGTCAACAACTTCTGGTACTCAAGGCCACTCTTTGATTTCTTTACCTCTGCCATTTCCTTTTTCTCCACTTCCTGCTGCTGTAATGTCTGCAACTTCAGGTACTCAAGGCCACTCTTTAATTTCTTTACCTCTGTCATTTCCTTCTTCTCCACTTCCTGCTGCTGTAATGTCTACAACCTCTGGTACTCAAGGCCACTCTTTGATTTCTTTACCTCTGTCATTAACCTCTTCTCAACTTCCTGCTGTAATATCAGCAACTTCTGGTACTCAACACCAGACTTTGATTTCTTTACCGCAGTCATTTTCTTTTTTTCAACTTCCTGTTGCTGTAATATCAGCAATATCTGGTACTCAAGGCCAGACTTTGATTTCCTTACCTCTGTCATTTCGTTCTTCTCAACTTCCCTTTGCTGTAATGTCAGCAACTTCTGGTACTCAAGGCCAGACTTTGATTTCTTTACCGCTGTCATGTCCTTCTTCTCAGCTTCCTGTGGCTGTAATATCACCAACTTCTGGTACTCAAGGCCAAATTTTGATTTCTTTACCTCTGTCATTTCCTTCTTCTCCACTTCCTGATGCGGTAATATCAGCAACTTCTGGTCCTCAAGACCAGACTTTGATTTCTTTACCTGCGTCATTTCCTTCTTCTCCACTTTCTGTTGCTGTATTATCAGCTACTTCTGGTACCCAATGCCACTGTTTGATTTCTTTATCTCTGTCATTTCCTTCTTTGCTACTTCATGCTGCTTTAATGTCAGCAACTTCTGGTACTCAAGGCCAGACTTTGATTTCTTTACCTCTGTCTTTTCCTTTTTCCCCACTTCCTGCTGCTGTAATGTCTGTAGCTTCTGGTACTCAATGCCACTGTTTGATTTCTTTACCCTGTTCATTTCATTCTTCTCCACATCCTGTTGCTGTAATGTCAACAACTTTTGGAACTCAAGGCCAGAATTTGATTTCTTTAACTCTGTCTTTTCCTTTTTCGTCATTTCCTGCTGCTGTAATGTCAGCAACTTCAGGTACGCAAGACCAGACTTTGATTTCTTTACCTCTGTCATTTCCTTCTGCTGCTGTAATGTCAGCATTTTAAGGTACTCAATCCACTCTTTGATTTCTTTACCTCTGTCATTTCCTTCTTCTCCGTTTCCTGCTGCAGTAAATTCTGCAACTTCTGGTACTCAAGGCCAGACTTTGATTTCTTTACCTCTGTCATTTCCTTCTTCTCCACCTTCTGCTGCTGTAAGGTCAGCAGCTTCAGGTACTCAAGGCCAGACTTTGATTTCTTTACCTCTGTCATTTTCTTCTTCTCCACTTTTTGCTGCTGTAACGTCAGCAACTTCTGGTGCTCAAGGCCACTCTTTGATTTCTTTACCTCTGACATTTCCTTCTTTTCTACTTCCTGTTGCTGTAATATCAACAGCTTCTGGTTCTCAAGGCCACTCTTTGATTTCTTTACGTCTGTCATTTCCTTCTTCTCCACTTCCTGCTGCTGTAATGTCAGCAACTTCTGGTACTCAAGGCCAGACTTTGATTTCTTTACCTCTGTCATTTCCTTGTTGTCACCTTCCTGTTGCTGTAATGTCAGCAGCTTCTGGTACTCTAGGCCACTCATTGATTTCTTTACCTCTGTCATTTCCTTTTTCTCAGCTTCCTGTGGCTGTAATGTGAACTACGTCTGTTACTCAAGGGTGCTCTTTATTTGTTTACCTCTGTCATTTCCTTTTTCTCAGCTTCCTGTTTCTGTAATGTCAGCACCTTCTGGTACTCTAGGTCACTCTTTGATATCTTTACCTCTGTCATTTCCTTTTTCTCAGCTTCCTGCTGCTGTAATGTCAGCTACGTCTGGTACTCAAGGGTGCTCTTTGATTTGTTTTGCAACGGAAGAAGCCAATTTGCTAGAGAAATTGCGTTACGTAATGCTGTTTACATCACGTGTGTTGAAGCCATCTTATGACATCACTCCTTGTTTGGTTTGTAGCTCCATCTGGCGTAGCAATTTGCATCAGTTTTGAAATAATTCATTTTAAATGTCCTCCAGCTAGCTGTTTGGGTCGAACATGTATCTCTTTGCAGGTTGTGAAATGGAAAGGAATCTTTTATCCAGAAATTATACTGATGAAGAAAATTTGTTTTATAATTTTTATTGCCGAACACGTTCACTAACACTTTTACATATTGATTTAGATACTCGCCAAACTGAAACTGTTTGTAATAACTTCTTACTTATCACTTTTAACTATGTATTTCAACTTTGTGTAGAATTAACTTTATAATAATTCTCGTAATTCTGCTGCGCGTAACTTGATGAAATGAAGTACTGACTGACGACGTGTAGTGTACACAAAATTTTGATGAACTGAGGGGCAAGCTACCTTGAACCTACCCTATTTATACGCCTGCCTCAAGATACGCCTAAAGATTATAAATGAACTGCTATTGGCTAATAAAACGCGCCAACATTAGCGTCTATTTTAATATCCAATGAAAACCACGGATATATATTGCTTTAGGAAATATTCTAGAAGGTTCTACGGAAAACGCGCGAAACATTACGTAACTTCCTTGTTCCCAGTAATGATAAACAGCTCACCCCATCGCTGCATTATTGCGTTATTATTGACAGTTTCAGTAAAGCCGTATAAACTTATTTCCCAATAATAATTACAATTAATAAACATCTGAAATCAATGTCATATAAAAAAGCATATTCATATTACAATCATTATTTACATTTAAGTAATTTGTGATACAAATTACCGTATCATATGCCCCACTAGAAACATAATTATAAATATTTACAACTTGTTTGGAAATTTTATAATTGGGTTTTTAGTCTCCTAAATCTTGGAACACACGCTATCACTTTCACTTAACACTTCACACGCATTTAACACAGGACATATGTTTTATCTCGCCATTACTTACTGGCTCTGGTTTAATTAATTTAGGTATTAATCTGACATTACAAATTTTTTTTATAGCAGGTACTGTACCCTGAATTATTAAATTACTGTTACAAAAAAATGGTTTACTTTCTTATATTGTTAACACAATTTAGGCATTCAAGAATTTTTGTAATTATTAAACATATTTACCAAAAATATTCACCTTTTACATAAATATATTTCATCTCTTAAATCTAGGCACTGTTTCACATGTTCTATTTGCTACATAAATATTTGTTTTTAATTATATTTACCAATTTTTGTTATTTTGTACTTTATCTTAACAATACTCTTGGAATAGTATTTATGTACTTTACTTTACTTTAATATAACATCATGCTTTATTTCACATGTTCAGTTACTAATAAAATGTTATTTTCCTCTCAAACATTTAGTCATGACCACAATTTATTTCTCCTTTCACATGACGTTCATATTTATTTAACCCTCTTACGTTCCAATACATTGCTCTGCATTTCGCCTTTAACTATCCAGCATTTACTATTTATCATCTTTGTCTTTTGTTTCACCATGATCTTCATGGTTGTATGGTTTCAGCATCTCAATATGGAACTTTCCTATGCTTTTTCGAGTTGTTGGATTACATAACTCATATGTATTAGTTCCATATACTTCAACAACTTCATATGGTCCATGGTATTTGAGAAACATTCGCCAATAAAGTTTATTTACTTTATCTGACAATTTCTTGGTTTTAACCAAAACTAAATCTCCTATTTTGATCCTCCATTCCTTTCTCTACTTTTCTTCATGTTTAATTTTTCTTTTTATGGCCTTTTTCTTCATCTTCTCGAATGCTTTTCGGAACATCTCTTCTTCTGTTTGTGGTATCGAATGCGCATCTGGAATGGCTTCTGGAATTTTTTTACACATTGTATTGACCTTCTTTCCTAACTTAAGTTCACATGGTTTGTATCCTGTCACATTGTTTACGGTTTCATTTAGTAGATTCTGAACGAAGTTCACGTATCCATACCATTGGGTGTGTTTTCGATGACATAACACCCTTAAATAATTTGAAATTTCCTTAATTTCCCTCTCCACTGGGTTGGAGTTCGGTCTGTATCTTGACGAAAAATATTGTTTAATGCCATTTTCTTTCAGTCCATCCATAAATTTTTTTCCTGTGAAATACGAAGCATTATCGCTCAATACAGATTGAATAGGTCTTTCTTCTATCACATATGACTTGAGTAGTCTATTCAAACATGCTAAACCTGTAGGTTTTCTCAAAGGGTAAATTCTTACATATTTGCTGAATATATCATAACATACAAATATATATTTGTTTCCAAATTGACTTGGAGGCATCGGACCATGAATATCAATGCTAATTACACATCTCGGCTTATCCCTTATAACCAAATTAGTTTCAAATGCATATGCTACATTTATTTGCTTTGCCTTCTGACACAGGTTGCAGCATGATATAAATTTCCGAACTTTCTGACGCAATTTGGATATGTATAAATTCTCTAAAATCATAGAAGTTGTTCGGTCCGTCCCTGAGTGTGCTAACCCTTCATGAAAATTCTTAATTAGTTCCTTTTCCATGCTTTTCGGAACCATTACCTTCCAACTAGGCATTTCTTTTCCATGCTTCTTGTATAATGTCCCATCTCGAATTGCTATAATTTCTTTCTTTGCCTTTTCAATTAGTGGTGCCTTTTCTTTAAGTTCTAACAATTTTGCGTCCTCTTTTTGAGTTTCCCCATATTTTTCAATTTTCTAATCATTTCTTTGCTTAAAGGAATTTCAATTGTCACTATTTTGACTTCATTTCTAGGCCTTTCAATATTTTCGGGAATTTGTGGATTGTAGTTCAATCTTGATAGCAAATCACTGAAGGTATTATTTTTGCCAGGAATGTGTATAATCTCAATATCGAATGCAGATATTGCATGAATGTATCTAGCAAGTTTTCCACTACATAATCTACACCGTTGTATGAAAGTTAAGCTGATGTGGTCTGAATATACTTTCACCTTTTGCTGATAAATATAGGTTTTAAAACGAATTAATGAGAAATATAGTGCTCCAATTTCTAGCTGAGTCACTGAAGAATTCCGCTCAATATTTGTAAGTCCTCTAGAAGCTGTACTAATGACGTGAAAGTCATTGTTGATGTCTCGCTGTCCTAAAATTCCGGCGTATCCTTGCATTGATGCGTCGACATAAATCTCATATTCCAAATCTTCTCTGGACCTCTCGAGTAATATGGACTTAGCAAAGAGTTCTTTTACTCTTTCAAAACATTTTTGATGATCCTCTGTCCATTTCCACTTATTGTTCTTTCGGAGAAGCTGCCGCAGTGGTTCTATTTCAGCCGAATATCTTGGTACGAACTTACTCTGAAAGTTCAATACCCCTAAGAGACGTCTAATTTGTTTTACGTTCCTTGGTGATGGAATTTTCATTATTGCTTCAATTCTTTTCTGATCAGGTCTTATACCTTGTTCATCCACTACATAACCCAGAAAATTTATTTCCTTGACACAAAATTTTGATTTTAGTATGTTAACAGTCATACCATGTTGTTGTAGTTTATTTAACACATAATGGACATTATTCATGTGTTCTTCAAATGTTTGACTAATGATTAGGAAGTCGTCAATATACTTTATTAAAAAGTCATCTGCAGAATTTCCAAAGATACTGTGAATGGCTCTCAAAAATCCACTTCCTGAGTTTTTTAAGATTAGATTAGATTAGATTAGATTGTATTCTGTGAGTTCACTAGCAGCCATAAAGACTTGTGAACATAGAACAAGTCAAGGAAATGTACAAAAATTATATATAAACATAAATATTACATAGAATATGGAACATTTGAAATAAAATACAAATACTATATGCGTGTTAAGGAAATGTACAATAAAGTTACATATATACATAAATATTACATAGTATACAGAACATTTAAAATAAAATAAGGACATATTATATACAAAATGAAACAAATCAAGTGTAATTTATTACAGAGTTGTATACCTCCTTACTGTTATAAGGTTAACATACGTATAGGCAAGAACAGTTATTTTAACATTCACTAGGATTTTACCTTTGTTAGTCTGATCATTTTGTTCTATTTGATGTGTAATGCATAGCATTTACTGTCAGTTCTTAATATACATACATTTAAATAGCTTCATTAATTCTAGAGCAGATTTCAAATATGACTGGCAATTGTCATTAATATTTACTAATACTACTTAAAGAGCTATCTATATAAGTATTATCAGTAGGATAATTTGTCATTAAGATAATCTTGTACAGAATAATATGCTTTTGAGCATAGGTACTCTTTAACAGCAGTTTTAAAGACATTGAAGTTGTCAACTTTTCTCTTAAGATCATTAGGGAGAGTATTAAATATTTTTATGGTCTCATAATATACACCTTTCTGGAAGCAAGAAAGCTTTGTACTGGGACGATGGATGTTACCCTTTTGTCTAGTGTTTATCTCATGAATTTCCATGTTTGTAATAAATGTGGTTCGATTGCATACATAGAATTTTAAGACTGAAAATATATACATGCAAGGTAGGGTTAATAACTTTAGTCTTCTAAAAAGATGTTTGCAAGAGTGTCTGCTATGAGTGCTGGAAATGATTCTTATAACCTTCTTTTGCATGAGAAATATTCGTTGACTTTCTACCGAATATCCCCAAAATAGTATTCCATATTCAATGATAGAGTTAAAATATGCATAGTATACTAATTTAAGTGTATCTATAGAACTGACATTTACCAATGCTCGGATAGCATAACATGCAGAACTGAGTTTGGGTATGATATACCTAATGTGAACTTTCCAATCTAAATATCTGTCTACTTGGAGGCCCAGAAATTTAATGTTGTCTATTTGTTCTAGTGACATGTCATTAATCCCAATTTCTATTGGAGTGTGTAGTGATCGATGGGTTATAAATTTAACAACTTTTGTTTTGTCTAAATTTACAGATAATTTGTTAGCTTTAAACCAGTGTGACATACAGTTCAAAACATAATTCAATTTAATTACACACTCATTCAAGTTTTTACTAGTCACCAGAACACTCGTGTCATCAGCAAACAGAATTATACTTGCAATATCCTTTATATAAAGTGATAGGTCATTTATATAGATCAAAAATAATAAAGGTCCTAGGACTGAACCTTGGGGCACTCCATGTGTTACTGTTTTCCATTTTGATGTCTGTTTTCCAAATTCAATATCATTGACAACTTCAACACTTTGTTTTCTTTCATTTAGATATGATACAAACCAACTTAGAGTTTCATTTTTTAGTCCATAGAATTTCAATTTTGCTATCAGAATATCATGATTAACACAGTCAAATGCCTTTGCTAAGTCACAAAAAATCCCACCTACATGCATTTTTTTGTTTAATGCAGTTAACACTTCATGAGTAAGTTTATAAGTTGCATTATTGGTCGATATTCCTTTTCTGAACCCGAACTGATCCCTGACAAGTATGTTGTTACATTCAAGGTATTTATAAAGTCTATTAAACATCACCTTTTCAAGAACCTTTGAGAAAATTGGCAAGAGAGATATTGGTCTATAATTTGAAACATTATTGCGTTTGCCTTTTTTGAAAAGTGGTTTAACAATGGAAAATTTCATTCTGTCAGGGAAAATTCCTGACCTTAGTGACTCATTGCACAAATAACTAAACCAAACCAAACCAAAAGGATTTACACAAAAACGATACTGGATCCCTGAGTATTGAAATGAAGTGTAATCACGCACTTGCGGATCTAATTCCACTTGCCAATATGATGCAGTGAGGTCAATGGATGTCAGAAATCTCCCTCTTGAAAGTTTTGTAATTAGTTGTTCAATTCCCTCACTTTGAAAATGATCTGGTTTCATATACTTGTTGACATATCTACCGTCTAAAGTTAATCTCAAACTACCATCTCGTTTAATACTCCAGCAGATTGAGTTTATATACTGAGAATTACTTTGCTCAATAATCCCATTTTCTAACATGCTATTTATTAATTGTCTAGCTTTGTCTCGAAGACTTATAGGTAAATTGTCATACTTGTGCCTATATGGTGGTACGTCTTCTACTTGAAATGTATGCTGATATACATTACATCTGCCTGGGATATTACTAAATACTGAACTATTGTTCATCAAAACATCATGAAGGATTTGTTTTTGCATTATCGTAAGATTATAAGCTTCTTCACACTTGTGTATTATTTCCTCATTTCTCTTCTCTTTCCAGCTGTTGTCTGTCTCGCTCACATGGTCGTCTTTTGTTTGGATTGTAAATTCCTCTACTTTCTGTGGCATTTCTGCTAGCTGTTGAAAATATGGCGTGGTATTCCCTTCATATTCTGTGACTACCTGCTTTATTTGATTATTTCTATCAGTTTCTGTTATTTGCACAAAAAACTCTTGGTCACAAATATTTTTCTCATCCTTTGTCATCTCGATTACAGAAACTTTTTCTTTTATAAATGGTACCCTTATTTCTCTATCTTCTTTTATTATTTTTAACTCTTCATGTTTAAAATCTATACATGCTTCATATTCATGTAGGAAGTCACATCCTATAATTATGTCACAAATCAGATGGTTTACAATTAGAAACATAACCTCAAAATTCTCTCCGCCGATAAGTATGCTAAGTAGAGCTTGTGTTTTTATGACCTGTGTCGTTCTTCCGATTGCAACACGACAAACTAAATTACTAGTGGGAAGAGCCATAATTTTGTTACCTTCATTAATCAAATTTATGTAAAATTTCTGTGAGCAAATTGAAGCTGATGAACCAGAATCTATAGTTGCAATGATCTCTTTCTTCGCAATTTCCATCCTAACATGAGGTGATTCAAAATTTTCTCCCTTATCTTTTGTTGCTGTAATCTTATTACAGGGTGTATGTGTAGGCGTATGATTTGTATTGGTAATGGATACTGAATTATTAAAGACGTCCTGAGAACCTACTACACAGGAGTCTGTTAACAGTTTTCCTGGTTATTTCCATGTTCACGTACGGGACTGCCATTCCTAACAGGCGCTAAATCTATCTCATTGTCGCTACCATTGTTTTGAGTTCCCCTTCCTCGAGTTCGAAATCCTCGATTTCTGACATTATGTCCCCTTGGCACGTAATTTTCTTGCCGTTCCTCAGATCTTTCCCGGTTATTATTTTCCCTCCAGTGAGTGAAATTTCCCCTTTGTCTAGTGTATCTCCTTCCATAATTTTGCCCTCTTTCAGGCAATCTTTCTGTCCTGACATAATTTATTTGTTCCTGTCGACCTGGTCTCCTATCTATCCTTGATCTTTCAAATTGTGGAACGTATGATTGATACCGTTGTCTGGTATTAATTTCATGATGTCTGTCTTGTCCTCTAATTTGCTGATAACTACCTTGGTAATTTCTTCTATCTCGTACATCTAAAAATCTATGCTCCCACTCCCGAGACATATCTTCTTCCTGTTGTTCCAAAGCTGTTATTAATTCTGTCATCTCATAGATGTTCCGTGGTTTTGCAATTAATAAGTAATTTCGTATCCTTATAGGATAATGCCTTGCGAGTAAACTCACAAAATCTTCCTCATTGATTGGAGGTGACAAGTTTCTAACCTGACTTGCATGTTTTAGTAAGTAATCAGTCATTGATATTCCCTCTCGTGGATTAAATTGACCATGACTAAGCATTGCTCGAATTCTTTGCTGTACCGTAACATTCCAAAATCTGTTCATGAATAATCTCTTAAAGGATTCATATGAAATTTCACCCCCTGATACCATTTGTAACCAATCTAAAGTTTTCTGGTCCAAACATCTTTTGACAACTATCATTTTCAATGCTTCAGGTATCTTTTTAATTTGAAAATACTCTGATAATTCTGCAATGAACTGTACTGGACTGGAGTTTTCATTAAATTTTGGAAGTGGAAAATCACTTAAGATATGATTGTAATTTAGCAAATTCCCTACTCCCATATTTAAATTCTCTAGTGTTACTTGTGCATTCTGAGTTTCAGCATTAGCTATGGATGAAGCTGCCGCATCACTCACATTATTTGTCATACCTGAGGAACTACCTCTATCATTATGTTGTACATCTGATACATTCACATCACATATATTTGCCCTTGAATTCAATTCTAACCTATTTACAGTACCTTGCAGATTTTCTATTGTCTGTTCCAATTTTTTATTATTCTCATTTTGAACAGTTTGGTGTTTGTTAATTTCAGAAGTTAGCTTTTGATTCAAATCTTTAACTTCATCAGACAATTTATTTCTCTGTGTTTCTGACTCCTTCTGAATTTCAGATATTTCCCCTCTGAAATTAACTTGCACCTGTATTAAATCTGCATTTGTAGCCTCCATCATTTCTCTTAACTCACTTGAAATGCTACTCATTCGGCTACCTAGCTCTGTACATTTTACATTAACATGCTCTATTTTATTATTAACCTCACTTTTTTGGTTAGATATTTCCCTGCTCATGTCTAACATTTTCTTTGAAACTTCACCTATTTCATTTGCTATCATTTCTTGATTTTCATTTTTCATTCTAATCATACTACTATCTAGCTCCATGAATTTCCTTTCAATTTCTTCCCTGTTTTGTTCTAAGCTCTTACCAATATCTTCCCTCAATTCTCTCTTATTCTGATCTAGTTTTTGTTCTAAACTCCTATCAATGTCTTCCCTTAATTCCTTATGACTCTTTTCCATATTCTGAGTTAGTTTTTCTAATTTCTCACTATTCTGAGTTAGTTTTTGTTCTAATTTCTCATTATTCTTACTAAGATCTTCCCTTAATTTCTCATTATTCTTTTCCATATTCTTCAGCATTTCCATAATCATCATACTAGTATCAAGATTAACATTTCCTGCTATTCTATTCTGACTTTCTGTACTAACATTTTCATCCTCAAATCCTAAAAAGTCTGGGCTTCTTTCTGTAACCTGTATTGAATCACAACTAACTGTTACACTATCTCCCTCCATAATTATTTCTTCTGTATTACTAGCAGCCATTGTTTGCATTATCCTACCACTCCTAAGGAACATTTAAATTTGTTTACCCCCTTTTTTTTTTTTTTTTTTTTTTAGAATTAAAATCACACTTTTCTAACCTTTCTGATGCTATCTGCTGATGTTGCTTAGATGTCCAGCTGTCTGCCCCACTCTCCTAGGTTTGTATGTCGCTTCGATGAAACTGCGTAGTTTTGTTGTCCTGTAGTTTGAATTTCCCAGTTGCCTCGTAATCTCGGAATTACGATGTCCAATTATCCATGTAGTCTGTCCTCCCTGTTGTTTCTGGAATCTGCGTCTTGTAGACCATTTCACTGCTGCATTCGTTCCATGTCCTGGTTATGCTGATCCTTTCCTGGTCACTCTGCTTCATTCCTGGTCATCGTGTTCCTTTCCTGGTCACTTCACCCCACGTTCTGGGTGCCAATATGCAACGGAATGTTTGTTTACGTAATTTGTGTTTTTTTTGTATTTGAATTTGTTAGCCCCACGTTGGGGAGCCAATATGCAACGGAAGAAGCCAATTTGCTAGAGAAATTGCTTTACGTAATGCTGTTTACATCACGTGTGTTGAAGCCATCTTATGACGTCACTCCTTGTTTGGTTTGTAGCTCCATCTGGCGTAGCAATTTGCATCAGTTTTGAAATAATTCATTTTAAATGTCCTCCAGCTAGCTGTTTGGGTCGAACATGTATCTCTTTGCAGGTTGTGAAATGGAAAGGAATCTTTTATCCAGAAATTATACTGATGAAGAAAATTTGTTTTATAATTTTTATTGCCGAACACGTTCACTAACACTTTTACATATTGATTTAGATACTCGCCAAACTGAAACTGTTTGTAATAACTTCTTACTTATCACTTTTAACAATGTATTTCAACTTTGTGTAGAATTAACTTTATAATAATTAACGTAACTTGCGTAACTTGATGAAATGAAGTACTGACTGACGACGTGTAGTGTACACGAAATTTTGATGAACTGAGGGGCAAGCTACCTCGAACCTACTCTATTTATACGCCTGCCTCAAGATACGCCTAAAGATTATAAATGAACTGCTATTGGCTAATAAAACGCGCCAACATTAGCGTCTATTTTACTCAAGGCCAGACTTTGATTTCTCTACCTCTGTCATTTCCTTCTTCTCCACTTTTTGCTGCTGTAATGTCAGCAACTTCTGGTGCTCAAGGCCACTCTTTGATTTCTTTACCTCTGACATTTCCTTCTTTTCTACTTCCTGTTGCTGTAATATCAACAACTTCTGGTTCTCAAGGCCACTCTTTGATTTCTTTACGTCTGTCATTTCCTTCTTCTCCACTTCCTGCTGCTGTAATGTCAGCAACTTCTGGTACTCAAGGCCAGACTTTGAATTCTTTACCTCTGTCATTTCCTTGTTGTCACCTTCCTGTTGCTGTAATGTCAGCAGCTTCTGGTACTCTAGGCCACTCATTGATTTCTTTACCTCTGTCATTTCCTTTTTCTCAGCTTCCTGTGGCTGTAATGTGAGCTACGTCTGTTACTCAAGGGTGCTCTTTGATTTGTTTACCTCTGTCATTTCCTTTTTCTCAGCTTCCTGTTTCTGTAATGTCAGCACCTTCTGGTACTCTAGGTCACTCTTTGATACCTTTACCTCTGTCATTTCCTTTTTCTCAGCTTCCTGCTGCTGTAATGTCAGCTACGTCTGGTACTCAAGGGTGCTCTTTGATTTCTTTACCTCTGTCATTTCCTTCTTCTCCACTTCCTGCTGCTGTAATGTCAGCAGCTTCTGGTACTCAAGGCCAGACTTTGATTTCTTTACCTCTGTCATTTCCTTCTTCTCAACTTCCTTTTGCTGTAATGTCAGCAACTTCTGGTACTCAAGGCTAGACTTTGATTTCTTTACCGCTGTCATTTCCTTCTTCTCAGCTTCCTGTGGCTGTAATATCAGCAACTTCTGGTACTCAAGGCCAAATTGTGATTTCTTTACCTCTGTCATTTCCTTCTTCTCCACTTCCTGATGCTGTAATATGAGCAACTTCTGATCCTCAAGACCAGACTTTGATTTCTTTACCTGCGTCATTTCCTTCTTCTCCACTTTGTTGTTGCTGTAATATCAGCTACTTCTGGTACTCAATGCCACTGTTTGATTTCTTTATCTCTGTCATTTCCTTCTTTGTTACTTCATGCTGCTTTAATGTCAGCAACTTCTGGTACTCAAGGCCAGACTTTGATTTCTTTACCTCTGTCTTTTCCTTTTTCCCCACTTCCTGCTGCTGTAATGTCTGTAGCTTCTGGTACTCAATGCCACTGTTTGATTTCTTTACCCTGTTCATTTCATTCTTCTCCACATCCTGTTGCTGTAATGTCAGCAACTTTTGGAACTCAAGGCCAGAATTTGATTTCTTTAACTCTGTCTTTTCCTTTTTCGTCATTTCCTGCTGCTGTAATGTCAGCAACTTCAAGTACTCAAGGCCAGACTTTGATTTCTTTACCTCTGTCATTTCCTTCTGCTGCTGTAATGTCAGCATTTTTAGGTACTCAATCCACTCTTTGATTTCTTTACCTCTGTCATTTCCTTCTTCTCCTTTTCCTGCTGCAGTAAATTCTGCAACTTCTGGTACTCAAGGCCTCTCTTTGATTTCTTTCACTCTGTCATTTCCTTCTTCTCCACTTCCTATTGCTGTAATATCAGCAACTTCTGGTATTCAATGCCACTGTTTGATTTCTTTACCGCTGTCATTTCCTTCTTCTCTACTTCCTGCTGCTGTAATGTCAGCAACTTTTGGTAATCAAGGCCACACTTTGATTTCTTTACCTCTGTCATTTCCTTCTTCACCACTTCCTGATGCTGTAATGTCAGCAACGTTTGGTACTCAAGGCCAGACTTTGATTTCTTTACCTCTGTCATTTCCTTCTTCTCCACCTTCTGCTGCTGTAACGTCAGCAGCTTCAGGTACTCAAGTCCAGACTTTGATTTCTTTACGTCTGTCATTTCCTTCTCCTCCACTTTTTGCTGCTGTAACGTCAGCAACTTCTGGTGCTCAAGGCCACTCTTTGATTTCTTTACCTCTGACATTTCCTTCTTTTTTACTTCCTGTTGCTGTAATATCAACAACTTCTGGTTCTCAAGGAAACTCTTTGATTTCTTTACGTCTGTTTTTTCCTTCTTCTCCACTTCCTGCTGCTGTAATGTCAGCAACTTCTGGTACTCAAGGCCAGACTTTGAATTCTTTACCTCTGTCATTTCCTTGTTGTCACCTTCCTGTTGCTGTAATGTCAGCAGCTTCTGGTACTCTATGCCACTATTTGATTTCTTTGCCTCTGTCGTTTCCTTCTTCTCAGCTTTCTGTTGCTGTAATGTCAGCAGCTTCTGGTATTCTAGCCCCCTCATTGATTTCTTTACCTCTGTCATTTCCTTTTTCTCAGCTTCCTGTGGCTGTAATGTGAGCTACATCTGGTATTCAAGGGTGATCTGTGATTTCTTACCTCTGTCATTTCCTTCTTCTCCACTTCCTGCTGCTATAATGTCAGCTACGTCTGTTACTCAAGGGTGCTCTTTGATTTGCTTACCTCTGTCATTTCCTTCTTCTCGCTTCCTGCTGCTGTAATGTCAGCAGCTTCTGGTACTCAAGGCCAGACTTTGATTTCTTTACCTCTGTCATTTCCTTCTTCTCAACTTCCTGTTGCTCTAATGTCAGCAACTTCTTGTACTCAACGCCAGACTTTGATTTCTTTACCGCTGTCATTTCCTTTTTCTCAGCTTCCTGTGACCGCAATATCAGCTACTTCAGGTACTCAATGACACTGTTTGATTTCTTTATCTCTGTCATCCTTCTTTGCTAATTCATGCTGCTTTAATGTCAGCAACTTTTGGTACTCAGGGCCAGACTTTGATTTCTTTACCTCTGTCATTTCCTTCTTCTCCACTTCCTGCTGCTGTAATGTCAGCAACTTCTGGTACTAAAGGCCAGACTTTGATTTCTGTACCTCTGTCATTTCCTTCTTCTCCACTATCTGCAGCTGTAACGTCAGCAACTTCAGGTACTGAAGGCCAGACTTTGATTTCTTTACCTTGACATTTCCTTCTTCTCCACTTTTTGCTGCTGTAACGTCAGCAACTTCTGGTGCTCAAGGCCAGTCTTTGATTTCTTTACCTCTGTCATTTCCTTCTTTTCTGCTTGCTGCTGTTGCTGTAATATCAACAACTTCTGGTACTCAAGGCCACTCTTTCATTTCTTTACGTCTGTCATTTTCGTCTTTTCTACTAGCGGCTGCTGTAATGTCAACAACTTCTGGTACTCAAGGCCACTCTTTGATTTCTTTATCTCTGTCATTTCGTTCTTCTCCACTTCCTGCTGCTGTAATGTCTACAACCTCTGGTACTCAAGGCCACTCTTTGATTTCTTTACCTCTGTCATTACCTTCTTCTCAACTTCCTGCTGTAATATCAGCAACTTCTGGTACTCAACGCCAGACTTTCATTTCTTTACCGCTGTCATTTCCTTCTTCTCAACTTCCTGTTGCTGTAATATCAGCAATATCTGGTACTCAAGGCCAGACTTTGATTTCTTTACCTCTGTCATTTCGTTCTTCTCCACTTCCTGCTGCTGTTATATCAGCAACTTCTAGTACTCAAGGCCAGACTTTGATTTCTTTACCTCTGTCTTTTGCTTTTTCCCCACTTCCTGCTGCTGTAATGTCTGTAGCTTCTGGTACTCAATGCCACTGTTTGATTTCTTTACCCTGTTCATTTCATTCTTATCCACATCATGTTGCTGTAATGTCAGCAACTTTTGGAACTCAAGGCCACTCTTTGATTTCTTTACCTCTGTCATTTCCTTCTTCTCCACTTTCTGCTGCTGTAACGTCAGCAGCTTCAGGTACTCAAGGCCAGACTTTGATTTTTTTACCTCTGTCATTTCCTTCTTCTCCACTTTTTGCTGCTGTAACGACAGCAACTTCTGGTGCTCAAGGCCACTCTTTAATTTCTTTACCTCTGACATTAACTACTTTTCTACTTTCTGTTGCTGTAATATCAACAACTTCTGGTTCTCAAGGCCACTCTTTGATTTCTTGACGTCTGTCATCTCCTTCTTCTCCACTTCCTGCTGCTGTAATTTCAGCAACTTCTGGTACTCAAGGCCAGACTTTGATTTCTTTACCTCTGTCATTTCCTTGTTGTCACCTTCCTGTTGCTGTAATGTCAGCAGCTTCTGGTACTCTATGCCACTCTTTGATTTCTTTGCCTCTGTCATTTCCTTCTTCTCAGCTTTCTTTTGCTGTAATGTCAGCAGCTTCTGGTATTCTAGGCCACTCATTGATTTCTTTACCTCTGTCATTTCTTTTTCTCAGCTTCCTGCGGCTGCAATGTGAGCTACGTCTAGTACTCAAGGGTGCTCTGTGATTTCTTACCTCTGTTATTTCCTTCTTCTCCACTTCCTGCTGCTATAATGTCAGCTACGTCTGTTACTCAAGGGTGCTCTTTGATTTCTTTACCTCTGTCATTTCCTTCTTCTCCACTTCCTGCTGCTGTAATGTCAGCAACTTCTGGTACTCAAGGCCAGACTTTGATTTCTTTACCTCCGTCATTTCCTTCTTCTCCACTTCCTGTTGCTGTAATGTCAACAACTTCTGGTACTGAAGGCCAGACTTTGATTTCTTCTCCTCTGTCATTTCCTTCTTCTCCACTTCCTTTTGCTGTAATGTCAACAACTTCTGGTACTCAAGGCCAGACTTTGATTTCTTTACCTCTGTCATTTCCTTCTTCTCCACTTCCTTTTGCTGTAATGTCAGCAACTTCTGGTACTCAAGGCCAGACTTTGATTTCTTTACCGCTGTTATTTCCTTCTTCTCAGCTTCCTGTGGCTGTAATATCAGCAACTTCTGGTACTCAAGGCCAAATTTTGTTTTCTTTACCTCTGTCATTTCCTTCTTCTCCACTTCCTGATGCTGTAATTTCAGCAACTTCTGGTCCTCAAGACCAGACTTTGATTTCTTTACCTGCGTCATTTCCTTCTTCTCCACTTCCTTTTGCTGTAATATAAGCTACTTCTGGTACTCAATGCCACGGTTTGATTTTTTTATCTCTGTCATTTCCTTCTTTGCTACTTCATGCTGCTTTAATGTCAGCAACTTTTGTTACTCAAGGCCAGACTTTGATTTCTTTTGATACGGTAATTTGTATCACAAATTACTTAAATGTAATTAATGATTGTAATATGAATATGTATTTTTATGTGACATTGTTTTCAGAGGTTTATTAATTGTAATTATTATTGGTAAATAATAATATATGGCTTTACTGAAACTGTCAATAATAACGCAATAATGCAACAAGGGGGTGAGCTTTTTATCATTACCGGGAACCAGGAAGTTACGTAATGTTTCGCGCCTTTTCGTTAGAAGCTTCTAGAACATTTCCTAAAGCAACATGTATTAGTGGTTTTCATTGGATATTAAAATAGACGCTAATGTTGGCGCGTTTTATTAGCCAATAGCAGTTCATTTATAATCTTTAGGCGTATCTTGATGCAGGCCTATAAATAGTGTAGGTTCGAGGTAGCTTGTCCCCCAGTTCAACAGAATTCTCAGTACTCTACACGTCGGTCTCTCAGTTCATTTATTTCGCCAAGTTACACGCAGCAGAATTACGAGAATTATTATAAAGTATTATACATTTAAAAAAATTACATAAAGTTGAAGTATGCGAGTTAAAAGTGATAAATAAGAAGTTATTACAAACAGTTTCAGTTTGGCGAGTATCCAGATTAATATGTAAAAAGTGTTAGTGAACGTGTTCGACAATAAAAGTTATAAAACCAATTTCTTCATCAGTATCATTTCTGGATAAAAGATTCCTTTCCGATTCACACCCTGCAAGAGATACAAGTTCTACCAAGATAAGATGATAGCTAGCCGGAGGACAATATACTAAACTTAAATTCTTTCGAACACTAATTCATGCAAATTGCTACGCCAGATGGAGCTACATAACCTAACAAAGAAGGACGTCACAAGATGGCCACACATGAAGTCACACAGCCTTAATACCGCAACAAATTGGTTTCCAAACGTGGTGCTATAATAATGTTAAACAATTTGTAACATAAATTCCGTCGCAAATTGGCTCCCAACGTGGGGCTATAATAAAGTTAAACACATATGTAACATTAATACCGTCGCAAATTGGCGCCCAACGTGGGGCGAAGTGACCAGGAAAGGAACACGATGACTAGGAATGAAGCAGAGTAACCAGGAATGCAGCGGTGAAATGATCTACAAGACGCAGATTCCAGAAACAAAAGGAACGACAGACTACATGGATGATTGGACATCGTAATTCCGAGATCAACTACAAGACGACGTAGATTCATCATAATACAACGCAGAAGCGACATACAAACCTAGGAGAATGGGGCAGAACGCTGGACATCAAAGCTACATCAACAGACAGCATCACAAAGGTCAGGTGATTGTAATTTTTTTTTAGAAAACAAAAAACAATGGCTACTAGTAATACAGAAGAAATAATGATGGAAGGGGATAGTGTAACAGTTAGCTGTAATTCAATACAGGTTACAAAAAAAAGCTCAAACAATATAATATTGGAAGGAGGAAATGTTAGTGCAGGAAGTGAGAATATAATAGCAGGAAATATTAATTCTGATACTAGAATGATTATGGAGATGCTGAAAAAGATTAATGAAAATATGGAAAATATTGGTAAGAGTATTGTAGATCAAGTAAGGGAAGATATGCAAAAGAGTTTTGAGAAATTAGGGGAAGCTATAGACAGGAATCATAGGAAATTAATGGAAAGTATTGGTAGGAGTAATGAGATATTAGAGCAAAAAGTAGATCAAAGCAGTGAAGAAATTGAAAAGAAAGTTATGAAGCTAGATAGTAGTATGCCAGAAATGAGAGATGAAAATGAGGAAGTAATAGCAAGTGAGACAGGAGAAATTTCAAAGAAAATGCTAGATATGAGCATGGAAATAGGTAACAAAGAAAGTGAGGTTAATACTAAAAGTGAGGTTAATGTGGAATGTACAGAGTTAGGAAGTCAAATGAGTAGTATTTCAAGTAAAATAAGAGAGATAAAAGAGGTTATGAATGTAGATGTGAATAAGGCGCAAGTCAATTTCAGAGGGGAGATATCAGAAATACAGAATGAGACAGTAATGCAAAGAAATAAATTGTACCAAGATGTTCAAAATGAAAACTCCAGTCCAGTACAGTTTAGTACAGATTTGTCAGAGCATTCTCAAGTTAAAAAGATAGTAGAAGAATTGAAAATGAAAGTTGTTAAAAGATGTATTGTTCAAGAAACTGTAGATTGTTTTCAAATATTATCAGGGAACGAAATGTCATATGAATACAAGAGGTTATTCATGAACAAAAATTTGAAGGTTAGGTTACGGCTACGAGTAATGTTTAGCCACACACAATTTGATCCAGGAGGGTAAATAGCAATGTGATGTAAAGTAAATGCTGGATAGTTAAAGACGACTTGCAGAGAAATGTATTGGAACGTAAGAGGGTTAACTAAATATATATATATATATATATGTCATTTGAAAAGAGAAATAAATTATAAAAAAAAAAAAAAAAAAAAATTAAATTTTTAGTAACTGTAACAATATTCAAAAATTAAGAATGCAAAGATTGAAACTTAATATGATATTAAATTAAAAGTACGTAAATAAAATTCCAAAAGTATTGTTAAAATAATAATAAATTCAGAAAAAAAAAAATTGGTAAATATAATTAAAAATAATTGAAACAAATACTTATGTAGCAAACAGAAAATGTGAAACAGTAAAACAGTACTTAGATTTAAGAGATGTAAATATTTGTATAGAGGTGAATATTTTGGTAAAAATGTATAATAATTACAAAAATCTTAAATGTATAAATTTTAGTCAACAACTTAAGAAAGTAAACAATTTGGTAGCAGTGATTAAATAATTTAGGGTAAAGTATTTGCTATTAAAAAAAAAAAAAAAAAAAAAAATTGTGATGTCAGATTAATATCTAAATTAATTAAACCAAAGCCAGTAAGTAGTGGCGAGATAAAACATATGTCGTGTGTTAAATGCGTGTGAAGTGTTAAGTGAAAGTGATAGCGTGTGTTCCAAGATTTAGGAGACTAAAAACACAATTTTAAAATTTCCAAACAAGTTATAAATATTTATAATTATGTTTCTAGTGGGGCATATGATACGGTAATTTGTATCACAAATTACTTAAATGTAATTAATGATTGTAATATGAATATGTATTTTTATGTGACATTGATTTCAGAGGTTTATTAATTGTAATTATTATTGGTAAATAATAATATATGGCTTTACTGAAACTGTCAATAATAACGCAATAATGCAACAAGGGGGTGAGTTGTTTATCATTACCGGGAACCAGGAAGTTACGTAATGTTTCGCGCCTTTTCGTTAGAAGCTTCTAGAACATTTCCTAAAGCAATATGTATTAGTGGTTTTCATTGGATATTAAAATAGACGCTAATGTTGGCGCGTTTTATTAGCCAATAGCAGTTCATTTATAATCTTTAGGCATATCTTGATGCAGGCTTATAAATAGTGTAGGTTCGAGGTAGCTTGTCCCCCAGTTCAACAGAATTCTCAGTACTCTACACGTCGGTCTCTCAGTTCATTTATTTCGCCAAGTTACACGCAGCAGAATTACGAGAATTATTATAAAGTATTATACATTTAAAAAAATTACATAAAGTTGAAGTATGCGAGTTAAAAGTGATAAATAAGAAGTTATTACAAACAGTTTCAGTTTGGCGAGTATCCAGATTAATATGTAAAAAGTGTTAGTGAACGTGTTCGACAATAAAAGTTATAAAACCAATTTCTTCATCAGTATCATTTCTGGATAAAAGATTCCTTTCCGATTCACACCCTGCAAGAGATACAAGTTCTACCAAGATAAGATGATAGCTAGCCGGAGGACAATATACTAAACTTAAATTCTTTCGAACACTAATTCATGCAAATTGCTACGCCAGATGGAGCTACATAACCTAACAAAGAAGGACGTCACAAGATGGCAACACATGAAGTCACACAACCTTAATACCGCAACAAATTGGTTTCCAAACGTGGTGCTATAATAATGTTAAACAATTTGTAACATAAATTCCGTCGCAAATTGGCTCCCAACGTGGGGCTATAATAAAGTTAAACACATATGTAACATTAATACCGTCACACTTTACCTCTGTCATTTCCTTCTTCTCCACTATCTGCAGCTGTAACGTCAGCTAATTCAGGTACTGAAGGCCAGACTTTGATTTCTTTAACTTGTCATTTCCTTCTTCTCCACTTTGTGCTGCTGTAACGTCAGCAATTTCTGGTGCTCAAGGCCACTCTTTGATTTCTTTACCTCTGTCATTTCCTTCTTTTCTGCTTGCTGCTGTTGCTGTAATATCAACAACTTCTGGTACTCAAGGCCACTCTTTGATTTCTTTACGTCTGTCATTTCCGTCTTTTCTACTTGCGGCTGCTGTAATGTCAACAACTTCTGGTACTCAAGGCCACTCTTTGATTTCTTTACCTCTGCCATTTCCTTTTTCTCCACTTCCTGCTGCTGTAATGTCTGCAAACTTCAGGTACTCAAGGCCACTCTTTAATTTCTTTACCTCTGTCATTTCCTTCTTCTCCACTTCCTGCTGCTGTAATGTCTACAACCTCTGGTACTCAAGGCCACTCTTTGATTTCTTTACCTCTGTCATTAACCTCTTCTCAACTTCCTGCTGTAATATCAGCAACTTCTGGTACTCAACGCCAGACTTTGATTTCTTTACCGCTGTCATTTTCTTTTTTTCAACTTCCTGTTGCTGTAATATCAGCAATATCTGGTACTCAAGGCCAGACTTTGATTTCTTTACCTCTGTCATTTCGTTCTTCTCAACTTCCTGTTGCTGTAATGTCAGCAACTTCTGGTACTCAAGGCCAGACTTTGATTTCTTTACCGCTGTCATTTCCTTCTTCTCCACTTCCTGATGCTGTAATATCAGCAACTTCTGGTCCTCAAGACCAGACTTTGATTTCTTTACCTGCGTCATTTCCTTCTTCTCCACTTTCTGTTGCTGTATTATCAGCTACTTCTGGTACCCAATGTCACTGTTTGATTTCTTTATCTCTGTCATTTCCTTCTTTGCTACTTCATGCTGCTTTAATGTCAGCAAGTTCTGGTACTCAAGGCCAGACTTTGATTTCTTTACCTCTGTCTTTTCCTTTTTCCCCACTTCCTGATGCTGTAATGTCTGTAGCTTCTGGTACTCAATGCCACTGTTTGATTTCTTTACCCTGTTCATTTCATTCTTCTCCACATCCTGTTGCTGTAATGTCAGCAACTTTTGGAACTCAAGGCCAGAATTTGATTTCTTTAACTCTGTCTTTTCCTTTTTCGTCATTTCCTGCTGCTGTAATGTCAGCAACTTCAGGTACGCAAGGCCAGACTTTGATTTCTTTACCTCTGTCATTTCCTTCTGCTGCTGTAATGTCAGCATTTTAAGGTACTCAATCCACTCTTTGATTTCTTTACCTCTGTCATTTCCTTCTTCTCCGTTTCCTGCTGCAGTAAATTCTGCAACTTCTGGTACTCAAGGCCAGACTTTGATTTCTTTACCTCTGTCATTTTCTTCTTCTCCACTTTTTGCTGCTATAACGTCAGCAACTTCTGGTGCTCAAGGCCACTCTTTGATTTCTTTACCTCTGACATTTCCTTCTTTTCTACTTCCTGTTGCTGTAATATCAACAACTTCTGGTTCTCAAGGCCACTCTTTGATTTCTTTACGTCTGTCATTTCCTTCTTCTCTACTTCCTGCTGCTGTAATGTCAGCAACTTCTGGTACTCAAGGCCAGACTTTGATTTCTTTACCTCTGTCATTTCCTTGTTGTCACCTTCCTGTTGCTGTAATGTCAGCAGCTTCTGGTACTCTAGGCCACTCATTGATTTCTTTACCTCTGTCATTTCCTTTTTCTCAGCTTCCTGTGGCTGTAATGTGAACTACGTCTGTTACTCAAGGGTGCTCTTTGATTTGTTTACCTCTGTCATTTCCTTTTTCTCAGCTTCCTGTTTCTGTAATGTCAGCACCTTCTGGTACTCTAGGTCACTCTTTGATATCTTTACCTCTGTCATTTCCTTTTTCTCAGCTTCCTGCTGCTGTAATGTCAGCTACGTCTGGTACTCAAGGGTGCTCTTTGATTTCTTTTGCAACGGAAGAAGCCAATTTGCTAGAGAAATTGCTTTACGTAATGCTGTTTACATCACGTGTGTTGAAGCCATCTTATGACGTCACTCCTTGTTTGGTTTGTAGCTCCATCTGGCGTAGCAATTTGCATCAGTTTTGAAATAATTCATTTTAAATGTCCTTCAGCTAGCTGTTTGGGTCGAACATGTATCTCTTTGCAGGTTGTGAAATGGAAAGGAATCTTTTATCCAGAAATTATACTGATGAAGAAAATTTGTTTTATAATTTTTATTGCCGAACACGTTCACTAACACTTTTACATATTGATTTAGATACTCGCCAAACTGAAACTGTTTGTAATAACTTCTTACTTATCACTTTTAACTATGTATTTCAACTTTGTGTAGAATTAACTTTATAATAATTCTCGTAATTCTGCTGCGCGTAACTTGATGAAATGAAGTACTGACTGACGACGTGTAGTGTACACGAAATTTTGATGAACTGAGGGGCAAGCTACCTTGAACCTACCCTATTTATACGCCTGCCTCAAGATACGCCTAAAGATTATAAATGAACTGCTATTGGCTAATAAAACGCGCCAACATTAGCGTCTATTTTAATATCCAATGAAAACCACGGATATATATTACTTTAGGAAATATTCTAAAAGGTTCTACGGAAAACGCGCGAAACATTACGTAACTTCCTTGTTCCCAGTAATGATAAACAGCTCACCCCATCGCTGCATTATTGCGTTATTATTGACAGTTTCAGTAAAGCCGTATAAACTTATTTCCCAATAATAATTACAATTAATAAACATCTGAAATCAATGTCATATAAAAAAGCATATTCATATTACAATCATTATTTACATTTAAGTAATTTGTGATACAAATTACCGTATCATATGCCCCACTAGAAACATAATTATAAATATTTACAACTTGTTTGGAAATTTTATAATTGGGTTTTTAGTCTCCTAAATCTTGGAACACACGCTATCACTTTCACTTAACACTTCACACGCATTTAACACAGGACATATGTTTTATCTCGCCATTACTTACTGGCTCTGGTTTAATTAATTTAGGTATTAATCTGACATTACAAATTTTTTTTATAGCAAGTACTGTACCCTGAATTATTAAATTACTGTTACAAAAAAATGGTTTACTTTCTTATATTGTTAACACAATTTAGGCATTCAAGAATTTTTGTAATTATTAAACATATTTACCAAAAATATTCACCTTTTACATAAATATATTTCATCTCTTAAATCTAGGCACTGTTTCACATGTTCTATTTGCTACATAAATATTTGTTTTTAATTATATTTACCAATTTTTGTTATTTTGTACTTTATCTTAACAATACTCTTGGAATAGTATTTATGTACTTTACTTTACTTTAATATAACATCATGCTTTATTTCACATGTTCAGTTACTAATAAAATGTTATTTTCCTCTCAAACATTTAGTCATGACCACAATTTATTTCTCCTTTCACATGACGTACATATTTATTTAACCCTCTTACGTTCCAATACATTGTTCTGCATTTCGCCTTTAACTATCCAGCATTTACTATTTATCATCTTTGTCTTTTGTTTCACCATGATCTTCATGGTTGTATGGTTTCAGCATCTCAATATGGAACTTTCCTATGCTTTTTCGAGTTGTTGGATTACATAACTCATATGTATTAGTTCCATATACTTCAACAACTTCATATGGTCCATGGTATTTGAGAAACATTCGCCAATAAAGTTTATTTACTTTATGTGACAATTTCTTGGTTTTAACCAAAACTAAATCTCCTATTTTGATCCTCCATTCCTTTCTCTTCTTTTCTTCATGTTTAATTTTTCTTTTTATGGCCTTTTTCTTCATCTTCTCGAATGGTTTTCGGAACATCTCTTCTTCTGTTTGTGGTATCGAATGCGCATCTGGAATGGCTTCTGGAATTTTTTTACACATTGTATTGACCTTCTTTCCTAACTTAAGTTCACATGGTTTGTATCCTGTCACATTGTTTACGGTTTCATTTAGTAGATTCTGAACGAAGTTCACGTATCCATACCATTGGGTGTGTTTTCGATGACATAACACCCTTAAATAATTTGAAATTTCCTTAATTTCCCTCTCCACTGGGTTGGAGTTCGGTCTGTATCTTGACGAAAAATATTGTTTAATGCCATTTTCTTTCAGTCCATCCATAAATTTTTTTCCTGTGAAATACGAAGCATTATCGCTCAATACAGATTGAATAGGTCTTTCTTCTATCACATATGACTTGAGTAGTCTATTCAAACATGCTAAACCTGTAGGTTTTCTCAAAGGGTAAATTCTTACATATTTGCTGAATATATCATAACATACAAATATATTTTATTTATTTAAAGGTGAGTCGGAATTGTAACACTAACATCACTTAAGTTTACTCACTTAACATGTTTCGGGAAACCGTTGTTCCCATCCTCAGAAGGTTAACTCGACTGGCCCGTGTTGTTGGTGTTTCCGTTTTTTGGACTGGATCCTGTGGTGGCATCTTGTGGTGGAGAGATGTACTTCCAGAGAGGATTTGGTGGCGGCAAATCAAAATTCATTAGATGTGTGTTGTGTTTTAGAATGGTGATCTTCTCCCATGCATCTAATTCGGCTGCAAATTTGGCTGGTTTGACTAATGTAATATTGGGTTTGATGTTGTGATTAGTGATCCAAAAATGGTGTGAAACTGCAGATTTGTCCATTTGTTTGTATTTAATACATCTCATGTGCTCCTTTAGCCTAGTTTCTAGGTTTCTTTTTGTCTTACCTATGTATACTTTATTGCAATCTGAACAATTGATTTTATAGATTCCAGCTTTTTTGTCTTGTGGAATGGGGTCTTTTAACTTGTTACAAAGTAATTTCTCTATGTTAAATTTGTTCTGTGGAGCTAGGCTGATGTTATGTTTCATGAAAATCTTCTTAAATTTGTGAAAAGTTCCTGGGTGGTATGTGAATTTCTTGAACTTTAGCTCTTTATCTTGCTGGCTGAGATTTGTTTTGTTTCTGATGTGCATCAGTCGTTTGAATTTTGCAATTTTTTTGTCAATAGTTGTTTTGTTGTACCCATTATGTATTGCTGTGTCTACTATATGCTGGTATTCTAACTGGTATTCTTTTTTATTTAAGGGGGTATATACCAGTCTATGTGTTAGGCTGTTTAGTACTGCATGTTTGTGTGTGGTTGGATTGAAACTCTTATTTTTTATGTAATTAGTAGAGTGTGTTGGCTTCCTGTATATGCCAAAGGTTAGGTTCTTTTGTTCTCTGATGATTTTTAGGTCTAAAAATGGTAGCATACCTTCTTTTTCTATTACAGCAAACACCAAACATCAGCCGATAAGAAAGTAATAATAATTGAGAGAAACAACCACTACGCAAAATTACAAAAATTGGAACTGGAATTATATGCTCTTCACCTTAAATTAACGGACACACTCGGCTACCCACTTTGGCAAAACATGCAATCAAAATTCCTCACTATTCTTAGCTACAGAATGAAAACAAAAACGCTGAAATTAAAGAAAAAACTAGACATACTACGCCGGAAGCAACATTCATATAAACCTAACCTAAAAAATGAAAAAACGACGTCATACCCAGACGTAATTAATCTTTCAAATGTAACTTTCACCAAAGCAGAATTATCGGTATTAAACCTTGGCCTAAAAACATGTGTTGGCTACACAAAAACAACCGATGAAATAGTCGCAGACATTGAGATTGCTACTTACAACCTAAATGAAAATAGTAAAACCACTATAAAAAAAGAATGTGAAATGGTTCTCCAAGAAATACAAGCAGATAAACATAACAATTTCCCAACCAAACATGTGATCAAAACATTAAAATCAAAACCAGTAGTATACACAAAAGCTGACAAGGGAAATAAACTAGTTGTACTGCAAAAAGATGATTATATTGCCAGAGTAGAAAATATGCTGCAACAAGAAAATTACATACAAATTCAAGAAGACCCATTAAAATTACATTTAAAAGCCTTCAATCAAACCATCCAAGAAAGCAAAACTATAACAGACACTGATAAATCTAGATTAAAACCAGATCACCCCATTTTACCAAGAATGTATGCTCTACCTAAAATACACAAACCGGGTAATAAGATGAGACCAATTGTCAGCAATATTGATTCTCCTACCTACAAACTGGCAAAATGGTTAGTACAGAGATTCTCTTCACTACCAAAATTCAATAGCAAAAACATAAGTAATTCAGAAGATTTAATACAGAAGATAAAATTCCTGGAACTCGAACCAGAAGACAGATTAGTTTCCTTTGATGTCACTGCACTATTTCCAAGTGTTCCTACAGATCACATCAGAAACACAACAAATCTCAGCCAGCAAGATAAAGAGCTAAAGTTCAAGAAATTCACATACCACCCAGGAACTTTTCACAAATTTAAGAAGATTTTCATGAAACATAACATCAGCCTAGCTCCACAGAACAAATTTAACATAGAGAAATTACTTTGTAACAAGTTAAAAGACCCCATTCCACAAGACAAAAAAGCTGGAATCTATAAAATCAATTGTTCAGATTGCAATAAAGTATACATAGGTAAGACAAAAAGAAACCTAGAAACTAGGCTAAAGGAGCACATGAGATGTATTAAATACAAACAAATGGACAAATCTGCAGTTTCACACCATTTTTGGATCACTAATCACAACATCAAACCCAATATTACATTAGTCAAACCAGCCAAATTTGCAGCCGAATTAGATGCATGGGAGAAGATCACCATTCTAAAGCACAACACACATCTAATGAATTTTGATTTGCCGCCACCAAATCCTCTCTGGAAGTACATCTCTCCACCACAAGATGCCACCACAGGATCCAGTCCAAAAAACGGAAACACCAACAACACGGGCCAGTCGAGTTAACCTTCTGAGGATGGGAACAACGGTTTCCCGAAACATGTTAAGTGAGTGAACTTAAGTGATGTTAGTGTTACAATTCTGACTCACCTTTAAATAAATTCAATACACATCACTGTTTCTAGCTTCTTTTCATTACAATACAAATATATATTTGTTTCCAAATTGACTTGGAGGCATCGGACCATGAATATCAATGCTAATTACACATCTCGGCTTATCCCTTATAACCGAATTAGTTTCAAATGCATATGCTACATTTATTTGCTTTGCCTTCTGACACAGGTTGCAGCACGATATAAATTTCCGAACTTTCTGACGCAATTTGGATATGTATAAATTCTCTAAAATCATAGAAGTTGTTCGGTCCGTCCCTGAGTGTGCTAACCCTTCATGAAAATTCTTAATTAGTTCCTTTTCCATGCTTTTCGGAACCATTACCTTCCAACTAGGCATTTCTTTTCCATGCTTCTTGTATAATGTCCCATCTCGAATTGCTATAATTTCTTTCTTTGCCTTTTCAATTAGTGGTGCCTTTTCTTTAAGTTCTAACAATTTTGCGTCCTCTTTTTGAGTTTCCCCATATTTTTCAATTTTCTAATCATTTCTTTGCTTAAAGGAATTTCAATTGTCACTATTTTGACTTCATTTCTAGGCCTTTCAATATTTTCGGGAATTTGTGGATTGTAGTTCAATCTTGATAGCAAATCACTGAAGGTATTATTTTTGCCAGGAATGTGTATAATCTCAATATCGAATGCAGATATTGCATGAATGTATCTAGCAAGTTTTCCACTACATAATCTACACCGTTGTATGAAAGTTAAGCTGATGTGGTCTGAATATACTTTCACCTTTTGCTGATAAATATAGGTTTTAAAACGAATTAATGAGAAATATAGTGCTCCAATTTCTAGCTGAGTCACTGAAGAATTCCGCTCAATATTTGTAAGTCCTCTAGAAGCTGTACTAATGACGTGAAAGTCATTGTTGATGTCTCGCTGTCCTAAAATTCCGGCGTATCCTTGCATTGATGCGTCGACATAAATCTCATATTCCAAATCTTCTCTGGACCTCTCGAGTAATATGGACTTAGCAAAGAGTTCTTTTACTCTTTCAAAACATTTTTGATGATCCTCTGTCCATTTCCACTTATTGTTCTTTCGGAGAAGCTGCCGCAGTGGTTCTATTTCAGCCGAATATCTTGGTACGAACTTACTCTTAAAGTTCAATACCCCTAAGAGACGTCTAATTTGTTTTACGTTCCTTGGTGATGGAATTTTCATTATTGCTTCAATTCTTTTCTGATCAGGTCTTATACCTCGTTCATCCACTACATAACCCAGAAAATTTATTTCCTTGACACAAAATTTTGATTTTAGTATGTTCACAGTCATACCATGTTGTGGTAGTTTATTTAACACATAATGGACATTATTCATGTGTTCTTCAAATGTTTGACTAATGATTAGGAAGTCGTCAATATACTTTATTAAAAAGTCATCTGCAGAATTTCCAAAGATACTGTGAATGGCTCTCAAAAATCCACTTCCTGAGTTTTTTAAGATTAGATTAGATTAGATTAGATTAGATTGTATTCTGTGAGTTCACTAGCAGCCATAAAGACTTGTGAACATAGAACAAGTCAAGGAAATGTACAAAAAATTATATATAAACATAAATATTACATAGAATATGGAACATTTGAAATAAAATACAAATACTATATGCGTGTTAAGGAAATGTACAATAAAGTTACATATATACATAAATATTACATAGTATACAGAACATTTAAAATAAAATAAGGACATATTATATACAAAATGAAACAAATCAAGTGTAATTTATTACAGAGTTGTATACCTCCTTACTGTTATAAGGTTAACATACGTATAGGCAAGAACAGTTATTTTAACATTCACTAGGATTTTACCTTTGTTAGTCTGATCATTTTGTTCTATTTGATGTGTAATGCATAGCATTTACTGTCAGTTCTTAATATACATACATTTAAATAGCTTCATTAATTCTAGAGCAGATTTCAAATATGACTGGCAATTGTCATTAATATTTACTAATACTACTTACAGAGCTATCTATATAAGTATTATCAGTAGGATAATTTGTCATTAAGATAATCTTGTACAGAATAATATGCTTTTGAGCATAGGTACTCTTTAACAGCAGTTTTAAAGACATTGAAGTTGTCAACTTTTCTCTTAAGATCATTAGGGAGAGTATTAAATATTTTTATGGTCTCATAATATACACCTTTCTGGAAGCAAGAAAGCTTTGTACTGGGACGATGGATGTTACCCTTTTGTCTAGTGTTTATCTCATGAATTTCCATGTTTGTAATAAATGTGGTTCGATTGCATACATAGAATTTTAAGACTGAAAATATATACATGCAAGGTAGGGTTAATAACTTTAGTCTTCTAAAAAGATGTTTGCAAGAGTGTCTGCTATGAGTGCTGGAAATGATTCTTATAACCTTCTTTTGCATGAGAAATATTCGTTGACTTTCTACCGAATATCCCCAAAATAGTATTCCATATTCAATGATAGAGTTAAAATATGCATAGTATACTAATTTAAGTGTATCTATAGAACTGACATTTACCAATGCTCGGATAGCATAACATGCAGAACTGAGTTTGGGTATGATATACCTAATGTGAACTTTCCAATCTAAATATCTGTCTACTTGGAGGCCCAGAAATTTAATGTTGTCTATTTGTTCTAGTGACATGTCATTAATCCCAATTTCTATTGGAGTGTGTAGTGATCGATGGGTTATAAATTTAACAACTTTTGTTTTGTCTAAATTTACAGATAATTTGTTAGCTTTAAACCAGTGTGACATACAGTTCAAAACATAATTCAATTTAATTACACACTCATTCAAGTTTTTACTAGTCACCAGAACACTCGTGTCATCAGCAAACAGAATTATACTTGCAATATCCTTTATATAAAGTGATAGGTCATTTATATAGATCAAAAATAATAAAGGTCCTAGGACTGAACCTTGGGGCACTCCATGTGTTACTGTTTTCCATTTTGATGTCTGTTTTCCAAATTCAATATCATTGACAACTTCAACACTTTGTTTTCTTTCATTTAGATATGATACAAACCAACTTAGAGTTTCATTTTTTAGTCCATAGAATTTCAATTTTGCTATCAGAATATCATGATTAACACAGTCAAATGCCTTTGCTAAGTCACAAAAAATCCCACCTACATGCATTTTTTTGTTTAATGCAGTTAACACTTCATGAGTAAGTTTATAAGTTGCATTATTGGTCGATATTCCTTTTCTGAACCCGAACTGATCCCTGACAAGTATGTTGTTACATTCAAGGTATTTATAAAGTCTATTAAACATCACCTTTTCAAGAACCTTTGAGAAAATTGGCAAGAGAGATATTGGTCTATAATTTGAAACATTATTGCGTTTGCCTTTTTTGAAAAGTGGTTTAACAATGGAAAATTTCATTCTGTCAGGGAAAATTCCTGACCTTAGTGACTCATTGCACAAATAACTAAACCAAACCAAACCAAAAGGATTTACACAAAAACGATACTGGATCCCTGAGTATTGAAATGAAGTGTAATCACGCACTTGCGGATCTAATTCCACTTGCCAATATGATGCAGTGAGGTCAATGGATGTCAGAAATCTCCCTCTTGAAAGTTTTGTAATTAGTTGTTCAATTCCCTCACTTTGAAAATGATCTGGTTTCATATACTTGTTGACATATCTACCGTCTAAAGTTAATCTCAAACTACCATCTCGTTTAATACTCCAGCAGATTGAGTTTATATACTGAGAATTACTTTGCTCAATAATCCCATTTTCTAACATGCTATTTATTAATTGTCTAGCTTTGTCTCGAAGACTTATAGGTAAATTGTCATACTTGTGCCTATATGGTGGTACGTCTTCTACTTGAAATGTATGCTGATATACATTACATCTGCCTGGGATATTACTAAATACTGAACTATTGTTCATCAAAACATCATGAAGGATTTGTTTTTGCATTATCGTAAGATTATAAGCTTCTTCACACTTGTGTATTATTTCCTCATTTCTCTTCTCTTTCCAGCTGTTGTCTGTCTCGCTCACATGGTCGTCTTTTGTTTGGATTGTAAATTCCTCTACTTTCTGTGGCATTTCTGCTAGCTGTTGAAAATATGGCGTGGTATTCCCTTCATATTCTGTGACTACCTGCTTTATTTGATTATTTCTATCAGTTTCTGTTATTTGCACAAAAAACTCTTGGTCACAAATATTTTTCTCATCCTTTGTCATCTCGATTACAGAAACTTTTTCTTTTATAAATGGTACCCTTATTTCTCTATCTTCTTTTATTATTTTTAACTCTTCATGTTTAAAATCTATACATGCTTCATATTCATGTAGGAAGTCACATCCTATAATTATGTCACAAATCAGATGGTTTACAATTAGAAACATAACCTCAAAATTCTCTCCGCCGATAAGTATGCTAAGTAGAGCTTGTGTTTTTATGACCTGTGTCGTTCTTCCGATTGCAACACGACAAACTAAATTACTAGTGGGAAGAGCCATAATTTTGTTACCTTCATTAATCAAATTTATGTAAAATTTCTGTGAGCAAATTGAAGCTGATGAACCAGAATCTATAGTTGCAATGATCTCTTTCTTCGCAATTTCCATCCTAACATGAGGTGATTCAAAATTTTCTCCCTTATCTTTTGTTGCTGTAATCTTATTACAGGGTGTATGTGTAGGCGTATGATTTGTATTGGTAATGGATACTGAATTATTAAAGACGTCCTGAGAACCTACTACACAGGAGTCTGTTAACAGTTTTCCTGGTTATTTCCATGTTCACGTACGGGACTGCCATTCCTAACAGGCGCTAAATCTATCTCATTGTCGCTACCATTGTTTTGAGTTCCCCTTCCTCGAGTTCGAAATCCTCGATTTCTGACATTATGTCCCCTTGGCACGTAATTTTCTTGCCGTTCCTCAGATCTTTCCCGGTTATTATTTTCCCTCCAGTGAGTGAAATTTCCCCTTTGTCTAGTGTATCTCCTTCCATAATTTTGCCCTCTTTCAGGCAATCTTTCTGTCCTGACATAATTTATTTGTTCCTGTCGACCTGGTCTCCTATCTATCCTTGATCTTTCAAATTGTGGAACGTATGATTGATACCGTTGTCTGGTATTAATTTCATGATGTCTGTCTTGTCCTCTAATTTGCTGATAACTACCTTGGTAATTTCTTCTATCTCGTACATCTAAAAATCTATGCTCCCACTCCCGAGACATATCTTCTTCCTGTTGTTCCAAAGCTGTTATTAATTCTGTCATCTCATAGATGTTCCGTGGTTTTGCAATTAATAAGTAATTTCGTATCCTTATAGGATAATGCCTTGCGAGTAAACTCACAAAATCTTCCTCATTGATTGGAGGTGACAAGTTTCTAACCTGACTTGCATGTTTTAGTAAGTAATCAGTCATTGATATTCCCTCTCGTGGATTAAATTGACCATGACTAAGCATTGCTCGAATTCTTTGCTGTACCGTAACATTCCAAAATCTGTTCATGAATAATCTCTTAAAGGATTCATATGAAATTTCACCCCCTGATACCATTTGTAACCAATCTAAAGTTTTCTGGTCCAAACATCTTTTGACAACTATCATTTTCAATGCTTCAGGTATCTTTTTAATTTGAAAATACTCTGATAATTCTGCAATGAACTGTACTGGACTGGAGTTTTCATTAAATTTTGGAAGTGGAAAATCACTTAAGATATGATTGTAATTTAGCAAATTCCCTACTCCCATATTTAAATTCTCTAGTGTTACTTGTGCATTCTGAGTTTCAGCATTAGCTATGGATGAAGCTGCCGCATCACTCACATTATTTGTCATACCTGAGGAACTACCTCTATCATTATGTTGTACATCTGATACATTCACATCACATATATTTGCCCTTGAATTCAATTCTAACCTATTTACAGTACCTTGCAGATTTTCTATTGTCTGTTCCAATTTTTTATTATTCTCATTTTGAACAGTTTGGTGTTTGTTAATTTCAGAAG
Source organism: Deroplatys truncata (assembly GCA_030765065.1). Taxonomy (NCBI): domain Eukaryota; kingdom Metazoa; phylum Arthropoda; class Insecta; order Mantodea; family Mantidae; genus Deroplatys; species Deroplatys truncata. Next base: position 5,471,539 of record CM060978.1, read on the forward strand.
TTAGCTTTTGATTCAAATCTTTAACTTCATCAGACAATTTATTTCTCTGTGTTTCTGACTCCTTCTGAATTTCAGATATTTCCCCTCTGAAATTAACTTGCACCTGTATTAAATCTGCATTTGTAGCCTCCATCATTTCTCTTAACTCACTTGAAATGCTACTCATTCGGCTACCTAGCTCTGTACATTTTACATTAACATGCTCTATTTTATTATTAACCTCACTTTTTTGGTTAGATATTTCCCTGCTCATGTCTAACATTTTCTTTGAAACTTCACCTATTTCATTTGCTATCATTTCTTGATTTTCATTTTTCATTCTAATCATACTACTATCTAGCTCCATGAATTTCCTTTCAATTTCTTCCCTGTTTTGTTCTAAGCTCTTACCAATATCTTCCCTCAATTCTCTCTTATTCTGATCTAGTTTTTGTTCTAAACTCCTATCAATGTCTTCCCTTAATTCCTTATGACTCTTTTCCATATTCTGAGTTAGTTTTTCTAATTTCTCACTATTCTGAGTTAGTTTTTGTTCTAATTTCTCATTATTCTTACTAAGATCTTCCCTTAATTTCTCATTATTCTTTTCCATATTCTTCAGCATTTCCATAATCATCATACTAGTATCAAGATTAACATTTCCTGCTATTCTATTCTGACTTTCTGTACTAACATTTTCATCCTCAAATCCTAAAAAGTCTGGGCTTCTTTCTGTAACCTGTATTGAATCACAACTAACTGTTACACTATCTCCCTCCATAATTATTTCTTCTGTATTACTAGCAGCCATTGTTTGCATTATCCTACCACTCCTAAGGAACATTTAAATTTGTTTACCCCCTTTTTTTTTTTTTTTTTTTTTTAGAATTAAAATCACACTTTTCTAACCTTTCTGATGCTATCTGCTGATGTTGCTTAGATGTCCAGCTGTCTGCCCCACTCTCCTAGGTTTGTATGTCGCTTCGATGAAACTGCGTAGTTTTGTTGTCCTGTAGTTTGAATTTCCCAGTTGCCTCGTAATCTCGGAATTACGATGTCCAATTATCCATGTAGTCTGTCCTCCCTGTTGTTTCTGGAATCTGCGTCTTGTAGACCATTTCACTGCTGCATTCGTTCCATGTCCTGGTTATGCTGATCCTTTCCTGGTCACTCTGCTTCATTCCTGGTCATCGTGTTCCTTTCCTGGTCACTTCACCCCACGTTCTGGGTGCCAATATGCAACGGAATGTTTGTTTACGTAATTTGTGTTTTTTTTGTATTTGAATTTGTTAGCCCCACGTTGGGGAGCCAATATGCAACGGAAGAAGCCAATTTGCTAGAGAAATTGCTTTACGTAATGCTGTTTACATCACGTGTGTTGAAGCCATCTTATGACGTCACTCCTTGTTTGGTTTGTAGCTCCATCTGGCGTAGCAATTTGCATCAGTTTTGAAATAATTCATTTTAAATGTCCTCCAGCTAGCTGTTTGGGTCGAACATGTATCTCTTTGCAGGTTGTGAAATGGAAAGGAATCTTTTATCCAGAAATTATACTGATGAAGAAAATTTGTTTTATAATTTTTATTGCCGAACACGTTCACTAACACTTTTACATATTGATTTAGATACTCGCCAAACTGAAACTGTTTGTAATAACTTCTTACTTATCACTTTTAACAATGTATTTCAACTTTGTGTAGAATTAACTTTATAATAATTAACGTAACTTGCGTAACTTGATGAAATGAAGTACTGACTGACGACGTGTAGTGTACACGAAATTTTGATGAACTGAGGGGCAAGCTACCTCGAACCTACTCTATTTATACGCCTGCCTCAAGATACGCCTAAAGATTATAAATGAACTGCTATTGGCTAATAAAACGCGCCAACATTAGCGTCTATTTTACTCAAGGCCAGACTTTGATTTCTCTACCTCTGTCATTTCCTTCTTCTCCACTTTTTGCTGCTGTAATGTCAGCAACTTCTGGTGCTCAAGGCCACTCTTTGATTTCTTTACCTCTGACATTTCCTTCTTTTCTACTTCCTGTTGCTGTAATATCAACAACTTCTGGTTCTCAAGGCCACTCTTTGATTTCTTTACGTCTGTCATTTCCTTCTTCTCCACTTCCTGCTGCTGTAATGTCAGCAACTTCTGGTACTCAAGGCCAGACTTTGAATTCTTTACCTCTGTCATTTCCTTGTTGTCACCTTCCTGTTGCTGTAATGTCAGCAGCTTCTGGTACTCTAGGCCACTCATTGATTTCTTTACCTCTGTCATTTCCTTTTTCTCAGCTTCCTGTGGCTGTAATGTGAGCTACGTCTGTTACTCAAGGGTGCTCTTTGATTTGTTTACCTCTGTCATTTCCTTTTTCTCAGCTTCCTGTTTCTGTAATGTCAGCACCTTCTGGTACTCTAGGTCACTCTTTGATACCTTTACCTCTGTCATTTCCTTTTTCTCAGCTTCCTGCTGCTGTAATGTCAGCTACGTCTGGTACTCAAGGGTGCTCTTTGATTTCTTTACCTCTGTCATTTCCTTCTTCTCCACTTCCTGCTGCTGTAATGTCAGCAGCTTCTGGTACTCAAGGCCAGACTTTGATTTCTTTACCTCTGTCATTTCCTTCTTCTCAACTTCCTTTTGCTGTAATGTCAGCAACTTCTGGTACTCAAGGCTAGACTTTGATTTCTTTACCGCTGTCATTTCCTTCTTCTCAGCTTCCTGTGGCTGTAATATCAGCAACTTCTGGTACTCAAGGCCAAATTGTGATTTCTTTACCTCTGTCATTTCCTTCTTCTCCACTTCCTGATGCTGTAATATGAGCAACTTCTGATCCTCAAGACCAGACTTTGATTTCTTTACCTGCGTCATTTCCTTCTTCTCCACTTTGTTGTTGCTGTAATATCAGCTACTTCTGGTACTCAATGCCACTGTTTGATTTCTTTATCTCTGTCATTTCCTTCTTTGTTACTTCATGCTGCTTTAATGTCAGCAACTTCTGGTACTCAAGGCCAGACTTTGATTTCTTTACCTCTGTCTTTTCCTTTTTCCCCACTTCCTGCTGCTGTAATGTCTGTAGCTTCTGGTACTCAATGCCACTGTTTGATTTCTTTACCCTGTTCATTTCATTCTTCTCCACATCCTGTTGCTGTAATGTCAGCAACTTTTGGAACTCAAGGCCAGAATTTGATTTCTTTAACTCTGTCTTTTCCTTTTTCGTCATTTCCTGCTGCTGTAATGTCAGCAACTTCAAGTACTCAAGGCCAGACTTTGATTTCTTTACCTCTGTCATTTCCTTCTGCTGCTGTAATGTCAGCATTTTTAGGTACTCAATCCACTCTTTGATTTCTTTACCTCTGTCATTTCCTTCTTCTCCTTTTCCTGCTGCAGTAAATTCTGCAACTTCTGGTACTCAAGGCCTCTCTTTGATTTCTTTCACTCTGTCATTTCCTTCTTCTCCACTTCCTATTGCTGTAATATCAGCAACTTCTGGTATTCAATGCCACTGTTTGATTTCTTTACCGCTGTCATTTCCTTCTTCTCTACTTCCTGCTGCTGTAATGTCAGCAACTTTTGGTAATCAAGGCCACACTTTGATTTCTTTACCTCTGTCATTTCCTTCTTCACCACTTCCTGATGCTGTAATGTCAGCAACGTTTGGTACTCAAGGCCAGACTTTGATTTCTTTACCTCTGTCATTTCCTTCTTCTCCACCTTCTGCTGCTGTAACGTCAGCAGCTTCAGGTACTCAAGTCCAGACTTTGATTTCTTTACGTCTGTCATTTCCTTCTCCTCCACTTTTTGCTGCTGTAACGTCAGCAACTTCTGGTGCTCAAGGCCACTCTTTGATTTCTTTACCTCTGACATTTCCTTCTTTTTTACTTCCTGTTGCTGTAATATCAACAACTTCTGGTTCTCAAGGAAACTCTTTGATTTCTTTACGTCTGTTTTTTCTTTCTTCTCCACTTCCTGCTGCTGTAATGTCAGCAACTTCTGGTACTCAAGGCCAGACTTTGAATTCTTTACCTCTGTCATTTCCTTGTTGTCACCTTCCTGTTGCTGTAATGTCAGCAGCTTCTGGTACTCTATGCCACTATTTGATTTCTTTGCCTCTGTCGTTTCCTTCTTCTCAGCTTTCTGTTGGTGTAATGTCAGCAGCTTCTGGTATTCTAGCCCCCTCATTGATTTCTTTACCTCTGTCATTTCCTTTTTCTCAGCTTCCTGTGGCTGTAATGTGAGCTACATCTGGTATTCAAGGGTGATCTGTGATTTCTTACCTCTGTCATTTCCTTCTTCTCCACTTCCTGCTGCTATAATGTCAGCTACGTCTGTTACTCAAGGGTGCTCTTTGATTTGCTTACCTCTGTCATTTCCTTCTTCTCGCTTCCTGCTGCTGTAATGTCAGCAGCTTCTGGTACTCAAGGCCAGACTTTGATTTCTTTACCTCTGTCATTTCCTTCTTCTCAACTTCCTGTTGCTCTAATGTCAGCAACTTCTTGTACTCAACGCCAGACTTTGATTTCTTTACCGCTGTCATTTCCTTTTTCTCAGCTTCCTGTGACCGCAATATCAGCTACTTCAGGTACTCAATGACACTGTTTGATTTCTTTATCTCTGTCATCCTTCTTTGCTAATTCATGCTGCTTTAATGTCAGCAACTTTTGGTACTCAGGGCCAGACTTTGATTTCTTTACCTCTGTCATTTCCTTCTTCTCCACTTCCTGCTGCTGTAATGTCAGCAACTTCTGGTACTAAAGGCCAGACTTTGATTTCTGTACCTCTGTCATTTCCTTCTTCTCCACTATCTGCAGCTGTAACGTCAGCAACTTCAGGTACTGAAGGCCAGACTTTGATTTCTTTACCTTGACATTTCCTTCTTCTCCACTTTTTGCTGCTGTAACGTCAGCAACTTCTGGTGCTCAAGGCCAGTCTTTGATTTCTTTACCTCTGTCATTTCCTTCTTTTCTGCTTGCTGCTGTTGCTGTAATATCAACAACTTCTGGTACTCAAGGCCACTCTTTCATTTCTTTACGTCTGTCATTTTCGTCTTTTCTACTAGCGGCTGCTGTAATGTCAACAACTTCTGGTACTCAAGGCCACTCTTTGATTTCTTTATCTCTGTCATTTCGTTCTTCTCCACTTCCTGCTGCTGTAATGTCTACAACCTCTGGTACTCAAGGCCACTCTTTGATTTCTTTACCTCTGTCATTACCTTCTTCTCAACTTCCTGCTGTAATATCAGCAACTTCTGGTACTCAACGCCAGACTTTCATTTCTTTACCGCTGTCATTTCCTTCTTCTCAACTTCCTGTTGCTGTAATATCAGCAATATCTGGTACTCAAGGCCAGACTTTGATTTCTTTACCTCTGTCATTTCGTTCTTCTCCACTTCCTGCTGCTGTTATATCAGCAACTTCTAGTACTCAAGGCCAGACTTTGATTTCTTTACCTCTGTCTTTTGCTTTTTCCCCACTTCCTGCTGCTGTAATGTCTGTAGCTTCTGGTACTCAATGCCACTGTTTGATTTCTTTACCCTGTTCATTTCATTCTTATCCACATCATGTTGCTGTAATGTCAGCAACTTTTGGAACTCAAGGCCACTCTTTGATTTCTTTACCTCTGTCATTTCCTTCTTCTCCACTTTCTGCTGCTGTAACGTCAGCAGCTTCAGGTACTCAAGGCCAGACTTTGATTTTTTTACCTCTGTCATTTCCTTCTTCTCCACTTTTTGCTGCTGTAACGACAGCAACTTCTGGTGCTCAAGGCCACTCTTTAATTTCTTTACCTCTGACATTAACTACTTTTCTACTTTCTGTTGCTGTAATATCAACAACTTCTGGTTCTCAAGGCCACTCTTTGATTTCTTGACGTCTGTCATCTCCTTCTTCTCCACTTCCTGCTGCTGTAATTTCAGCAACTTCTGGTACTCAAGGCCAGACTTTGATTTCTTTACCTCTGTCATTTCCTTGTTGTCACCTTCCTGTTGCTGTAATGTCAGCAGCTTCTGGTACTCTATGCCACTCTTTGATTTCTTTGCCTCTGTCATTTCCTTCTTCTCAGCTTTCTTTTGCTGTAATGTCAGCAGCTTCTGGTATTCTAGGCCACTCATTGATTTCTTTACCTCTGTCATTTCTTTTTCTCAGCTTCCTGCGGCTGCAATGTGAGCTACGTCTAGTACTCAAGGGTGCTCTGTGATTTCTTACCTCTGTTATTTCCTTCTTCTCCACTTCCTGCTGCTATAATGTCAGCTACGTCTGTTACTCAAGGGTGCTCTTTGATTTCTTTACCTCTGTCATTTCCTTCTTCTCCACTTCCTGCTGCTGTAATGTCAGCAACTTCTGGTACTCAAGGCCAGACTTTGATTTCTTTACCTCCGTCATTTCCTTCTTCTCCACTTCCTGTTGCTGTAATGTCAACAACTTCTGGTACTGAAGGCCAGACTTTGATTTCTTCTCCTCTGTCATTTCCTTCTTCTCCACTTCCTTTTGCTGTAATGTCAACAACTTCTGGTACTCAAGGCCAGACTTTGATTTCTTTACCTCTGTCATTTCCTTCTTCTCCACTTCCTTTTGCTGTAATGTCAGCAACTTCTGGTACTCAAGGCCAGACTTTGATTTCTTTACCGCTGTTATTTCCTTCTTCTCAGCTTCCTGTGGCTGTAATATCAGCAACTTCTGGTACTCAAGGCCAAATTTTGTTTTCTTTACCTCTGTCATTTCCTTCTTCTCCACTTCCTGATGCTGTAATTTCAGCAACTTCTGGTCCTCAAGACCAGACTTTGATTTCTTTACCTGCGTCATTTCCTTCTTCTCCACTTCCTTTTGCTGTAATATAAGCTACTTCTGGTACTCAATGCCACGGTTTGATTTTTTTATCTCTGTCATTTCCTTCTTTGCTACTTCATGCTGCTTTAATGTCAGCAACTTTTGTTACTCAAGGCCAGACTTTGATTTCTTTTGATACGGTAATTTGTATCACAAATTACTTAAATGTAATTAATGATTGTAATATGAATATGTATTTTTATGTGACATTGTTTTCAGAGGTTTATTAATTGTAATTATTATTGGTAAATAATAATATATGGCTTTACTGAAACTGTCAATAATAACGCAATAATGCAACAAGGGGGTGAGCTTTTTATCATTACCGGGAACCAGGAAGTTACGTAATGTTTCGCGCCTTTTCGTTAGAAGCTTCTAGAACATTTCCTAAAGCAACATGTATTAGTGGTTTTCATTGGATATTAAAATAGACGCTAATGTTGGCGCGTTTTATTAGCCAATAGCAGTTCATTTATAATCTTTAGGCGTATCTTGATGCAGGCCTATAAATAGTGTAGGTTCGAGGTAGCTTGTCCCCCAGTTCAACAGAATTCTCAGTACTCTACACGTCGGTCTCTCAGTTCATTTATTTCGCCAAGTTACACGCAGCAGAATTACGAGAATTATTATAAAGTATTATACATTTAAAAAAATTACATAAAGTTGAAGTATGCGAGTTAAAAGTGATAAATAAGAAGTTATTACAAACAGTTTCAGTTTGGCGAGTATCCAGATTAATATGTAAAAAGTGTTAGTGAACGTGTTCGACAATAAAAGTTATAAAACCAATTTCTTCATCAGTATCATTTCTGGATAAAAGATTCCTTTCCGATTCACACCCTGCAAGAGATACAAGTTCTACCAAGATAAGATGATAGCTAGCCGGAGGACAATATACTAAACTTAAATTCTTTCGAACACTAATTCATGCAAATTGCTACGCCAGATGGAGCTACATAACCTAACAAAGAAGGACGTCACAAGATGGCCACACATGAAGTCACACAGCCTTAATACCGCAACAAATTGGTTTCCAAACGTGGTGCTATAATAATGTTAAACAATTTGTAACATAAATTCCGTCGCAAATTGGCTCCCAACGTGGGGCTATAATAAAGTTAAACACATATGTAACATTAATACCGTCGCAAATTGGCGCCCAACGTGGGGCGAAGTGACCAGGAAAGGAACACGATGACTAGGAATGAAGCAGAGTAACCAGGAATGCAGCGGTGAAATGATCTACAAGACGCAGATTCCAGAAACAAAAGGAACGACAGACTACATGGATGATTGGACATCGTAATTCCGAGATCAACTACAAGACGACGTAGATTCATCATAATACAACGCAGAAGCGACATACAAACCTAGGAGAATGGGGCAGAACGCTGGACATCAAAGCTACATCAACAGACAGCATCACAAAGGTCAGGTGATTGTAATTTTTTTTTAGAAAACAAAAAACAATGGCTACTAGTAATACAGAAGAAATAATGATGGAAGGGGATAGTGTAACAGTTAGCTGTAATTCAATACAGGTTACAAAAAAAAGCTCAAACAATATAATATTGGAAGGAGGAAATGTTAGTGCAGGAAGTGAGAATATAATAGCAGGAAATATTAATTCTGATACTAGAATGATTATGGAGATGCTGAAAAAGATTAATGAAAATATGGAAAATATTGGTAAGAGTATTGTAGATCAAGTAAGGGAAGATATGCAAAAGAGTTTTGAGAAATTAGGGGAAGCTATAGACAGGAATCATAGGAAATTAATGGAAAGTATTGGTAGGAGTAATGAGATATTAGAGCAAAAAGTAGATCAAAGCAGTGAAGAAATTGAAAAGAAAGTTATGAAGCTAGATAGTAGTATGCCAGAAATGAGAGATGAAAATGAGGAAGTAATAGCAAGTGAGACAGGAGAAATTTCAAAGAAAATGCTAGATATGAGCATGGAAATAGGTAACAAAGAAAGTGAGGTTAATACTAAAAGTGAGGTTAATGTGGAATGTACAGAGTTAGGAAGTCAAATGAGTAGTATTTCAAGTAAAATAAGAGAGATAAAAGAGGTTATGAATGTAGATGTGAATAAGGCGCAAGTCAATTTCAGAGGGGAGATATCAGAAATACAGAATGAGACAGTAATGCAAAGAAATAAATTGTACCAAGATGTTCAAAATGAAAACTCCAGTCCAGTACAGTTTAGTACAGATTTGTCAGAGCATTCTCAAGTTAAAAAGATAGTAGAAGAATTGAAAATGAAAGTTGTTAAAAGATGTATTGTTCAAGAAACTGTAGATTGTTTTCAAATATTATCAGGGAACGAAATGTCATATGAATACAAGAGGTTATTCATGAACAAAAATTTGAAGGTTAGGTTACGGCTACGAGTAATGTTTAGCCACACACAATTTGATCCAGGAGGGTAAATAGCAATGTGATGTAAAGTAAATGCTGGATAGTTAAAGACGACTTGCAGAGAAATGTATTGGAACGTAAGAGGGTTAACTAAATATATATATATATATATATGTCATTTGAAAAGAGAAATAAATTATAAAAAAAAAAAAAAAAAAAAATTAAATTTTTAGTAACTGTAACAATATTCAAAAATTAAGAATGCAAAGATTGAAACTTAATATGATATTAAATTAAAAGTACGTAAATAAAATTCCAAAAGTATTGTTAAAATAATAATAAATTCAGAAAAAAAAAAATTGGTAAATATAATTAAAAATAATTGAAACAAATACTTATGTAGCAAACAGAAAATGTGAAACAGTAAAACAGTACTTAGATTTAAGAGATGTAAATATTTGTATAGAGGTGAATATTTTGGTAAAAATGTATAATAATTACAAAAATCTTAAATGTATAAATTTTAGTCAACAACTTAAGAAAGTAAACAATTTGGTAGCAGTGATTAAATAATTTAGGGTAAAGTATTTGCTATTAAAAAAAAAAAAAAAAAAAAAAATTGTGATGTCAGATTAATATCTAAATTAATTAAACCAAAGCCAGTAAGTAGTGGCGAGATAAAACATATGTCGTGTGTTAAATGCGTGTGAAGTGTTAAGTGAAAGTGATAGCGTGTGTTCCAAGATTTAGGAGACTAAAAACACAATTTTAAAATTTCCAAACAAGTTATAAATATTTATAATTATGTTTCTAGTGGGGCATATGATACGGTAATTTGTATCACAAATTACTTAAATGTAATTAATGATTGTAATATGAATATGTATTTTTATGTGACATTGATTTCAGAGGTTTATTAATTGTAATTATTATTGGTAAATAATAATATATGGCTTTACTGAAACTGTCAATAATAACGCAATAATGCAACAAGGGGGTGAGTTGTTTATCATTACCGGGAACCAGGAAGTTACGTAATGTTTCGCGCCTTTTCGTTAGAAGCTTCTAGAACATTTCCTAAAGCAATATGTATTAGTGGTTTTCATTGGATATTAAAATAGACGCTAATGTTGGCGCGTTTTATTAGCCAATAGCAGTTCATTTATAATCTTTAGGCATATCTTGATGCAGGCTTATAAATAGTGTAGGTTCGAGGTAGCTTGTCCCCCAGTTCAACAGAATTCTCAGTACTCTACACGTCGGTCTCTCAGTTCATTTATTTCGCCAAGTTACACGCAGCAGAATTACGAGAATTATTATAAAGTATTATACATTTAAAAAAATTACATAAAGTTGAAGTATGCGAGTTAAAAGTGATAAATAAGAAGTTATTACAAACAGTTTCAGTTTGGCGAGTATCCAGATTAATATGTAAAAAGTGTTAGTGAACGTGTTCGACAATAAAAGTTATAAAACCAATTTCTTCATCAGTATCATTTCTGGATAAAAGATTCCTTTCCGATTCACACCCTGCAAGAGATACAAGTTCTACCAAGATAAGATGATAGCTAGCCGGAGGACAATATACTAAACTTAAATTCTTTCGAACACTAATTCATGCAAATTGCTACGCCAGATGGAGCTACATAACCTAACAAAGAAGGACGTCACAAGATGGCAACACATGAAGTCACACAACCTTAATACCGCAACAAATTGGTTTCCAAACGTGGTGCTATAATAATGTTAAACAATTTGTAACATAAATTCCGTCGCAAATTGGCTCCCAACGTGGGGCTATAATAAAGTTAAACACATATGTAACATTAATACCGTCACACTTTACCTCTGTCATTTCCTTCTTCTCCACTATCTGCAGCTGTAACGTCAGCTAATTCAGGTACTGAAGGCCAGACTTTGATTTCTTTAACTTGTCATTTCCTTCTTCTCCACTTTGTGCTGCTGTAACGTCAGCAATTTCTGGTGCTCAAGGCCACTCTTTGATTTCTTTACCTCTGTCATTTCCTTCTTTTCTGCTTGCTGCTGTTGCTGTAATATCAACAACTTCTGGTACTCAAGGCCACTCTTTGATTTCTTTACGTCTGTCATTTCCGTCTTTTCTACTTGCGGCTGCTGTAATGTCAACAACTTCTGGTACTCAAGGCCACTCTTTGATTTCTTTACCTCTGCCATTTCCTTTTTCTCCACTTCCTGCTGCTGTAATGTCTGCAAACTTCAGGTACTCAAGGCCACTCTTTAATTTCTTTACCTCTGTCATTTCCTTCTTCTCCACTTCCTGCTGCTGTAATGTCTACAACCTCTGGTACTCAAGGCCACTCTTTGATTTCTTTACCTCTGTCATTAACCTCTTCTCAACTTCCTGCTGTAATATCAGCAACTTCTGGTACTCAACGCCAGACTTTGATTTCTTTACCGCTGTCATTTTCTTTTTTTCAACTTCCTGTTGCTGTAATATCAGCAATATCTGGTACTCAAGGCCAGACTTTGATTTCTTTACCTCTGTCATTTCGTTCTTCTCAACTTCCTGTTGCTGTAATGTCAGCAACTTCTGGTACTCAAGGCCAGACTTTGATTTCTTTACCGCTGTCATTTCCTTCTTCTCCACTTCCTGATGCTGTAATATCAGCAACTTCTGGTCCTCAAGACCAGACTTTGATTTCTTTACCTGCGTCATTTCCTTCTTCTCCACTTTCTGTTGCTGTATTATCAGCTACTTCTGGTACCCAATGTCACTGTTTGATTTCTTTATCTCTGTCATTTCCTTCTTTGCTACTTCATGCTGCTTTAATGTCAGCAAGTTCTGGTACTCAAGGCCAGACTTTGATTTCTTTACCTCTGTCTTTTCCTTTTTCCCCACTTCCTGATGCTGTAATGTCTGTAGCTTCTGGTACTCAATGCCACTGTTTGATTTCTTTACCCTGTTCATTTCATTCTTCTCCACATCCTGTTGCTGTAATGTCAGCAACTTTTGGAACTCAAGGCCAGAATTTGATTTCTTTAACTCTGTCTTTTCCTTTTTCGTCATTTCCTGCTGCTGTAATGTCAGCAACTTCAGGTACGCAAGGCCAGACTTTGATTTCTTTACCTCTGTCATTTCCTTCTGCTGCTGTAATGTCAGCATTTTAAGGTACTCAATCCACTCTTTGATTTCTTTACCTCTGTCATTTCCTTCTTCTCCGTTTCCTGCTGCAGTAAATTCTGCAACTTCTGGTACTCAAGGCCAGACTTTGATTTCTTTACCTCTGTCATTTTCTTCTTCTCCACTTTTTGCTGCTATAACGTCAGCAACTTCTGGTGCTCAAGGCCACTCTTTGATTTCTTTACCTCTGACATTTCCTTCTTTTCTACTTCCTGTTGCTGTAATATCAACAACTTCTGGTTCTCAAGGCCACTCTTTGATTTCTTTACGTCTGTCATTTCCTTCTTCTCTACTTCCTGCTGCTGTAATGTCAGCAACTTCTGGTACTCAAGGCCAGACTTTGATTTCTTTACCTCTGTCATTTCCTTGTTGTCACCTTCCTGTTGCTGTAATGTCAGCAGCTTCTGGTACTCTAGGCCACTCATTGATTTCTTTACCTCTGTCATTTCCTTTTTCTCAGCTTCCTGTGGCTGTAATGTGAACTACGTCTGTTACTCAAGGGTGCTCTTTGATTTGTTTACCTCTGTCATTTCCTTTTTCTCAGCTTCCTGTTTCTGTAATGTCAGCACCTTCTGGTACTCTAGGTCACTCTTTGATATCTTTACCTCTGTCATTTCCTTTTTCTCAGCTTCCTGCTGCTGTAATGTCAGCTACGTCTGGTACTCAAGGGTGCTCTTTGATTTCTTTTGCAACGGAAGAAGCCAATTTGCTAGAGAAATTGCTTTACGTAATGCTGTTTACATCACGTGTGTTGAAGCCATCTTATGACGTCACTCCTTGTTTGGTTTGTAGCTCCATCTGGCGTAGCAATTTGCATCAGTTTTGAAATAATTCATTTTAAATGTCCTTCAGCTAGCTGTTTGGGTCGAACATGTATCTCTTTGCAGGTTGTGAAATGGAAAGGAATCTTTTATCCAGAAATTATACTGATGAAGAAAATTTGTTTTATAATTTTTATTGCCGAACACGTTCACTAACACTTTTACATATTGATTTAGATACTCGCCAAACTGAAACTGTTTGTAATAACTTCTTACTTATCACTTTTAACTATGTATTTCAACTTTGTGTAGAATTAACTTTATAATAATTCTCGTAATTCTGCTGCGCGTAACTTGATGAAATGAAGTACTGACTGACGACGTGTAGTGTACACGAAATTTTGATGAACTGAGGGGCAAGCTACCTTGAACCTACCCTATTTATACGCCTGCCTCAAGATACGCCTAAAGATTATAAATGAACTGCTATTGGCTAATAAAACGCGCCAACATTAGCGTCTATTTTAATATCCAATGAAAACCACGGATATATATTACTTTAGGAAATATTCTAAAAGGTTCTACGGAAAACGCGCGAAACATTACGTAACTTCCTTGTTCCCAGTAATGATAAACAGCTCACCCCATCGCTGCATTATTGCGTTATTATTGACAGTTTCAGTAAAGCCGTATAAACTTATTTCCCAATAATAATTACAATTAATAAACATCTGAAATCAATGTCATATAAAAAAGCATATTCATATTACAATCATTATTTACATTTAAGTAATTTGTGATACAAATTACCGTATCATATGCCCCACTAGAAACATAATTATAAATATTTACAACTTGTTTGGAAATTTTATAATTGGGTTTTTAGTCTCCTAAATCTTGGAACACACGCTATCACTTTCACTTAACACTTCACACGCATTTAACACAGGACATATGTTTTATCTCGCCATTACTTACTGGCTCTGGTTTAATTAATTTAGGTATTAATCTGACATTACAAATTTTTTTTATAGCAAGTACTGTACCCTGAATTATTAAATTACTGTTACAAAAAAATGGTTTACTTTCTTATATTGTTAACACAATTTAGGCATTCAAGAATTTTTGTAATTATTAAACATATTTACCAAAAATATTCACCTTTTACATAAATATATTTCATCTCTTAAATCTAGGCACTGTTTCACATGTTCTATTTGCTACATAAATATTTGTTTTTAATTATATTTACCAATTTTTGTTATTTTGTACTTTATCTTAACAATACTCTTGGAATAGTATTTATGTACTTTACTTTACTTTAATATAACATCATGCTTTATTTCACATGTTCAGTTACTAATAAAATGTTATTTTCCTCTCAAACATTTAGTCATGACCACAATTTATTTCTCCTTTCACATGACGTACATATTTATTTAACCCTCTTACGTTCCAATACATTGTTCTGCATTTCGCCTTTAACTATCCAGCATTTACTATTTATCATCTTTGTCTTTTGTTTCACCATGATCTTCATGGTTGTATGGTTTCAGCATCTCAATATGGAACTTTCCTATGCTTTTTCGAGTTGTTGGATTACATAACTCATATGTATTAGTTCCATATACTTCAACAACTTCATATGGTCCATGGTATTTGAGAAACATTCGCCAATAAAGTTTATTTACTTTATGTGACAATTTCTTGGTTTTAACCAAAACTAAATCTCCTATTTTGATCCTCCATTCCTTTCTCTTCTTTTCTTCATGTTTAATTTTTCTTTTTATGGCCTTTTTCTTCATCTTCTCGAATGGTTTTCGGAACATCTCTTCTTCTGTTTGTGGTATCGAATGCGCATCTGGAATGGCTTCTGGAATTTTTTTACACATTGTATTGACCTTCTTTCCTAACTTAAGTTCACATGGTTTGTATCCTGTCACATTGTTTACGGTTTCATTTAGTAGATTCTGAACGAAGTTCACGTATCCATACCATTGGGTGTGTTTTCGATGACATAACACCCTTAAATAATTTGAAATTTCCTTAATTTCCCTCTCCACTGGGTTGGAGTTCGGTCTGTATCTTGACGAAAAATATTGTTTAATGCCATTTTCTTTCAGTCCATCCATAAATTTTTTTCCTGTGAAATACGAAGCATTATCGCTCAATACAGATTGAATAGGTCTTTCTTCTATCACATATGACTTGAGTAGTCTATTCAAACATGCTAAACCTGTAGGTTTTCTCAAAGGGTAAATTCTTACATATTTGCTGAATATATCATAACATACAAATATATTTTATTTATTTAAAGGTGAGTCGGAATTGTAACACTAACATCACTTAAGTTTACTCACTTAACATGTTTCGGGAAACCGTTGTTCCCATCCTCAGAAGGTTAACTCGACTGGCCCGTGTTGTTGGTGTTTCCGTTTTTTGGACTGGATCCTGTGGTGGCATCTTGTGGTGGAGAGATGTACTTCCAGAGAGGATTTGGTGGCGGCAAATCAAAATTCATTAGATGTGTGTTGTGTTTTAGAATGGTGATCTTCTCCCATGCATCTAATTCGGCTGCAAATTTGGCTGGTTTGACTAATGTAATATTGGGTTTGATGTTGTGATTAGTGATCCAAAAATGGTGTGAAACTGCAGATTTGTCCATTTGTTTGTATTTAATACATCTCATGTGCTCCTTTAGCCTAGTTTCTAGGTTTCTTTTTGTCTTACCTATGTATACTTTATTGCAATCTGAACAATTGATTTTATAGATTCCAGCTTTTTTGTCTTGTGGAATGGGGTCTTTTAACTTGTTACAAAGTAATTTCTCTATGTTAAATTTGTTCTGTGGAGCTAGGCTGATGTTATGTTTCATGAAAATCTTCTTAAATTTGTGAAAAGTTCCTGGGTGGTATGTGAATTTCTTGAACTTTAGCTCTTTATCTTGCTGGCTGAGATTTGTTTTGTTTCTGATGTGCATCAGTCGTTTGAATTTTGCAATTTTTTTGTCAATAGTTGTTTTGTTGTACCCATTATGTATTGCTGTGTCTACTATATGCTGGTATTCTAACTGGTATTCTTTTTTATTTAAGGGGGTATATACCAGTCTATGTGTTAGGCTGTTTAGTACTGCATGTTTGTGTGTGGTTGGATTGAAACTCTTATTTTTTATGTAATTAGTAGAGTGTGTTGGCTTCCTGTATATGCCAAAGGTTAGGTTCTTTTGTTCTCTGATGATTTTTAGGTCTAAAAATGGTAGCATACCTTCTTTTTCTATTACAGCAAACACCAAACATCAGCCGATAAGAAAGTAATAATAATTGAGAGAAACAACCACTACGCAAAATTACAAAAATTGGAACTGGAATTATATGCTCTTCACCTTAAATTAACGGACACACTCGGCTACCCACTTTGGCAAAACATGCAATCAAAATTCCTCACTATTCTTAGCTACAGAATGAAAACAAAAACGCTGAAATTAAAGAAAAAACTAGACATACTACGCCGGAAGCAACATTCATATAAACCTAACCTAAAAAATGAAAAAACGACGTCATACCCAGACGTAATTAATCTTTCAAATGTAACTTTCACCAAAGCAGAATTATCGGTATTAAACCTTGGCCTAAAAACATGTGTTGGCTACACAAAAACAACCGATGAAATAGTCGCAGACATTGAGATTGCTACTTACAACCTAAATGAAAATAGTAAAACCACTATAAAAAAAGAATGTGAAATGGTTCTCCAAGAAATACAAGCAGATAAACATAACAATTTCCCAACCAAACATGTGATCAAAACATTAAAATCAAAACCAGTAGTATACACAAAAGCTGACAAGGGAAATAAACTAGTTGTACTGCAAAAAGATGATTATATTGCCAGAGTAGAAAATATGCTGCAACAAGAAAATTACATACAAATTCAAGAAGACCCATTAAAATTACATTTAAAAGCCTTCAATCAAACCATCCAAGAAAGCAAAACTATAACAGACACTGATAAATCTAGATTAAAACCAGATCACCCCATTTTACCAAGAATGTATGCTCTACCTAAAATACACAAACCGGGTAATAAGATGAGACCAATTGTCAGCAATATTGATTCTCCTACCTACAAACTGGCAAAATGGTTAGTACAGAGATTCTCTTCACTACCAAAATTCAATAGCAAAAACATAAGTAATTCAGAAGATTTAATACAGAAGATAAAATTCCTGGAACTCGAACCAGAAGACAGATTAGTTTCCTTTGATGTCACTGCACTATTTCCAAGTGTTCCTACAGATCACATCAGAAACACAACAAATCTCAGCCAGCAAGATAAAGAGCTAAAGTTCAAGAAATTCACATACCACCCAGGAACTTTTCACAAATTTAAGAAGATTTTCATGAAACATAACATCAGCCTAGCTCCACAGAACAAATTTAACATAGAGAAATTACTTTGTAACAAGTTAAAAGACCCCATTCCACAAGACAAAAAAGCTGGAATCTATAAAATCAATTGTTCAGATTGCAATAAAGTATACATAGGTAAGACAAAAAGAAACCTAGAAACTAGGCTAAAGGAGCACATGAGATGTATTAAATACAAACAAATGGACAAATCTGCAGTTTCACACCATTTTTGGATCACTAATCACAACATCAAACCCAATATTACATTAGTCAAACCAGCCAAATTTGCAGCCGAATTAGATGCATGGGAGAAGATCACCATTCTAAAGCACAACACACATCTAATGAATTTTGATTTGCCGCCACCAAATCCTCTCTGGAAGTACATCTCTCCACCACAAGATGCCACCACAGGATCCAGTCCAAAAAACGGAAACACCAACAACACGGGCCAGTCGAGTTAACCTTCTGAGGATGGGAACAACGGTTTCCCGAAACATGTTAAGTGAGTGAACTTAAGTGATGTTAGTGTTACAATTCTGACTCACCTTTAAATAAATTCAATACACATCACTGTTTCTAGCTTCTTTTCATTACAATACAAATATATATTTGTTTCCAAATTGACTTGGAGGCATCGGACCATGAATATCAATGCTAATTACACATCTCGGCTTATCCCTTATAACCGAATTAGTTTCAAATGCATATGCTACATTTATTTGCTTTGCCTTCTGACACAGGTTGCAGCACGATATAAATTTCCGAACTTTCTGACGCAATTTGGATATGTATAAATTCTCTAAAATCATAGAAGTTGTTCGGTCCGTCCCTGAGTGTGCTAACCCTTCATGAAAATTCTTAATTAGTTCCTTTTCCATGCTTTTCGGAACCATTACCTTCCAACTAGGCATTTCTTTTCCATGCTTCTTGTATAATGTCCCATCTCGAATTGCTATAATTTCTTTCTTTGCCTTTTCAATTAGTGGTGCCTTTTCTTTAAGTTCTAACAATTTTGCGTCCTCTTTTTGAGTTTCCCCATATTTTTCAATTTTCTAATCATTTCTTTGCTTAAAGGAATTTCAATTGTCACTATTTTGACTTCATTTCTAGGCCTTTCAATATTTTCGGGAATTTGTGGATTGTAGTTCAATCTTGATAGCAAATCACTGAAGGTATTATTTTTGCCAGGAATGTGTATAATCTCAATATCGAATGCAGATATTGCATGAATGTATCTAGCAAGTTTTCCACTACATAATCTACACCGTTGTATGAAAGTTAAGCTGATGTGGTCTGAATATACTTTCACCTTTTGCTGATAAATATAGGTTTTAAAACGAATTAATGAGAAATATAGTGCTCCAATTTCTAGCTGAGTCACTGAAGAATTCCGCTCAATATTTGTAAGTCCTCTAGAAGCTGTACTAATGACGTGAAAGTCATTGTTGATGTCTCGCTGTC
Source organism: Deroplatys truncata (assembly GCA_030765065.1). Taxonomy (NCBI): domain Eukaryota; kingdom Metazoa; phylum Arthropoda; class Insecta; order Mantodea; family Mantidae; genus Deroplatys; species Deroplatys truncata. The sequence continues at coordinate 5,490,495 of CM060978.1, forward strand.
CTAAAATTCCGGCGTATCCTTGCATTGATGCGTCGACATAAATCTCATATTCCAAATCTTCTCTGGACCTCTCGAGTAATATGGACTTAGCAAAGAGTTCTTTTACTCTTTCAAAACATTTTTGATGATCCTCTGTCCATTTCCACTTATTGTTCTTTCGGAGAAGCTGCCGCAGTGGTTCTATTTCAGCCGAATATCTTGGTACGAACTTACTCTTAAAGTTCAATACCCCTAAGAGACGTCTAATTTGTTTTACGTTCCTTGGTGATGGAATTTTCATTATTGCTTCAATTCTTTTCTGATCAGGTCTTATACCTCGTTCATCCACTACATAACCCAGAAAATTTATTTCCTTGACACAAAATTTTGATTTTAGTATGTTCACAGTCATACCATGTTGTGGTAGTTTATTTAACACATAATGGACATTATTCATGTGTTCTTCAAATGTTTGACTAATGATTAGGAAGTCGTCAATATACTTTATTAAAAAGTCATCTGCAGAATTTCCAAAGATACTGTGAATGGCTCTCAAAAATCCACTTCCTGAGTTTTTTAAGATTAGATTAGATTAGATTAGATTGTATTCTGTGAGTTCACTAGCAGCCATAAAGACTTGTGAACATAGAACAAGTCAAGGAAATGTACAAAAAATTATATATAAACATAAATATTACATAGAATATGGAACATTTGAAATAAAATACAAATACTATATGCGTGTTAAGGAAATGTACAATAAAGTTACATATATACATAAATATTACATAGTATACAGAACATTTAAAATAAAATAAGGACATATTATATACAAAATGAAACAAATCAAGTGTAATTTATTACAGAGTTGTATACCTCCTTACTGTTATAAGGTTAACATACGTATAGGCAAGAACAGTTATTTTAACATTCACTAGGATTTTACCTTTGTTAGTCTGATCATTTTGTTCTATTTGATGTGTAATGCATAGCATTTACTGTCAGTTCTTAATATACATACATTTAAATAGCTTCATTAATTCTAGAGCAGATTTCAAATATGACTGGCAATTGTCATTAATATTTACTAATACTACTTACAGAGCTATCTATATAAGTATTATCAGTAGGATAATTTGTCATTAAGATAATCTTGTACAGAATAATATGCTTTTGAGCATAGGTACTCTTTAACAGCAGTTTTAAAGACATTGAAGTTGTCAACTTTTCTCTTAAGATCATTAGGGAGAGTATTAAATATTTTTATGGTCTCATAATATACACCTTTCTGGAAGCAAGAAAGCTTTGTACTGGGACGATGGATGTTACCCTTTTGTCTAGTGTTTATCTCATGAATTTCCATGTTTGTAATAAATGTGGTTCGATTGCATACATAGAATTTTAAGACTGAAAATATATACATGCAAGGTAGGGTTAATAACTTTAGTCTTCTAAAAAGATGTTTGCAAGAGTGTCTGCTATGAGTGCTGGAAATGATTCTTATAACCTTCTTTTGCATGAGAAATATTCGTTGACTTTCTACCGAATATCCCCAAAATAGTATTCCATATTCAATGATAGAGTTAAAATATGCATAGTATACTAATTTAAGTGTATCTATAGAACTGACATTTACCAATGCTCGGATAGCATAACATGCAGAACTGAGTTTGGGTATGATATACCTAATGTGAACTTTCCAATCTAAATATCTGTCTACTTGGAGGCCCAGAAATTTAATGTTGTCTATTTGTTCTAGTGACATGTCATTAATCCCAATTTCTATTGGAGTGTGTAGTGATCGATGGGTTATAAATTTAACAACTTTTGTTTTGTCTAAATTTACAGATAATTTGTTAGCTTTAAACCAGTGTGACATACAGTTCAAAACATAATTCAATTTAATTACACACTCATTCAAGTTTTTACTAGTCACCAGAACACTCGTGTCATCAGCAAACAGAATTATACTTGCAATATCCTTTATATAAAGTGATAGGTCATTTATATAGATCAAAAATAATAAAGGTCCTAGGACTGAACCTTGGGGCACTCCATGTGTTACTGTTTTCCATTTTGATGTCTGTTTTCCAAATTCAATATCATTGACAACTTCAACACTTTGTTTTCTTTCATTTAGATATGATACAAACCAACTTAGAGTTTCATTTTTTAGTCCATAGAATTTCAATTTTGCTATCAGAATATCATGATTAACACAGTCAAATGCCTTTGCTAAGTCACAAAAAATCCCACCTACATGCATTTTTTTGTTTAATGCAGTTAACACTTCATGAGTAAGTTTATAAGTTGCATTATTGGTCGATATTCCTTTTCTGAACCCGAACTGATCCCTGACAAGTATGTTGTTACATTCAAGGTATTTATAAAGTCTATTAAACATCACCTTTTCAAGAACCTTTGAGAAAATTGGCAAGAGAGATATTGGTCTATAATTTGAAACATTATTGCGTTTGCCTTTTTTGAAAAGTGGTTTAACAATGGAAAATTTCATTCTGTCAGGGAAAATTCCTGACCTTAGTGACTCATTGCACAAATAACTAAACCAAACCAAACCAAAAGGATTTACACAAAAACGATACTGGATCCCTGAGTATTGAAATGAAGTGTAATCACGCACTTGCGGATCTAATTCCACTTGCCAATATGATGCAGTGAGGTCAATGGATGTCAGAAATCTCCCTCTTGAAAGTTTTGTAATTAGTTGTTCAATTCCCTCACTTTGAAAATGATCTGGTTTCATATACTTGTTGACATATCTACCGTCTAAAGTTAATCTCAAACTACCATCTCGTTTAATACTCCAGCAGATTGAGTTTATATACTGAGAATTACTTTGCTCAATAATCCCATTTTCTAACATGCTATTTATTAATTGTCTAGCTTTGTCTCGAAGACTTATAGGTAAATTGTCATACTTGTGCCTATATGGTGGTACGTCTTCTACTTGAAATGTATGCTGATATACATTACATCTGCCTGGGATATTACTAAATACTGAACTATTGTTCATCAAAACATCATGAAGGATTTGTTTTTGCATTATCGTAAGATTATAAGCTTCTTCACACTTGTGTATTATTTCCTCATTTCTCTTCTCTTTCCAGCTGTTGTCTGTCTCGCTCACATGGTCGTCTTTTGTTTGGATTGTAAATTCCTCTACTTTCTGTGGCATTTCTGCTAGCTGTTGAAAATATGGCGTGGTATTCCCTTCATATTCTGTGACTACCTGCTTTATTTGATTATTTCTATCAGTTTCTGTTATTTGCACAAAAAACTCTTGGTCACAAATATTTTTCTCATCCTTTGTCATCTCGATTACAGAAACTTTTTCTTTTATAAATGGTACCCTTATTTCTCTATCTTCTTTTATTATTTTTAACTCTTCATGTTTAAAATCTATACATGCTTCATATTCATGTAGGAAGTCACATCCTATAATTATGTCACAAATCAGATGGTTTACAATTAGAAACATAACCTCAAAATTCTCTCCGCCGATAAGTATGCTAAGTAGAGCTTGTGTTTTTATGACCTGTGTCGTTCTTCCGATTGCAACACGACAAACTAAATTACTAGTGGGAAGAGCCATAATTTTGTTACCTTCATTAATCAAATTTATGTAAAATTTCTGTGAGCAAATTGAAGCTGATGAACCAGAATCTATAGTTGCAATGATCTCTTTCTTCGCAATTTCCATCCTAACATGAGGTGATTCAAAATTTTCTCCCTTATCTTTTGTTGCTGTAATCTTATTACAGGGTGTATGTGTAGGCGTATGATTTGTATTGGTAATGGATACTGAATTATTAAAGACGTCCTGAGAACCTACTACACAGGAGTCTGTTAACAGTTTTCCTGGTTATTTCCATGTTCACGTACGGGACTGCCATTCCTAACAGGCGCTAAATCTATCTCATTGTCGCTACCATTGTTTTGAGTTCCCCTTCCTCGAGTTCGAAATCCTCGATTTCTGACATTATGTCCCCTTGGCACGTAATTTTCTTGCCGTTCCTCAGATCTTTCCCGGTTATTATTTTCCCTCCAGTGAGTGAAATTTCCCCTTTGTCTAGTGTATCTCCTTCCATAATTTTGCCCTCTTTCAGGCAATCTTTCTGTCCTGACATAATTTATTTGTTCCTGTCGACCTGGTCTCCTATCTATCCTTGATCTTTCAAATTGTGGAACGTATGATTGATACCGTTGTCTGGTATTAATTTCATGATGTCTGTCTTGTCCTCTAATTTGCTGATAACTACCTTGGTAATTTCTTCTATCTCGTACATCTAAAAATCTATGCTCCCACTCCCGAGACATATCTTCTTCCTGTTGTTCCAAAGCTGTTATTAATTCTGTCATCTCATAGATGTTCCGTGGTTTTGCAATTAATAAGTAATTTCGTATCCTTATAGGATAATGCCTTGCGAGTAAACTCACAAAATCTTCCTCATTGATTGGAGGTGACAAGTTTCTAACCTGACTTGCATGTTTTAGTAAGTAATCAGTCATTGATATTCCCTCTCGTGGATTAAATTGACCATGACTAAGCATTGCTCGAATTCTTTGCTGTACCGTAACATTCCAAAATCTGTTCATGAATAATCTCTTAAAGGATTCATATGAAATTTCACCCCCTGATACCATTTGTAACCAATCTAAAGTTTTCTGGTCCAAACATCTTTTGACAACTATCATTTTCAATGCTTCAGGTATCTTTTTAATTTGAAAATACTCTGATAATTCTGCAATGAACTGTACTGGACTGGAGTTTTCATTAAATTTTGGAAGTGGAAAATCACTTAAGATATGATTGTAATTTAGCAAATTCCCTACTCCCATATTTAAATTCTCTAGTGTTACTTGTGCATTCTGAGTTTCAGCATTAGCTATGGATGAAGCTGCCGCATCACTCACATTATTTGTCATACCTGAGGAACTACCTCTATCATTATGTTGTACATCTGATACATTCACATCACATATATTTGCCCTTGAATTCAATTCTAACCTATTTACAGTACCTTGCAGATTTTCTATTGTCTGTTCCAATTTTTTATTATTCTCATTTTGAACAGTTTGGTGTTTGTTAATTTCAGAAGTTAGCTTTTGATTCAAATCTTTAACTTCATCAGACAATTTATTTCTCTGTGTTTCTGACTCCTTCTGAATTTCAGATATTTCCCCTCTGAAATTAACTTGCACCTGTATTAAATCTGCATTTGTAGCCTCCATCATTTCTCTTAACTCACTTGAAATGCTACTCATTCGGCTACCTAGCTCTGTACATTTTACATTAACATGCTCTATTTTATTATTAACCTCACTTTTTTGGTTAGATATTTCCCTGCTCATGTCTAACATTTTCTTTGAAACTTCACCTATTTCATTTGCTATCATTTCTTGATTTTCATTTTTCATTCTAATCATACTACTATCTAGCTCCATGAATTTCCTTTCAATTTCTTCCCTGTTTTGTTCTAAGCTCTTACCAATATCTTCCCTCAATTCTCTCTTATTCTGATCTAGTTTTTGTTCTAAACTCCTATAAATGTCTTCCCTTAATTCCTTATGACTCTTTTCCATATTCTGAGTTAGTTTTTCTAATTTCTCACTATTCTGAGTTAGTTTTTGTTCTAATTTCTCATTATTCTTACTAAGATCTTCCCTTAATTTCTCATTATTCTTTTCCATATTCTTCAGCATTTCCATAATCATCATACTAGTATCAAGATTAACATTTCCTGCTATTCTATTCTGACTTTCTGTACTAACATTTTCATCCTCAAATCCTAAAAAGTCTGGGCTTCTTTCTGTAACCTGTATTGAATCACAACTAACTGTTACACTATCTCCCTCCATAATTATTTCTTCTGTATTACTAGCAGCCATTGTTTGCATTATCCTACCACTCCTAAGGAACATTTAAATTTGTTTACCCCCTTTTTTTTTTTTTTTTTTTAGAATTAAAATCACACTTTTCTAACCTTTCTGATGCTATCTGCTGATGTTGCTTAGATGTCCAGCTGTCTGCCCCACTCTCCTAGGTTTGTATGTCGCTTCGATGAAACTGCGTAGTTTTGTTGTCCTGTAGTTTGAATTTCCCAGTTGCCTCGTAATCTCAGAATTACGATGTCCAATTATCCATGTAGTCTGTCCTCCCTGTTGTTTCTGGAATCTGCGTCTTGTAGACCATTTCACTGCTGCATTCGTTCCATGTCCTGGTTATGCTGATCCTTTCCTGGTCACTCTGCTTCATTCCTGGTCATCGTGTTCCTTTCCTGGTCACTTCACCCCACGTTCTGGGTGCCAATATGCAACGGAATGTTTGTTTACGTAATTTGTGTTTTTTTTGTATTTGTATTTGTTAGCCCCACGTTGGGGAGCCAATATGCAACGGAAGAAGCCAATTTGCTAGAGAAATTGCTTTACGTAATGCTGTTTACATCACGTGTGTTGAAGCCATCTTATGATATCACTCCTTGTTTGGTTTGTAGCTCCATCTGGCGTAGCAATTTGCATCAGTTTTGAAATAATTCATTTTAAATGTCCTCCAGCTAGCTGTTTGGGTCGAACATGTATCTCTTTGCAGGTTGTGAAATGGAAAGGAATCTTTTATCCAGAAATTATACTGATGAAGAAAATTTGTTTTATAATTTTTATTGCCGAACACGTTCACTAACACTTTTACATATTGATTTAGATACTCGCCAAACTGAAACTGTTTGTAATAACCTCTTACTTATCACTTTTAACTATGTATTTCAACTTTGTGTAGAATTAACTTTATAATAATTCTCGTAATTCTGCTGCGCGTAACTTGATGAAATGAATTACTGACTGACGACGTGTAGTGTACACGAAATTTTGATGAACTGAGGGGCAAGCTACCTCGAACCTACCCTATTTATACGCCTGCCTCAAGATATGCGTAAAGATTATAAATGAACTGCTATTGGCTAATAAAACGCGCCAACATTAGCGTCTATTTTACTCAAGGCCAGACTTTGATTTCTTTACCTCTGTCATTTTCTTCTTCTCCACTTTTTGCTGCTATAACGTCAGCAACTTCTGGTGCTCAAGGCCACTCTTTGATTTCTTTACCTCTGACATTTCCTTCTTTTCTACTTCCTGTTGCTGTAATATCAACAACTTCTGGTTCTCAAGGCCACTCTTTGATTTCTTTACGTCTGTCATTTCCTTCTTCTCCACTTCCTGCTGCTGTAATGTCAGCAACTTCTGGTACTCAAGGCCAGACTTTGAATTCTTTACCTCTGTCATTTCCTTGTTGCCACCTTCCTGTTGCTGTAATGTCAGCAGCTTCTGGTACTCTAGGCCACTCATTGATTTCTTTACCTCTGTCATTTCCTTTTTCTCAGCTTCCTGTGGCTGTAATGTGAGCTACGTCTGTTACTCAAGGGTGCTCTTTGATTTGTTTACCTCTGTCATTTCCTTTTTCTCAGCTTCCTGTTTCTGTAATGTCAGCACCTTCTGGTACTCTAGGTCACTCTTTGATACCTTTACCTCTGTCATTTCCTTTTTCTCAGCTTCCTGCTGCTGTAATGTCAGCTACGTCTGGTACTCAAGGGTGCTCTTTGATTTCTTTACCTCTGTCATTTCCTTCTTCTCCACTTCCTGCTGCTGTAATGTCAGCAGCTTCTGGTACTCAAGGCAGACTTTGATTTCTTTACCTCTGTCATTTCCTTCTTCTCAACTTCCTGTTGCTGTAATGTCAGCAACTTCTGGTACTCAAGGCTAGACTTTGATTTCTTTACCGCTGTCATTTCCTTCTTCTCAGCTTCCTGTGGCTGTAATATCAGCAACTTCTGGTACTCAAGGCCAAATTGTGATTTCTTTACCTCTGTCATTTCCTTCTTCTCCACTTCCTGATGCTGTAATATGAGCAACTTCTGATCCTCAAGACCAGACTTTGATTTCTTTACCTGCGTCATTTCCTTCTTCTCCACTTTGTTGTTGCTGTAATATCAGCTACTTCTGGTACTCAATGCCACTGTTTGATTCCTTTATCTCTGTCATTTCCTTCTTTGTTACTTCATGCTGCTTTAATGTCAGCAACTTCTGGTACTCAAGGCCAGACTTTGATTTCTTTACCTCTGTCTTTTCCTTTTTCCCCACTTCCTGCTGCTGTAATGTCTGTAGCTTCTGGTACTCAATGCCACTGTTTGATTTCTTTACCCTGTTCATTTCATTCTTCTCCACATCCTGTTGCTGTAATGTCAGCAACTTTTGGAACTCAAGGCCAGAATTTGATTTCTTTAACTCTGTCTTTTCCTTTTTCGTCATTTCCTGCTGCTGTAATGTCAGCAACTTCAAGTACTCAAGGCCAGACTTTGATTTCTTTACCTCTGTCATTTCCTTCTGCTGCTGTAATGTCAGCATTTTTAGGTACTCAATCCACTCTTTGATTTCTTTACCTCTGTCATTTCCTTCTTCTCCTTTTCCTGCTGCAGTAAATTCTGCAACTTCTGGTACTCAAGGCCTCTCTTTGATTTCTTTCACTCTGTCATTTCCTTCTTCTCCACTTCCTATTGCTGTAATATCAGCAACTTCTGGTATTCAATGCCACTGTTTGATTTCTTTACCGCTGTCATTTCCTTCTTCTCTACTTCCTGCTGCTGTAATGTCAGCAACTTTTGGTAATCAAGGCCACACTTTGATTTCTTTACCTCTGTCATTTCCTTCTTCACCACTTCCTGATGCTGTAATGTCAGCAACGTTTGGTACTCAAGGCCAGACTTTGATTTCTTTACCTCTGTCATTTCCTTCTTCTCCACCTTCTGCTGCTGTAACGTCAGCAGCTTCAGGTACTCAAGTCCAGACTTTGATTTCTTTACCTCTGTCACTTCCTTCTCCTCCACTTTTTGCTGCTGTAACGTCAGCAACTTCTGGTGCTCAAGGCCACTCTTTGATTTCTTTACCTCTGACATTTCCTTCTTTTTTACTTCCTGTTGCTGTAATATCAACAACTTCTGGTTCCCAAGGAAACTCTTTGATTTCTTTACGTCTGTTTTTTCCTTCTTCTCCACTTCCTGCTGCTGTAATGTCAGCAACTTCTGGTACTCAAGGCCAGACTTTGAATTCTTTACCTCTGTCATTTCCTTGTTGTCACCTTCCTGTTGCTGTAATGTCAGCAGCTTCTGGTACTCTATGCCACTATTTGATTTCTTTGCCTCTGTCGTTTCCTTCTTCTCAGTTTTCTGTTGCTGTAATGTCAGCAGCTTCTGGTATTCTAGCCCCCTCATTGATTTCTTTACCTCTGTCATTTCCTTTTTCTCAGCTTCCTGTGGCTGTAATGTGAGCTACATCTGGTACTCAAGGGTGATCTGTGATTTCTTACCTCTGTCATTTCCTTCTTCTCCACTTCCTGCTGCTATAATGTCAGCTACGTCTGTTACTCAAGGGTGCTCTTTGATTTGCTTACCTCTGTCATTTCCTTCTTCTCGCTTCCTGCTGCTGTAATGTCAGCAGCTTCTGGTACTCAAGGCCAGACTTTGATTTCTTTACCTCTGTCATTTCCTTCTTCTCAACTTCCTGTTGCTCTAATGTCAGCAACTTCTTGTACTCAACGCCAGACTTTGATTTCTTTACCGCTGTCATTTCCTTTTTCTCAGCTTCCTGTGACCGCAATATCAGCTACTTCAGGTACTCAATGACGCTGTTTGATTTCTTTATCTCTGTCATCCTTCTTTGCTAATTCATGCTGCTTTAATGTCAGCAACTTTTGGTACTCAGGGCCAGACTTTGATTTCTTTACCTCTGTCATTTCCTTCTTCTCCACTTCCTGCTGCTGTAATGTCAGCAACTTCTGGTACTCAAGGCCAGACTTTGATTTCTTTACCTCTGTCATTTCCTTCTTCTCCACTATCTGCAGCTGTAACGTCAGCAACTTCAGGTACTGAAGGCCAGACTTTGATTTCTTTACCTTGACATTTCCTTCTTCTCCACTTTTTGCTGCTGTAACGTCAGCAACTTCTGGTGCTCAAGGCCAGTCTTTGATTTCTTTACCTCTGTCATTTCCTTCTTTTCTGCTTGCTGCTGTTGCTGTAATATCAACAACTTCTGGTACTCAAGGCCACTCTTTCATTTCTTTACGTCTGTCATTTTCGTCTTTTCTACTAGCGGCTGCTGTAATGTCAACAACTTCTGGTACTCAAGGCCACTCTTTGATTTCTTTATCTCTGTCATTTCGTTCTTCTCCACTTCCTGCTGCTGTAATGTCTACAACCTCTGGTACTCAAGGCCACTCTTTGATTTCTTTACCTCTGTCATTACCTTCTTCTCAACTTCCTGCTGTAATGTCAGTAACTTCAGGTACTCAAGGCCAGACTTTGATTTCTTTACCCCTGTCATTTTGTTCTTTTCAACCTTCTGTTGCTGTAATATCAGCAACTTCTGGTACTCAACGCCAGACTTTCATTTCTTTACCGCTGTCATTTCCTTCTTCTCAACTTCCTGTTGCTGTAATATCAGCAATATCTGGTACTCAAGGCCAGACTTTGATTTCTTTACCTCTGTCATTTCGTTCTTCTCCACTTCCTGCTGCTGTTATACCAGCAACTTCTAGTACTCAAGGCCAGACTTTGATTTCTTTACCTCTGTCTTTTGCTTTTTCCCACTTCCTGCTGCTGTAATGTCTGTAGCTTCTGGTACTCAATGCCACTGTTTGATTTCTTTACCCTGTTCATTTCATTCTTATCCACATCATGTTGCTGTAATGTCAGCAACTTTTGGAACTTAAGGCCACTCTTTGATTTCTTTACCTCTGTCATTTCCTTCTTCTCCGTTTCCTTTCTCGGTAAATTCTGCAACTTCTGGAACTCAAGGCCACTCTTTGATTTCTTTACCTCTGTCATTTCCTTCTTCTCCACTTCCTGTTGCTGTAATATCAGCAACTTCTGGTATTCAATGCCACTGTTTGATTTCTTTACCGCCGTCATTTCCTTCTTCTCTACTTCCTGCTGCTGTAATGTCAGCAACTTTTGGTACTCATGGCCAGACTTTGATTTCTTTACCTCTGTCATTTCCTTCTTCTCCACTTCCTGCTGCTGTAATGTCAGCAACGTTTGGTACTCAAAGCCAGACTTTGATTTCTTTACCTCTGTCATTTCCTTCTTCTCCACTTTCTGCTGCTGTAAGTCAGCAGCTTCAGGTACTCAAGGCCAGACTTTGATTTTTTTACCTCTGTCATTTCCTTCTTCTCCACTTTTTGCTGCTGTAACGACAGCAACTTCTGGTGCTCAAGGCCACTCTTTGATTTCTTTACCTCTGACATTAACTACTTTTCTACTTTCTGTTGCTGTAATATCAACAACTTCTGGTTCTCAAGGCCACTCTTTGATTTCTTGACGTCTGTCATCTCCTTCTTCTCCACTTCCTGCTGCTGTAATTTCAGCAACTTCTGGTACTCAAGGCCAGACTTTGATTTCTTTACCTCTGTCATTTCCTTGTTGTCACCTTCCTGTTGCTGTAATGTCAGCAGCTTCTGGTACTCTATGCCACTCTTTGATTTCTTTGCCTCTGTCATTTCCTTCTTCTCAGCTTTCTTTTGCTGTAATGTCAGCAGCTTCTGGTATTCTAGGCCACTCATTGATTTCTTTACCTCTGTCATTTCTTTTTCTCAGCTTCCTGCGGCTGCAATGTGAGCTACGTCTAGTACTCAAGGGTGCTCTGTGATTTCTTACCTCTGTTATTTCCTTCTTCTCCACTTCCTGCTGCTATAATGTCAGCTACGTCTGTTACTCAAGGGTGCTCTTTGATTTCTTTACCTCTGTCATTTCCTTCTTCTCCACTTGCTGCTGCTGTAATGTCAGCAACTTCTGGTACTCAAGGCCAGACTTTGATTTCTTTACCTCCGTCATTTCCTTCTTCTCCACTTCCTGTTGCTGTAATGTCAACAACTTCTGGTACTGAAGGCCAGACTTTGATTTCTTCTCCTCTGTCATTTCCTTCTTCTCCACTTCCTTTTGCTGTAATGTCAACAACTTCTGGTACTCAAGGCCAGGTTTTGATTTCTTTACCTCTGTCATTTCCTTCTTCTCTACTTCCTTTTGCTGTAATGTCAGCAACTTCTGGTATTCAAGGCCAGACTTTGATTTCTTTACCGCTGTTATTTCCTTCTTCTCAGCTTCCTGTGGCTGTAATATCAGCAACTTCTGGTACTCAAGGCCAAATTTTGTTTTCTTTACCTCTGTCATTTCCTTCTTCTCCACTTCCTGATGCTGTAATTTCAGCAACTTCTGGTCCTCAAGACCAGACTTTGATTTCTTTACCTGCGTCATTTCCTTCTTCTCCACTTCCTTTTGCTGTAATATAAGCTACTTCTGGTACTCAATGCCACGGTTTGATTTTTTTATCTCTGTCATTTCCTTCTTTGCTACTTCATGCTGCTTTAATGTCAGCAACTTTTGTTACTCAAGGCCAGACTTTGATTTCTTTTGATACGGTAATTTGTATCACAAATTACTTAAATGTAATTAATGATTGTAATATGAATATGTATTTTTATGTGACATTGTTTTCAGAGGTTTATTAATTGTAATTATTATTGGTAAATAATAATATATGGCTTTACTGAAACTGTCAATAATAACGCAATAATGCAACAAGGGGGTGAGCTTTTTATCATTACCGGGAACCAGGAAGTTACGTAATGTTTCGCGCCTTTTCGTTAGAAGCTTCTAGAACATTTCCTAAAGCAACATGTATTAGTGGTTTTCATTGGATATTAAAATAGACGCTAATGTTGGCGCGTTTTATTAGCCAATAGCAGTTCATTTATAATCTTTAGGCGTATCTTGATGCAGGCCTATAAATAGTGTAGGTTCGAGGTAGCTTGTCCCCCAGTTCAACAGAATTCTCAGTACTCTACACGTCGGTCTCTCAGTTCATTTATTTCGCCAAGTTACACGCAGCAGAATTACGAGAATTATTATAAAGTATTATACATTTAAAAAAATTACATAAAGTTGAAGTATGCGAGTTAAAAGTGATAAATAAGAAGTTATTACAAACAGTTTCAGTTTGGCGAGTATCCAGATTAATATGTAAAAAGTGTTAGTGAACGTGTTCGACAATAAAAGTTATAAAACCAATTTCTTCATCAGTATCATTTCTGGATAAAAGATTCCTTTCCGATTCACACCCTGCAAGAGATACAAGTTCTACCAAGATAAGATGATAGCTAGCCGGAGGACAATATACTAAACTTAAATTCTTTCGAACACTAATTCATGCAAATTGCTACGCCAGATGGAGCTACATAACCTAACAAAGAAGGACGTCACAAGATGGCCACACATGAAGTCACACAGCCTTAATACCGCAACAAATTGGTTTCCAAACGTGGTGCTATAATAATGTTAAACAATTTGTAACATAAATTCCGTCGCAAATTGGCTCCCAACGTGGGGCTATAATAAAGTTAAACACATATGTAACATTAATACCGTCGCAAATTGGCGCCCAACGTGGGGCGAAGTGACCAGGAAAGGAACACGATGACTAGGAATGAAGCAGAGTAACCAGGAATGCAGCGGTGAAATGATCTACAAGACGCAGATTCCAGAAACAAAAGGAACGACAGACTACATGGATGATTGGACATCGTAATTCCGAGATCAACTACAAGACGACGTAGATTCATCATAATACAACGCAGAAGCGACATACAAACCTAGGAGAATGGGGCAGAACGCTGGACATCAAAGCTACATCAACAGACAGCATCACAAAGGTCAGGTGATTGTAATTTTTTTTTAGAAAACAAAAAACAATGGCTACTAGTAATACAGAAGAAATAATGTTGGAAGGGGATAGTGTAACAGTTAGCTGTAATTCAATACAGGTTACAAAAAAAAGCTCAAACAATATAATATTGGAAGGAGGAAATGTTAGTGCAGGAAGTGAGAATATAATAGCAGGAAATATTAATTCTGATACTAGAATGATTATGGAGATGCTGAAAAAGATTAATGAAAATATGGAAAATATTGGTAAGAGTATTGTAGATCAAGTAAGGGAAGATATGCAAAAGAGTTTTGAGAAATTAGGGGAAGCTATAGACAGGAATCATAGGAAATTAATGGAAAGTATTGGTAGGAGTAATGAGATATTAGAGCAAAAAGTAGATCAAAGCAGTGAAGAAATTGAAAAGAAAGTTATGAAGCTAGATAGTAGTATGCCAGAAATGAGAGATGAAAATGAGGAAGTAATAGCAAGTGAGACAGGAGAAATTTCAAAGAAAATGCTAGATATGAGCATGGAAATAGGTAACAAAGAAAGTGAGGTTAATACTAAAAGTGAGGTTAATGTGGAATGTACAGAGTTAGGAAGTCAAATGAGTAGTATTTCAAGTAAAATAAGAGAGATAAAAGAGGTTATGAATGTAGATGTGAATAAGGCGCAAGTCAATTTCAGAGGGGAGATATCAGAAATACAGAATGAGACAGTAATGCAAAGAAATAAATTGTACCAAGATGTTCAAAATGAAAACTCCAGTCCAGTACAGTTTAGTACAGATTTGTCAGAGCATTCTCAAGTTAAAAAGATAGTAGAAGAATTGAAAATGAAAGTTGTTAAAAGATGTATTGTTCAAGAAACTGTAGATTGTTTTCAAATATTATCAGGGAACGAAATGTCATATGAATACAAGAGGTTATTCATGAACAAAAATTTGAAGGTTAGGTTACGGCTACGAGTAATGTTTAGCCACACACAATTTGATCCAGGAGGGTAAATAGCAATGTGATGTAAAGTAAATGCTGGATAGTTAAAGACGACTTGCAGAGAAATGTATTGGAACGTAAGAGGGTTAACTAATATATATATATATATATATATATATATATATATATATATGTCATTTGAAAAGAGAAATAAATTATAAAAAAAAAAAAAAAAAAATTAAATTTTTAGTAACTGTAACAATATTTAAAAATTAAGAATGCAAAGATTGAAACTTAATATGATATTAAATTAAAAGTACGTAAATAAAATTCCAAAAGTATTGTTAAAATAATAATAAATTCAGAAAAAAAAAAATTGGTAAATATAATTAAAAATAATTGAAACAAATACTTATGTAGCAAACAGAAAATGTGAAACAGTAAAACAGTACTTAGATTTAAGAGATGTAAATATTTGTATAGAGGTGAATATTTTGGTAAAAATGTATAATAATTACAAAAATCTTAAATGTATAAATTTTAGTCAACAACTTAAGAAAGTAAACAATTTGGTAGCAGTGATTAAATAATTTAGGGTAAAGTATTTGCTATTAAAAAAAAAAAAAAAAAAAAAAATTGTGATGTCAGATTAATATCTAAATTAATTAAACCAAAGCCAGTAAGTAGTGGCGAGATAAAACATATGTCGTGTGTTAAATGCGTGTGAAGTGTTAAGTGAAAGTGATAGCGTGTGTTCCAAGATTTAGGAGACTAAAAACACAATTTTTTTAAAATTTCCAAACAAGTTATAAATATTTATAATTATGTTTCTAGTGGGGCATATGATACGGTAATTTGTATCACAAATTACTTAAATGTAATTAATGATTGTAATATGAATATGTATTTTTATGTGACATTGATTTCAGAGGTTTATTAATTGTAATTATTATTGGTAAATAATAATATATGGCTTTACTGAAACTGTCAATAATAACGCAATAATGCAACAAGGGGGTGAGTTGTTTATCATTACCGGGAACCAGGAAGTTACGTAATGTTTCGCGCCTTTTCGTTAGAAGCTTCTAGAACATTTCCTAAAGCAATATGTATTAGTGGTTTTCATTGGATATTAAAATAGACGCTAATGTTGGCGCGTTTTATTAGCCAATAGCAGTTCATTTATAATCTTTAGGCGTATCTTGATGCAGGCCTATAAATAGTGTAGGTTCGAGGTAGCTTGTCCCCCAGTTCAACAGAATTCTCAGTACTCTACACGTCGGTCTCTCAGTTCATTTATTTCGCCAAGTTACACGCAGCAGAATTACGAGAATTATTATAAAGTATTATACATTTAAAAAAATTACATAAAGTTGAAGTATGCGAGTTAAAGGTGATAAATAAGAAGTTATTACAAACAGTTTCAGTTTGGCGAGTATCCAGATTAATATGTAAAAAGTGTTAGTGAACGTGTTCGACAATAAAAGTTATAAAACCAATTTCTTCATCAGTATCATTTCTGGATAAAAGATTCCTTTCCGATTCACACCCTGCAAGAGATACAAGTTCTACCAGGATAAGATGATAGCTAGCCAGAGGACAATATACTAAACTTAAATTCTTTCGAACACTAATTCATGCAAATTGCTACGCCAGATGGAGCTACATAACCTAACAAAGAAGGACGTCACAAGATGGCAACACATGAAGTCACACAACCTTAATACCGCAACAAATTGGTTTCCAAACGTGGTGCTATAATAATGTTAAACAATTTGTAACATAAATTCCGTCGCAAATTGGCTCCCAACGTGGGGCTATAATAAAGTTAAACACATATGTAACATTAATACCGTCACACTTTACCTCTGTCATTTCCTTCTTCTCCACTATCTGCAGCTGTAACGTCAGCTAATTCAGGTACTGAAGGCCAGACTTTGATTTCTTTAACTTGTCATTTCCTTCTTCTCCACTTTGTGCTGCTGTAACGTCAGCAATTTCTGGTGCTCAAGGCCACTCTTTGATTTCTTTACCTCTGTCATTTCCTTCTTTTCTGCTTGCTGCTGTTGCTGTAATATCAACAACTTCTGGTACTCAAGGCCACTCTTTGATTTCTTTACGTCTGTCATTTCCGTCTTTTCTACTTGCGGCTGCTGTAATGTCAACAACTTCTGGTACTCAAGGCCACTCTTTGATTTCTTTACCTCTGCCATTTCCTTTTTCTCCACTTCCTGCTGCTGTAATGTCTGCAACTTCAGGTACTCAAGGCCACTCTTTAATTTCTTTACCTCTGTCATTTCCTTCTTCTCCACTTCCTGCTGCTGTAATGTCTACAACCTCTGGTACTCAAGGCCACTCTTTGATTTCTTTACCTCTGTCATTAACCTCTTCTCAACTTCCTGCTGTAATATCAGCAACTTCTGGTACTCAACGCCAGACTTTGATTTCTTTACCGCTGTCATTTTCTTTTTTTCAACTTCCTGTTGCTGTAATATCAGCAATATCTGGTACTCAAGGCCAGACTTTGATTTCTTTACCTCTGTCATTTCGTTCTTCTCAACTTCCTGTTGCTGTAATGTCAGCAACTTCTGGTACTCAAGGCCAGACTTTGATTTCTTTACCGCTGTCATTTCCTTCTTCTCAACTTCCTGTGGCTGTAACATCACCAACTTCTGGTACTCAAGGCCAAATTTTGATTTCTTTAGGTCTGTCATTTCCTTCTTCTCCACTTCCTGATGCTGTAATATCAGCAACTTCTGGTCCTCAAGACCAGACTTTGATTTCTTTACCTGCGTCATTTCCTTCTTCTCCACTTTCTGTTGCTGTATTATCAGCTACTTCTGGTACCCAATGTCACTGTTTGATTTCTTTATCTCTGTCATTTCCTTCTTTGCTACTTCATGCTGCTTTAATGTCAGCAACTTCTGGTACTCAAGGCCAGACTTTGATTTCTTTACCTCTGTCTTTTCCTTTTTCCCCACTTCCTGATGCTGTAATGTCTGTAGCTTCTGGTACTCAATGCCACTGTTTGATTTCTTTACCCTGTTCATTTCATTCTTCTCCACATCCTGTTGCTGTAATGTCAGCAACTTTTGGAACTCAAGGCCAGAATTTGATTTCTTTAACTCTGTCTTTTCCTTTTTCGTCATTTCCTGCTGCTGTAATGTCAGCAACTTCAGGTACGCAAGGCCAGACTTTGATTTCTTTACCTCTGTCATTTCCTTCTGCTGCTGTAATGTCAGCATTTTAAGGTACTCAATCCACTCTTTGATTTCTTTACCTCTGTCATTTCCTTCTTCTCCGTTTCCTGCTGCAGTAAATTCTGCAACTTCTGGTACTCAAGGCCAGACTTTGATTTCTTTACCTCTGTCATTTTCTTCTTCTCCACTTTTTGCTGCTATAACGTCAGCAACTTCTGGTGCTCAAGGCCACTCTTTGATTTCTTTACCTCTGACATTTCCTTCTTTTCTACTTCCTGTTGCTGTAATATCAACAACTTCTGGTTCTCAAGGCCACTCTTTGATTTCTTTACGTCTGTCATTTCCTTCTTCTCTACTTCCTGCTGCTGTAATGTCAGTAACTTCTGGTACCCAAGGCCAGACTTTGATTTCTTTACCTCTGTCATTTCCTTGTTGTCACCTTCCTGTTGCTGTAATGTCAGCAGCTTCTGGTACTCTAGGCCACTCATTGATTTCTTTACCTCTGTCATTTCCTTTTTCTCAGCTTCCTGTGGCTGTAATGTGAACTACGTCTGTTACTCAAGGGTGCTCTTTGATTTGTTTACCTCTGTCATTTCCTTTTTCTCAGCTTCCTGTTTCTGTAATGTCAGCACCTTCTGGTACTCTAGGTCACTCTTTGATATCTTTACCTCTGTCATTTCCTTTTTCTCAGCTTCCTGCTGCTGTAATGTCAGCTACGTCTGGTACTCAAGGGTGCTCTTTGATTTCTTTTGCAACGGAAGAAGCCAATTTGCTAGAGAAATTGCTTTACGTAATGCTGTTTACATCACGTGTGTTGAAGCCATCTTATGACGTCACTCCTTGTTTGGTTTGTAGCTCCATCTGGCGTAGCAATTTGCATCAGTTTTGAAATAATTCATTTTAAATGTCCTTCAGCTAGCTGTTTGGGTCGAACATGTATCTCTTTGCAGGTTGTGAAATGGAAAGGAATCTTTTATCCAGAAATTATACTGATGAAGAAAATTTGTTTTATAATTTTTATTGCCGAACACGTTCACTAACACTTTTACATATTGATTTAGATACTCGCCAAACTGAAACTGTTTGTAATAACTTCTTACTTATCACTTTTAACTATGTATTTCAACTTTGTGTAGAATTAACTTTATAATAATTCTCGTAATTCTGCTGCGCGTAACTTGATGAAATGAAGTACTGACTGACGACGTGTAGTGTACACGAAATTTTGATGAACTGAGGGGCAAGCTACCTTGAACCTACCCTATTTATACGCCTGCCTCAAGATACGCCTAAAGATTATAAATGAACTGCTATTGGCTAATAAAACGCGCCAACATTAGCGTCTATTTTAATATCCAATGAAAACCACGGATATATATTGCTTTAGGAAATATTCTAAAAGGTTCTACGGAAAACGCGCGAAACATTACGTAACTTCCTTGTTCCCAGTAATGATAAACAGCTCACCCCATCGCTGCATTATTGCATTATTATTGACAGTTTCAGTAAAGCCGTATAAACTTATTTCCCAATAATAATTACAATTAATAAACATCTGAAATCAATGTCATATAAAAAAGCATATTCATATTACAATCATTATTTACATTTAAGTAATTTGTGATACAAATTACCGTATCATATGCCCCACTAGAAACATAATTATAAATATTTACAACTTTTTGGAAATTTTATAATTGGGTTTTTAGTCTCCTAAATCTTGGAACACACGCTATCACTTTCACTTAACACTTCACACGCATTTAACACACGACATATGTTTTATCTCGCCATTACTTACTGGCTCTGGTTTAATTAATTTAGGTATTAATCTGACATTACAAATTTTTTTTATAGCAAGTACTGTACCCTGAATTATTAAATTACTGTTACAAAAAAATGGTTTACTTTCTTATATTGTTAACACAATTTAGGCATTCAAGAATTTTTGTAATTATTAAACATATTTACCAAAAATATTCACCTTTTACATAAATATATTTCATCTCTTAAATCTAGGCACTGTTTCACATGTTCTATTTGCTACATAAATATTTGTTTTTAATTATATTTACCAATTTTTGTTATTTTGTACTTTATCTTAACAATACTCTTGGAATAGTATTTATGTACTTTACTTTACTTTAATATAACATCATGCTTTATTTCACATGTTCAGTTACTAATAAAATGTTATTTTCCTCTCAAACATTTAGTCATGACCACAATTTATTTCTCCTTTCACATGACGTACATATTTATTTAACCCTCTTACGTTCCAATACATTGTTCTGCATTTCGCCTTTAACTATCCAGCATTTACTATTTATCATCTTTGTCTTTTGTTTCACCATGATCTTCATGGTTGTATGGTTTCAGCATCTCAATATGGAACTTTCCTATGCTTTTTCGAGTTGTTGGATTACATAACTCATATGTATTAGTTCCATATACTTCAACAACTTCATATGGTCCATGGTATTTGAGAAACATTCGCCAATAAAGTTTATTTACTTTATGTGACAATTTCTTGGTTTTAACCAAAACTAAATCTCCTATTTTGATCCTCCATTCCTTTCTCTTCTTTTCTTCATGTTTAATTTTTCTTTTTATGGCCTTTTTCTTCATCTTCTCGAATGGTTTTCGGAACATCTCTTCTTCTGTTTGTGGTATCGAATGCGCATCTGGAATGGCTTCTGGAATTTTTTTACACATTGTATTGACCTTCTTTCCTAACTTAAGTTCACATGGTTTGTATCCTGTCACATTGTTTACGGTTTCATTTAGTAGATTCTGAACGAAGTTCACGTATCCATACCATTGGGTGTGTTTTCGATGACATAACACCCTTAAATAATTTGAAATTTCCTTAATTTCCCTCTCCACTGGGTTGGAGTTCGGTCTGTATCTTGACGAAAAATATTGTTTAATGCCATTTTCTTTCAGTCCATCCATAAATTTTTTTCCTGTGAAATACGAAGCATTATCGCTCAATACAGATTGAATAGGTCTTTCTTCTATCACATATGACTTGAGTAGTCTATTCAAACATGCTAAACCTGTAGGTTTTCTCAAAGGGTAAATTCTTACATATTTGCTGAATATATCATAACATACAAATATATTTTATTTATTTAAAGGTGAGTCGGAATTGTAACACTAACATCACTTAAGTTTACTCACTTAACATGTTTCGGGAAACCGTTGTTCCCATCCTCAGAAGGTTAACTCGACTGGCTCGTGTTGTTGGTGTTTCCGTTTTTTGGACTGGATCCTGTGGTGGCATCTTGTGGTGGAGAGATGTACTTCCAGAGAGGATTTGGTGGCGGCAAATCAAAATTCATTAGATGTGTGTTGTGTTTTAGAATGGTGATCTTCTCCCATGCATCTAATTCGGCTGCAAATTTGGCTGGTTTGACTAATGTAATATTGGGTTTGATGTTGTGATTAGTGATCCAAAAATGGTGTGAAACTGCAGATTTGTCCATTTGTTTGTATTTAATACATCTCATGTGCTCCTTTAGCCTAGTTTCTAGGTTTCTTTTTGTCTTACCTATGTATACTTTATTGCAATCTGAACAATTGATTTTATAGATTCCAGCTTTTTTGTCTTGTGGAATGGGGTCTTTTAACTTGTTACAAAGTAATTTCTCTATGTTAAATTTGTTCTGTGGAGCTAGGCTGATGTTATGTTTCATGAAAATCTTCTTAAATTTGTGAAAAGTTCCTGGGTGGTATGTGAATTTCTTGAACTTTAGCTCTTTATCTTGCTGGCTGAGATTTGTTTTGTTTCTGATGTGCATCAGTCGTTTGAATTTTGCAATTTTTTTGTCAATAGTTGTTTTGTTGTACCCATTATGTATTGCTGTGTCTACTATATGCTGGTATTCTAACTGGTATTCTTTTTTATTTAAGGGGGTATATACCAGTCTATGTGTTAGGCTGTTTAGTACTGCATGTTTGTGTGTGGTTGGATTGAAACTCTTATTTTTTATGTAATTAGTAGAGTGTGTTGGCTTCCTGTATATGCCAAAGGTTAGGTTCTTTTGTTCTCTGATGATTTTTAGGTCTAAAAATGGTAGCATACCTTCTTTTTCTATTACAGCAAACACCAAACATCAGCCGATAAGAAAGTAATAATAATTGAGAGAAACAACCACTACGCAAAATTACAAAAATTGGAACTGGAATTATATGCTCTTCACCTTAAATTAACGGACACACTCGGCTACCCACTTTGGCAAAACATGCAATCAAAATTCCTCACTATTCTTAGCTACAGAATGAAAACAAAAACGCTGAAATTAAAGAAAAAACTAGACATACTACGCCGGAAGCAACATTCATATAAACCTAACCTAAAAAATGAAAAAACGACGTCATACCCAGACGTAATTAATCTTTCAAATGTAACTTTCACCAAAGCAGAATTATCGGTATTAAACCTTGGCCTAAAAACATGTGTTGGCTACACAAAAACAACCGATGAAATAGTCGCAGACATTGAGATTGCTACTTACAACCTAAATGAAAATAGTAAAACCACTATAAAAAAAGAATGTGAAATGGTTCTCCAAGAAATACAAGCAGATAAACATAACAATTTCCCAACCAAACATGTGATCAAAACATTAAAATCAAAACCAGTAGTATACACAAAAGCTGACAAGGGAAATAAACTAGTTGTACTGCAAAAAGATGATTATATTGCCAGAGTAGAAAATATGCTGCAACAAGAAAATTACATACAAATTCAAGAAGACCCATTAAAATTACATTTAAAAGCCTTCAATCAAACCATCCAAGAAAGCAAAACTATAACAGACACTGATAAATCTAGATTAAAACCAGATCACCCCATTTTACCAAGAATGTATGCTCTACCTAAAATACACAAACCGGGTAATAAGATGAGACCAATTGTCAGCAATATTGATTCTCCTACCTACAAACTGGCAAAATGGTTAGTACAGAGATTCTCTTCACTACCAAAATTCAATAGCAAAAACATAAGTAATTCAGAAGATTTAATACAGAAGATAAAATTCCTGGAACTCGAACCAGAAGACAGATTAGTTTCCTTTGATGTCACTGCACTATTTCCAAGTGTTCCTACAGATCACATCAGAAACACAACAAATCTCAGCCAGCAAGATAAAGAGCTAAAGTTCAAGAAATTCACATACCACCCAGGAACTTTTCACAAATTTAAGAAGATTTTCATGAAACATAACATCAGCCTAGCTCCACAGAACAAATTTAACATAGAGAAATTACTTTGTAACAAGTTAAAAGACCCCATTCCACAAGACAAAAAAGCTGGAATCTATAAAATCAATTGTTCAGATTGCAATAAAGTATACATAGGTAAGACAAAAAGAAACCTAGAAACTAGGCTAAAGGAGCACATGAGATGTATTAAATACAAACAAATGGACAAATCTGCAGTTTCACACCATTTTTGGATCACTAATCACAACATCAAACCCAATATTACATTAGTCAAACCAGCCAAATTTGCAGCCGAATTAGATGCATGGGAGAAGATCACCATTCTAAAGCACAACACACATCTAATGAATTTTGATTTGCCGCCACCAAATCCTCTCTGGAAGTACATCTCTCCACCACAAGATGCCACCACAGGATCCAGTCCAAAAAACGGAAACACCAACAACACGGGCCAGTCGAGTTAACCTTCTGAGGATGGGAACAACGGTTTCCCGAAACATGTTAAGTGAGTGAACTTAAGTGATGTTAGTGTTACAATTCTGACTCACCTTTAAATAAATTCAATACACATCACTGTTTCTAGCTTCTTTTCATTACAATACAAATATATATTTGTTTCCAAATTGACTTGGAGGCATCGGACCATGAATATCAATGCTAATTACACATCTCGGCTTATCCCTTATAACCGAATTAGTTTCAAATGCATATGCTACATTTATTTGCTTTGCCTTCTGACACAGGTTGCAGCACGATATAAATTTCCGAACTTTCTGACGCAATTTGGATATGTATAAATTCTCTAAAATCATAGAAGTTGTTCGGTCCGTCCCTGAGTGTGCTAACCCTTCATGAAAATTCTTAATTAGTTCCTTTTCCATGCTTTTCGGAACCATTACCTTCCAACTAGGCATTTCTTTTCCATGCTTCTTGTATAATGTCCCATCTCGAATTGCTATAATTTCTTTCTTTGCCTTTTCAATTAGTGGTGCCTTTTCTTTAAGTTCTAACAATTTTGCGTCCTCTTTTTGAGTTTCCCCATATTTTTCAATTTTCTAATCATTTCTTTGCTTAAAGGAATTTCAATTGTCACTATTTTGACTTCATTTCTAGGCCTTTCAATATTTTCGGGAATTTGTGGATTGTAGTTCAATCTTGATAGCAAATCACTGAAGGTATTATTTTTGCCAGGAATGTGTATAATCTCAATATCGAATGCAGATATTGCATGAATGTATCTAGCAAGTTTTCCACTACATAATCTACACCGTTGTATGAAAGTTAAGCTGATGTGGTCTGAATATACTTTCACCTTTTGCTGATAAATATAGGTTTTAAAACGAATTAATGAGAAATATAGTGCTCCAATTTCTAGCTGAGTCACTGAAGAATTCCGCTCAATATTTGTAAGTCCTCTAGAAGCTGTACTAATGACGTGAAAGTCATTGTTGATGTCTCGCTGTCCTAAAATTCCGGCGTATCCTTGCATTGATGCGTCGACATAAATCTCATATTCCAAATCTTCTCTGGACCTCTCGAGTAATATGGACTTAGCAAAGAGTTCTTTTACTCTTTCAAAACATTTTTGATGATCCTCTGTCCATTTCCACTTATTGTTCTTTCGGAGAAGCTGCCGCAGTGGTTCTATTTCAGCCGAATATCTTGGTACGAACTTACTCTTAAAGTTCAATACCCCTAAGAGACGTCTAATTTGTTTTACGTTCCTTGGTGATGGAATTTTCATTATTGCTTCAATTCTTTTCTGATCAGGTCTTATACCTCGTTCATCCACTACATAACCCAGAAAATTTATTTCCTTGACACAAAATTTTGATTTTAGTATGTTCACAGTCATACCATGTTGTGGTAGTTTATTTAACACATAATGGACATTATTCATGTGTTCTTCAAATGTTTGACTAATGATTAGGAAGTCGTCAATATACTTTATTAAAAAGTCATCTGCAGAATTTCCAAAGATACTGTGAATGGCTCTCAAAAATCCACTTCCTGAGTTTTTTAAGATTAGATTAGATTAGATTAGATTGTATTCTGTGAGTTCACTAGCAGCCATAAAGACTTGTGAACATAGAACAAGTCAAGGAAATGTACAAAAAATTATATATAAACATAAATATTACATAGAATATGGAACATTTGAAATAAAATACAAATACTATATGCGTGTTAAGGAAATGTACAATAAAGTTACATATATACATAAATATTACATAGTATACAGAACATTTAAAATAAAATAAGGACATATTATATACAAAATGAAACAAATCAAGTGTAATTTATTACAGAGTTGTATACCTCCTTACTGTTATAAGGTTAACATACGTATAGGCAAGAACAGTTATTTTAACATTCACTAGGATTTTACCTTTGTTAGTCTGATCATTTTGTTCTATTTGATGTGTAATGCATAGCATTTACTGTCAGTTCTTAATATACATACATTTAAATAGCTTCATTAATTCTAGAGCAGATTTCAAATATGACTGGCAATTGTCATTAATATTTACTAATACTACTTACAGAGCTATCTATATAAGTATTATCAGTAGGATAATTTGTCATTAAGATAATCTTGTACAGAATAATATGCTTTTGAGCATAGGTACTCTTTAACAGCAGTTTTAAAGACATTGAAGTTGTCAACTTTTCTCTTAAGATCATTAGGGAGAGTATTAAATATTTTTATGGTCTCATAATATACACCTTTCTGGAAGCAAGAAAGCTTTGTACTGGGACGATGGATGTTACCCTTTTGTCTAGTGTTTATCTCATGAATTTCCATGTTTGTAATAAATGTGGTTCGATTGCATACATAGAATTTTAAGACTGAAAATATATACATGCAAGGTAGGGTTAATAACTTTAGTCTTCTAAAAAGATGTTTGCAAGAGTGTCTGCTATGAGTGCTGGAAATGATTCTTATAACCTTCTTTTGCATGAGAAATATTCGTTGACTTTCTACCGAATATCCCCAAAATAGTATTCCATATTCAATGATAGAGTTAAAATATGCATAGTATACTAATTTAAGTGTATCTATAGAACTGACATTTACCAATGCTCGGATAGCATAACATGCAGAACTGAGTTTGGGTATGATATACCTAATGTGAACTTTCCAATCTAAATATCTGTCTACTTGGAGGCCCAGAAATTTAATGTTGTCTATTTGTTCTAGTGACATGTCATTAATCCCAATTTCTATTGGAGTGTGTAGTGATCGATGGGTTATAAATTTAACAACTTTTGTTTTGTCTAAATTTACAGATAATTTGTTAGCTTTAAACCAGTGTGACATACAGTTCAAAACATAATTCAATTTAATTACACACTCATTCAAGTTTTTACTAGTCACCAGAACACTCGTGTCATCAGCAAACAGAATTATACTTGCAATATCCTTTATATAAAGTGATAGGTCATTTATATAGATCAAAAATAATAAAGGTCCTAGGACTGAACCTTGGGGCACTCCATGTGTTACTGTTTTCCATTTTGATGTCTGTTTTCCAAATTCAATATCATTGACAACTTCAACACTTTGTTTTCTTTCATTTAGATATGATACAAACCAACTTAGAGTTTCATTTTTTAGTCCATAGAATTTCAATTTTGCTATCAGAATATCATGATTAACACAGTCAAATGCCTTTGCTAAGTCACAAAAAATCCCACCTACATGCATTTTTTTGTTTAATGCAGTTAACACTTCATGAGTAAGTTTATAAGTTGCATTATTGGTCGATATTCCTTTTCTGAACCCGAACTGATCCCTGACAAGTATGTTGTTACATTCAAGGTATTTATAAAGTCTATTAAACATCACCTTTTCAAGAACCTTTGAGAAAATTGGCAAGAGAGATATTGGTCTATAATTTGAAACATTATTGCGTTTGCCTTTTTTGAAAAGTGGTTTAACAATGGAAAATTTCATTCTGTCAGGGAAAATTCCTGACCTTAGTGACTCATTGCACAAATAACTAAACCAAACCAAACCAAAAGGATTTACACAAAAACGATACTGGATCCCTGAGTATTGAAATGAAGTGTAATCACGCACTTGCGGATCTAATTCCACTTGCCAATATGATGCAGTGAGGTCAATGGATGTCAGAAATCTCCCTCTTGAAAGTTTTGTAATTAGTTGTTCAATTCCCTCACTTTGAAAATGATCTGGTTTCATATACTTGTTGACATATCTACCGTCTAAAGTTAATCTCAAACTACCATCTCGTTTAATACTCCAGCAGATTGAGTTTATATACTGAGAATTACTTTGCTCAATAATCCCATTTTCTAACATGCTATTTATTAATTGTCTAGCTTTGTCTCGAAGACTTATAGGTAAATTGTCATACTTGTGCCTATATGGTGGTACGTCTTCTACTTGAAATGTATGCTGATATACATTACATCTGCCTGGGATATTACTAAATACTGAACTATTGTTCATCAAAACATCATGAAGGATTTGTTTTTGCATTATCGTAAGATTATAAGCTTCTTCACACTTGTGTATTATTTCCTCATTTCTCTTCTCTTTCCAGCTGTTGTCTGTCTCGCTCACATGGTCGTCTTTTGTTTGGATTGTAAATTCCTCTACTTTCTGTGGCATTTCTGCTAGCTGTTGAAAATATGGCGTGGTATTCCCTTCATATTCTGTGACTACCTGCTTTATTTGATTATTTCTATCAGTTTCTGTTATTTGCACAAAAAACTCTTGGTCACAAATATTTTTCTCATCCTTTGTCATCTCGATTACAGAAACTTTTTCTTTTATAAATGGTACCCTTATTTCTCTATCTTCTTTTGTTATTTTTAACTCTTCATGTTTAAAATCTATACATGCTTCATATTCATGTAGGAAGTCACATCCTATAATTATGTCACAAATCAGATGGTTTACAATTAGAAACATAACCTCAAAATTCTCTCCGCCGATAAGTATGCTAAGTAGAGCTTGTGTTTTTATGACCTGTGTCGTTCTTCCGATTGCAACACGACAAACTAAATTACTAGTGGGAAGAGCCATAATTTTGTTACCTTCATTAATCAAATTTATGTAAAATTTCTGTGAGCAAATTGAAGCTGATGAACCAGAATCTATAGTTGCAATGATCTCTTTCTTCGCAATTTCCATCCTAACATGAGGTGATTCAAAATTTTCTCCCTTATCTTTTGTTGCTGTAATCTTATTACAGGGTGTATGTGTAGGCGTATGATTTGTATTGGTAATGGATACTGAATTATTAAAGACGTCCTGAGAACCTACTACACAGGAGTCTGTTAACAGTTTTCCTGGTTATTTCCATGTTCACGTACGGGACTGCCATTCCTAACAGGCGCTAAATCTATCTCATTGTCGCTACCATTGTTTTGAGTTCCCCTTCCTCGAGTTCGAAATCCTCGATTTCTGACATTATGTCCCCTTGGCACGTAATTTTCTTGCCGTTCCTCAGATCTTTCCCGGTTATTATTTTCCCTCCAGTGAGTGAAATTTCCCCTTTGTCTAGTGTATCTCCTTCCATAATTTTGCCCTCTTTCAGGCAATCTTTCTGTCCTGACATAATTTATTTGTTCCTGTCGACCTGGTCTCCTATCTATCCTTGATCTTTCAAATTGTGGAACGTATGATTGATACCGTTGTCTGGTATTAATTTCATGATGTCTGTCTTGTCCTCTAATTTGCTGATAACTACCTTGGTAATTTCTTCTATCTCGTACATCTAAAAATCTATGCTCCCACTCCCGAGACATATCTTCTTCCTGTTGTTCCAAAGCTGTTATTAATTCTGTCATCTCATAGATGTTCCGTGGTTTTGCAATTAATAAGTAATTTCGTATCCTTATAGGATAATGCCTTGCGAGTAAACTCACAAAATCTTCCTCATTGATTGGAGGTGACAAGTTTCTAACCTGACTTGCATGTTTTAGTAAGTAATCAGTCATTGATATTCCCTCTCGTGGATTAAATTGACCATGACTAAGCATTGCTCGAATTCTTTGCTGTACCGTAACATTCCAAAATCTGTTCATGAATAATCTCTTAAAGGATTCATATGAAATTTCACCCCCTGATACCATTTGTAACCAATCTAAAGTTTTCTGGTCCAAACATCTTTTGACAACTATCATTTTCAATGCTTCAGGTATCTTTTTAATTTGAAAATACTCTGATAATTCTGCAATGAACTGTACTGGACTGGAGTTTTCATTAAATTTTGGAAGTGGAAAATCACTTAAGATATGATTGTAATTTAGCAAATTCCCTACTCCCATATTTAAATTCTCTAGTGTTACTTGTGCATTCTGAGTTTCAGCATTAGCTATGGATGAAGCTGCCGCATCACTCACATTATTTGTCATACCTGAGGAACTACCTCTATCATTATGTTGTACATCTGATACATTCACATCACATATATTTGCCCTTGAATTCAATTCTAACCTATTTACAGTACCTTGCAGATTTTCTATTGTCTGTTCCAATTTTTTATTATTCTCATTTTGAACAGTTTGGTGTTTGTTAATTTCAGAAGTTAGCTTTTGATTCAAATCTTTAACTTCATCAGACAATTTATTTCTCTGTGTTTCTGACTCCTTCTGAATTTCAGATATTTCCCCTCTGAAATTAACTTGCACCTGTATTAAATCTGCATTTGTAGCCTCCATCATTTCTCTTAACTCACTTGAAATGCTACTCATTCGGCTACCTAGCTCTGTACATTTTACATTAACATGCTCTATTTTATTATTAACCTCACTTTTTTGGTTAGATATTTCCCTGCTCATGTCTAACATTTTCTTTGAAACTTCACCTATTTCATTTGCTATCATTTCTTGATTTTCATTTTTCATTCTAATCATACTACTATCTAGCTCCATGAATTTCTTTTCAATTTCTTCCCTGTTTTGTTCTAAGCTCTTACCAATATCTTCCCTCAATTCTCTCTTATTCTGATCTAGTTTTTGTTCTAAACTCCTATAAATGTCTTCCCTTAATTCCTTATGACTCTTTTCCATATTCTGAGTTAGTTTTTCTAATTTCTCACTATTCTGAGTTAGTTTTTGTTCTAATTTCTCATTATTCTTACTAAGATCTTCCCTTAATTTCTCATTATTCTTTTCCATATTCTTCAGCATTTCCATAATCATCATACTAGTATCAAGATTAACATTTCCTGCTATTCTATTCTGACTTTCTGTACTAACATTTTCATCCTCAAATCCTAAAAAGTCTGGGCTTCTTTCTGTAACCTGTATTGAATCACAACTAACTGTTACACTATCTCCCTCCATAATTATTTCTTCTGTATTACTAGCAGCCATTGTTTTCATTATCCTACCACTCCTAAGGAACATTTAAATTTGTTTACCCCCTTTTTTTTTTTTTTTTTTTTTTAGAATTAAAATCACACTTTTCTAACCTTTCTGATGCTATCTGCTGATGTTGCTTAGATGTCCAGCTGTCTGCCCCACTCTCCTAGGTTTGTATGTCGCTTCGATGAAACTGCGTAGTTTTGTTGTCCTGTAGTTTGAATTTCCCAGTTGCCTCGTAATCTCGGAATTACGATGTCCAATTATCCATGTAGTCTGTCCTCCCTGTTGTTTCTGGAATCTGCGTCTTGTAGACCATTTCACTGCTGCATTCGTTCCACGTCCTGGTTATGCTGATCATTTCCTGGTCACTCTGCTTCATTCCTGGTCATCGTGTTCCTTTCCTGGTCACTTCACCCCACGTTCTGGGTGCCAATATGCAACGGAATGTTTGTTTACGTAATTTGTGTTTTTTTTGTATTTGTATTTGTTAGCCCCACGTTGGGGAGCCAATATATAACGGAAGAAGCCAATTTGCTAGAGAAATTGCTTTACGTAATGCTGTTTACATCACGTGTGTTGAGGCCATCTTATGACGTCACTCCTTGTTTGGTTTGTAGCTCCATCTGGCGTAGCAATTTGCATCAGTTTTGAAATAATTCATTTTAAATGTCCTCCAGCTAGCTGTTTGGGTCGAACATGTATCTCTTTGCAGGTTGTGAAATGGAAAGGAATCTTTTATCCAGAAATTATACTGATGAAGAAAATTTGTTTTATAATTTTTATTGCCGAACACGTTCACTAACACTTTTACATATTGATTTAGATACTCGCCACACTGAAACTGTTTGTAATAACTTCTTACTTATCACTTTTAACTATGTATTTCAACTTTGTGTAGAATTAACTTTATAATAATTCTCGTAATTCTGCTGCGCGTAACTTGATGAAATGAAGTACTGACTGACGACGTGTAGTGTACACGAAATTTTGATGAACTGAGGGGCAAGCTACCTCGAACCTACCCTATTTATACGCCTGCCTCAAGATACGCCTAAAGATTATAAACGAACTGCTATTGGCTAATAAAACGCGTCAACATTAGCGTCTATTTTACTCAAGGCCAGACTTTGATTTCTTTACCTCTGTCATTTCCTTCTTCTCCACTTTTTGCTGCTGTAACATCAGCAACTTCTGGTGCTCAAGGCCACTCTTTGATTTCTTTACCTCTGACATTTCCTTCTTTTCTACTTCCTGTTGCTGTAATATCAACAACTTCTGGTTCTCAAGGCCACTCTTTGATTTCTTTACGTCTGTCATTTCCTTCTTCTCCACTTCCTGCTGCTGTAATGTCAGCAACTTCTGGTACACAAGGCCAGACTTTGAATTCTTTACCTCTGTCATTTCCTTGTTGTCACCTTCCTGTTGCTGTAATGTCAGCAGCTTCTGGTACTCTAGGCCACTCATTGATTTCTTTACCTCTGTCATTTCCTTTTTCTCAGCTTCCTGTGGCTGTAATGTGAGCTACGTCTGTTACTCAAGGGTGCTCTTTGATTTGTTTACCTCTGTCATTTCCTTTTTCTCAGCTTCCTGTTTCTGTAATGTCAGCAGCTTCTGGTACTCTAGGTCACTCTTTGATATCTTTACCTCTGTCATTTCCTTTTTCTCAGCTTCCTGTGGCTGTAATGTGAGCTACGTCTGTTACTCAAGGGTGCTCTTTGATTTGTTTACCTCTGTCATTTCCTTTTTCTCAGCTTCCTGTTTCTGTAATGTCAGCAGCTTCTGGTACTCTAGGTCACTCTTTGATATCTTTACCTCTGTCATTTCCTTTTTCTCAGCTTCCTGCTGCTGTAATGTCAGCTACGTCTGGTACTCAAGGGTGCTCTTTGATTTCTTTACCTCTGTCATTTCCTTCTTCTCCACTTCCTGCTGCTGTAATGTCAACAACTTCTGGTACTCAAGGCCAGACTTTGATTTCTTTACCTCTGTCATTTAGTTCTTCTCCACTTCCTGTTGCTGTAATGTCAACAACTTCTGGTACTCAAGGCCAGACTTTGATTTCTTTACCTGTGTCATTTAGTTCTTCTCCACCTCCTTTTGCTGTAATGTCAACAACCTCTGGTACTCAAGGCCAGACTTTGATTTCTTTACCTGTGTCATTTAGTTCTTCTCCACCTCCTTTTGCTGTAATGTCAACAACCTCTGGTACTCAAGGCCAGACTTTGATTTCTTTACCTCTGTCATTTAGTTCTTCTCCACTTCCTTTTGCTGTAATGTCAACAACCTCTGGTACTCAAGGCCAGACTTTGATTTCTTTACCTGTGTCATTTCCTTCTTCTTCACTTCCTTTTGCTGTAATGTCAACAACTTATGGTACTCAAAGCCACTCTTTGATTTCTTTACTTCTGTCATTTCCTTCTTCTCCACTTCCTGCTTCTGTAAGGTCAGCAACTTCTGGTACTCCAGGCCAGACTTTGATTTCTTTACCTCTGTCATTTCCTTCTTCTCACATTCCTGTTGCTGTAATATCAGCAGCTTCTGGTACTCTAGGCCACTCTTTGATTTCTTTACCTCTGTCATTTCCTTTTTCTCAGCTCCCTGCTGCTGTAATATCAGCTACATCTGGCACTCAAGACCACTCTTTGATTTCTTTACCTCTGTCATTTCCTTCTTCTCAGCTTCCTGTTGCTGTAATGTCAGCTACATCTGGCACTCAAGGCCACTCTATGATTTCTTGACGTCTGTCATTTCCGTCTTTTCTACTTGCGGCTGCTGTAATGTCAACAACTTCTGGTACTCAAGGCCACTCTTTGGTTTCTTTACCTCTGCCATTTCCTTTTTATCCACTTTCTGCTGATATAATGTCAGCAACTTATGGTACTCAAGGCCAGACTTTGATTTCTTTACCTCTGTCATTTCATTCTTCTCCACATCCTGTTGCTGTAATGTCGGCAACTTCTGGAACTCAAGGCCAGAATTTGATTTCTTTAACTGTGGCTTTTCCTTTTTCTCCACTTCCAGCTGCTGTAATGTCAGCAACGTCAAGTACTCAAGGCCACCCTTTGATTTCTTTACCTCTGCCATTTCCTTGTTATCCACTTTCTGCTGATATAATGTCAGCAACTTATGGTACTCAAGGCCACTCTTTGATATCTTTACCTCTGCCATTTCCTTTTTATCCACTTTCTGCTGATATAATGTCAGCAGCTTATGGTATGCAAGGCCAGACTTTGATATCTTTACCTCTGTCATTTCATTCTTCGCCACATCCTGTTACTGAAATGTCGGCAACTTCTGGAACTCAAGGCCAGAATTTGATTTCTTTAACTGTGGCTTTTCCTTTATCTCCACTTCCAGCTGCTGTAATGTCAACAACTTCTGGTACTCAAGGCCAGACTTTGATTTCTTTACCTCTGTCATTTCCTTCTTCTCACGTTCCTGTTGCTGTAATATCAGCAGCTTCTGGTACTATAGGCCACTCTTTGATTTCTTTACCTCTGTCATTTCCTTTTTCTCAGCTTCCTGTTTCTGTAATGTCAGCAGCTTCTGGTACTCTAGGCCACTCTTTGATATCTTTTCCTCTGTCATTTCCCTTTTCTCAGCTTCCTGCTGCTGTAATGTCAGCTACGTCTAGTACTCAAGGTTGCTCTGTGATTTTTTTACCTCTGTCATTTCCTTCTTCTCCACTTCCTGCTGCTGTAATGTCAGCAGCTTCTGGTACTCAAGGCCAGACTTTGATTTCTTTACCTCTGTCATTTCCTTCTTCTCAACTTCCTGTTGCTGTAATGTCAGCAACTTCTGGTACTCAAGGCCAGACTTTGATTTCTTTACCGCTGTCATTTCCTTCTTCTCAGCTTCCTGTGGCTGTAATATCAGCAACTTCTGGTACTCAAGGCCAAATTGTGATTTCTTTACCTCTGTCATTTCCTTCTTCTCCACTTCCTGATGCTGTAATATCAGCAACTTCTGGTCCTCAAGACCAGACTTTGATTTCTTTACCTGCGTCATTTCCTTCTTCTCCACTTTGTTGTTGTAATATCAGCTACTTCTGGTACTCAATGCCACTGTTTGATTTCTCTATCTCTGTCATTTCCTTCTTTGCTACTTCATGCTGCTTTAATGTCAGCAACTTCTGGTACTCAAGGCCAGACTTTGATTTCTTTACCTCTGTCTTTTCCTTTTTCGTCATTTCCTGCTGCTGTGTTGTCAGCAACTTCAGGTACGCAAGGCCAGACTTTGATTTGTTTACCTCTGTCATTTCCTTCTGCTGCTGTAATGTCAGCATTTTCAGGTACTCAATCCACTCTTTGATTTCTTTACCTCTGACATTTCCTTCTTCTCCTTTTCCTGCTGCAGTAAATTCTGCAACTTCTGGTACTCAAGCCCTCTCTTTGATTTCTTTCACTTTGTCATTTCCTTCTTCTCCACTTCGAATTGCTGTAATATCAGCAACATCTGGTATTCAATGCCACTGTTTGATTTGTTTACCGCTGTCATTTCCTTCTTCTCTACTTCCTGCTGCTGTAATGTCAGCAAATTTTGGAACTCAAGGCCACACTTTGATTTCTTTACCTCTGTCATTTCCTTCTTCTCGTCTTCCTGATGCTGTAATGTCAGCAACGTTTGGTACTCAAGGCCAGACTTTGATTTCTTTACCTCTGTCATTTACTTCTTCTCCACCTTCTGCTGCTGTAACGTCAGCAGCTTAAGGTACTCAAGTCCAGACTTTGATTTCTTAACCTCTGTCATTTCCTTCTCCTCCACTTTTTGCTGCTGTAACGTCAGCAACTTCTGGTGCTCAAGGCCACTCTTTGATTTCTTTACCTCTGACATTTCCTTCTTTTCTACTTCCTGTTGCTGTAATATCAACAACTTCTGGTTCTCAAGGCCACTCTTTGATTTCTTTAAGTCTGTCATTTCCTTCTTCTCCACTTCCTGTTGCCGTAATGTCAGCAGCTTCTGGTACTCTATGCCACTATTTGATTTCTTTGCCTCTGTCATTTCCTTCTTCTCAGCTTTCTGTTGCTGTAATGTCAGCAGCTTCTGGTATTCTAGGCTACTCATTGATTTCTTTACCTTTGTCATTTCCTTTTTCTCAGCTTCCTGTGGCTGTAATGTGAGCTACGTGTAGTACTCAAGGGTGATCTGTGATTTCATACCTCTGTCATTTCCTTCTTCTCCACTTCCTGCTGCTGTAATGTCAGCTACGTCATTTACTCAAGGGTGCTCTTTGATTTGTTTACCTCTGTCATTTCCTTCTTCTCGCTTCCTGCTGCTGTAATGTCAGCAACTTCTGGTACTCAAGGCCAGACTTTGATTTCTTTACCTCCGTCATTTCCTTCTTCTCCACTTCCTGTTGCTGTAATGTCAACAACGTCTGGTACTCAATGCCACTCTTTGATTTGTTTACCTCTATCATTTCATTCTTCTCCACATCCTGTTGCTGTAATGTCGGCAACTTCTGGAACTCAAGGCCAGAATTTGATTTCTTTAACTGTGGCTTTTCCTTTTTCTCCACTTCCAGCTGCTGTAATGTCAGCAACGTCAGGTACTCAAGGACAGACTTTGATTTCTTTACCTCTGTCACTTCCTTCTTCTCACGTACCTGTTGCTGTAATATCAGCAGCTTCTGGTACTCTAGGTCACTCTTTGTTTTCTTTACCTGTGTCATTTCCTTTTTCTCAGCTTCCTGTTTCTGTAATGTCAGCAGCTTCTGGTACTCTAGGCCACTCTTTGATATCTTTACCTCTGTCATTTCCTTTTTCTTAGCTTCCTGCTGCTGTAATGTCAGCTACGTCTAGTACTCAAGGGTGCTCTGTGATTTCTTTACCTCTGTCATTTCCTTCTTCTCCATTTCCTGCTGCTGTAATGTCAGCAGCTTCTGGTACTCAAGGCCAGACGTTGATTTCTCTACCTCTGTCATTTCCTTCTTCTCAACTTCCTGTTGCTGTAATGTCAGCAACTTCTTGAACTCAAAGCCAGACTTTCATTTCTTTACCGCTGTCATTTCCTTCTTCTCAGCTTCCTGTGACCGTAATATCAGCTACTTCTGGTACTCAAGGCCAAATTTTCATTTCTTTACCTCTGTCATTTCCTTCTTCTCCACTTCCTGCTGCTGTAATGTCAGCAGCTTCTGGTACTCAAGGCCAGACTTTGATTTCTTTACCTCTGTCAGTTCCTTCTTCTCAACTTCCTGTTGCTGTAATGTCAGCAACTTCTTGTACTCAAGGCCAGACTTTGATTTCTTTACCGCTGTCATTTCCTTCTTCTCAGCTTCCTGTGACCGTAATATCAGCTACTTCTGGTACTCAATGACACTGTTTGATTTCTTTATCTCTGTCATTTCCTTCTTTGCTACTTCATGCTGATTTAATGTCAGGAACTTTTGGTACTCAGGGCCAGACTTTGATTTCTTTACCTCTGTCATTTCCTTCTTCTCCTACTTCCTGCTGCTGTAATGTCAGCAACTTCTGGTACTCAAGGCCAGACTTTGATTTCTTTACCTCTGTCATTTCCTCCTTCTCCACTATCTGCAGCTGTAACGTCAGCAACTTCAGGTACTGAAGGCCAGACTTTGATTTCTTTACCTTGTCATTTCCTTCTTCTCCACTTTTTGCTGCTGTAACGTCAGCAACTTCTGGTGCTCAAGGCCAGTCTTTGATTTCTTTACCTCTGTCATTTCCTTCTTTTCTGCTTGCTGCTGTTGCTGTAATATCAACAACTTCTGGTACTCAAGGCCACTCTTTCATTTCTTTACGTCTGTCATTTCCGTCTTTTCTACTTGCGGCTGCTGTAATGTCAACAACTTCTGGTACTCAAGGCCACTCTTTGATTTCTTTACCTCTACCATTTACCTTTTCTCCGCTTCCTGCTGCTGTAATGTCTGCAACTTCAGGTACTCAAGGCCAGTCTTTGATTTCTTTACCTCTGTCATTTCCTTCTTTTCTGCTTGCTGCTGTTGCTGTAATATCAACAACTTCTGGTACTCAAGGCCACTCTTTCATTTCTTTACGTCTGTCATTTGCGTCTTTTCTACTTTCGGCTGCTGTAATGTCAACAACTTCTGGTACTCAAGGCCACTCTTTGATTTCTTTACCTCTACCATTTACCTTTTCTCCGCTTCCTGCTGCTGTAATGTCTGCAACTTCAGGTACTCAAGGCCACTCTTTGATTTCTATATCTCTGTCCTTTCGTTCTTCTCCACTTCCTGGTGCTGTAATGTCTACATGCTCTGGTACTCAAGGCCACTTTTTGATTTCTTTACCTCTGTCATTACCTTCTTCTCAACTTCCTGCTGTAATGTCAGCAACTTCAGGTACTCAAGGCCACTCTTTGATTTCTTTACCTCTGCCATTTCCTTTTTCTCCACTTCCTGCTGCTGTAATGTCTGCAACTTCAGGTACTCAAGGCCACTCTTTAATTCCTTTACCTCTGTCACTTCCTTCTTCTCCACTTCCTGCTGCTGTAATGTCTACAACCTCTGGTACTCAAGGCCACTCTTTGATTTCTTTACCTCTGTCATTAACTTCTTCTCAAGTTCCTGCTGTAATATCAGCAACTTCTGGTACTCAACGCCAGACTTTGATTTCTTTACCGCTGTCAGTTTCTTCTTTTCAACTTCCTGTTGCTGTAATGTCAGCAACTTCTGGTACTCAAGGCCAGACTTTGATTTCTTTACCGCTGTCATTTCCTTCTTCTCAGCTTCCTGTGGCTGTAATATCAGCAACTTCTGGTACTCAAGGCCAAATTTTGATTTCTTTACCTCTGTCATTTCCTTCTTCTCCACCTCCTGATGCTGTAATATCAGCTACTTCTGGTACTCAATATCACTGTTTGATTTCTTTATCTCTGTCATTTCCTTCTTTGCTACTTCATGTTGCTTTAATGTCAGCAACTTCTGGTATTCAATGCCACTGTTTGATTTGTTTACCTCTGTCATTTCCTTCTTCTATACTTCCTGCTGCTGTAATGTCAGCAACTTTTGGTACTCAAGGCCACTCTTTGTTTTCTTTACCTGTGTCATTTCCTTTTTCTCAGCTTCCTGTTTCTGTAATGTCAGCAGCTTCTGGTACTCTAGGCCACTCTTTGATATCTTTACCTCTGTCATTTCCTTTTTCTTAGCTTCCTGCTGCTGTAATGTCAGCTACGTCTAGTACTCAAGGGTGCTCTGTGATTTCTTTACCTCTGTCATTTCCTTCTTCTCCATTTCCTGCTGTTGTAATGTCAGCAGCTTCTGGTACTCAAGGCCAGACGTTGATTTCTCTACCTCTGTCATTTCCTTCTTCTCAACTTCCTGTTGCTGTAATGTCAGCAACTTCTTGTACTCAAAGCCAGACTTTCATTTCTTTACCGCTGTCATTTCCTTCTTCTCAGCTTCCTGTGACTGTAATATCAGCAACTTCTGGTACTCAAGGCCAAATTTTCATTTCTTTACCTCTGTCATTTCCTTCTTCTCCACTTCCTGCTGCTGTAATGTCAGCAGCTTCTGGTACTCAAGGCCAGACTTTGTTTTCTTTACCTCTGTCATTTCCTTCTTCTCAACTTCCTGTTGCTGTAATGTCAGCAACTTCTTGTACTCAAGGCCAGACTTTGATTTCTTTACCGCTGTCATTTCCTTCTTCTCAGCTTCCTGTGACCGTAATATCAGCTACTTCTGGTACTCAATGACACTGTTTGATTTCTTTATCTCTGTCATTTCCTTCTTTGCTACTTCATGCTGATTTAATGTCAGCAACTTTTGGTACTCAGGGCCAGACTTTGATTTCTTTACCTCTGTCATTTCCTTCTTCTCCTACTTCCTGCTGCTGTAATGTCAGCAACTTCTGGTACTCAAGGCCAGACTTTGATTTCTTTACCTCTGTCATTTCCTTCTTCTCCACTATCTGCAGCTGTAACGTCAGCAACTTCAGGTACTGAAGGCCAGACTTTGATTTCTTTACCTTGTCATTTCCTTCTTCTCCACTTTTTGCTGCTGTAACGTCAGCAACTTCTGGTGCTCAAGGCAAGTCTTTGATTTCTTTACCTCTGTCATTTCCTTCTTTTCTGCTTGCTGCTGTTGCTGTAATATCAGCAACTTCTGGTACTCAAGGCCACTCTTTCATTTCCTTACGTCTGTCATTTCCGTCTTTTCCACTTGCGGCTGCTGTAATGTCAACAACTTCTGGTACTCAATGCCATTCTTTGATTTCTTTACCTCTACCATTTACCTTTTCTCCGCTTCCTGCTGCTGTAATGTCTGCAACTTCAGGTACTCAAGGCCAGTCTTTGATTTCTTTACCTCTGTCATTTGCTTCTTTTCTGCTTGCTGCTGTTGCTGTAATATCAACAACTTCTGGTACTCAAAGCCACTCTTTCATTTCTTTACGTCTGTCATTTCCGTCTTTTCTACTTTCGGCTGCTGTAATGTCAACAACTTCTGGTACTCAAGGCCACTCTTTGATTTCTTTACCTCTACCATTTACGTTTTCTCCGCTTCCTGCTACTGTAATGTCTGCAACTTCAGGTACTCAAGGCCACTCTTTGATTTCTTTATCTCTGTCTTTTCGTTCTTCTCCACTTCCTGCTGCTGTAATGTCTACATCCTCTGGTACTCAAGGCCACTCTTTGATTTCTTTACCTCTGTCATTACCTTCTTCTCAACTTCCTGCTGTAATGTCAGCAACTTCAGGTACTCAAGGCCACTCTTTGATTTCTTTACCTCTGCCATTTCCTTTTTCTCCACTTCCTGCTGCTGTAATGTCTGCAACTTCAGGTACTCAAGGCCACTCTTTAATTCCTTTACCTCTGTCATTTCCTTCTTCTCTACTTCCTGCTGCTGTAATGTCAGCAACTTTTGGTACTCAAGGCCACTCTTTGATTTCTTTACCTCTGACATTTCCTTCTTTTCTACCTCCTGTTGCTGTAATATCAACAACTTCTGGTTCTCAAGGCCACTCTTTGATTTCTTTTAGTCTGTCATTTCCTTCTTCTCCACTTCCTGCTGCTGTAATGTCAACAACTTCTGGTACTCAATGCCAGACTTTGATTACTTTACTTTTGTCATTTCCTTCTTCTCCACTTTCTGCTGCTGTAATGTCAGCAGCTTCTGGTACTCTAGGCCACTCTTTGATTTCATTGCCTATGTCATTTCCTTCTTCTCAGCTTCCTGTGGCTGTAATGTCAGCAGCTTCTGGTACTCTAGGCCACTCTTTGATTTCTTTACCTGTGTCATTTCCTTCTTCGCAGCTTCCTGCTGCTGTAATATCAGCAGCTTCTGGTAATCTAGGCCACTCATTGATTTCTTTACCTGTGTCATTTCGTTTTTCTTAGCTTCCTGCTGCTGTAATGTCAGCTACGTCTAGTACTCAAGGGTGCTCTTGGATTTCTTTACCTCTGTCATTTCCTTCTTCTCAACTTCCTGTTGCTGTAATGTCAGCAACTTCTGGTACTCAAGGCCAGACTTTGATTTCTTTACCGCTGTCATTTCCTTCTTCTCAACTTCCTGTTGCTGTAATTTCAGTAACTTCTGGTACTCAAGGCCAAGTTTTGATTTCTTTACCTCTGTCATTTCCTTCTTTTCCACTTCCTATTGCTGTAATATCAGCAACTTCTGGTCCTCAAGACCAGACTTTGATTTCTTTACCTGCGTCATTTCCTTCTTTTCCACTTCCTGTTGCTGTAATATCAGCAACGTCTGGTACTCAATTCCACTGTTTGAATTCTTTATCTCTGTCATTTCCTTCTTTGCTACTTCATGCTGCTTTAATGTCAGCAACTTTTGGTACTCAAGGCCAGACTTTGATTTCTTTACCTCTGTAATTTCCTTCTTCTCCACTTCCTGTTGCTGTAATGTCAGCAACTTCTGGTACTCAAGGCCAGACTTTGATTTCTTTACCGCTGTCATTTCCTTCTTCTCAACTTCCTGTTGCTGTAATGTCAGCAACTTCTGGTACTCAAGGCCAGACTTTGATTTCTTTACCGCTGTCATTTCCTTCTTCTCAACTTCCTGTTGCTGTAATTTCAGTAACTTCTGGTACTCAAGGCCAGACTTTGATTTCTTTACCTCTGCCATTTCCTTGTTATCCACTTTCTGCTGATATAATGTCAGCAACTTATGGTACTCAAGGCCACTCTTTGATTTCTTTACCTCTGCCATTTCCTTTTTATCCACTTTCTGCTGATATAATGTCAGCAGCTTATGGTACTCAAGGCCAGACTTTGATTTCTTTACCTCTGTCATTTCATTCTTCTCCACATCCTGTTGCTGTAATGTCGGCAACTTCTGGAACTCAAGGCCAGAATTTGATTTCTTTAACTGTGGCTTTTCCTTTTTCTCCACTTCCAGCTGCTGTAATGTCACCAACGTCAAGTACTCAAGGCCACCCTTTGATTTCTTTACCTCTGCCATTTC
The DNA here is from genome assembly GCA_030765065.1 of Deroplatys truncata. NCBI lineage: Eukaryota > Metazoa > Arthropoda > Insecta > Mantodea > Mantidae > Deroplatys > Deroplatys truncata. Next base: position 5,532,338 of record CM060978.1, read on the forward strand.
CTTGTTATCCACTTTCTGCTGATATAATGTCAGCAACTTATGGTACTCAAGGCCACTCTTTGATTTCTTTACCTCTGCCATTTCCTTTTTATCCACTTTCTGCTGATATAATGTCAGCAGCTTATGGTACTCAAGGCCAGACTTTGATTTCTTTACCTCTGTCATTTCATTCTTCTCCACATCCTGTTACTGTAATGTCAGCAACTTATGGTACTCAAGGCCAGACTTTGATTTCTTTACCTCTGTCATTTCCTTCTTCTCACGTTCCTGTTGCTTTAATATCAGCAGCTTCTGGTACTATAGGCCAATCTTTGATTTCTTTACCTCTGTCATTTCCTTTTTCTCAGCTTCCTGTTTCTGTAATGTCAGCAGCTTCTGGTACTCTAGGCCACTCCTTGATATCTTTTTCTCTGTCATTTCCATTTTCTCAGCTTCCTGCTGCTGTAATGTCAGCTACGTCTAGTACTCAAGGTTGCTCTGTGATTTTTTTACCTCTGTCATTTCCTTCTGCTCCACTACCTGCTGCTGTAATGTCAGCAGCTTCTGGTACTCAAGGCCAGACTTTGATTTCTTTACCGCTGTCATTTCCTTCTTCTCAGCTTCCTGTGGCTGTAATATCAGCAACTTCTGGTACTCAAGGCCAAATTGTGATTTCCTTACCTCTGTCATTTCCTTCTTCTCCACTTCCTGATGCTGTAATATCAGCAACTTCTGGTCCTCAAGACCAGACTTTGATTTCTTTACCTGCGTCATTTCCTTCTTCTCCACTTTGTTGTTGTTGTAATATCAGCTACTTCTGGTACTCAATGCCACTGTTTGATTTCTCTATCTCTGTCATTTTCTTCTTTGCTACTTCATGCTGCTTTAATGTCAGCAACTTCTGGTACTCAAGGCCAGACTTTGATTTCTTTACCTCTGTCTTTTCCTTTTTCCCCACTTCCTGCTGCTGTAATGTCTGTAGCTTCTGGTACTCAATGCCACTGTTGTGATTTCTTTACCCTGTTCATTTCATTCTTCTCCACATCCTGTTGCTATAATGTCAGCAACGTTTGGAACTCAAGGCCAGAATTTGATTTCTTTAACTCTGTCTTTTCCTTTTTCGTCATTTCCTGCTGCTGTAATGTCAGCAACTTCAGATACGCAAGGCCAGACTTTGATTTGTTTACCTCTGTCATTTCCTTCTGCTGCTGTAATGTCAGCATTTTCAGGTACTCAATCCACTCTTTGATTTCTTTACCTCTGACATTTCCTTCTTCTCCTTTTCCTGCTGCAGTAAATTCTGCAACTTCTGGTACTCAAGCCCTCTCTTTGATTTCTTTCACTTTGTCATTTCCTTCTTCTCCACTTCCTATTGCTGTAATATCAGCAACATCTGGTATTCAATGCCTCTGTTTGATTTCTTTACCGCTGTCATTTCCTTCTTCTCTACTTCCTGCTGCTGTAATGTCAGCAAATTTTGGAACTCAAGGCCACACTTTGATTTCTTTACCTCTGTCATTTCCTTCTCCTCCACTTTTTGCTGCTGTAACGTCAGCAACTTCTGGTGCTCAAGGCCACACTTTGATTTCTTTACCTCTGACATTTCCTTCTTTTCTACTTCCTGTTGCTGTAATATCAACAAGTTCTGGTTCTCAAGGCCACTCTTTGATTTCTTTACGTCTGTCTTTTCCTTCTTCTCCACTTCCTGTTGCCGTAATGTCAACAGCTTCTGGTACTCTATGCCACTATTTGATTTCTTTGCCTCTGCCATTTCCTTCTTCTCAGCTTTCTGTTGCTGTAATAACAGCAGCTTCTGGTATTCTAGGCCACTCATTGATTTCTTTACCTCTGTCATTTCCTTTTTCTCAGCTTCCTGTGGCTGTAATGTGAGCTACGTGTAGTACTCAAGGGTGATCTGTGTTTTCATACCTCTGTCATTTCCTTCCTCTCCATTTCCTGCTGCTATAATGTCAGCTACGTCATTTACTCAAGGGTGCTCTTTGATTTGTTTACCTCTGTCATTTCCTTCTTCTCGCTTCCTGCTGCTGTAATGTCAGCAACTTCTGGTACTCAAGGCCAGACTTTGATTTCTTTACCTCCGTCATTTCCTTCTTCTCCACTTCCTGTTGCTGTAATGTCAACAACGTCTGGTACTCAATGCCACTCTTTGATTTGTTTACCTCCTTCATTTCATTCTTCTCCACATCCTGTTGCTGTAATGTCGGCAACTTCTGGAACTCAAGGCCAGAATTTGATTTCTTTAACTGTGGCTTTTCCTTTTTCTCCACTTCCAGCTGCTGTAATGTCAGCAACGTCAGGTACTCAAGGCCAGACCTTGATTTCTTTACCTCTGTCAGTTCCTTCTTCTCACGTACCTGTTGCTGTAATATCAGCAGCTTCTGGTACTCTAGGTCACTCTTTGTTTTCTTTACCTGTGTCATTTCCTTTTTCTCAGCTTCCTGTTTCTGTAATGTCAGCAGCTTCTGGTACTCTAGGCCACTCTTTGATATCTTTACCTCTGTCATTTCCTTTTTCTTAGCTTCCTGCTGCTGTAATGTCAGCTACGTCTAGTACTCAAGGGTGCTCTGTGATTTCTTTACCTCTGTCATTTCCTTCTTCTCCATTTCCTGCTGCTGTAATGTCAGCAGCTTCTGGTACTCAAGGCCAGACGTTGATTTCTCTACCTCTGTCATTTCCTTCTTCTCAACTTCCTGTTGCTGTAATGTCAGCAACTTCTTGTACTCAAAGCCAGACTTTCATTTCTTTACCGCTGTCATTTCCTTCTTCTCAGCTTCCTGTGACTGTAATATCAGCAACTTCTGGTACTCAAGGCCAAATTTTCATTTCTTTACCTCTGTCATTTCGTTCCTCTCCACTTCCTGCTGCTGTAATGTCAGCAGCTTCTGGTACTCAAGGCCAGACTTTGATTTCTTTACCTCTGTCATTTCCTTCTTCCCAACTTCCTGTTGCTGTAATGTCAGCAACTTCTTGTACTCAAGGCCAGACTTTGATTTCTTTACCGCTGTCATTTCCTTCTTCTCAGCTTCCTGTGACCGTAATATCAGCTACTTCTGGTACTCAATGAAACTGTTTGATTTCTTTATCTCTGTCATTTCCTTCTTTGCTACTTCATGCTGATTTAATGTCAGCAACTTTTGGTACTCAGGGCCAGACTTTGATTTCTTTACCTCTGTCATTTCCTTCTTCTCCTACTTCCTGCTGCTGTAATGTCAGCAACTTCTGGTACTCAAGGCCAGACTTTGATTTCTTTACCTCTGTCATTTCCTTCTTCTCCACTATCTGCAGCTGTAACGTCAGCAACTTCAGGTACTGAAGGCCAGACTTTGATTTCTTTACCTTGTCATTTCCTTCTTCTCCACTTTTTGCTGCTGTAACGTCAGCAACTTCTGGTGCTCAAGGCCAGTCTTTGATTTCTTTACCTCTGTCATTTCCTTCTTTTCTGCTTGCTGCTGTTGCTGTAATATCAACAACTTCTGGTACTCAAGGCCACTCTTTCATTTCTTTACGTCTGTCATTTCCGTCTTTTCCACTTGCGGCTGCTGTAATGTCAACAACTTCTGGTACTCAATGCCACTCTTTGATTTCTTTACCTCTACCATTTACCTTTTCTCCGCTTCCTGCTGCTGTAATGTCTGCAACTTCAGGTACTCAAGGTCAGTCTTTGATTTCGTTACCTCTGTCATTTCCTTCTTTTCTGCTTGCTGCTGTTGCTGTAATATCAACAACTTCTGGTACTCAAGGCCACTCTTTCATTTCTTTACGTCTGTCATTTCCGTCTTTTCTACTTTCGGCTGCTGTAATGTCAACAACTTCTGGTACTCAAGGCCACTCTTTGATTTCTTTACCTCTACCATTTACCTTTTCTCCGCTTCCTGCTGCTGTAATGTCTGCAACTTCAGGTACTCAAGGCCACTCTTTGATTTCTTTATCTCTGTCATTTCGTTCTTCTCCACTTCCTGCTGCTGTAATGTCTACATCCTCTGGTACTCAAGGCCACTCTTTGATTTCTTTACCTCTGTCATTACCTTCTTCTCAACTTCCTGCTGTAATGTCAGCAACTTCAGGTACTCAAGGCCACTCTTTGATTTCTTTACCTCTGCCATTTCCTTTTTCTCCACTTCCTGCTGCTGTAATGTCTGCAACTTCAGGTACTCAAGGCCACTCTTTAATTCCTTTACCTCTGTCACTTCCTTCTTCTCCACTTCCTGCTGCTGTAATGTCTACATCCTCTGGTACTCAAGGCCACTCTTTGACTTCTTTACCTCTGTCATTAACTTCTTCTCAAGTTCCTGCTGTAATATCAGCAACTTCTGGTACTCAACGCCAGACTTTGATTCCTTTACCGCTGTCATTTTCTTCTTTTCAACTACCTGTTGCTGTAATATAAGCAATATCGGGTACTCAAGGCCAGACTTTGATTTCTTTACCTCTGTCATTTCGTTCTTCTCAACTTCCTGTTGCTGTAATGTCAGCAACTTCTGGTACTCAAGGCCAGACTTTGATTTCTTTACCGCTGTCATTTCCTTCTTCTCAGCTTCCTGTGGCTGTAATATCAGCAACTTGGTACTCAAGGCCAAATTTTGATTTCTTTACCTCTGTCATTTCCTTCTTCTCCACCTCCTGATGCTGTAATATCAGCTACTTCTGGTACTCAATGCCACTGTTTGATTTCTTTATCTCTGTCATTTCCTTCCTTGCTACTTCATGTTGCTTTAACGTCAGCAACTTCTGGTACTCAAGGCCAGACTTTGATTTCTTTACCTCTGTCTTTTCCTTTTTCCCCAATTCCTGCTGCTGTAATGTCTGTAGCTTCTGGTACTCAATGCCACTATTTGATTTCTTTACCCTGTTCATTTCATTCTTCTCCACATCCTGTTGCTGTAATGTCAGCAACTTTTGGAACTCAAGGCCAGAATTAGATTTCTTTAACTCTGTCATTTCCTTTTTCGTCATTTCCTGCTGCTGTAATGTCAGCAACTTCAGGTACGCAAAGCCAGACTTTGATTTCTTTACCCCTGTAATTTCCTTCTGCTGCTGTAATGTCAGCATTTTCAGGTACTCAATACACTCTTTGATTTCTTTACCTCTGTCATTTCCTTCTTCTCCGTTTCCTGCTGCAGTAAATTCTGCAACCTCTGGTACTCAATCCACTCTTTGATTTCTTTCCCTCTGTCATTTCCTTCTTCTCCACTTCCTATTGCTGTAATATCAGCAACTTCTGGTATCAATGCCACTGTTTGATTTCTTTACTGCTGTCATTTCCTTCTTCTCTACTTCCTGCTGCTGTAATGTCAGCAACTTTTGGTACTCAAGGCCACACTTTGATTTCTTTACCTCAGTCATTTCCTTCTTCTCCACTTCCTGCTGCTGTAATGTCAGCAACGTTTGGTAATCAAGGCCAGAGTTTGATTTCTTTACCTCTGTCATTTCCTTCTTCTCCACCTTCTGCTGCTGTAACGTCAGCAGCTTCAGGTAACTAAGGCCAGACTTTGATTTCTTTACCTCTGTCATTTCCTTCTTCTCCACTTTTTGCTGCTGTAACGTCAGCAACTTTTGGTACTCAAGGCCACTCTTTGATTTCTTTACCTCTGACATTTCCTTCTTTTCTACTTCCTGTTGCTGTAATATCAACAACTTCTGGTTCTCAAGGAAACTCTTTGATTTCTTTACCTCTGTCATTTCCTTCTTTTCTACTTCCTGTTGCTGTAATATCAACAACTTCTGGTTCTCAAGGCCACTCTTTGATTTCTTTTAGGCTGTCATTTCCTTCTTCTCCACTTCCTGCTGCTGTAATGTCAGCAACGTCTGGTACTCAAGGCCAGACTTTGATTTCTTTACCTCTGTCATTTCCTTGTTGTCACCTTCCTGTTGCCGTAATGTCAGCAGCTTCTGGTACTCTATGCCACTATTTGATTTCTTTGCCTCTGTCATTTCCTTCTTCTCAGCTTTCTGTTGCTGTAATGTCAGCAGCTTCTGGTATTCTAGGCCACTCATTGATTTCTTTACCTCTGTCATTTCTTTTCTCAGCTTCCTGTGGCTGTAATGTGAGCTACGTCTAGTACTCAAGGGTGATCTGTGATTTCTTACCTCTGTCATTTCCTTCTTCCCGCTTCCTGCTGCTGTAATGTCAGCTACGTCTGTTACTCAAGGGTGCTCTTTGATTTGCTTACCTCTGTCATTTCCTTCTTCCCGCTTCCTGCTGCTGTTATGTCAGCAACTTCTGGTACTCAAGGCCAGACGTTGATTTCTCTACCTCTGTCATTTCCTTCTTCTCAACTTCCTGTTGCTGTAATGTCAGCAACTTCTTGTACTCAAAGCCAGACTTTCATTTCTTTACCGCTGTCATTTCCTTCTTCTCAGCTTCCTGTTCCTGTAATATCAGCAACTTCTGGTACTCAAGGCCAGACTTTGATTTCTGTACCTGTCACATTTCCTTCTTTTCTACTTCCTTTTGCTGTAATGTCAACAACTTCTGGTACTCAAGGCCAGACTTTGATTTCTTTACCTGTGTCATTTCGTTCTTCTCCACTTCCTGTTGCTGTAATATCAACAACTTCTGGTACTCATGGCTAGACTTTGATTTCTTTACCTCTGTCATTTCCTTCTTCTCCACTTACTTTTGCTGTAATGTCAACAACTTATGGTACTCAAGGCCAGACTTTGATTTCTTTACCTGTGTCATTTCGTTCTTCTCTACTTCCTTTTGCTGTAATGTCAACAACTTCTGGTACTCAAGGCCAGACTTTGATTTCTTTACCTGTGTCATTTCGTTCTTCTCCACTTCCTGTTGCTGTAATATCAACAACTTCTGGTACTCAAGGACAGACTTTGATTTCTTTACCTCTGTCATTTCCTTCTTCTCCACTTACTGTTGCTGTAATGTCAACAACTTATGGTACTCAAGGCCAGTCTTTGATTTCTTTACCTCTGTCATTTCCTTCTTCTCCAATTCCTGCTTCTGTAAGGTCAGCAACTTCTGGTACTCCAGGCCAGACTTTGATTTCTTTACCTCTGTCATTTCCTTCTTCTCACGTTCCTGTTGCTGTAATATCAGCAGCTTCTGGTACTCTAGGCCACTCTTTGATTTCTTTACCTCTGTCATTTTCTTCTTCTCAGCTCCCTGCTGCTGTAATATCAGCTACATCTGGGACTCAAGGGCAGACTTTGATTTCTTTACCTCTGTCATTTCCTTCTTCTCCACTTCCTGCTGATGTACTGTCAGCAACTTCTGGTACTCAAGGCCAGACTTTGATTTCTTTACCTCTTTCATTTCCTTCTTCTCAACTTCCTGTTGCTGTAATGTCAGCAACTTCTGGTACTCAAGGCCAGACTTTGATTTCTTTACCGCTGTCATTTCCTTCTTCTCAGCTTCCTGTGGCTGTAATATCAGCAACTTCTGGTACTCAAGGCCAAATTGTGATTTCTTTACCTCTGTCATTTCCTTCTTCTCCACTTCCTGCTGCTGTAATGTCAGCAACGTCTGGTACTCAAGGCCAGACTTTGATTTCTTTACCTCTGTCATTTCCTTGTTGTCACCTTCCTGTTGCCGTAATGTCAGCAGCTTCTGGTACTCTATGCCACTATTTGATTTCTTTGCCTCTGTCATTTCCTTCTTCTCAGCTTTCTGTTGCTGTAATGTCAGCAGCTTCTGGTATTCTAGGCCACTCATTGATTTCTTTACCTCTGTCATTTCTTTTCTCAGCTTCCTGTGGCTGTAATGTGAGCTACGTCTAGTACTCAAGGGTGATCTGTGATTTCTTACCTCTGTCATTTCCTTCTTCCCGCTTCCTGCTGCTGTAATGTCAGCTACGTCTGTTACTCAAGGGTGCTCTTTGATTTGCTTACCTCTGTCATTTCCTTCTTCCCGCTTCCTGCTGCTGTAATGTCAGCAACTTCTGGTACTCAAGACCAGACGTTGATTTCTCTACCTCTGTCATTTCCTTCTTCTCAACTTCCTGTTGCTGTAATGTCAGCAACTTCTTGTACTCAAAGCCAGACTTTCATTTCTTTACCGCTGTCATTTCCTTCTTCTCAGCTTCCTGTTCCTGTAATATCAGCAACTTCTGGTACTCAAGGCCATACTTTGATTTCTGTACCTGTCACATTTCCTTCTTTTCTACTTCCTTTTGCTGTAATGTCAACAACTTCTGGTACTCAAGGCCAGACTTTGATTTCTTTACCTGTGTCATTTCGTTCTTCTCCACTTCCTGTTGCTGTAATATCAACAACTTCTGGTACTCATGGCTAGACTTTGATTTCTTTACCTCTGTCATTTCCTTCTTCTCCACTTACTTTTGCTGTAATGTCAACAACTTATGGTACTCAAGGCCAGACTTTGATTTCTTTACCTGTGTCATTTCGTTCTTCTCTACTTCCTTTTGCTGTAATGTCAACAACTTCTGGTACTCAAGGCCAGACTTTGATTTCTTTACCTGTGTCATTTCGTTCTTCTCCACTTCCTGTTGCTGTAATATCAACAACTTCTGGTACTCAAGGACAGACTTTGATTTCTTTACCTCTGTCATTTCCTTCTTCTCCACTTACTGTTGCTGTAATGTCAACAACTTATGGTACTCAAGGCCAGTCTTTGATTTCTTTACCTCTGTCATTTCCTTCTTCTCCAATTCCTGCTTCTGTAAGGTCAGCAACTTCTGGTACTCCAGGCCAGACTTTGATTTCTTTACCTCTGTCATTTCCTTCTTCTCACGTTCCTGTTGCTGTAATATCAGCAGCTTCTGGTACTCTAGGCCACTCTTTGATTTCTTTACCTCTGTCATTTTCTTCTTCTCAGCTCCCTGCTGCTGTAATATCAGCTACATCTGGGACTCAAGGGCAGACTTTGATTTCTTTACCTCTGTCATTTCCTTCTTCTCCACTTCCTGCTGATGTAATGTCAGCAACTTCTGGTACTCAAGGCCAGACTTTGATTTCTTTACCTCTTTCATTTCCTTCTTCTCAAATTCCTGTTGCTGTAATGTCAGCAACTTCTGGTACTCAAGGCCAGACTTTGATTTCTTTACCGCTGTCATTTCCTTCTTCTCAGCTTCCTGTGGCTGTAATATCAGCAACTTCTGGTACTCAAGGCCAAATTGTGATTTCTTTACCTCTGTCATTTCCTTCTTCTCCACTTCCTGATGCTGTAATATCAGCAACTTCTGGTCCTCAAGACCAGACTTTGATTTCTTTACCTGCGTCATTTCCTTCTTCTCCACTTTGTTGTTGCTGTAATATCAGCTACTTCTGGTACTCAATGCCACTGTTTGATTTCTTTATCTCTGTCATTTCCTTCTTTGCTACTTCATGCTGCTTTAATGTCAGCAACTTCTGGTACTCAATGCCACTGTTTGATTTCTTTACCCTGTTCATTTCATTCTTCTCCACATCCTGTTGCTGTAACGTCAGCAACTTTTGGAACTCAAGGCCAGAATTTGATTTCTTTAACTCTGTCTTTTCCTTTTTCGTCATTTTCTGCTGGTGTAATGTCAGCAACTTCAGGTACGCAAGGCCAGACTTTGATTTCTTTACCTCTGTAATTTCCCTCTGCTGCTGTAATGTCAGAATTTTCAGGTACTCAAACCACTCTTTGATTTCTTTACCTCTGTCATTTCCTTCTTCTCCTTTTCCTGCTGCAGTAAATTCTGCAACTTCTGGTACTCAAGGCCTCTCTTTGATTTCTTTCACTCTGTCATTTCCTTCTTCTCCACTTTGTTGTTGCTGTAATATCAGCTACTTCTGGTACTCAATGCCACTGTTTGATTTCTTTATCTCTGTCATTTCCTTCTTTGCTACTTCATGCTGCTTTAATGTCAGCAACTTCTGGTATTCAATGCCACTGTTTGATTTGTTTACCTCATTCATTTCCTTCTTCTCTACTTCCTGCTGCTGTAATGTCAGCAACTTTTGGTACTCTAGGCCACTCTTTGATTTCTTTACCTCTGACATTTCCTTGTTTTCTACTTCCTGTTGCTGTAATATCAACAACTTCTGGTTCTCAAGGCCACTCTTTGATTTCTTTTAGTCTGTCATTTCCTTCTTCTCCACTTCCTGCTGCTGTAATGTCAGCAACTTCTGATACTCAAGGCCAGACTTTGATTTCTTTACCTCTGTCATTTCCTTGTTGTCACCTTCCTGTTGCCGCAATGTCAGCAGCTTCTGGTACTCTATGCCACTATTTGATTTCTTTGCCTCTGTCATTTCCTTCTTCTCAGCTTTGTGTTGCTGTAATGTCAGCAGCTTCTGGTATTCTAGGCCACTCATTGATTTCTTTACCTCTGTCATTTCCTTTTCTCAGCTTCCTGTGGCTGTAATGTGAGCTACGTCTAGTACTCAAAGGTGATCTGCGATTTCTTACCTCTGTCATTTCCTTCTTCCCGCTTCCTGCTGCTGTAATGTCAACAACGTCTGGTCCCGAAGGACAGACTTTGATCTTTCTTTCTGTCATTTCCTTCTTCTCTACTTCCTGTTGCTGTAATTTCAACAACCTCTGGTACTCAAGGCCAGACTTTGATTTCTTTTCCTCTATCATTTCCTTCTTCTCAACTTCCTGTTGATGTAAGATCAACAACTTTTGGTACTCAATGGCACTCTTTGATTTGTTTACCTCTGTCATTTCCTACTTCTCCACTTCCTTTTGCTGTAATGTCAACAACTTCTGGTACTCAAGGCCAGACTTTGATTTCTGTACCTCTCACATTTCCTTCTTCTCTACTTCCTTTTGCTGTAATGTCAACAACCTCTGGTACTCAAGGCCAGACTTTGATTTCTTTACCTGTGTCATTTAGTTCTTCTCCACTTCCTGTTGCTGTAATGTCAACAACTTCTGGTACTCATGGCTAGACTTTGATTTCTTTACCTCTGTCATTTCCTTCTTCTCTACTTCCTGTTGCTGTAATGTCAACAACTTCTGGTACTCATGGCTAGACTTTGATTTCTTTACCTCTGTCATTTCCTTCTTCTTCACATCCTTTTGCTGTAATGTCAACAACTTATGGTACTCAAAGCCACTCTTTGATTTCTTTACTTCTGTCATTTCCTTCTTCTCCACTTCCTGCTTCTGTAAGGCCAGCAACTTCTGGTACTCCAGGCCATTTTTTGATTTCTTTACCTCTGTCATTTCCTTCTTCTCACGTTCCTGTTGCTGTAATATCAGCAGCTTCTGGTACTCTAGGCCACTCTTTGATTTCTTTACCTCTGTCATTTCCTTTTTCTCAGCTCCCTGCTGCTGTAATATCAGCTACATCTGGCACTCAAGACCTTTCTTTGATTTCTTTACCTCTGTCATTTCCTTCTTCTCAGCTTCCTGTGCCTGTAATGTGAGCTACGTGTAGTACTCAAGGGTGATCTGTGATTTCATACCTCTGTCATTTCCTTCCTCTCCACTTCCTGCTGCTATAATGTCAGCTACGTCATTTACTCAAGGGTGCTCTTTGATTTCTTTTCCTCTGTCATTTCCTTCTTCTCGCTTCCTGCTGCTGTAATGTCAGCAACTTCTGGTACTCAAGGCCAGACTTTGATTTCTTTACCTCCGTCATTTCCTTCTTCTCCACTTCCTGTTGCTGTAATGTCAACAACGTCTGGTACTCAATGCCACTCTTTGATTTGTTTACCTCTGTCATTTCATTCTTCTCCACATCCTGTTGCTGTAATGTCGGCAACTTCTGGAACTCAAGGCCAGAATTTGATTTCTTTAACTGTGGCTTTTCCTTTTTCTCCACTTCCAGCTGCTGTAATGTCAGCAACGTCAGGTACTCAAGGCCAGACTTTGATTTCTTTACCTCTGTCAGTTCCTTCTTCTCACGTACCTGTTGCTGTAATATCAGCAGCTTCTGGTACTCTAGGTCACTCTTTGTTTTCTTTACCTGTGTCATTTCCTTTTTCTCAGCTTCCTGTTTCTGTAATGTCAGCAGCTTCTGGTACTCTAGGCCACTCTTTGATATCCTTACCTCTGTCATTTCCTTTTTCTTAGCTTCCTGCTGCTGTAATGTCAGCTACGTCTAGTACTCAAGGGTGCTCTGTGATTTCTTTACCTCTGTCATTTCCTTCTTCTGGATTTCCTGCTGCTGTAATGTCAGCAGCTTCTGGTACTCAAGGCCAGACGTTGATTTCTCTACCTCTGTCATTTCCTTCTTCTCAACTTCCTGTTGCTGTAATGTCAGCAACTTCTTGTACTCAAAGCCAGAGTTTCATTTATTTACCGCTGTCATTTCCTTCTTCTCAGCTTCCTGTGACTGTAATATCAGCAACTTCTGGTACTCAAGGCCAAATTTTCATTTCTTTACCTCTGTCATTTCCTTCTTCTCCATTTCCTGCTGCTGTAATGTCAGCAGCTTCTGGTACTCAAGGCCAGACTTTGATTTCTTTACCTCTGTCATTTCCTTCTTCTCAACTTCCTGTTGCTGTAATGTCAGCAACTTCTTGTACTCAAGGCCAGACTTTGATTTCTTTACCGCTGTCATTTCCTTCTTCTCAGCTTCCTGTGACCGTAATATCAGCTACTTCTGGTACTCAATGACACTGTTTGATTTCTTTATCTCTGTCATTTCCTTCTTTGCTACTTCATGCTGATTTAATGTCAGCAACTTTTGGTACTCAGGGCCAGACTTTGATTTCTTTACCTCTGTCATTTCCTTCTTCTCCTACTTCCTGCTGCTGTAATGTCAGCAACTTCTGGTACTCAAGGCCAGACTTTGATTTCTTTACCTCTGTCATTTCCTTCTTCTCCAGTATCTGCAGCTGTAACGTCAGCAACTTCAGGTACTGAAGGCCAGACTTTGATTTCTTTACCTTGTCATTTCCTTCTTCTCCACTTTTTGCTGCTGTAACGTCAGCAACTTCTGGTGCTCAAGGCCAGTCTTTGATTTCTTTACCTCTGTCATTTCCTTCTTTTCTGCTTGCTGCTGTTGCTGTAATATCAACAACTTCTGGTACTCAAGGCCACTCTTTCATTTCCTTACGTCTGTCATTTCCGTCTTTTCCACTTGCGGCTGCTGTAATGTCAACAACTTCTGGTACTCAATGCCATTCTTTGATTTCTTTACCTCTACCATTTACCTTTTCTCCGCTTCCTGCTGCTGTAATGTCTGCAACTTCAGGTACTCAGGTACTTTGATTACTCTACCTCTGTCATTTCCTTCTTTTCTGCTTGCTGCTGTTGCTGTAATATCAACAACTTCTGGTACTCAAGGCCACTCTTTCATTTCTTTACGTCTGTCATTTCCGTCTTTTCTACTTTCGTCTGCTGTAATGTCAACAACTTCTGGTACTCAAGGCCACTCTTTGATTTCTTTACCTCTACCATTTACCTTTTCTCCGCTTCCTGCTGCTGTAATGTCTGCAACTTCAGGTACTCAAGGCCACTCTTTGATTTCTTTATCTCTGTCATTTCGTTCTTCTCCACTTCCTGCTGCTGTAATGTCTACATCCTCTGGTACTCAAGGCCACTCTTTGATTTCGTTACCTCTGTCATTACCTTCTTCTCAACTTCCTGCTGTAATGTCAGCAACTTCAGGTACTCAAGGCCACTCTTTGATTTCTTTACCTCTGCCATTTCCTTTTTCTCCACTTCCTGCTGCTGTAATGTCTGCAACTTCAGGTACTCAAGGCCACTCTTTAATTCCTTTACCTCTGTCACTTCCTTCTTCTCCACTTCCTGCTGCTGTAATGTCTACAACCTCTGGTACTCAAGGCCACTCTTTGACTTCTTTACCTCTGTCATTAACTTCTTCTCAAGTTCCTGGTGTAATATCAGCAACTTCTGGTACTCAACGCCAGACTTTGATTTCTTTACCGCTGTCATTTTCTTTTTTCAACTTCCTGTTGCTGTAATATAAGCAATATCGGGTATCAAGGCCAGACTTTGATTTCTTTACCTCCGTCATTTCGTTCTTCTCAACTTCCTGTTGCTGTAATGTCAGCAACTTCTGGTACTCAAGGCCAGACTTTGATTTCTTTACCGCTGTCATTTCCTTCTTCTCAGCTTCCTGTGGCTGTAATATCAGCAACTTCTGGTACTCAAGGCCAAATTTTGATTTCTTTACCTCTGTCATTTCCTTCTTCTCCACCTCCTGATGCTGTAATATCAGCTACTTCTGGTACTCAATGCCACTGTTTGATTTCTTTATCTCTGTCATTTCCTTCCTTGCTACTTCATGTTGCTTTAACGTCAGCAACTTCTGGTACTCAAGGCCAGACTTTGATTTCTTTACCTCTGTCTTTTCCTTTTTCCCCAATTCCTGCTGCTGTAATGTCTGTAGCTTCTGGTACTCAATGCCACTATTTGATTTCTTTACCCTGTTCATTTCATTCTTCTCCACATCCTGTTGCTGTAATGTCAGCAACTTTTGGAACTCAAGGCCAGAATTTGATTTCTTTAACTCTGTCTTTTCCTTTTTCGTCATTTCCTGCTGCTGTAATGTCAGCGACTTCAGGTACGCAAGGCCAGACTTTGATTTCTTTACCTCTGTCATTTCCTTCTTCTCCGTTTCCTGCTGCAGTAAATTCTGCAACTTCTGGTACTCAATCCACTCTTTGATATCTTTCCCTCTGTCATTTCCTTCTTCTCCACTTCCTATTGCTGTAATATCAGCAACTTCTGGTATCAATGCCACTGTTTGATTTCTTTACTGCTGTCATTTCCTTCTTCTCTACTTCCTGCTGCTGTAATGTCAGCAACTTTTGGTAATCAAGGCCACACTTTGATTTCTTTACCTCAGTCATTTCCTTCTTCTCCACTTCCTGCTGCTGTAATGTCAGCAACGTTTGGTAATCAAGGACAGAGTTTGATTTCTTTACCTCTGTCATTTCCTTCTTCTCCACATTCTGCTGCTGTAACGTCAGCAGCTTCAGGTACTCAAGGCCAGACTTTGATTTCTTTACCTCTGTCATTTCCTTCTTCTCCACTTTTTGCTGCTGTAACGTCAGCAACTTTTGGTACTCAAGGCCACTCTTTGATTTCTTTACCTCTGACATTTCCTTCTTTTCTACTTCCTGTTGGTGTAATATCAACAACTTCTGGTTCTCAAGGCCACTCTTTGATTTCTTTTACTCTGTCATTTCCTTCTTCTCCACTTCCTGCTGCTGTAATGTCAGCAACTTCTGGTACTCAAGGCCAGACTTTGATTTCTTTACCTCTGTCATTTCCTTGTTGTCACCTTCCTGTTGCCGTAATGTCAGCAGCTTCTGGTACTCTATGCCACTATTTGATTTCTTTGCCTGTGTCATTTCCTTCTTCTCAGCTTTCTGTTGCTGTAATGTCAGCAGCTTCTGGTATTCTAGGCCACTCATTGATTTCTTTACCTCTGTCATTTCCTTTTCTCAGCTTCCTGTGGCTGTAATGTGAGCTACGTCTAGTACTCAAGGGTGATCTGCGATTTCTTACCTCTGTCATTTCCTTCTTCCCGCTTCCTGCTGCTGTAATGTCAGCTACGTCTGTTACTCAAGGGTGCTCTGTGATTTGCTTACCTCTGTCATTTCCTTCTTCCCGCTTCCTGCTGCTCTAATGTCAGCAGCTTCTGATACTCAAGGCCAGAATTTGATTTCTTTACCTCTGTCATTTCCTTCTTCTCCACTTCCTGTTGCCGTAATGTCAGCAACTTCTGGTACTCAAGGCCAGACGTTGATTTCTCTACCTCTGTCATTTCCTTCTTCTCAACTTCCTGTTGCTGTAATATCAGCAACTTCTGGTACTCAAGGCCAGACTTTGATTTCTGTACCTGTCACATTTCCTTCTTCTCTACTTCCTTTTGCTGTAATGTCAACAACTTCTGGTACTCAAGGCCAGACTTTGATTTCTTTTCCTCTGTCATTTCCTTCTTCTCCACTTCCTGATGCTGTAATGTCAACAACTTCTGGTACTCATGGCCAGACTTTGATTTCTTTACCTGTGTCATTTAGTTCTTCTCCACTTCCTTTTGCTGTAATGTCAACAACTTCTGGTACTCAAGGCCAGACTTTGATTTCTTTACCTGTGTCATTTAGTTCTTCTCCACTTCCTTTTGCTGTAATGTCAACAACTTCTGGTACTCATGGCCAGACTTTGATTTCTTTACCTGTGTCATTTCGTTCTTCTCCACTTCCTGTTGCTGTAATATCAACAACTTCTGGTACTCAAGGCCAGACTTTGATTTCTTTACCTCTGTCATTTAGTTCTTCTCCACTTCCTTTTGCTGTAATGTCAACAACTTCTGGTACTCAAGGCCAGACTTTGATTTCCTTACCTGTGTCATTTCGTTCTTCTCCACTTCCTGTTGCTGTAATATCAACAACTTCTGGTACTCATGGCTAGACTTTGATTTCTTTACCTCTGTCATTTCCTTCTTCTCCACTTACTTTTGCTGTAATGTCAACAACTTCTGGTACTCAAGGCCAGACTTTGATTTCTTTACCTGTGTCATTTCGTTCTTCTCTATTTCCTTTTGCTGTAATGTCAACAACTTCTGGTACTCAAGGCCAGACTTTGATTTCTTTACCTGTTTCATTTCGTTCTTCTCCACTTCCTGTTGCTGTAATATCAACAACTTCTGGTACTCAAGGACAGACTTTGATTTCTTTACCTCTGTCATTTCCATCTTCTCCACTTACTTTTGCTGTAATGTCAAACACTTATGGTACTCAAGGCCAGTCTTTGATTTCTTTACCTCTGTCATTTCCTTCTTCTCCAATTCCTGCTTCTGTAAGGTCAGCAACTTCTGGTACTCCAGGCCAGACTTTGATTTCTTAACTCTGTCATTTCCTTCTTCTCACGTTCCTGTTGCTGTAATATCAGCAGCTTCTGGTACTCTAGGCCACTCTTTGATTTCTTTACCTCTGTCATTTCCTTCTTCTCAGCTCCCTGCTGCTGTAATATCAGCTACATCTGGTACTCAAGGGCAGACTTTGATTTCTTTACCTCTGTCATTTCCTTCTTCTCCAGTTCCTGCTGATGTAATGTCAGCAACTTCTGATACTCAAGGCCAGACTTTGATTTCCTTACCTCTTTCATTTCCTTCTTCTCCACTTCCTGCTGATGTAATGTCAGCAACTTCTGATACTCAAGGCCAGACTTTGATTTCTTTACCTCTGTCATTTCCTTCTTCTCAACTTCCTGTTGCTGTAATGTCAGCAACTTCTGGTACTCAAGGCCAGACTTTGATTTCTTTACCGCTGTCATTTCCTTCTTCTCAGCTTCCTGTGGCTGTAATATCAGCAACTTCTGGTACTCAAGGCCAAATTGTGATTTCTTTACCTCTGTCATTTCCTTCTTCTCCACTTCCTGATGCTGTAATATCAGCAACTTCTGGTCCTCAAGACCAGACTTTGATTTCTTTACCTGCGTCATTTCCTTCTTCTCCACTTTGTTGTTGCTGTAATATCAGCTACTTCTGGTACTCAATGCCACTGTTTGATTTCTTTATCTCTGTCATTTCCTTCTTTGCTACTTCATGCTGCTTTAATGTCAGCAACTTCTGGTACTCAAGGCCAGACTTTGATTTCTTTACCTCTGTCTTTTCCTTTTTCCCCACTTCCTGCTGCTGTAATGTCTGTAGCTTCTGGTACTCAATGCCACTGTTTGATTTCTTTACCCTGTTCATTTCATTCTTCTCCACATCCGGTTGCTGTAACGTCAGCAACTTTTGGAACTCAAGGCCAGAATTTGATTTCTTTAACTCTGTCTTTTCCTTTTTCGTCATTTCCTGCTGCTGTAATGTCAGCAACTTCAGGTACTCAAGGCCAGACTTTGATTTGTTTACCTCTGTCATTTCCTTCTGCTGCTGTAATGTCAGCATTTTAAGGTACTCAATCCACTCTTTGATTTCTTTACCTCTGTCATTTCCTTCTTCTCCTTTTCCTGCTGCAGTAAATTCTGCAACTTCTGGTACTCAAGGCCTCCCTTTGATTTCTTTCACTCTGTCATTTCCTTCTTCTCCACTTCCTATTGCTGTAATATCAGCAACTTCTGGTATTCAATGCCACTGTTTGATTTCTTTACCGCTGTCATTTCCTTCTTCTCTACTTCCTGCTGCTGTAATTTCAGCAACTTTTGGTAATCAAGGCCACACTTTGATTTCTTTACCTCTGTCATTTCCTTCTTCTGCACTTCCTGATGCTGTAATGTCAGCAACGTTTGGTACTCAAGGCCAGACTTTGATTTCTTTACCTCTGTCATTTCCTTCTTCTCCACCTTCTGCTACTGTAACGTCAGCAGCATCAGGTAATCAAGTCCACACTTTGATTTCTTTACCTCTGTCATTTCCTTCTCCTCCACTTTTTGCTGCTGTAACGTCAGCAACTTCTGGTGCTCAAGGCCACTCTTTGTTTTCTTTACCTCTGACATTTCCTTCTTTTTTACTTCCTGTTGCTGTAATATCAACAACTTCTGGTTCTCAAGGAAACTCTTTGATTTCTTTACGTCTGTTATTTCCTTCTTCTCCACTTCCTGCTGCTGTAATGTCAGCAACTTCTGGTACTCAAGGCCAGACTTTGAATTCTTTACCTCTGTCATTTCCTTGTTGTCACCTTCCTGTTGCTGTAATGTCAGCAGCTTCTGGTATTCTAGCCCCCTCATTGATTTCTTTACCTCTGTCGTTTCCTTTTTCTGAGCTTCCTGTGGCTGTAATGTGAGCTACATCTGGTACTCAAGGGTGATCTGTGATTTCTTACCTCTGTCATTTCCTTCTTCTCCACTTCCTGCTGCTATAATGTCAGCTACGTCTGTTACTCAAGGGTGCTCTTTGATTTGTTTACCTCTGTCATTTCCTTCTTCTCGCTTCCTGCTGCTGTAATGTCAGCAACTTCTGGTACTCAAGGCCAGACTTTGATTTCTTTAACTCCGTCATTTCCTTCTTCTCCACTTCCTGTTGCTGTAATGTCAACAACGTCTGGTACTGAAGGACAGACTTTGATCTTTCTTTCTGTCATTTCCTTCTTCTCTACTTCCTGTTGCTGTAATTTCAACAACTTCTGGTACTCAAGGCCAGACTTTGATTTCTTTTCCTCTGTCATTTCCTTCTTCTCAACTTCCTGTTGATGTAAGATCAACAACTTTTGGTACTCAATGCCACTCTTTGATTTGTTTACCTCTGTCATTTCCTTCTTCTCCACTTCCTTTTGCTGTAATGTCAACAACTTCTGTTACTCAAGGCCAGACTTTGATTTCTGTACCTCTCACATTTCCTTCTTCTCTACTTCCTTTTGCTGTAATGTCAACAACCTCTGGTACTCAAGGCCAGACTTTGATTTCTTTACCTGTGTCATTTAGTTCTTCTCCACTTCCTGTTGCTGTAATGTCAACAACTTCTGGTACTCAAGGCCAGACTTTGATTTCTTTACCTCTGTCATTTCCTTCTTCTCTACTTCCTGTTGCTGTAATGTCAACAACTTCTGGTACTCATGGCTAGACTTTGATTTCTTTACCTCTGTCATTTCCTTCTTCTTCACATCCTTTTGCTGTAATGTCAACAACTTATGGTACTCAAAGCCACTCTTTGATTTCTTTACTTCTGTCATTTCCTTCTTCTCCACTTCCTGCTTCTGTAAGGTCAGCAACTTCTGGTACTCCAGGCCAGACTTTGATTTCTTTACCTGTGTCATTTAGTTCTTCTCCACTTCCTTTTGCTGTAATGTCAACAACTTCTGGTACTCATGGCCAGACTTTGATTTCTTTACCTGTGTCATTTCCTTCTTCTCCCCTTCCTGTTGCTGTAATGTCAACAACTTCTAGTACTCAAGGCCAGACTTTGATTTCTTTACCTGTGTCATTTAGTTCTTCTCCACTTCCTTTTGCTGTAATGTCAACAACTTCTGGTACTCAAGGCCAGACTTTGATTTCTTTACCTGTGTCATTTAGTTCTTCTCCACTTCCTTTTGCTGTAATGTCAACAACTTCTGGTACTCAAGGCCAGACTTTGATTTCTTTACCTGTGTCATTTAGTTCTTCTCCACTTCCTTTTGCTGTAATGTCAACAACTTCTGGTACTCAAGGCCAGACTTTGATTTCTTTACCTGTGTCATTTAGTTCTTCTCCACCTCCTTTTGCTGTAATGTCAACAACCTCTGGTACTCAAGGCCAGACTTTGATTTCTTTACCTGTGTCATTTAGTTCTTCTCCACTTCCTGCTTCTGTAAGGTCAGCAACTTCTGGTACTCCAGGCCAGACTTTGATTTCTTTACCTCTGTCATTTCCTTCTTCTCACGTTCCTGTTGCTGTAATATCAGCAGCTTCTGGTACTCTAGGCCACTCTTTGATTTCTTTACCTCTGTCATTTCCTTTTCTCAGCTCCCTGCTGCTGTAATATCAGCTACATCTGGCACTCAAGACCTTTCTTTGATTTCTTTACCTCTGTCATTTCCTTCTTCTCAGCTTCCTGTTGCTGTAATGTCAGCTACATCTGGCACGCAAGGCCAATCTATGACTTCTTGACGTCTGTCATTTCCGTCTTTTCTACTTGCGGCTGCTGTAATGTCAATAACTTCTGGTACTCAAGGCCACTCTTTGGTTTCTTTACCTCTGCCATTTCCTTTTTATCCACTTTCTATTGATATAATGTCAGCAACTTATGGTACTCAAGGCCAGACTTTGATTTCTTTACCTGTGTCATTTAGTTCTTCTCCACTTCCTTTTGCTGTAATGTCAAACACTTATGGTACTCAAGGCCAGACTTTGATTTCTTTACCTGTGTCATTTAGTTCTTCTCCACTTCCTTTTGCTGTAATGTCAAACACTTATGGTACTCAAGGCCAGACTTTGATTTCTTTACCTGTGTCATTTAGTTCTTCTCCACTTCCTGTTGCTGTAATGTCAACAACTTCTAGTACTCATGGCTAGACTTTGATTTCTTTACCTCTGTCATTTCCTTCTTCTTCACTTCCTTTTGCTGTAATGTCAACAACTTATGGTACTCAAAGCCACTCTTTGATCTCTTTACTTCTGTCATTTCCTTCTTCTCCACTTCCTGCTTCTGTAAGGTCAGCAACTTCTGGTACTCCAGGCCAGACTTTGATTTCTTTACCTCTGTCATTTCCTTCTTCTCACGTTCCTGTTGCTGTAATATCAGCAGCTTCTGGTACTCTAGGCCACTCTTTGATTTCTTTACCTCTGTCATTTCCTTTTTCTCAGCTCCCTGCTGCTGTAATATCAGCTACATCTGGCACTCAAGACCTTTCTTTGATTTCTTTACCTCTGTCATTTCCTTCTTCTCACGTTCCTGTTGCTGTAATATCAGCAGCTTCTGGTACTATAGGCCACTCTTTGATTTCTTTACCTCTGTCATTTCCTTTTTCTCAGCTTCCTGTTGCTGTAATGTCAGCTACGTCTACTACTCAAGGTTGCTCTGTGATTTTTTTACCTCTGTCATTTCCTTCTGCTCAACTTCCTGCTGCTGTAATGTCAGCAGCTTCTGGTACTCAAGGCCAGACTTTGATTTCTTTACCTCTGTCATTTCCTTCTTCTCAACTTCCTGTTGCTGTAATGTCAGCAACGTCTGGTACTCAAGGCCAGACTTTGATTTCTTTACCGCTGTCATTTCCTTCTTCTCCATTTCCTGATGCTGTAATATCAGCAACTTCTGGTACTCAAGGCCAGACTTTGATTTCTTTACCGCTGTCATTTCCTTCTTCTCAGCTTCCTGTGGCTGTAATATCAGCAACTTCTGGTACTCAAGGCCAAATTGTGATTTCTTTACCTCTGTCATTTCCTTCTTCTCCACTTCCTGATGCTGTAATATCAGCAACTTCTGGTCCTCAAGACCAGACTTTGATTTCTTTACCTGCGTCATTTCCTTCTTCTCCACTTTGTTGTTGCTGTAATATCAGCTACTTCTGGTACTCAATGCCACTGTTTGATTTCTTTATCTCTGTCATTTCCTTCTTTGCTACTTCATGCTGCTTTAATGTCAGCAACTTCTGGTACTCAAGGCCAGACTTTGATTTCTTTACCTCTGTCTTTTCCTTTTTCCCCACTTCCTGCTGCTGTAATGTCTGTAGCTTCTGGTACTCAATGCCACTGTTTGATTTCTTTACCCTGTTCATTTCATTCTTCTCCACATCCGGTTGCTGTAACGTCAGCAACTTTTGGAACTCAAGGCCAGAATTTGATTTCTTTAACTCTGTCTTTTCCTTTTTCGTCATTTCCTGCTGCTGTAATGTCAGCAACTTCAGGTACTCAAGGCCAGACTTTGATTTGTTTACCTCTGTCATTTCCTTCTGCTGCTGTAATGTCAGCATTTTAAGGTACTCAATCCACTCTTTGATTTCTTTACCTCTGTCATTTCCTTCTTCTCCTTTTCCTGCTGCAGTAAATTCTGCAACTTCTGGTACTCAAGGCCTCCCTTTGATTTCTTTCACTCTGTCATTTCCTTCTTCTCCACTTCCTATTGCTGTAATATCAGCAACTTCTGGTATTCAATGCCACTGTTTGATTTCTTTACCGCTGTCATTTCCTTCTTCTCTACTTCCTGCTGCTGTAATTTCAGCAACTTTTGGTAATCAAGGCCACACTTTGATTTCTTTACCTCTGTCATTTCCTTCTTCTGCACTTCCTGATGCTGTAATGTCAGCAACGTTTGGTACTCAAGGCCAGACTTTGATTTCTTTACCTCTGTCATTTCCTTCTTCTCCACCTTCTGCTACTGTAACGTCAGCAGCATCAGGTAATCAAGTCCACACTTTGATTTCTTTACCTCTGTCATTTCCTTCTCCTCCACTTTTTGCTGCTGTAACGTCAGCAACTTCTGGTGCTCAAGGCCACTCTTTGTTTTCTTTACCTCTGACATTTCCTTCTTTTTTACTTCCTGTTGCTGTAATATCAACAACTTCTGGTTCTCAAGGAAACTCTTTGATTTCTTTACGTCTGTTATTTCCTTCTTCTCCACTTCCTGCTGCTGTAATGTCAGCAACTTCTGGTACTCAAGGCCAGACTTTGAATTCTTTACCTCTGTCATTTCCTTGTTGTCACCTTCCTGTTGCTGTAATGTCAGCAGCTTCTGGTATTCTAGCCCCCTCATTGATTTCTTTACCTCTGTCGTTTCCTTTTTCTGAGCTTCCTGTGGCTGTAATGTGAGCTACATCTGGTACTCAAGGGTGATCTGTGATTTCTTACCTCTGTCATTTCCTTCTTCTCCACTTCCTGCTGCTATAATGTCAGCTACGTCTGTTACTCAAGGGTGCTCTTTGATTTGTTTACCTCTGTCATTTCCTTCTTCTCGCTTCCTGCTGCTGTAATGTCAGCAACTTCTGGTACTCAAGGCCAGACTTTGATTTCTTTAACTCCGTCATTTCCTTCTTCTCCACTTCCTGTTGCTGTAATGTCAACAACGTCTGGTACTGAAGGACAGACTTTGATCTTTCTTTCTGTCATTTCCTTCTTCTCTACTTCCTGTTGCTGTAATTTCAACAACTTCTGGTACTCAAGGCCAGACTTTGATTTCTTTTCCTCTGTCATTTCCTTCTTCTCAACTTCCTGTTGATGTAAGATCAACAACTTTTGGTACTCAATGCCACTCTTTGATTTGTTTACCTCTGTCATTTCCTTCTTCTCCACTTCCTTTTGCTGTAATGTCAACAACTTCTGTTACTCAAGGCCAGACTTTGATTTCTGTACCTCTCACATTTCCTTCTTCTCTACTTCCTTTTGCTGTAATGTCAACAACCTCTGGTACTCAAGGCCAGACTTTGATTTCTTTACCTGTGTCATTTAGTTCTTCTCCACTTCCTGTTGCTGTAATGTCAACAACTTCTGGTACTCAAGGCCAGACTTTGATTTCTTTACCTCTGTCATTTCCTTCTTCTCTACTTCCTGTTGCTGTAATGTCAACAACTTCTGGTACTCATGGCTAGACTTTGATTTCTTTACCTCTGTCATTTCCTTCTTCTTCACATCCTTTTGCTGTAATGTCAACAACTTATGGTACTCAAAGCCACTCTTTGATTTCTTTACTTCTGTCATTTCCTTCTTCTCCACTTCCTGCTTCTGTAAGGTCAGCAACTTCTGGTACTCCAGGCCAGACTTTGATTTCTTTACCTGTGTCATTTAGTTCTTCTCCACTTCCTTTTGCTGTAATGTCAACAACTTCTGGTACTCATGGCCAGACTTTGATTTCTTTACCTGTGTCATTTCCTTCTTCTCCCCTTCCTGTTGCTGTAATGTCAACAACTTCTAGTACTCAAGGCCAGACTTTGATTTCTTTACCTGTGTCATTTAGTTCTTCTCCACTTCCTTTTGCTGTAATGTCAACAACTTCTGGTACTCAAGGCCAGACTTTGATTTCTTTACCTGTGTCATTTAGTTCTTCTCCACTTCCTTTTGCTGTAATGTCAACAACTTCTGGTACTCAAGGCCAGACTTTGATTTCTTTACCTGTGTCATTTAGTTCTTCTCCACTTCCTTTTGCTGTAATGTCAACAACTTCTGGTACTCAAGGCCAGACTTTGATTTCTTTACCTGTGTCATTTAGTTCTTCTCCACCTCCTTTTGCTGTAATGTCAACAACCTCTGGTACTCAAGGCCAGACTTTGATTTCTTTACCTGTGTCATTTAGTTCTTCTCCACTTCCTGCTTCTGTAAGGTCAGCAACTTCTGGTACTCCAGGCCAGACTTTGATTTCTTTACCTCTGTCATTTCCTTCTTCTCACGTTCCTGTTGCTGTAATATCAGCAGCTTCTGGTACTCTAGGCCACTCTTTGATTTCTTTACCTCTGTCATTTCCTTTTCTCAGCTCCCTGCTGCTGTAATATCAGCTACATCTGGCACTCAAGACCTTTCTTTGATTTCTTTACCTCTGTCATTTCCTTCTTCTCAGCTTCCTGTTGCTGTAATGTCAGCTACATCTGGCACGCAAGGCCAATCTATGACTTCTTGACGTCTGTCATTTCCGTCTTTTCTACTTGCGGCTGCTGTAATGTCAATAACTTCTGGTACTCAAGGCCACTCTTTGGTTTCTTTACCTCTGCCATTTCCTTTTTATCCACTTTCTATTGATATAATGTCAGCAACTTATGGTACTCAAGGCCAGACTTTGATTTCTTTACCTGTGTCATTTAGTTCTTCTCCACTTCCTTTTGCTGTAATGTCAAACACTTATGGTACTCAAGGCCAGACTTTGATTTCTTTACCTGTGTCATTTAGTTCTTCTCCACTTCCTTTTGCTGTAATGTCAAACACTTATGGTACTCAAGGCCAGACTTTGATTTCTTTACCTGTGTCATTTAGTTCTTCTCCACTTCCTGTTGCTGTAATGTCAACAACTTCTAGTACTCATGGCTAGACTTTGATTTCTTTACCTCTGTCATTTCCTTCTTCTTCACTTCCTTTTGCTGTAATGTCAACAACTTATGGTACTCAAAGCCACTCTTTGATCTCTTTACTTCTGTCATTTCCTTCTTCTCCACTTCCTGCTTCTGTAAGGTCAGCAACTTCTGGTACTCCAGGCCAGACTTTGATTTCTTTACCTCTGTCATTTCCTTCTTCTCACGTTCCTGTTGCTGTAATATCAGCAGCTTCTGGTACTCTAGGCCACTCTTTGATTTCTTTACCTCTGTCATTTCCTTTTTCTCAGCTCCCTGCTGCTGTAATATCAGCTACATCTGGCACTCAAGACCTTTCTTTGATTTCTTTACCTCTGTCATTTCCTTCTTCTCACGTTCCTGTTGCTGTAATATCAGCAGCTTCTGGTACTATAGGCCACTCTTTGATTTCTTTACCTCTGTCATTTCCTTTTTCTCAGCTTCCTGTTGCTGTAATGTCAGCTACGTCTACTACTCAAGGTTGCTCTGTGATTTTTTTACCTCTGTCATTTCCTTCTGCTCAACTTCCTGCTGCTGTAATGTCAGCAGCTTCTGGTACTCAAGGCCAGACTTTGATTTCTTTACCTCTGTCATTTCCTTCTTCTCAACTTCCTGTTGCTGTAATGTCAGCAACGTCTGGTACTCAAGGCCAGACTTTGATTTCTTTACCGCTGTCATTTCCTTCTTCTCCATTTCCTGATGCTGTAATATCAGCAACTTCTGGTCCTCAAGACCAGACTTTGATTTCTTTACCTGCGTCATTTCCTTCTTCTCCACTTTGTTGTTGTTGTAATATCAGCTACTTCTGGTACTCAATGCCACTGTTTGATTTCTCTATCTCTGTCATTTCCTTCTTTGCTACTTCATGCTGCTTTAATGTCAGCAACTTCTGGTACTCAAGGCCAGACTTTGATTTCTTTACCTCTGTCTTTTCCTTTTTCCCCACTTCCTGCTGCTGTAATGTCTGTAGCTTCTGGTACTCAATGCCACTGTTGTGATTTCTTTACCCTGTTCATTTCATTCTTCTCCACATCCTGTTGCTATAATGTCAGCAACTTTTGAAACTCAAGGCCAGAATTTGATTTCTTTAACTCTGTCTTTTCCTTTTTCGTCATTTCCTGCTGCTGTAATGTCAGCAACTTCAGGTACGCAAGGCCAGACTTTGATTTGTTTACCTATGTCATTTCCTTCTGCTGCTGTAATGTCAGCATTTTCAGGTACTCAATCCACTCTTTGATTTCTTTACCTCTGACATTTCCTTCTTCTCCTTTTCCTGCTGCAGTAAATTCTGCAACTTCTGGTACTCAAGCCTTCTCTTTGATTTCTGTCACTTTGTCATTTCCTTCTTCTCCACTTCCTATTGCTGTAATATCAGCAACATCTGGTATTCAATGCCACTGTTTGATTTCTTTACCGCTGTCATTTCCTTCTTCTCTACTTCGTGCTGCTGTAATGTCAGCAAATTTTGGAACTCAAGGCCACACTTTGATTTCTTTACCTCTGTCATTTCCTTCTTCTCCACTTCCTGATGCTGTAATGTCAGCAACGTTTGGTACTCTAGGCCAGACTTTGATTTCTTTACCTCTGTCATTTCATTCTTCTCCACATCCTGTTGCTGTAATGTCGGCAACTTCTGGAACTCAAGGCCAGAATTTGATTTCTTTAACTGTGGCTTTTCCTTTTTCTCCACTTCCAGCTGCTGTAATGTCAGCAACGTCAGGTACTCAAGGCCAGACTTTGATTTCTTTACCTCTGTCAGTTCCTTCTTCTCACGTACCTGTTGCTGTAATATCAGCAGCTTCTGGTACTCTAGGTCACTCTTTGTTTTCTTTACCTGTGTCATTTCCTTTTTCTCAGCTTCCTGTTTCTGTAATGTCAGCAGCTTCTGGTACTCTAGGCCACTCTTTGATATCTTTACCTCTGTCATTTCCTTTTTCTTAGCTTCCTGCTGCTGTAATGTCAGCTACGTCTAGTACTCAAGGGTGCTCTGTGATTTCTTTACCTCTGTCATTTCCTTCTTCTCCATTTCCTGCTGCTGTAATGTCAGCAACTTCTTGTACTCAAAGCCAGACTTTCATTTCTTTACCGCTGTCATTTCCTTCTTCTCAGCTTCCTGTGACTGTAATATCAGCAACTTCTGGTACTCAAGGCCAAATTTTCATTTCTTTACCTCTGTCATTTCCTTCTTCTCCACTTCCTGCTGCTGAAATGTCAGCAGCTTCTGGTACTCAAGGCCAGACTTTGATTTCTTTACCTCTGTCATTTCCTTCTTCTCAACTTCCTGTTGCTGCAATGTCAGCAACTTCTTGTACTCAAGGCCAGACTTTGATTTCTTTACCGCTGTCATTTCCTTCTTCTCAGCTTCCTGTGACCGTAATATCAGCTACTTCTGGTACTCAATGACACTCTTTGATTTCTTTATCTCTGTCATTTCCTTCTTTGCTACTTCATGCTGATTTAATGTCAGCAACTTTTGGTACTCAGGGCCAGACTTTGATTTCTTTACCTCTGTCATTTCCTTCTTCTCCTACTTCCTGCTGCTGTAATGTCAGCAACTTCTGGTACTCAAGGCCAGACTTTGATTTCTTTACCTCTGTCATTTCCTTCTTCTCCACTATCTGCAGCTGTAACGTCAGCAACTTCAGGTACTGAAGGCCAGACTTTGATTTCTTTACCTTGTCATTTCCTTCTTCTCCACTTTTTGCTGCTGTAACGTCAGCAACTTCTGGTGCTCAAGGCCAGGCTTTGATTTCTTTACCTCTGTCATTTCCTTCTTTTCTGCTTGCTGCTGTTGCTGTAATATCAACAACTTCTGGTACTCAAGGCCACTCTTTCATTTCTTTACGTCTGTCATTTCCGTCTTTTCCACTTGCGGCTGCTGTAATGTCAACAACTTCTGGTACTCAATGCCACTCTTTGATTTCTTTACCTCTACCATTTACCTTTTCTCCGCTTCCTGCTGCTGTAATGTCTGCAACTTCAGGTACTCAAGGCCAGTCTTTGATTTCTTTACATCTGTCATTTCCTTCTTTTCTGCTTGCTGCTGTTGCTGTAATATCAACAACTTCTGGTACTCAAGGCCACTCTTTGATTTCTTTATCTCTGTCATTTCGTTCTTCTCCACTTCCTTCTGCTGTAATGTCTACATCCTCTGGTACTCAAGGCCACTCTTTGATTTCTTTACCTCTGTCATTACCTTCTTCTCAACTTCCTGCTGTAATGTCAGCAACTTCAGGTACTCAAGGCCACTCTTTGATTTCTTTACCTCTGCCATTTCCTTTTTCTCCACTTCCTGCTGCTGTAAGGTCTGCAACTTCAGGTACTCAGGGCCACTCTTTAATTCCTTTACCTCTGTCACTTCCTTCTTCTCCACTTCCTGCTGCTGTAATGTCTACAACCTCTGGTACTCAAGGCCACTCTTTGATTTCTTTACCTCTGTCATTAACTTCTTCTCAAGTTCCTGCAGTAATATCAGCAACTTCTGGTACTCAACGCCAGACTTTGATTTCTTTACCGCTGTCATTTTCTTCTTTTCAACTTCCTGTTGCTGTAATATAAGCAATATCGGGTACTCATGGCCAGACTTTGATTTCTTTACCTCTGTCATTTCGTTCTTCTCAACTTGCTGTTGCTGTAATGTCAGCAACTTCTGGTACTCAAGGCCAGACTTTGATTTCTTTACCGCTGTCATTTCCTTCTTCTCAGCTTCCTGTGGCTGTAATATCAGCAACTTCTGGTACTCAAGGCCAAATTTTGATTTCTTTACCTCTGTCATTTCCTTCTTCTCCACCTCCTGATGCTGTAATATCAGCTACTTCTGGTACTCAATGCCACTGTTTGATTTCTTTATCTCTGTCATTTCCTTCCTTGCTACTTCATGTACTTTAACGTCAGCAACTTCTGGTACTCCAGGCCAGACTTTGATTTCTTTACCTCTGTCATTTCCTTCTTCTCACGTTCCTGTTGCTGTAATATCAGCAGCTTCTGGTACTCTAGGCCACTCTTTGATTTCTTTACCTCTGTCATTTCCTTTTTCTCAGCTCCGTGCTGCTGTAATATCAGCTACATCTGGCACTCAAGACCATTCTTTGATTTCTTTACCTCTGTCATTTCCTTCTTCTCAGGTTCCTGTTGCTGTAATCTCAGCTACATCTGGCACTCAAGGCCACTCTTTGATTTCTTTACGTCTGTCATTTCCGTCTTTTCTACTTGCGGCTGCTGTAATGTCAACAACTTCTGGTACTCTAGGCCACTCTTTGATTTCTTTACCTCTGCCATTTCCTTTTTATCCACTTTCTGCTGATGTAATGTCAGCAACTTACGGTACTCAAGGCCAGACTTTAATTTCTTTACCTCTTTCATTTCCTTCTTCTCAACTTCCTGTTGCTGTAATGTCAACAACTTCTGGTACTCAATGCCACTCTTTGATTTGTCTACCTCTGTCATTTCCTTCTTCTCACGTTCCTGTTGCTGTAATATCAGCAGCTTCTGGTACTCCAGTCCACTCTTTGATTTCTTTACCTCTGTCATTTCCTTCTTCTCAGCTTCCTGTTGCTGTAATGTCAGTTACATCTGGCACTCAAGGCCACTCTTTGATTTCTTTACCGCTGTCATTTCCTTCTTCTCCACTTCCTGATGCTGTAATATCAGCAACTTCTGGTCCTCAAGACCAGACTTTGATTTCTTTACCTGCGTCATTTCCTTCTTCTCCACTTTGTTGTTGTTGTAATATCAGCTACTTCTGGTACTCAATGCCACTGTTTGATTTCTCTATCTCTGTCATTTCCTTCTTTGCTACTTCATGCTGCCTTAATGTCAGCAACTTCTGGTACTCAAGGCCAGACTTTGATTTCTTTACCTCTGTCTTTTCCTTTTTCCCCACTTCCTGCTGCTGTAATGTCTGTAGCTTCTGGTACTCAATGCCAGTGTTGTGATTTCTTTACCCTGTTCATTTCATTCTTCTCCACATCCTGTTGCTATAATGTCAGCAACTTTTGGAACTCAAGGCCAGAATTTGATTTCTTTAACTCTGTCTTTTCCTTTTTCGTCATTTCCTGCTGCTGTAATGTCAGCAACTTCAGGTACGCAAGGCCAGACTTTGATTTGTTTACCTCTGTCATTTCCTTCTGCTGCTGTAATGTCAGCATTTTCAGGTACTCAATCCACTCTTTGATTTCTTTACCTCTGACATTTCCTTCTTCTCCTTTTCCTGCTGCAGTAAATTCTGCAACTTCTGGTACTCAAGCCTTCTCTTTGATTTCTGTCACTTTGTCATTTCCTTCTTCTCCACTTCCTATTGCTGTAATATCAGCAACATCTGGTATTCAATGCCACTGCTTGATTTCTTTACCGCTGTCATTTCCTTCTTCTCTACTTCGTGCTGCTGTAATGTCAGCAAATTTTGGAACTCAAGGCCACACTTTGATTTCTTTACCTCTGTCATTTCCTTCTTCTCCACTTCCTGATGCTGTAATGTCAGCAACGTTTGGTACTCAAGGCCAGACTTTGATTTCTTTACCTCTGTCATTTCCTTCTTCTCCACCTTCTGCTGCTGTAACGTCAGCAGCTTCAGGTACTCAAGTCCAGACTTTATTTCTTAACCTCTGTCATTTCCTTCTCCTCCACTTTTTGCTGCTGTAACGTTAGCAACTTCTGGTGCTCAAGGCCACTCTTTGATTTCTTTACCTCTGACATTTCCTTCTTTTCTACTTCCTGTTGCTGTAATATCAACAGCTTCTGGTTCTCAAGGCCACTCTTTGATTTCTTTACGTCTGTCATTTCCTTCTTCTCCACTTCCTGTTGCCGTAATGTCAGCAGCTTCTGGTCCTCTATGCCACTATTTGATTTCTTTGCCTCTGTCATTTCCTTCTTCTCAGCTTTCTGTTGCTGTAATGTCAGCAGCTTCTGGTATTCTAGGCCGCTCATTGATTTCTTTACCTCTGTCATTTCCTTTTTCTCAGCTTCCTGTGGCTGTAATGTGAGCTACGTGTAGTACTCAAGGGTGATCTGTGATTTCATACCTCTGTCATTTCCTTCCTCTCCACTTCCTGCTGCTGTAATGTCAACAACGTCTGGTACTCAATGCCACTCTTTGATTTGTTTACCTCTGTCATTTCATTCTTCTCCACATCCTGTTGCTGTAATGTCGGCAACTTCTGGAACTCAAGGCCAGAATTTGATTTCTTTAACTGTGGCTTTTCCTTTTTCTCCACTTCCAGCTGCTGTAATGTCAGCAACGTCAGGTACTCAAGGCCAGACTTTGATTTCTTTACCTCTGTCAGTTCCTTCTTCTCACGTACCTGTTGCTGTAATATCAGCAGCTTCTGGTACTCTAGGTCACTCTTTGTTTTCTTTACCTGTGTCATTTCCTTTTTCTCAGCTTCCTGTTTCTGTAATGTCAGCAGCTTCTGGTACTCTAGGCCACTCTTTGATATCTTTACCTCTGTCATTTCCTTTTTCTTAGCTTCCTGCTGCTGTAATGTCAGCTACGTCTAGTACTCAAGGGTGCTCTGTGATTTCTTTACCTCTGTAATTTCCTTCTTCTCCATTTCCTGCTGCTGTAATGTCAGCAACTTCTTGTACTCAAAGCCAGACTTTCATTTCTTTACCGCTGTCATTTCCTTCTTCTCAGCTTCCTGTGACTGTAATATCAGCAACTTCTGGTACTCAAGGCCAAATTTTCATTTCTTTACCTCTGTCATTTCCTTCTTCTCCACTTCCTGCTGCTGAAATGTCAGCAGCTTCTGGTACTCAAGGCCAGACTTTGATTTCTTTACCTCTGTCATTTCCTTCTTCTCAACTTCCTGTTGCTGCAATGTCAGCAACTTCTTGTACTCAGGCCAGACTTTGATTTCTTTACCGCTGTCATTTCCTTCTTCTCAGCTTCCTGTGACCGTAATATCAGCTACTTCTGGTACTCAATGACACTCATTGATTTCTTTATCTCTGTCATTTCCTTCTTTGCTACTTCATGCTGATTTAATGTCAGCAACTTTTGGTACTCAGGGCCAGACTTTGATTTCTTTACCTCTGTCATTTCCTTCTTCTCCACTATCTGCAGCTGTAACGTCAGCAACTTCAGGTACTGAAGGCCAGACTTTGATTTCTTTACCTTGTCATTTCCTTCTTCTCCACTTTTTGCTGCTGTAACGTCAGCAACTTCTGGTGCTCAAGGCCAGGCTATGATTTCTTTACCTCTGTCATTTACTTCTTTTCTGCTTGCTGCTGTTGCTGTAATATCAACAACTTCTGGTACTCAAGGCCACTCTTTCATTTCTTTACGTCTGTCATTTCCGTCTTTTCCACTTGCGGCTGCTGTAATGTCAACAACTTCTGGTACTCAATGCCACTCTTTGATTTCTTTACCTCTATCATTTACCTTTTCTCCACTTCCTGCTGCTGTAATGTCTGCAACTTCAGGTACTCAAGGCCAGTCTTTGATTTCTTTACATCTGTCATTTCCTTCTTTTCTGCTTGCTGCTGTTGCTGTAATATCAACAACTTCTGGTACTCAAGGCCACTCTTTGATTTCTTTATCTCTGTCATTTCGTTCTTCTCCACTTCCTTCTGCTGTAATGTCTACATCCTCTGGTACTCAAGGCCACTCTTTGATTTCTTTACCTCTGTCATTACCTTCTTCTCAACTTCCTGCTGTAATGTCAGCAACTTCAGGTACTCAAGGCCACTCTTTGATTTCTTTACCTCTGCCATTTCCTTTTTCTCCACTTCCTGCTGCTGTAAGGTCTGCAACTTCAGGTACTCAAGGCCACTCTTTAATTCCTTTACCTCTGTCACTTCCTTCTTCTCCACTTCCTGCTGCTGTAATGTCTACAACCTCTGGTACTCAAGGCCACTCTTTGATTTCTTTACCTCTGTCATTAACTTCTTCTCAAGTTCCTGCAGTAATATCAGCAACTTCTGGTACTCAACGCCAGACTTTGATTTCTTTACCGCTGACATTTTCTTCTTTTCAACTTCCTGTTGCTGTAATATAAGCAATATCGGGTACTCAAGGCCAGACTTTGATTTCTTTACCTCTGTCATTTCGTTCTTCTCAACTCTGCTGTTGCTGTAGTGTCAGCAACTTCTGGTACTCAAGGCCAGACTTTGATTTCTTTACCGCTGTCATTTCCTTCTTCTCAGCTTCCTGTGGCTGTAATATCAGCAACTTCTGGTACTCAAGGCCAAATTTTGATTTCTTTACCTCTGTCATTTCCTTCTTCTCCACCTCCTGATGCTGTAATATCAGCTACTTCTGGTACTCAACGCCACTGTTTGATTTCTTTATCTCTGTCATTTCCTTCCTTGCTACTTCATGTACTTTAACGTCAGCAACTTCTGGTACTCCAGGCCAGTATTTGATTTCTTTACCTCTGTCATTTCCTTCTTCTCACGTTCCTGTTGCTGTAATATCAGCAGCTTATGGTACTCTAGGCCACTCTTTGATTTCTTTATCTCTGTCATTTCCTTTTTCTCAGCTCCGTGCTGCTGTAATATCAGCTACATCTGGCACTCAAGACCATTCTTTGATTTCTTTACCTCTGTCATTTCCTTCTTCTCTGGTTCCTGTTGCTGTAATCTCAGCTACATCTGGCACTCAAGGCCACTCTTTGATTTCTTTACGTCTATCATTTCCGTCTTTTCTACTTGCGCCTGCTGTAATGTCAACAACTTCTGGTACTCTAGGCCACTCTTTGATTTCTTTACCTCTGTATTTCCTTTTTATCCACTTTCTGCTGATGTAATGTCAGCAACTTATGGTACTCAAGGCCAGACTTTAATTTCTTTACCTCTTTCATTTCCTTCTTCTCAACTTCCTGTTGCTGTAATGTCAACAACTTCTGGTACTCAATGCCACTCTTTGATTTGTCTACCTCTGTCATTTCCTTCTTCTCACGTTCCTGTTGCTGTAATATCAGCAGCTTCTGGTACTCCAGTCCACTCTTTGATTTCTTTACCTCTGTCATTTCCTTCTTCTCAGCTTCCTGTTGCTGTAATGTCAGTTACATCTGGCACTCAAGGCCACTCTTTGATTTCTTTACGTCTGGCATTTCTGTCTTTTCTACTTCGGCTGCTGTAATGTCAACAACTTCTGGTACTCAAGGCCACGCTTTGATTTCTTTACCTCTGCCATTTCCTTTTTATCCACTTTCTGCTGCTGTAATGTAAGCAGCTTCTGGTACTCTAGAACACTCTTTGATTTCTTTGCCTCTGTCATTTCCTTCTTCTCAGCTTCCTGTTGCTGTAATATCAGCAGCTTCTGGTACTCTAGGCCACTCTTTGATTTCTTTACCTCTGTCATTTCCTTTGCTCAGCTTCCTGCTGCTGTAATGTCAGCTACGTCTAGTACTCAAGGTTGCTCTGTGATTTCTTTACCTCTGTCATTTCCTTCTTTTCCATTTCCTGCTGCTGTAATGTCAGCTACGTCTGGTACTCAAGGGTGCTCTTTGATTTGTTTACTTCTGTCATTTCCTTCTTCTCCACATCCTGCTGCTGTAATGTCAGCAGCATCTGGTGCTCAAGGCCAGACTTTGATTTCTTTACCTCTGTCATTTCCTTCTTCTCAACTTCCTGTTGCTGTAATGTCAGCAACTTCTGGTACTCAAAGCCAGACTTTGATTTCTTTACCGCTGTCATTTCCTTCTTCTCAGCTTCCTGTGGCTGTAATATCAGCAACTTCTGGTACTCAAGGCCAAATTTTTATTTCTTTACCTCTGTCATTTCCTTCTTCTCAACTTCCTGTAGCTGTAATGTCAACAACTTCTGGTACTCATGGCTAGACTTTGATTTCTTTACCTCTGTCATTTCCTTCTTCTCCACTTCCTTTTGCTTTAATGTCAACAACTTCTGGTACTCAAGTCACTCTTTGATTTCTTTACCGCTGTCATTTCCTTCTTCTCCACTTCCTGCTTCTGTAAGGTCAGCAACTTCTGGTACTCCAGGCCAGACTTTGATTTCTTTACCTCTGTCATTTCCTTCTTCTCACGTTCCTGTTGCTGTAATATCAGCAGCTTCTGGTACTCTAGGCCACTCTTTGATTTCTATACCTCTGTCATTTCCTTCTTCTCAGCTTCCTGTTGCTGTAATGTCAGCTACATCTGGCACTCAAGGCCGCTCTTTGATTTCTTTACGTCTGTCATTTCCGTCTTTTCTACTTGCGGCTGCTGTAATGTCAGCAACTTCTGGTACTCATGGCTAGACTTTGATTTCTTTACCTCTGTCATTTCGCTCTTCTCCACTTCCTTTTGCTGTAATGTCAACAACTTCTGGTACTCAAGGCCACTCTTTGATTTCTTTACCTCTGTCATTTCCTTCTTCTCACGTTCTTGTTGCTGTAATATCAGCAGCTTCTGGTACTCTAGGCCACTCTTTGATTTCTTTACCTCTGTCATTTCCTTTTTCTCAGCTCCCTGCTGCTGTAATGTCAGCTACATCTGGCACTCAAGACCACTCTTTGATTTCTTTACCTCTGTCATTTCCTCCTTCTCAGCTTCCTGTTGCTGTAATGTCAGCTACATGGCACTCAAGGCCACTCTTTGGTTTCTTTACGTCTGTCATTTCCGTCTTTTCTACTTACGGCTGCTGTAATGTCAACAACTTCTGGTACTCAAGGCCACTCTTTGATTTCTTTACCTCTGCCATTTCCTTTTTATCCACTTTCTGCTGCTGTAATGTCAGCAGCTTCTGGTACTCTAGGCCACCCTTTGATTTCTTTACCTGTGTCATTTCCTTCTTCTCAGCTTCCTGCTGCTGTAATATCAGCAGCTTCTGGTACTCTAGGCCACTCATTGATTTCTTTACCTGTGTTATTTCGTTTTTCTCAGCTTTCTGCTGCTGTAATGTCAGCTACGTCTAGTACTCAAGGGTGCTCTGTGATTTTTTTACCTCTGTCATTTCCTTCTTCTCAACTTCCTGCTGCTGTAATGTCAGCTACGTCTGGTACTCAAGGGTGCTCTTTGACTTCTTTACCTCTGTCATTTCCTTCTTCTCCAATTCCTGCTGCTGTAATGTCAGCAGTATCTGGTACTCAAGGCCAGACTTTGATTTCTTTACCTCTGTCATTTCCTTCTTCTCAACTTCCTGTTGCTGTAATGTCAGCAACTTCTGGTACTCAAGGCCAGACTTTGATTTCTTTACCGCTGTCATTTCCTTCTTCTCAGCTTCCTGTTGCTGTAATATCAGCATTTTCTGGTACTAAAGGCCGAATTTTGATTTCTTTACCTCTGTCATTTCCTTCTTTTCCACTTCCTATTGCTGTAATTTCAGCAACTTCTGGTCCTCAAGACCAGACTTTGATTTCTTTACCTGCGTCATTTCCTTCTTCTCCACTTCCTGTTGCTGTAATATCAGCAACTTCTGGTACTCAATGCCACTGTTTGATTTCTTTATCTCTCTCATTTCCTTCTTTGCTACTTCATGCTGCTTTAATGTCAGCAACTTTTGGTACTCAAGGCCAGACTTTGATTTCTTTACCTCTGTCATTTCCTTCTTTTCCACTTCCTGCTGATGTAATGTCAGCAACTTCTTGTACTCAAGGCCAGACTTTGATTTCTTTACCTCTGTCATTTCCTTCTTCTCCACTTCCTGCTGCTGTAATGTCAGCAACTTCTGGTACTCAAGGCCAGACTTTGATTTCTTTACCTGTGTCATTTCCTTCTTCTCCACTTCCTGTTGATGTAATGTCAACAACTTTAGGTACTCATGGCTAGACTTTTTTTTCTTTACCTTTGTCATTTCCTTCTTCTCCACTTCCTTTTGCTTTAATGTCAACAACTTCTGGTACTCAAGGCCTCTCTTTGATTTCTTTACCTCTGTCATTTCCTTCTTCTCACGTTCCTGTTGATGTAATATCAGCAGCTTCTGGTACTCTAGGCCACTCTTTGATTTCTTTACCTCTGTCATTTCCTTCTTCTCAGCTTCCTGTTGCTTTAATGTCAGCTACATCTGGCACTCAAGACCATTCTTTGATTTCTTTACGTCTGTCATTTCCGTCTTTTCTACTTCTGCTGCTGTAATGTCAACAACTTCTGGTACTCAAGGCCACTCATTGATTTCTTTACCTCTGCCATTTCCTTTTTATCCACATTCTGCTGCTGTAATGTCAGCAGCTTCTGGTACTCAAGGCCACTCTTTGATTTCTTTGCCTCTGTCATTTCCTTCTTCTCAGCTTCCTGTTGCTGTAATATCAGCAGCTTCTGGTACTCTAGGCCACTCATTGATTTCTTTACCTGTGTCATTTCGTTTTTCTCAGCTTCCTGCTGCTGTAATGTCAGCTACGTCTAGTACTCAAGGGTGCTCTGTGATTTCTTTACCTCTGTCATTTCCTTCTTCTCAACTTCCTGCTGCTGTAATGTCAGCTACGTCTGGTACTCAAGGGTGCTCTTTGATTTCTTTACCTCTGTCATTTCCTTCTTCTCCACCTCCTACTGCTGTAATGTCAGCAGTATCTGGTAATTAAGGTCAGACTTTGATTTCTTTACTTCTGTCATTTCCTTCTTCTCAACTTCCTGTTGCTGTAATGTCAGCAACTTCTGGTACTCAAGGCCGGACTTTGATTTCTTTACCGCTGTCATTTCCTTCTTCTCAGCTTCCTGTTGCTGTAATATCAGCAACTTCTGGTACTCAAGGCCAAATTTTGATTTCTTTACCTCTGTCATTTCTTTCTTCTCCACATCCTGTTGCTGTAATGTCGGCAACTTCTGGAACTCAAGGCCAGAATTTGATTTCTTTAACTGTGGCTTTTCCTTTTTGTCCACTTCCAGCTGCTGTAATGTCAGCAACGTGAGGTACTCAAGGCCAGACTTTGATTTCTTTACCTCTGTCATTTCCTTCTTCTCGCGTTCCTGTTGCTGTAATATCATCAGCTTCTGGTACTCTAGGCCACACTTTGATTTCTTTACCTCTGTCATTTCCTTTTTCTCAACTTCCTGTTTCTGTAATGTCAGCAGCTTCTGGTACTCAAGGCCACTCTTTGATATCTTTACCTCTGACATTTCCTTTTTCTCAGCTTCCTGCTGTTGTAATGTCAGCTATGTCTAGTACTCAAGGTTGCTCACTGATTTCTTTACCTCTGTCATTTCCTTCTTCTCCATTTCCTGCTGCTGTAATGTCAGCTACGTCTGCTACTCAAGGGTGCTCTTTGATTTGTTTACCTCTGTCATTTCCTTCTTCTCCACTTCCTGCTGCTGTAATGTCAGCAGCATCTAGTACTCAATGCCAGACTTTGATTTTCTTCTCAACTTCCTGTTGCTGTAATGTCAGCAACTTCTGGTACTCAAGGCCAGACTTTGATTTCTTTAACGCTGTCATTTCCTTTTTATCCACTTTCTGCTGCTGTTATGTAAGCAGCTTCTGGTACTCTAGAACACTCTTTGATTTCTTTGCCTCTGTCATTTCCTTCTTCTCAGCTTCCTGTTGCTGTAATATCAGCAGCTTCTGGTACTCTAGGCCACTCTTTGATTTCTTTACCTCTGACATTTCCTTTTTCTCAGCTTCCTGTTTCTGTAATGTCAGCAGCTTCTGGTACTATAGGCAACTCTTTGATATCTTTACCTCTGTCATTTCCTTTGCTCAGCTTCCTGCTGCTGTAATGTCAGCTACGTCTAGTACTCAAGGTTGCTCTGTGATTTCTTTACCTCTGTCATTTCCTTCTTTTCCATTTCCTGCTGCTGTAATGTCAGCTACGTCTGGTACTCAAGGGTGCTCTTTGATTTGTTTACCTCTGTCATTTCCTTCTTCTCCACTTCCTGCTGCTGTAATGTCAGCAGCATCTGGTGCTCAAGGCCAGACTTTGATTTCTTTACCTCTGTCATTTCCTTCTTCTCAACTTCCTGTTGCTGTAATGTCAGCAACTTCTGGTACTCAAGGCCAGACTTTGATTTCTTTACCGCTGTCATTTCCTTCTTCTCAGCTTCCTGTGGCTGTAATATCAGCAATTTCTGGTACTCAAGGCCAAATTTTGATTTCTTTACCTCTGTCATTTCCTTCTTCTCCACTTCCTGATGCAGTAATATCAGCAACTTCTGGTCCTCATGACCAGACTTTGATTTCTTTACCTGCGTCATTTCCTTCTTCTCCACTTCCTTTTGCTGTAATATCAGCTACTTCTGGTACTCAATGCCACTGTTTGATTTCTTTATCTCTGTGATTTCCTGCTTTGCTACTTCGTGCTGCTTTAATGTCAGCAACTTTTGGTACTCAAGGCCAGACTTTGATTTCTTTACCTCTGTCATTTCCTTCTTCTCCACTTCCTGTTGCTGTAATGTCAACAAATTATGGTACTCATGGCTAGACTTTGATTTCTTTACCTCTGTTATTTCCTTCTTCTCCACTTCCTTTGGCTTTAATGTCAACAACTTCTGGTACTCAAGGCCACTCTTTGATTTCTTTACCTCTGTCATTTCCTTCTTCTCCACTTCCTGGTGCTGTAATGTCAGCAACCTCTGGTACTCAAGGCCAGACTTTGATTTCTTTACCTGTGTCATTTCCTTCTTCTCCACTTCCTGTAGCTGTAATGTCAACAACTTCTGGTACTCATGGCTAGACTTTGATTTTTTTACCTCTGTCGTTTCCTTCTCTCCACTTCCTTTTGCTTTAAAGTCAACAACTTCTGGTACTCAAGCCACTCTTTGATTTCTTTACCTCTGTCATTTCCTTCTTCTCCACTTCCTGCTTCTGTAAGGTCAGCAACTTCTGGTACTCCAGGCCAGACTTTGATTTCTTTACCTCTGTCATTTCCTTCTTCTCACGTTCCTGTTGCTGTAATATCAGCAGCTTCTGGTACTCTAGGCCACTCTTTGATTTCTTTACCTCTGTCATTTCCTTCTTCTCAGCTTCCTGTTGCTGTAATGTCAGCTACATCTGGCACTCAAGGCCACTCTTTGATTTCTTTACGTCTGTCATTTCCGTCTTTTCTACTTGCGGCTGCTTTAATGTCAGCAACTTCTGGTAATCATGGCTAGACTTTGATTTCTTTACCTCTGTCATTTCCTTCTTCTCCACTTCCTTTTGCTGTAATGTCAACAACTTCTGGTACTCAAGGCCACTCTTTGATTTGTTTACCTCTGTCATTTCCTTCTTCTCCACTTCCTGCTTCTGTAAGGTCAGCAACTTCTGGTACTCCAGGCCAGACTTTGATTTCTTTACCTCTGTCATTTCCTTCTTCTCACGTTCCTTTTGCTGTAATATCAGCAGCTTCTGGTACTCTAGGCCACTCTTTGATTTCTTTACCTCTGTCATTTCCTTTTTCTCAGCTCCCTGCTGCTGTAATGTCAGCTACATCTGGCACTCAAGACCACTCTTTGATTTCTTTACCTCTGTCATTTCCTCCTTCTCAGCTTCCTGTTGCTGTAATGTCAGCTACATGGCACTCAAGGCCACTCTTTGGTTTCTTTACGTCTGTCATTTCCGTCTTTTCTACTTACGGCTGCTGTAATGTCAACAACTTCTGGTACTCAAGGCCACTCTTTGATTTCTTTACCTCTGCCATTTCCTTTTTATCCACTTTCTGCTGCTGTAATGTCAGCAGCTTCTGGTACTCTAGGCCACTCTTTGATTTCTTTACCTGTGTCATTTCCTTCTTCTCAGCTTCCTGCTGCTGTAATATCAGCAGCTTCTGCTACTCTAGGCCACTCATTGATTTCTTTACCTGTGTCATTTCGTTTTTCTCAGCTTTCTGCTGCTGTAATGTCAGCTACGTCTAGTACTCAAGGGTGCTCTGTTATTTTTTTACCTCTGTCATTTCCTTCTTCTCAGCTTCCTGCTGCTGTAATGTCAGCTACGTCTGGTACTCAAGGGTGCTCTTTGACTTCTTTACCTCTGTCATTTCCTTCTTCTCCAATTCCTGCTGCTGTAATGTCAGCAGTATCTGGTACTCAAGGCCAGACTTTGATTTCTTTACCTCTGTCATTTCCTTCTTCTCAACTTCCTGTTGCTGTAATGTCAGCAACTTCTGGTACTCAAGGCCAGACTTTGATTTCTTTACCGCTGTCATTTCCTTCTTCTCAGCTTCCTGTTGCTGTAATATCAGCATTTTCTGGTACTAAAGGCCGAATTTTGATTTCTTTACCTCTGTCATTTCCTTCTTTTCCACTTCCTATTGCTGTAATATCAGCAACTTCTGGTCCTCAAGACCAGACTTTGATTTCTTTACCTGCGTCATTTCCTTCTTCTCCACTTCCTGTTGCTGTAATATCAGCAACTTCTGGTACTCAATGCCACTGTTTGATTTCTTTACCTCTGTCATTTCCTTCTTTTCCACTTCCTGCTGATGTAATGTCAGCAACTTCTTGTACTCAAGGCCAGACTTTGATTTCTTTACCTCTTTCATTTCCTTCTTCTCAACTTCCTGTTGCTGTAATGTCAACAACTTCTGGTACTCAATGCCACTCTTTGATTTTTTTACCTCTGTCATTTCATTCTTCTCCACATCCTGTTGCTGTAATGTCGGCAACTTCTGGAACTCAAGGCCAGAATTTGATTTCTTTAACTGTGGCTTTTCCTTTTTGTCCACTTCCAGCTGCTGTAATGTCAGCAACGTGAGGTACTCAAGGCCAGACTTTGATTTCTTTACCTCTGTCATTTCCTTCTTCTCGCGTTCCTGTTGCTGTAATATCATCAGCTTCTGGTACTCTAGGCCACACTTTGATTTCTTTACCTCTGTCATTTCCTTTTTCTCAACTTCCTGTTTCTGTAATGTCAGCAGCTTCTGGTACTCAAGGCCACTCTTTGATATCTTTACCTCTGACATTTCCTTTTTCTCAGCTTCCTGCTGTTGTAATGTCAGCTATGTCTAGTACTCAAGGTTGCTCACTGATTTCTTTACCTCTGTCATTTCCTTCTTCTCCATTTCCTGCTGCTGTAATGTCAGCTACGTCTGCTACTCAAGGGTGCTCTTTGATTTGTTTACCTCTGTCATTTCCTTCTTCTCCACTTCCTGCTGCTGTAATGTCAGCAGCATCTGGTACTCAATGCCAGACTTTGATTTTCTTCTCAACTTCCTGTTGCTGTAATGTCAGCAACTTCTGGTACTCAAGGCCAGACTTTGATTTCTTTAACGCTGTCATTTCCTTTTTATCCACTTTCTGCTGCTGTTATGTAAGCAGCTTCTGGTACTCTAGAACACTCTTTGATTTCTTTGCCTCTGTCATTTCCTTCTTCTCAGCTTCCTGTTGCTGTAATATCAGCAGCTTCTGGTACTCTAGGCCACTCTTTGATTTCTTTACCTCTGACATTTCCTTTTTCTCAGCTTCCTGTTTCTGTAATGTCAGCAGCTTCTGGTACTATAGGCAACTCTTTGATATCTTTACCTCTGTCATTTCCTTTGCTCAGCTTCCTGCTGCTGTAATGTCAGCTACGTCTAGTACTCAAGGTTGCTCTGTGATTTCTTTACCTCTGTCATTTCCTTCTTTTCCATTTCCTGCTGCTGTAATGTCAGCTACGTCTGGTACTCAAGGGTGCTCTTTGATTTGTTTACCTCTGTCATTTCCTTCTTCTCCACTTCCTGCTGCTGTAATGTCAGCAGCATCTGGTGCTCAAGGCCAGACTTTGATTTCTTTACCTCTGTCATTTCCTTCTTCTCAACTTCCTGTTGCTGTAATGTCAGCAACTTCTGGTACTCAAGGCCAGACTTTGATTTCTTTACCGCTGTCATTTCCTTCTTCTCAGCTTCCTGTGGCTGTAATATCAGCAATTTCTGGTACTCAAGGCCAAATTTTGATTTCTTTACCTCTGTCATTTCCTTCTTCTCCACTTCCTGATGCAGTAATATCAGCAACTTCTGGTCCTCATGACCAGACTTTGATTTCTTTACCTGCGTCATTTCCTTCTTCTCCACTTCCTTTTGCTGTAATATCAGCTACTTCTGGTACTCAATGCCACTGTTTGATTTCTTTATCTCTGTGATTTCCTGCTTTGCTACTTCGTGCTGCTTTAATGTCAGCAACTTTTGGTACTCAAGGCCAGACTTTGATTTCTTTACCTCTGTCATTTCCTTCTTCTCCACTTCCTGTTGCTGTAATGTCAACAAATTATGGTACTCATGGCTAGACTTTGATTTCTTTACCTCTGTTATTTCCTTCTTCTCCACTTCCTTTGGCTTTAATGTCAACAACTTCTGGTACTCAAGGCCACTCTTTGATTTCTTTACCTCTGTCATTTCCTTCTTCTCCACTTCCTGGTGCTGTAATGTCAGCAACCTCTGGTACTCAAGGCCAGACTTTGATTTCTTTACCTGTGTCATTTCCTTCTTCTCCACTTCCTGTAGCTGTAATGTCAACAACTTCTGGTACTCATGGCTAGACTTTGATTTTTTTACCTCTGTCGTTTCCTTCTTCTCCACTTCCTTTTGCTTTAAAGTCAACAACTTCTGGTACTCAAGCCACTCTTTGATTTCTTTACCTCTGTCATTTCCTTCTTCTCCACTTCCTGCTTCTGTAAGGTCAGCAACTTCTGGTACTCCAGGCCAGACTTTGATTTCTTTACCTCTGTCATTTCCTTCTTCTCACGTTCCTGTTGCTGTAATATCAGCAGCTTCTGGTACTCTAGGCCACTCTTTGATTTCTTTACCTCTGTCATTTCCTTCTTCTCAGCTTCCTGTTGCTGTAATGTCAGCTACATCTGGCACTCAAGGCCACTCTTTGATTTCTTTACGTCTGTCATTTCCGTCTTTTCTACTTGCGGCTGCTTTAATGTCAGCAACTTCTGGTAATCATGGCTAGACTTTGATTTCTTTACCTCTGTCATTTCCTTCTTCTCCACTTCCTTTTGCTGTAATGTCAACAACTTCTGGTACTCAAGGCCACTCTTTGATTTGTTTACCTCTGTCATTTCCTTCTTCTCCACTTCCTGCTTCTGTAAGGTCAGCAACTTCTGGTACTCCAGGCCAGACTTTGATTTCTTTACCTCTGTCATTTCCTTCTTCTCACGTTCCTTTTGCTGTAATATCAGCAGCTTCTGGTACTCTAGGCCACTCTTTGATTTCTTTACCTCTGTCATTTCCTTTTTCTCAGCTCCCTGCTGCTGTAATGTCAGCTACATCTGGCACTCAAGACCACTCTTTGATTTCTTTACCTCTGTCATTTCCTCCTTCTCAGCTTCCTGTTGCTGTAATGTCAGCTACATGGCACTCAAGGCCACTCTTTGGTTTCTTTACGTCTGTCATTTCCGTCTTTTCTACTTACGGCTGCTGTAATGTCAACAACTTCTGGTACTCAAGGCCACTCTTTGATTTCTTTACCTCTGCCATTTCCTTTTTATCCACTTTCTGCTGCTGTAATGTCAGCAGCTTCTG
This sequence comes from Deroplatys truncata, assembly GCA_030765065.1. NCBI lineage: Eukaryota > Metazoa > Arthropoda > Insecta > Mantodea > Mantidae > Deroplatys > Deroplatys truncata. The sequence continues at coordinate 5,576,880 of CM060978.1, forward strand.
GTACTCTAGGCCACTCTTTGATTTCTTTACCTGTGTCATTTCCTTCTTCTCAGCTTCCTGCTGCTGTAATATCAGCAGCTTCTGCTACTCTAGGCCACTCATTGATTTCTTTACCTGTGTCATTTCGTTTTTCTCAGCTTTCTGCTGCTGTAATGTCAGCTACGTCTAGTACTCAAGGGTGCTCTGTTATTTTTTTACCTCTGTCATTTCCTTCTTCTCAGCTTCCTGCTGCTGTAATGTCAGCTACGTCTGGTACTCAAGGGTGCTCTTTGACTTCTTTACCTCTGTCATTTCCTTCTTCTCCAATTCCTGCTGCTGTAATGTCAGCAGTATCTGGTACTCAAGGCCAGACTTTGATTTCTTTACCTCTGTCATTTCCTTCTTCTCAACTTCCTGTTGCTGTAATGTCAGCAACTTCTGGTACTCAAGGCCAGACTTTGATTTCTTTACCGCTGTCATTTCCTTCTTCTCAGCTTCCTGTTGCTGTAATATCAGCATTTTCTGGTACTAAAGGCCGAATTTTGATTTCTTTACCTCTGTCATTTCCTTCTTTTCCACTTCCTATTGCTGTAATATCAGCAACTTCTGGTCCTCAAGACCAGACTTTGATTTCTTTACCTGCGTCATTTCCTTCTTCTCCACTTCCTGTTGCTGTAATATCAGCAACTTCTGGTACTCAATGCCACTGTTTGATTTCTTTACCTCTGTCATTTCCTTCTTTTCCACTTCCTGCTGATGTAATGTCAGCAACTTCTTGTACTCAAGGCCAGACTTTGATTTCTTTACCTCTTTCATTTCCTTCTTCTCAACTTCCTGTTGCTGTAATGTCAACAACTTCTGGTACTCAATGCCACTCTTTGATTTTTTTACCTCTGTCATTTCATTCTTCTCCACATCCTGTTGCTGTAATGTCGGCAACTTCTGGAACTCAAGGCCAGAATTTGATTTCTTTAACTGTGGCTTTTCCTTTTTGTCCACTTCCAGCTGCTGTAATGTCAGCAACGTGAGGTACTCAAGGCCAGACTTTGATTTCTTTACCTCTGTCATTTCCTTCTTCTCGCGTTCCTGTTGCTGTAATATCATCAGCTTCTGGTACTCTAGGCCACACTTTGATTTCTTTACCTCTGTCATTTCCTTTTTCTCAACTTCCTGTTTCTGTAATGTCAGCAGCTTCTGGTACTCAAGGCCACTCTTTGATATCTTTACCTCTGACATTTCCTTTTTCTCAGCTTCCTGCTGTTGTAATGTCAGCTATGTCTAGTACTCAAGGTTGCTCACTGATTTCTTTACCTCTGTCATTTCCTTCTTCTCCATTTCCTGCTGCTGTAATGTCAGCTACGTCTGCTACTCAAGGGTGCTCTTTGATTTGTTTACCTCTGTCATTTCCTTCTTCTCCACTTCCTGCTGCTGTAATGTCAGCAGCATCTGGTACTCAATGCCAGACTTTGATTTTCTTCTCAACTTCCTGTTGCTGTAATGTCAGCAACTTCTGGTACTCAAGGCCAGACTTTGATTTCTTTAACGCTGTCATTTCCTTTTTATCCACTTTCTGCTGCTGTTATGTAAGCAGCTTCTGGTACTCTAGAACACTCTTTGATTTCTTTGCCTCTGTCATTTCCTTCTTCTCAGCTTCCTGTTGCTGTAATATCAGCAGCTTCTGGTACTCTAGGCCACTCTTTGATTTCTTTACCTCTGACATTTCCTTTTTCTCAGCTTCCTGTTTCTGTAATGTCAGCAGCTTCTGGTACTATAGGCAACTCTTTGATATCTTTACCTCTGTCATTTCCTTTGCTCAGCTTCCTGCTGCTGTAATGTCAGCTACGTCTAGTACTCAAGGTTGCTCTGTGATTTCTTTACCTCTGTCATTTCCTTCTTTTCCATTTCCTGCTGCTGTAATGTCAGCTACGTCTGGTACTCAAGGGTGCTCTTTGATTTGTTTACCTCTGTCATTTCCTTCTTCTCCACTTCCTGCTGCTGTAATGTCAGCAGCATCTGGTGCTCAAGGCCAGACTTTGATTTCTTTACCTCTGTCATTTCCTTCTTCTCAACTTCCTGTTGCTGTAATGTCAGCAACTTCTGGTACTCAAGGCCAGACTTTGATTTCTTTACCGCTGTCATTTCCTTCTTCTCAGCTTCCTGTGGCTGTAATATCAGCAATTTCTGGTACTCAAGGCCAAATTTTGATTTCTTTACCTCTGTCATTTCCTTCTTCTCCACTTCCTGATGCAGTAATATCAGCAACTTCTGGTCCTCATGACCAGACTTTGATTTCTTTACCTGCGTCATTTCCTTCTTCTCCACTTCCTTTTGCTGTAATATCAGCTACTTCTGGTACTCAATGCCACTGTTTGATTTCTTTATCTCTGTGATTTCCTGCTTTGCTACTTCGTGCTGCTTTAATGTCAGCAACTTTTGGTACTCAAGGCCAGACTTTGATTTCTTTACCTCTGTCATTTCCTTCTTCTCCACTTCCTGTTGCTGTAATGTCAACAAATTATGGTACTCATGGCTAGACTTTGATTTCTTTACCTCTGTTATTTCCTTCTTCTCCACTTCCTTTGGCTTTAATGTCAACAACTTCTGGTACTCAAGGCCACTCTTTGATTTCTTTACCTCTGTCATTTCCTTCTTCTCCACTTCCTGGTGCTGTAATGTCAGCAACGTCAGGTACTCAATGCCAGACTTTGATTTCTTTACCTGTGTCATTTCCTTCTTCTCCACTTCCTGTAGCTGTAATGTCAACAACTTCTGGTACTCATGGCTAGACTTTGATTTTTTTACCTCTGTCGTTTCCTTCTTCTCCACTTCCTTTTGCTTTAAAGTCAACAACTTCTGGTACTCAAGCCACTCTTTGATTTCTTTACCTCTGTCATTTCCTTCTTCTCCACTTCCTGCTTCTGTAAGGTCAGCAACTTCTGGTACTCCAGGCCAGACTTTGATTTCTTTACCTCTGTCATTTCCTTCTTCTCACGTTCCTGTTGCTGTAATATCAGCAGCTTCTGGTACTCTAGGCCACTCTTTGATTTCTTTACCTCTGTCATTTCCTTCTTCTCAGCTTCCTGTTGCTGTAATGTCAGCTACATCTGGCACTCAAGGCCACTCTTTGATTTCTTTACGTCTGTCATTTCCGTCTTTTCTACTTGCGGCTGCTTTAATGTCAGCAACTTCTGGTAATCATGGCTAGACTTTGATTTCTTTACCTCTGTCATTTCCTTCTTCTCCACTTCCTTTTGCTGTAATGTCAACAACTTCTGGTACTCAAGGCCACTCTTTGATTTGTTTACCTCTGTCATTTCCTTCTTCTCCACTTCCTGCTTCTGTAAGGTCAGCAACTTCTGGTACTCCAGGCCAGACTTTGATTTCTTTACCTCTGTCATTTCCTTCTTCTCACGTTCCTTTTGCTGTAATATCAGCAGCTTCTGGTACTCTAGGCCACTCTTTGATTTCTTTACCTCTGTCATTTCCTTTTTCTCAGCTCCCTGCTGCTGTAATGTCAGCTACATCTGGCACTCAAGACCACTCTTTGATTTCTTTACCTCTGTCATTTCCTCCTTCTCAGCTTCCTGTTGCTGTAATGTCAGCTACATGGCACTCAAGGCCACTCTTTGGTTTCTTTACGTCTGTCATTTCCGTCTTTTCTACTTACGGCTGCTGTAATGTCAACAACTTCTGGTACTCAAGGCCACTCTTTGATTTCTTTACCTCTGCCATTTCCTTTTTATCCACTTTCTGCTGCTGTAATGTCAGCAGCTTCTGGTACTCTAGGCCACTCTTTGATTTCTTTACCTGTGTCATTTCCTTCTTCTCAGCTTCCTGCTGCTGTAATATCAGCAGCTTCTGCTACTCTAGGCCACTCATTGATTTCTTTACCTGTGTCATTTCGTTTTTCTCAGCTTTCTGCTGCTGTAATGTCAGCTACGTCTAGTACTCAAGGGTGCTCTGTTATTTTTTTACCTCTGTCATTTCCTTCTTCTCAGCTTCCTGCTGCTGTAATGTCAGCTACGTCTGGTACTCAAGGGTGCTCTTTGACTTCTTTACCTCTGTCATTTCCTTCTTCTCCAATTCCTGCTGCTGTAATGTCAGCAGTATCTGGTACTCAAGGCCAGACTTTGATTTCTTTACCTCTGTCATTTCCTTCTTCTCAACTTCCTGTTGCTGTAATGTCAGCAACTTCTGGTACTCAAGGCCAGACTTTGATTTCTTTACCGCTGTCATTTCCTTCTTCTCAGCTTCCTGTTGCTGTAATATCAGCATTTTCTGGTACTAAAGGCCGAATTTTGATTTCTTTACCTCTGTCATTTCCTTCTTTTCCACTTCCTATTGCTGTAATATCAGCAACTTCTGGTCCTCAAGACCAGACTTTGATTTCTTTACCTGCGTCATTTCCTTCTTCTCCACTTCCTGTTGCTGTAATATCAGCAACTTCTGGTACTCAATGCCACTGTTTGATTTCTTTACCTCTGTCATTTCCTTCTTTTCCACTTCCTGCTGATGTAATGTCAGCAACTTCTTGTACTCAAGGCCAGACTTTGATTTCTTTACCTCTTTCATTTCCTTCTTCTCAACTTCCTGTTGCTGTAATGTCAACAACTTCTGGTACTCAATGCCACTCTTTGATTTTTTTACCTCTGTCATTTCATTCTTCTCCACATCCTGTTGCTGTAATGTCGGCAACTTCTGGAGCTCAAGGCCAGAATTTGATTTCTTTAACTGTGGCTTTTCCTTTTTATCCACTTCCAGCTGCTGTAATGACAGCAACGTCAGGTACTCAAGGCCAGACTTTGATTTCTTTACCTGCGTCATTTCCTTCTTCTCCACTGCCTGTTGCTGCAATATCAGCTACTTCTGGTACTCAATGCCACTGTTTCATTTCTTTATCTCTGTCATTTACTTCTTTGCTACTTCGTGCTGCTTTAATGTCAGCAACCTTTGGTACTCAAGGCCAGACTTTGATTTCTTTACCTCTGTCATTTCCTTCTTCTCCACTTCCTGTTGCTGTAATGTCAACAACTTTTGGTACTCATGGCTAGACTTTGATTTCTTTACCTTTGTCATTTCCTTCTTCTCCACTTCCTTTTGCTTTAATGTCAACAACTTCTGGTACTCAAGGCCTCTCTTTGATTTCTTTACCTCTGTCATTTCCATCTTCTCACGTTCCTGTTGCTGTAATATCAGCAGCTTCTGGTACTCTAGACCACTCATTGATTTCCTCACCTGTGTCATTTCGTTTTTCTCAGCTTCCTGCTGCTGTAATGTCAGCTACGTCTAGTACTCAAGGGTGCTCTGTGATTTCTTTACCTCTGTCATTTCCTTCTTCTCAACTTCCTGCTGCTGTAATGTCAGCTACGTCTGGTACTCAAGGGTGCTCTTTGATTTCTTTACCTCTGTCATTTCCTTCTTCTCCACTTCCTACTGCTGTAATGTCAGCAGTATCTGGTAATCAAGGTCAGACTTTGATTTCTTTACTTCTGTCATTTCCTTCTTCTCAACTTCCTGTTGCTGTAATGTCAGCAACTTCTGGTACTCAAGGCCAGACTTTGATTTCTTTACCGCTGTCATTTCCTTCTTCTCAGCTTCCTGTTGCTGTAATATCAGCAACTTCTGGTACTCAAGGCCAAATTTTGATTTCTTTACCTCTGTCATTTCTTTCTTCTCCACATCCTGTTGCTGTAATGTCGGCAACTTCTGGAACTCAAGGCCAGAATTTGACTTCTTTAACTGTGGCTTTTCCTTTTTCTCCACTTCCAGCTGCTGTAATGTCAGCAACGTGAGGTACTCAAGGCCAGACTTTGATTTCTTTACCTCTGTCATTTCCTTCTTCTCACGTTCCTGTTGCTGCAATATCATCAGCTTCTGGTACTCTAGGCCACTCTTTGATTTCTTTACCTCTGTCATTTCCTTTCTCTCAACTTCCTGTTTCTGTAATGTCAGCAGCTTCTGATACTCCAGGCCACTCTTTGATATCTTTACCTCTGTCATTTCCTTTTTCTCAGCTTCCTGCTGCTGTAATGTCAGCTACGTCTGGTACTCAAGGTTGCTCAGTGATTTCTTTACCTCTGTCATTTCCTTCTTCTCCATTTCCTGCTGCTGTAATGTCAGCTACGTCTGGTACTCAAGGGTGCTCTTTGATTTGTTTACCTCTGTCATTTCCTTCTTCTCCACTTCCTGCTGCTGTAATGACAGCAACATCTGGTACTTAAGGCCAGACTTTGATTTTCTTCTCAACTTCCTGTTGCTGTAATGTCAGCAACTTCTGGTACTCAAGGCCAGACTTTGATTTCTTTAACGCTGTCATTTCCTTCTTCTCAGCTTCCTGTGGCTGTAATATCAGCAACTTCTGGTACTCAAGGCCAAATTTTGATTTCTTTACCTCTGTCATTTCCTTCTTCCCCACTTCCTGATGCTGTAATATCAGCAACTTCTGGTCCTCAAGACCAGACTTTGATTTCTTTACCTGCGTCATTTCCTTCTTCTCCTCTTCCTGTTGCTGTAATATAAGCTACTTCTTGTACTCAATGCCACTGTTTGATTTCTTTATCTCTGTCATTTCCTTCTTTGCTACTTCGTGCTGCTTTAATGTCAGCAACGTTTGGTACTTAAGGCCAGACTTTGATTTCTTTACCTGTGTCATTTCCTTCTTCTCCACTTCCTGTTGCTGTAATGTCAACAACTTCTGGTACTCATGGCTAGACTTTGATTTCTTTACCTGTGTCATTTCCTTCTTCTCCACTTCCTTTTGCTTTAATGTCAACAACTTCAGGTACTCAAGGCAATTCTTTGATTTCTTTACCTCTGTCATTTCCTGCTTCTCCACTTCCTGCTTCTGTAAGGTCAGCAACTTCTGGTACTCTAGGCCACTCTTTGATATCTTTACCTCTGTCATTTCCTTTTTCTCAGCTTCCTGCTGCTCTAATGTCAGCTACGTCTAGTACTCAAGGGTGCTCTTTGTTTTCTTTACCTCTGTCATTTCCTTCTTCTCCATTTCCTGCTGCTGTAATGTCAGCTACGTCTGGTACTCAAGGGTGCTCTTTGATTTCTTTACCTCTGTCATTTCCTTCTTCTCCATTTCCTGCTGCTGTAATGTCAGCTACGTCTAGTACTCAAGGGTGCTCTTTGATATCTTTACCTCTGTCATTTCCTTCTTCTCCACTTCCTGCTGCTGTAATGTCAGCTACGTCTAGTACTCAAGGGTGCTCTTTGATTTCTTTACCTCTGTCATTTCCTTTTTCTCAACTTCCTGCTGCTGTAATGTCAGCTACGTCTTGTACTCAAGGGTGCTCTTTGATTTCTTTACCTCTGTCATTTCCTTTTTCTCAACTTCCTGCTGCTGTAATGTCAGCTACGTCTAGTACTCAAGGGTGCTCTTTGATTTCTTTACCCTTTTCATTTCCTTCTTCTCCACTTCCTGCTGCTCTAATGTCAGCAGTATCTGGTACTCAAGGCCAGACTTTGATTTCTTTACCTCTGTCATTTCCTTCTTCTCCACTTCCTGATGCTGTAATATCAGCAACTTCTGGTCCTGAAGACCAGACTTTGATTTCTTTACCTGCGTCATTTCCTTCTTCTCCAGTTCCTGTTGCTGTAATATCAGCTACTTCTGGTACTCAATGCCACAGTTTGATTTCTTTATCTCTGTCATTTCTTTCCTTGCTACTTCATGCTGCTTTAATGTCAGCAACTTTTGGTACTCAAGGCCAGACTTTGATTTCTTTACCTCTGTCATTTCCTTCTTCTCCACTTCCTGCTGCTGTAATGTCAGCAACTTCTGGTACTCATGGCTAGACTTTGATTTCTTTACCTCTGTCATTTCCTTCTTCTCCACTTCCTTTTGCAGTAATGTCAACAACTTCTGGTACTCAAGGCCACTCTTTGATTTGTTTACCTCTGTCATTTCCTTCTTCTCCACTTCCTGCTTCTGTAAGGTCAGCAACTTCTGGTACTCCAGGCCAGACTTTGATTTCTTTACCTCTGTCATTTCCTTCTTCTCACGTTCCTGTTGCTGTAATATTAGCAGCTTGTGGTACTCTAGGCCACTCTTTGATTTCTTTACCTCTGTCATTTCCTTCTTCTCAGCTTTCTGTTGCTGTAATGTCAGCTACATCTGGCACTCAAGGCCACTCTTTGATTTCTTTACGTCTGTCATTTCCGTCTTTTCTACTTGCGGCTGCTGTATAGTCAACAACTTCTGGTACTCAAGGCCACTCTTTGATTTCTTTGCCTCTGTCATTTACTTCTTCTCAGCTTCCTGTTGCTGTAATGTCAGCAGCTTCTGGTAGTCTAGGCCACTCTTTGATATCTTTGCCTCATTCGTTTCCTTCTTCTCAGCTTCCTGTTGCTGTAATGTCAGCAGCTTCTGGTACTCTAGGCCACTCTTTGATTTCTTTACCTGTGTCATTTCCTTCTTCTCAGCTTCCTGCTGCTGTAATATCAGCAGCTTCTGGTACTCTAGGCCACTCATTGGTTTCTTTACCTGTGTCATTTCGTTTTTCCCAGCTTCCTGCTGCTGTATTGTAAGCTACGTCTAGTACTCAAGGGTGCTCTGTGATTTCTTTACCTCTGTCATTTCCTTCTTCTCAACTTCCTGCTGCTCTAATGTCAGCTACGTCTGGTACTCAAGGGTGCTCTTTGAATTCTGTACCTCTGTCATTTCCTTCTTCTCCAATTCCAGCTGCTGTAATGTCAGCAGTATCTGGTACTCAAGGCCAGACTTTGATTTCTTTACCTCTGTCATTTCCTTCTTCTCAACTTCCTGTTGCTGTAATGTCAGCAACTTCTGGTACTCAAGGCCAGACTTTGATTTCTTTACCGCTGTCATTTCCTTCTTCTCAGCTTCCTGTGGCTGTAATATCAGCAACTTCTGGTACTCAAGGCCGAATTTTGATTTCTTTACCTCCGTCATTTCCTTCTTTTCCACCTCCTATTGCTGTAATATCAGTAACTTCTGGTCTTCAAGACCAGACTTTGATTTCTTTACCTGCGTCATTTCCTTCTTCTCCACTTCCTGTTGCTGTAATATCAGCAACTTCTGGTACTCAATGCCACTGTTTGATTTCTTTATCTCTGTCAATTCCTTCTTTGCTACTTCATGCTGCTTTAATGTCAGCAACTTTTGGTACTCAAGGCCAGACTTTGATTTGTTTACCTCTGTCATTTCCTTCTTCTCCACTTCCTGCTGATGCAATGTTAGCAACCTCTGGTACTCAAGGCCAGACTTTGATTTCTTTACCTCTTTCATTTCCATCTTCTCAACTTCCTGTTGCTGTAATGTCAACAACTTCTGGTACTCAATGCCACCCTTTGATTTGTTTTCCTCTGTCATTTCATTCTTCTCCACATCCTGTTGCTGTAATGTCGGCAACTTCCTGAACTCAAGGCCAGAATTTGTATTCTTTAACTGTGACTTTTCCTTTTTCTCCATTTCCAGCTGCTGTAATGTCAGCAACGTCAGGTACTCAAGGCCAGACTTTGATTTCTTTACCGCTGTCATTTCCTTGTTCTCAGCTTTCTGTGGCTGTAATATCAGCAACTTCTGGTACTCAAGGCCAAATTTTGATTTCCTTACCTTTGTCATTTCCTTCTACTCCACTTCCTGTTGCTGTAATATCAGCTACTTCTGGTACTCATTGCCACTGTTTGATTTCTTTATCTCTGCCATTTACTTCTTTGCTACTTCGTGCTGCTTTAATGTCAGCAACCTTTGGTACTCAAGGCCAGACTTTGATTTCCTTACCTCTGGCATTTCCTTCTTCTCAACTTCCTGTTGCTGTAATGTCAGCAACTGCAGGTACTCAAGGCCAGACTTTGATTTCTTTACCTCTGTCATTTCCTTCTTCTCCACTTCCTGCTGCTGTAATGTCAGCAACTTCTGGTACTCAAGGCCAGACTTTGATTTCTTTACCTGTGTCATTTCCTTCTACTCCACTTCCTGTTGCTGTAATGTCAACAACTTCTGGTACTCATGGCTAGACTTTGATTCCTTTACCTCTGTCATTTCCTTCTTCTCCACTTCCTTTTGCTTTAATGTCAATCGCTTCTGGTACTCAAGGCCACTCTTTGATTTCTTTACCTCTGTCATTTCCTTCTTCACCACTTCCTGCTTCTGTAAGGTCAGCAACTTCTAGTACTCCAGGCCAGATTTTGCTTTCTTTACCTCTGCCATTTCCTTCTTCTCACGTTCCTGTTGCTGTAATATCAGCAGCTTCTGGTACTCTAGTCCACTCTTTGATTTCTTTACCTCTGTCATTTCCTTCTTCTCAGCTTCCTGTTGCTGTAATGTCAGCTACATCTGGCACTCAAGGCCACTCTTTGATTTCTTTACGTCTGTCATTTCCGTCTTTTCTACTTCGGCTGCTGTAATGTCAACAACTTCTGGTACTCAAGGCCACTCTTTGATTTCTTTACCTCTGACATTTCCTTTTTATCCACTTTCTGCTGCTGTAACGTCAGCAGCTTATGGTACTCTAGAACACTCTTTGATTTCTTTGCCTCTGTCATTTCCTTCTTCTCAGCTTCCTGTAGCTGTAATATCAGCAGCTTCTGGTACTCTAGGCCACTCTTTGATTACTGTACCTCTGTCATTTCCTTTTTCTCAGCTTCCTGTTTCTGTAATGTCAGTAGCTTCTGGTACTATAGGCCACTCTTTGATATCTTTACCTCTGTCATTTCCTTTGCTCAGCTTCCTGCTGCTGTAATGTCAGCTACGTCTAATACTCAAGGTTGCTCTGTGATTTCTTTACCTCTGTCATTTCCTTCTTTTCCATTCCTGCTGCTGTAATGTCAGCTACGTCTTGTACTCAAGGGTGCTCTTTGATTTGTTTACCTCTGTCATTTCCTTCTTCTCCACTTCCTGCTGCTGTAATGTCAGCAGAATCTAGTGCTCAAGGCCAGACTTTGATTCCTTTACCTCTGTCATTTCCTTCTTCTCAGCTTCCTGTTGCTGTAATGTCAGCAACTTCTGGTACTCAAGGCCAGACTTTGATTTCTTTACCGCTGTCATTTCCTTCTTCTCAGCTTCCTGTGGCTGTAATATCAGCAACTTCTGGTACTCAAGGCCAAATTTTGATTTCTTTACCTCTGTCATTTCCTTCTTCTCCACTTCCTGATGCTGTAATATCAGCAACTTCTTGTCCTCAAGACCAGACTTTGATTTCTTTACCTGCGTCATTTCCTTCTTCTCCACTTTCTGTTGCTGTAATATCAGCTACTTCTGGTACTCAATGCCACTGTTTGATTTCTTTATCTCTGTCATTTCCTTCTTTGCTACTTCGTGCTGCTTTAATGTCAGCAACTTTTGGTACTCAATGCCAGACTTTGATTTCTTTACCTCTGTCATCTCCTTCTTCTCCACTTCCTGCTGCTGTAATGTCAGCAACTTCTGGTACTCAAGGCCAGACTTTGATTTCTTTACCTGTGTCATTTCCATCTTCTCCACTTCCTGTTGCTGTAATGTCAACAAATTATGGTACTCATGGCTAGACTTTGATTTCTTTACCTCGGTTATTTCCTTCTTCTCCACTTCCTTTGGCTTTAATGTCAACAACTTCTGGTACTCAAGGCCACTATTTGATTTCTTTACCTCTGTCATTTCCTTCTTCTCCACTTCCTGCTGCTGTAATGTCAGCAACCTCTGGTACTCAAGGCCAGACTTTGATTTCTTTACCTGTGTCATTTCCTTCTTGTCCACCTCCTGTAGCTGTAATGTCAACAACTTCTGGTACTCATGGCTAGACTTTGATTTCTTTACCTCTGTCATTTCCTTCTTCTCCACTTCCTTTTGCTTTAATGTCAACAACTTCTGGTACTCTAGCCACTCTTTGACTTCTTTACCTCTGTCATTACCTTCTTCTCCACTTCCTGTTGCTGTAATGTTACAACTTCTGGTACTCATGGCTAGACTTTGATTTCTTTACCTGTGTCATTTCCTTCTTCTCCACTTCCTTTTGCTTTAATGTCAACAACTTCAGGTACTCAAGACCACTCTTTGATTTCTTTACCTCTGTCATTTCCTCCTTCTCAGCTTCCTGTTGCTGTAATGTCAGCTACATCTGGCACTCAAGGCCACTCTTTGATTTCTTTACGTCTGTCATTTCCGTCTTTTCTACTTGCGGCTGCTGTAATGTCAACAACTTCTGGATACTCAAGGCCACTCTTTGATTTCTTTACCTCTGCCATTTCCTTTTTATCCAATTTCTGCTGCTGTAATGTCAGCTACGTCTAGTACTCAAGGTTGCTCTGTGATTTCTTTACCTCTGTCATTTCCTTCTTCTCCATTTCCTGCTGCTGTAATGTCAGCTACGTCTGGTACTCAAGGGTGTTCTTTGATTTGTTTACCTCTTTCATTTCCTTCTTCTCCACTTCCTGCTGCTGTAATGTCAGCAGCATCTGGTACTCAAGGCCAGACTTTGATTTCTTTACCTCTGTCATTTCCTTCTTCTCAACTTCATGTTGCTGTAATATCAGCAACTACTGGTACTCAAGGCCAAATTTTGATTTCTTTACCTCTGTCATTTCCTTCTTCCCCACTTCCTGATGCTGTAATATCAGCAACTTCTGGTCCTCAAGACCAGACTTTGATTTCTTTACCTGCGTCATTTCCTTCTTCTCCACTTCCTGTTGCTGTAATATAAGCTACTTCTTGTACTCAATGCCACTGTTTGATTTCTTTATCTCTGTCATTTCCTTCTTTGCTACTTCGTGCTGCTTTAATGTCAGCAACTTGTGGTACTCAAGGCCAGACTTTGATTTCTTTACCTCTTTCATTTCCTTCTTCTCCACTTCCTGCTGCTGTAATGTCAGCAACTTCTGGTACTCCAGTCTAGACTTTGATTTCTTTACCTCTGTCATTTCCTTCTTCTCACGTTCCTGTTGCTGTGATATCAGCAGCTTCTGGTACTCTAGGCCACTCTTTGATTTCTTTGCCTCTGTCATTTCGTTTTTCTCAGCTCCCTGCTGCTGTAATGTCAGCTACATCTGGCACTCAAGACCACTCTTTGATTTCTTTACCTCTGTCATTTCATCCTTCTCAGCTTCCTGTTGCTGTAATATCAGCTACATCTGGCACTCAAGGCCACTCTTTGATTTCTTTACGTCTGTCATTTCCGTCTTTTCTACTTGCGGCTGCTGTAATGTCAAAAACGTCTGGTACTCAAGGCCACTCTTTGATTTCTTTACCTCTGCCATTTCCTTTTTATCCACTTTCTGCTGCTGTAATGTCAGCAGCTTCGGGTACTCAAGGTCACCCTTTGATTTCTTTGCCTCTGTATTTCCTTCTTCTCAGCTTCCTGTTGCTGTAATAGCAGCAGCTTCTGGTACTCTAGGCCACTCTTTGATATCTTTACCTCTGTCATTTCCTTTTTCTCAGCTTCCTGCTGCTGTAATGTTAGCTACGTCTAGTACTCAAGGTTGCTCTGTGATTTCTTTACCTCTGTCATTTCCTTCTTCTCCATTTCCTGCTGCTGTAATGTCAGCTACGTCTGGTACTCAAGGGTGCTCTTTGATTTGTTTACCTCTGTCATTTCCTTCTTCTCCTCTTCCTGCTGCTGTAATGTCAGCAGCATCTGGTACTCAAGGCCAGACTTTGATTTCTTTACCTCTGTCATTTCCTTCTTCTCAACTTCCTGTTGCTGTAATGTCAGCAACTTCTGGTACTCAAGGCCAGACTTTGATTTCTTTACCGCTGTCATTTCCTTCTTCTCAGCTTCCTGTGGCTGTAATATCAGCAACTTCTGGTACTCAAGGCCAAATTTTGATTTCTTTACCTCTGTCATTTCCTTCTTCCCCACTTCCTGATGCTGTAATATCAGCAACTTCTGGTCCTCAAGACCAGACTTTGATTTCTTTACCTGCGTCATTTCCTTCTTCTCCACTTCCTGTTGCTGTAATATAAGCTACTTCTTGTACTCAATGCCACTGTTTGATTTCTTTATCTCTGTCATTTCCTTCTTTGCTACTTCGTGCTGCTTTAATGTCAGCAACTTTTGGTACTCAAGGCCAGACTTTGATTTCTTTACCTCTGTCACTTCCTTCTGCTCCACTTCCTGCTGCTGTAATGTCAGCAACTTCTGGTACTCAAGGCCAGACTTTGATTTCTTTACCTGTGTCATTCCCTTCTTCTCCACTTCCTGTTGCTGTAATGTCAACAACTTCTGGTACTCATGGCTAGACTTTGATTTATTTACCTCTGTCATTTCCTTCTTCTCCACTTCCTTTTGCTTTAATGTCAACAACTTCAGGTACTCAAGGCCACTCTTTGATTTCTTTACCTCTGTCATTTCCTTCTTCTCCACTTCCTGCTTCTGTAAGGTCAGCCACTTCTGGTACTCCAGGCCAGACTTTGATTTATTTACCTCTGTCATTTCCTTTTTCTCAGCTTCCTGCTGCTGTAATGTCAGCTACGTCTAGTACTCAAGGGTGCTCTGTGATTTCTTTACCTCTGTCATTTCCTTCTTCTCAACTTCCTGCTGCTGTAATGTCAGCTACGTCTGGTACTCAAGGGTGCTCTTTGATTTCTTTACCTCTGTCATTTCGTTTTTCTCAGCTTCCTGCTGCTGTAATGTCAGCTACGTCTGGTACTCAAGGGTGCTCTTTGATTTCTTTACCTCTGTCATTTCGTTTTTCTCAACTTCCTGCTGCTGTAATGTCAGCTACGTCTGGTACTCAAGGGTGCTCTTTGATTTCTTTACCTCTGTCATTTCCTTCTTCTCAACTTCCTGCTGCTGTAATGTAAGCTACGTCTAGTATTCAAGGGTGCTCTGTGATTTCTTTACCTCTGTCATTTCCTTCTTCTCCACTTCCTGTTTCTGTAATGTCAGCAGCTTCTGGTACTCTAGGCCACTCTTTGATATCTTTACCTTTGTCATTTCCTTTTTCTCAGCTTCCTGCTGCTGTAATGTCAGCTACGTCTAGTACTCAAGGGTGCTCTTTGATTTTTTTACCTCTGTCATTTCCTTCTTCTCCATTTCCTTCTGCTGTAATGTCAGCTACGTCTGGTACTCAAGGGTGCTCTTTGATTTCTTTACCTCTGTCATTTCCTTCTTCTCCATTTCCTGCTGCTGTAATGTCAGCTACGTCTAGTACTCAAGGGTGCTCTTTGATATCTTTACCTCTGTCATTTCCTTCTTCTCCACTTCCTGCTGCTGTAATGTCAGCTACGTCTAGTACTCAAGGGTGCTCTTTGATTTCTTTACCTCTGTCATTTCCTTTTTCTCAACTTCCTGGTGCTGTAATGTCAGCTACGTCTTGTACTCAAGGGTGCTCTTTGATTTCTTTACCTCTGTCATTTCCTTTTTCTCAACTTCCTGCTGCTGTAATGTCAGCTACGTCTAGTACTCAAGGGTGCTCTTTGATTTCTTTACCCTTTTCATTTCCTTCTTCTCCACTTCCTGCTGCTCTAATGTCAGCAGTATCTGCTACTCAAGGCCAGACTTTGATTTCTTTACCTTTGTCATTTCCTTCTTCTCAGCTTCCTGTTGCTGTAATGTCAGCAACTTCTGGTACTCATGGCCAGACTTTGATTTCTTTACCTCTGTCATTTCCTTCTTCTCCACTTCCTGATGCTGTAATATCAGCAACTTCTGGTCCTGAAGACCAGACTTTGATTTGTTTACCTCTGTCATTTCCTTCTTCTCCACTTCCTGCTTCTGTAAGGTCAGCAACTTCTGGTACTCCAGGCCAGACTTTGATTTCTTTACCTCTGTCATTTCCATCTTCTCACGTTCCTGTTGCTGTAATATTAGCAGCTTGTGGTACTCTAGGCCACTCTTTGATTTCTTTACCTCTGTCATTTCCTTCTTCTCAGCTTTCTGTTGCTGTAATGTCAGCTACATCTGGCACTCAAGGCCACTCTTTGATTTCTTTACGTCTGTCATTTCCGTCTTTTCTACTTGCGGCTGCTGTATAGTCAACAACTTCTGGTACTCAAGGCCACTCTTTGATTTCTTTGCCTCTGTCATTTACTTCTTCTCAGCTTCCTGTTGCTGTAATGTCAGCAGCTTCTGGTACTCTAGGCCACTCTTTGATATCTTGGCCTCATTCGTTTCCTTCTTCTCAGCTTCCTGTTGCTGTAATGTCAGCAGCTTCTGGTACTCTAGGTCACTCTTTGATTTCTTTACCTGTGTCATTTCCTTCTTCTCAGCTTCCTGCTGCTGTAATATCAGCAGCTTCTGGTACTCTAGGCCACTCATTGGTTTCTTTACCTGTGTCATTTCGTTTTTCCCAGCTTCCTGCTGCTGTAATGTAAGCTACGTCTAGTACTCAAGGGTGCTCTGTGATTTCTTTACCTCTGTCATTTCCTTCTTCTCAACTTCCTGCTGCTGTAATGTCAGCTACGTCTGGTACTCAAGGGTGCTCTTTGAATTCTGTACCTCTGTCATTTCCTTCTTCTCCAATTCCAGCTGCTGTAATGTCAGCAGTATCTGGTACTCAAGGCCAGACTTTGATTTCTTTACCTCTGTCATTTCCTTCTTCTCAACTTCCTGTTGCTGTAATGTCAGCAACTTCTGGTACTCAAGGCCAGACTTTGATTTCTTTACCGCTGTCATTTCCTTCTTCTCAGCTTCCTGTTGCTGTAATATCAGCAACTTCTGGTACTCAAGGCCGAATTTCGATTTCTTTACCTCCGTCATTTCCTTCTTTTCCACCTCCTATTGCTGTAATATCAGTAACTTTTGGTCTTCAAGACCAGACTTTGATTTCTTTACCTGCGTCATTTCCTTCATCTCCACTTCCTGTTGCTGTAATATCAGCAACTTCTGGTACTCAATGCCACTGTTTGATTTCTTTATCTCTGTCAATTCCTTCTTTGCTACTTCATGCTGCTTTAATGTCAGCAACTTTTGGTACTCAAGGCCAGACTTTGATTTCTTTACCTCTTTCATTTCCTTCTTCTCAACTTCCTGTTGCTGTAATGTCAACAACTTCTGGTACTCAATGCCACTCTTTGATTTGTTTACCTCTGTCATTTCATTCTTCTCCACATCCTGTTGCTGTAATGTCGGCAACTTCCTGAACTCAAGGCCAGAATTTGTATTCTTTAACTGTGACTTTTCCTTTTTCTCCATTTCCAGCTGCTGTAATGTCAGCAACGTCAGGTACTCAAGGCCAGACTTTGATTTCTTTACCGCTGTCATTTCCTTCTTCTCAGCTTTCTGTGGCTGTAATATCAGCAACTTCTGGTACTCAAGGCCAAATTTTGATTTCCTTACCTCTGTCATTTCCTTCTACTCCACTTCCTGTTGCTGTAATATCAGCTACTTCTGGTACTCATTGCCACTGTTTGATTTCTTTATCTCTGCCATTTACTTCTTTGCTACTTCGTGCTGCTTTAATGTCAGCAACCTTTGGTACTCAAGGCCAGACTTTGATTTCCTTACCTCTGGCATTTCCTTCTTCTCAACTTCCTGTTGCTGTAATGTCAGCAACTGCAGGTACTCGAGGCCAGACTTTGATTTCTTTACCTCTGTCATTTCCTTCTTCTCAGCTTCCTGTGGCTGTAATATCAGCAACTTCTGGTACTCAAGGCCAAATTTTGATTTCCTTACCTCTGTCATTTCCTTCTACTCCACTTCCTGTTGCTGTAATATCAGCTACTTCTGGTACTCATTGCCACTGTTTGATTTCTTTATCTCTGCCATTTACTTCTTTGCTATTCGTGCTGCTTTTATGTCAGCAACCTTTGGTACTCAAGGCCAGACTTTGATTTCTTTACCTCTGTCATTTCCTTCTTCTCCACTTCCTGCTGCTGTAATGTCAGCAACTTCTGGTACTCAAGGCCAGACTTTGATTTCTTTACCTGTGTCATTTACTTCTACTCCACTTCCTGTTGCTGTAATGTCAACAACTTCTGGTACTCATGGCTAGACTTTGATTTCTTTACCTCTGTCATTTCCTTCTTCTCCACTTCCTTTTGCTTTAATGTCAAACACTTCTGGTACTCAAGGCCACTCTTTGATTTCTTTACCTCTGTCATTTCCTTCTTCACCACTTCCTGCTTCTGTAAGGTCAGCAACTTCTGGTACTCCAGGCCAGATTTAGCTTTCTTTTCCTCTGTCATTTCCTTCTTCTCACGTTCCTGTTGCTGTAATATCAGCAGCCTCTGGTACTCTAGTCCACTCTTTGATTTCTGTACCTCTGTCATTTCCTTCTTCTCAGCTTCCTGTTGCTGTAATGTCAGCTACATCTGTCACTCAAGGCCACTCTTTGATTTCTTTACGTCTGTCATTTCCGTCTTTTCTACTTCGGCTGCTGTAATGTCAACAACTTCTGGTACTCAAGGCCACTCTTTGATTTCTTTACCTCTGCCATTTCCTTTTTATCCACTTTCTGCTGCTGTAACGTCAGCAGCTTCTGGTACTCTAGAACACTCTTTGATTTCTTTGCCTCTGTCATTTCCTTCTTCTCAGCTTCCTGTTACTGTAATATCAGCAGCTTCTGGTACTCTAGGCCACTCTTTGATTTCTGTACCTCTGTCATTTCCTTTTTCTCAGCTTCCTGTTTCTGTAATGTCAGCAGCTTCTGGTACTATAGGCCACTCTTTGATATCTTTACCTCTGTCATTTCCTTTGCTCAGCTTCCTGCTGCTGTAATGTCAGCTACGTCTAATACTCAAGGTTGCTCTGTGATTTCTTTACCTCTGTCATTTCCTTCTTTTCCATTTCCTCCTGCTGTAATGTCAGCTACGTCTGGTACTCAAGGGTGCTCTTTGATTTGTTTACCTCTGTCATTTCCTTCTTCTCCACTTCCTGCTGCTGTAATGTCAGCAGAATCTGGTGCTCAAGGCCAGACTTTGATTTCTTTACCTCTGTCATTTCCTTCTTCTCAGCTTCCTGTTGCTGTAATGTCAGCAACTTCTGGTACTCAAGGCCAGACTTTGATTTCTTTACCGCTGTCATTTCCTTCTTCTCAGCTTCCTGTGGCTGTAATATCAGCAACTTCTGTACTCAAGGCCAAATTTTGATTTCTTTACCTCTGTCATTTCCTTCTTCTCCAGTTCCTGATGCTGTAATATCAGCAACTTCTTGTCCTCAAGACCAGACTTTGATTTCTTTACCTGCGTCATTACCTTCTTCTCCACTTTCTGTTGCTGTAATATCAGCTACTACTGGTACTCAATTCCACTGTTTGATTTCTTTATCTCTGTCATTTCCTTCTTTGCTACTTCGTGCTGCTTTAATGTCAGCAACTTTTGGTACTCAATGCCAGAGTTTGATTTCTTTACCTCTGTCATCTCCTTCTTCTCCACTTCCTGCTGCTGTAATGTCAGCAACCTCTGGTACTCAAGGCCAGACTTTGATTTCTTTACCTGTGTCATTTCCTTCTTGTCCACTTCCTGTAGCTGTAATGTCAACAACTTCTGGTACTCATGGCAAGACTTTGATTTCTTTACCTCTGTCATTTCCTTCTTCTCCACTTCCTTTTGCTTTAATATCAACAACTTCTGGTACTTTAGCCACTCTTTGAATTCTTTACCTCTGTCATTTCCTTCTTCTCCACTTCCTGTTGCTGTAATGTCAGCTACATCTGGCACTCAAGGCCACTCTTTGATTTCTTTACGTCTGTCATTTCCGTCTTTTCTACTTGCAGCTGCTGTAATGTCAACAACTTCTGGTACTCAAGGCCACTCTTTGATTTCTTTACCTCTGCCATTTCCTTTTTATCCAATTTCTGCTGCTGTAATGTCAGCTACGTCTAGTACTCAAGGTTGCTCTGTGATTTCTTTACCTCTGTCATTTCCTTCTTCTCCATTTCCTGCTGCTGTAATGTCAGCAGCATCTGGTACTCAAGGCCAGACTTTGATTTCTTTATCTCTGTCATTTCCTTCTTCCCCACTTCCTGATGCTGTAATATCAGCAACTTCTGGTCCTCAAGACCAGACTTTGATTTCTTTACCTGCGTCATTTCCTTCTTCTCCACTTTCTGTTGCTGTAATATAAGCTACTTCTTGTACTCAATGCCACTGTTTGATTTCTTTATCTCTGTCATTTCCTTCTTTGCTACTTCGTGCTCCTTTAATGTCAGCAACTTGTGGTACTCAAGGCCAGACTTTGATTTCTTTACCTCTGTCATTTCCTTCTTCTCCACTTCCTGCTGCTGTAATGTCAGCAACTTCTGGTACTCAAGGCCAGACTTTGATTTCTTTACCTGTGTCATTTCCTTCTTCTCCACTTCCTGTTGCTGTAATGTCAACAACTTCTGGTACTCATGGCTAGACTTTGATTTCTTTACCTCTGTCATTTCCTTCTTCTCCACTTCCTTTTGATTTAATCTCAACACCTTCAGGTACTCAAGGCCACTCTTTGATTTCTTTACCTCTGTCATTTCCTTCTTCTCCACTTCCTGCTTCTGTAAGGTCAGCAACTTCTGGTACTCCAGGCCAGACTTTGATTTCTTTACCTCTGTCATTTCCTTCTTCTCACGTTCCTGTTGCTGTGATATCAGCAGCTTCTGGTACTCTAGGCCACTCTTTGATTTCTTTGCCTCTGTCATTTCGTTTTTCTCAGCTCCCTGCTGCTGTAATGTCAGCTACATCTGGCACTCAAGACCACTCTTTGATTTCTTTACCTCTGTCATTTCATCCTTCTCAGCTTCCTGTTGCTGTAATGTCAGCTACATCTGGCACTCAAGGCCACTCTTTGATTTCTTTACGTTTGTCATTTCCGTCTTTTCTACTTGCGGCTGCTGTAGTGTCAAAAACTTCTGGTACTCAAGGCCACTCTTTGATTTCTTTACCTCTGCCATTTCCTTTTTATCCACTTTCTGCTGCTGTAATGTCAGCAGCTTCGGGTACTCAAGGTCACCCTTTGATTTCTTTGCCTCTGTCATTTCCTTCTTCTCAGCTTCCTGTTGCTGTAATATCAGCAGCTTCTGGTACTCTAGGCCACTCTTTGATATCTTTACCTCTGTCATTTCCTTTTTCTCAGCTTCCTGCTGCTGTAATGTCAGCTACGTCTAGTACTCAAGGTTGCTCTATGATTTCTTTACCTCTGTCATTTCCTTCTTCTCCATTTCCTGCTGCTGTAATGTCAGCTACGTCTAGTACTCAAGGTTGCTCTTTGATTTCTTTACCTCTGTCATTTCCTTCTTCTCCATTTCCTGCTGCTGTAATGTCAGCTACGTCTGGTACTCAAGGGTGCTCTTTGATTGGTTTACCTCTGTCATTTCCTTCTTCTCCTCTTCCTGCTGCTGTAATGTCAGCAGCATCTGGTACTCAAGGCCAGACTTTGATTTCTTTACCTCTGTCATTTCCTTCTTCTCAACTTCCTGTTGCTGTAATGTCAGCAACTTCTGGTACTCAAGGCCAGACTTTGATTTCTTTACCGCTGTCATTTCCTTCTTCTCAGCTTCCTGTGGCTGTAATATCAGCAACTTCTGGTACTCAAGGCCAAATTTTGATTTCTTTACCTCTGTCATTTCCTTCTTCCCCACTTCCTGATGCTGTAATATCAGCAACTTCTGGGCCTCAAGACCAGACTTTGATTTATTTACCTGCGTCATTTCCTTCTTCTCCACTTCCTGTTCCTGTAATATAAGCTACTTCTTGTACTCAATGCCACTGTTTGATTTCTTTATCTCTGTCATTTCCTTCTTTGCTACTTCGTGCTGCTTTAATGTCAGCAACTTTTGGTACTCAAGGCCAGACTTTGATTTCTTTACCTCTGTCACTTCCTTCTGCTCCACTTCCTGCTGCTGTAATGTCAGCAACTTCTGGTACTCAAGGCCAGACTTTGATTTGTTTACCTGTGTCATTTCCTTCTTCTCCACTTCCTGTTGCTGTAATGTCAACAACTTCTGGTACTCATGGCTAGACTTTGATTTCTTTACCTCTGTCATTTCCTTCTTCTCCACTTCCTTTTGCTTTAATGTCAACAACTTCAGGTACTCAAGGCCACTCTTTGATTTCTTTACCTCTGTCATTTCCTTCTTCTCCACTTCCTGCTTCTGTAAGGTCAGCCACTTCTGGTACTCCAGGCCAGACTTTGATTTCTTTACCTCTGTCATTTCCTTCTTCTCACGTTCCTGTTGCTGTAATATCAGCAGCTTCTGGTACTCTAGGCCACTCTTTGATTTCTTTACCTCTGTCATTTCCTTTTTCTCAGCTCCCTGCTGCTGTAATGTCAGCTACATCTGGCACTCAAGACCACTCTTTGATTTCTTTACCTCTGTCATTTCCTCCTTCTCAGCTTCCTGTTGCTGTAATGTCAGCTACATGGCACTCAAGGCCACTCTTTGGTTTCTTTACGTCTGTCATTTCCGTCTTTTCTACTTACGGCTGCTGTAATGTCAACAACTTCTGGTACTGAAGGCCACTCTTTGATTTCTTTACCTCTGCCATTTCCTTTTTATCCACTTTCTGCTGCTGTAATGTCAGCAGCTTCTGGTACTCTAGGCCACTCTTTGATTTCTTTGCCTCATTCATTTCCTTCTTCTCAGCTTCCTGTTGCTGTAATGTCAGCAGCTTCTGGTATTCTAAGCCACTCTTTGATTTCTTTACCTGTGTCATTTCCTTCTTCTCAGCTTCCTGCTGCTGTAATATCAGCAGCTTCTGGTACTCTAGGCCACACATTGATTTCTTTACCTGTGTCATTTCGTTTTTCTCAGCTTCCTGCTGCTGTAATGTCAGCTACGTCTAGTACTCAAGGGTGCTCTGTGATTTTTTTACCTCTGTCATTTCCTTCTTCTCAACTTCCTGCTGCTGTAATGTCAGCTACGTCTGGTACTCAAGGGTGCTCTTTGACTTCTTTACCTCTGTCATTTCCTTCTTCTCCAATTCCTGCTGCTGTAATGTCAGCAGTATCTGGTACTCAAGTCCAGACTTAGATTTCTTTACCTCTGTCATTTCCTTCTTCTCAACCTCCTGTTGCTGTAATGTCAGCAACTTCTGGTACTCAAGGCCAGACTTTGATTTCTTTACCGCTGTCAATTCCTTCTTCTCAGCTTCCTGTTGCTCTAATATCAGCATTTTCTGGTACTAAAGGCCGAATTTTGATTTCTTTACCTCTGTCATTTCCTTCTTTTCCACCTCCTATTGCTGTAATATCAGCAACTTCTGGTCCTCAAGACCAGACTTTGATTTCTTTACCTGCGTCATTTCCTTCTTCTCCACTTCCTGTTGCGGTAATATCAGCAACTTCTGGTACTCAATGCCACTGTTTGATTTCTTTATCTCTGTCATTTCCTTCTTTGCTACTTCATACTGCTTTAATGTCAGCAACTTTTGGTACTCAAGGCCAGACTTTGATTTTTTTACCTCTGTCATTTCCTTCTTTTCCACTTCCTGCTGATGTAATGTCAGCAACTTCTTGTACTCAAGGCCAGACTTTGATTTCTTTACCTCTTTCATTTCCTTCTTCTCAACTTCCTGTTGCTGTAATGTCAACAACTTCTGGTACTCAATGCCACTTTTTGATTTGTTTACCTCTGTCATTTCATTCTTCTCCACATCCTGTTGCTGTAATGTCGGCAACTTCTGGAACTCAAGGCCAGAATTTGATTTCTTTAACTGTGGCTTTTCCTTTTTCTCCACTTCCAGCTGCTGTAATGTCATTAACGTCAGGTACTCAAGGCCAGACTTTGATTTCTTTACCTCTTTCATTTCCTTCTTCTCACGTTCCTGTTGCTGTAATATCAGCAGCTTCTGGTACTCTAGGCCACTCTTTGATTTCTTTACCTCTGTCATTTCCTTTTTCTCAACTTCCTGATTCTGTAATGCCAGCAGCTTCTGGTACTCAAGGCCACTCTTTGATATCTTTACCTCTGTCATTTCCTTTTTCTCAGCTTCCTGCTGCTGTAATGTCAGCTACGTCTAGTACTCAAGGTTGCTCTGTGATTTCTTTACCTCTTTCATTTCCTGCTTTTCCATTTCCTGCTGCTGTAATGTCAGCTACATCTGGTACTCAAGGGTGCTCTTTGATTTCTTTACCTCTGTCATTTCCTTCTTCTCCACCTCCTGTTGCTGTAATATAAGCTACTTCTTGTACTCAATGCCACTGTTTGATTTCTTTATCTCTGTCATTTCCTTCTTTGCTACTTCGTGCTGCTTTAATGTCAGCAACTTTTGGAACTCAAGGCCAGACTTTGATTTCGTTACCTCTGTCACTTCCTTCTGCTCCACTTCCTGCTGCTGTAATGTCAGCAACTTCTGGTACTCAAGGCCAGACTTTGATTTCTTTACCTGTGTCATTTCCTTCTTCTCCACTTCCTGTTGCTGTAATGTCAACAACTTCTGGTACTCATGGCTAGACTTTGATTTCTTTACCTCTGTCATTTCCTTCTTCTCCACTTCCTTTTGCTTTAATGTCAACAACTTCAGGTACTCAAGGCCACTCTTTGATTTCTTTACCTCTGTCATTTCGTTCTTCTCCACTTCCTGCTTCTGTAAGGTCAGCCACTTCTGGTACTCCAGGCCAGACTTTGATTTCTTTACCTCTGTCATTTCCTTCTTCTCACGTTCCTGTCGCTGTAATATCAGCAGCTTCTGGTACTCTAGGCCACTCTTTGATTTCTTTACCTCTGTCATTTCCTTTTTCTCAGCTCCCTGCTGCTGTAATGTCAGCTACATCTGGCACTCAAGACCACTCTTTGATTTCTTTACCTCTGTCATTTCCTCCTTCTCAGCTTCCTGTTGCTGTAATGTCAGCTACATGGCACTCAAGGCCACTCTTTGGTTTCTTTACGTCTGTCATTTCCGTCTTTTCTACTTACGGCTGCTGTAATGTCAACAACTTCTGGTACTCAAGGCCACTCTTTGATTTCTTTACCTCTGCCATTTCCTTTTTATCCACTTTCTGCTGCTGTAATGTCAGCAGCTTCTGGTACTCTAGGCCACTCTTTGATTTCTTTGCCTCATTCATTTCCTTCTTCTCAGCTTCCTGTTGCTGTAATGTCAGCAGCTTCTGGTACTCTCGGCGACTCTTTGATTTCTTTACCTGAGTCATTTCCTTCTTCTCAGCTTCCTGCTGCTGTAATATCAGCAGCTTCTGGTACTCTAGGCCACTCATTGATTTCTTTACCTGTGTCATTTCGTTTTTCTCAGCTTCCTGCTGCTGTAATGTCAGCTACGTCTAGTACTCAAGGGTGCTCTGTGATTTTTTTACCTCTGTCATTTCCTTCTTCTCAACTTCCTGCTGCTGTAATGTCAGCTACGTCAGGTACTCAAGGGTGCTCTTTGACTTCTTTACCTCGGTCATTTCCTTCTTCTCCAATTCCTGCTGCTGTAATGTCAGCAGTATCTGGTACTCAAGTCCAGACTTAGATTTCTTTACCTCTGTCATTTCCTTCTTCTCAACCTCCTGTTGCTGTAATGTCAGCAACTTCTGGTACTCAAGTCCAGACTTTGATTTCTTTACCGCTGTCATTTCCTTCTTCTCAGCTTCCTGTTGCTGTAATATCAGCATTTTCTGGTACTAAAGGCCGAATTTTGATTTCTTTACCTCTGTCATTTCCTTCTTTTCCACCTCCTATTGCTGTAATATCAGCAACTTCTGGTCCTCAAGACCAGACTTTGATTTCTTTACCTGCGTCATTTCCTTCTTCTCCACTTCCTGTTGCGGTAATATCAGCAACTTCTGGTACTCAATGCCACTGTTTGATTTCTTTATCTCTGTCAGTTCCTTCTTTGCTACTTCATGCTGCTTTAATGTCAGCAACTTTTGGTACTCAAGGCCAGACTTTGATTTTTTTACCTCTGTCATTTCCTTCTTTTCCACTTCCTGCTGATGTAATGTCAGCAACTTCTTGTACTCAAGGCTAGACTTTGATTTCTTTACCTCTTTCATTTCCTTCTTCTCAACTTCCTGTTGCTGTAATGTCAACAACTTCTGGTACTCAATGCCACTTTTTGATTTGTTTACCTCTGTCATTTCATTCTTCTCCACATCCTGTTGCTGTAATGTCGGCAACTTCTGGAACTCAAGGCTAGAATTTGATTTCTTTAACTGTGGCTTTTCCTTTTTATCCACTTCCAGCTGCTGTAATGTCAGCAACGTCAGGTACTCAAGGCCAGACTTTGATTTCTTTACCTGCGTCATTTCCTTCTTCTCCACTTCCTGTTGCTGCAATATCAGCTACTTCTGGTACTCAATGCCACTGTTTGATTTCTTTATCTCTGTCATTTACTTCTTTGCTACTTCGTGCTGCTTTAATGTCAGCAACCTTTGGTACTCAAGGACAGACTTTGATTTCTTTACCTCTGTCATTTCCTTCTTCTCCACTTCCTGCTGCTGTAATGTCAGCAACTTCTGGTACTCAAGGCCAGACTTTGATTTCTTTACCTGTGTCATTTCCTTCTTCTCCACTTCCTGTTGCTGTAATGTCAACAACTTCTGGTACTCATGGCTAGACTTTGATTTCTTTACCTCTGTCAGTTCCTTCTTCTCCACTTCCTTTTGCTTTAATGTCAACAACTTCTGGTACTCAAGGCCACTCTTTGATTTCTTTACCTCTGTCATTTCCTTCTTCTCACGTTCCTGTTGCTGTAATATCAGCAGCTTCTGGTAATATAGGCCACTCTTTGATTTCTTTACCTCTGTCATTTCCTTCTTCTCAGCTTCCTGTTGCTGTAATGTCAGCTACATCCGGCACTCAAGGCCACTCCTTGATTTCTTTACGTCTGTCATTTCCGTCTTTACTACTTCTGCTGCTGTAATGTCAACAACTTCTGGTACTCAAGGCCACTCTTTGATTTCTTTACCTCTGCCATTTCCTTTTTATCCACTTTCTGCTGCTGTAATATCAGCAGCTTCTGGTACTCTAGACCACTCATTGATTTCTTTACCTGTGTCATTTCGTTTTTCTCAGCTTCCTGCTGCTGTAATGTCAGCTACGTCTAGTACTCAAGGGTGCTCTGTGATTTCTTTACCTCTGTCATTTCCATCTTCTCAGCTTCCTGCTGCTGTAATGTCAGCTACGTCTAGTACTCAAGGGTGCTCTGTGATTTCTTTACCTCTGTCATTTCCTTCTTCTCCACTTCCTGCTGCTGTAATGTCAGCAGTATCTGGTACTCAAGGTCAGACTTTGATTTCTTTACTTCTGTCATTTCCTTCTTCTCAGCTTCCGTTTGCTGTAATGACAGCTACATCTGGCACTCAAGGCCACTCTTTGATTTCTTTACGTCTGTCATTTCCGTCTTTTCTACTTGCGGCTGCTGTAATGTCAACAACTTCTGGTACTCAAGGCCACTCTTTGATTTCTTTACCTCTGCCATTTCCTCTTTATCCACTTCCTGTTGCTGTAATGTCAGCAACTTCTAGTACTCAAGGCCAGACTTTGATTTCTTTACCGCTGTCATTTCCTTCTTCTCAGCTTCCTGTGGCTGTAATATCAGCAACTTCTGTTACTCAAGGCCAAATTTTGATTTCTTTACCTGCGTTATTTCCTTCTTCTCCACTTCCTGTTGCTGTAATATCAGCTACTTCTGGTAATCAATGCCACTGTTTGATTTCTTTATCTCTGTCATTTCCTTCTTTGCAACTTCATGCTGCTTTAATGTCAGCAACTTTTGGTACTCAAGGCCAGACTTTGATTTCTTTACCTCTGTCATTTCCTTCTTCTCCACTTCCTGCTGCTGTAATGTCAGCAACTTCTGGATCTCAAGGCCAGACTTTGATTTCTTTACCTCTGTCATTTCCTTCTTCTCCACTTCCTGTTGCTGTAATGTCAGCAACTTCTGGTACTCAAGGCCAGACTTTGATTTCTTTACCGCTGTCATTTCCTTCTTCTCAGCTTCCTGTTGCTGTAATATCAGCAACTTCTAGTACTCAAGGCCAAATTTTGATTTCTTTACCTCTGTCATTTCTTTCTTCTCCACATCCTGTTGCTGTAATGTCGGCAACTTCTGGAACTCAAGGCCAGAATTTGATTTCTTTAACTGTGGCTTTTCCTTTTTCTCCACTTCCAGCTGCTGTAATGTCAGCAACGTCAGGTACTCAAGGCCAGACTTTGATTTCTTTACCTCTTTCATTTCCTTTTTCTCAACTTCCTGTTTCTGTAATGCCAGCAGCTTCTGGTACTCAAGGCCACTCTTTGATATCTTTACCTCTGTCATTTCCTTTTTCTCAGCTTCCTGCTGCTGTAATGTCAGCTACGTCTAGTACTCAAGGTTGCTCTGTGATTTCTTTACCTCTTTAATTTCCTTCTTCTCCATTTCCTGCTGCTGTAATGTCAGCTAGGTCTGGTACTCAAGGGTGCTCTTTGATTTCTTTACCTCTGTCATTTCCTTCTTCTCCACTTCCTGCTGCTGTAATGTCAGCAGTATCTGGTACTCAAGGCCAAACTTTGATTTCTTTACCTCTGTCATTTCCTTCTTTTCAACTTCCTGTTGCTGTAATGTCAGCAACTTCTGGTACGCAAGGCCAGACTTTGATTTCTTTACCGCTGTCATTTCCTTCTTCTCAGCTTCCTGTTGCTGTAATATCAGCAACTTCTGGTACTCAAGGCCAAATTTTGATTTCTTTACCTCTGTCATTTCCTTCTTTTCCACTTCCTATTTCTGTAATATCAGCAACTTCTGGTCCTCAAGACCAGACTTTGATTTCTTTACCTGCGTCATTTCCTTCTTCTCCACTTCCTGTTGCTGTAATATCAGCAACTTCTGGTACTGAATGCCACTGTTTGATTTCTTTATCTCTGTCATTTCCTTCTTTGCTAATTCATGCTGCTTTAATGTCAGCAACTTTTGGTACTCAAGGCCAGAGTTTGATTTCTTTACCTCTGTCATTTCCTTCTTCTCCACTTCCCGCTGATGTAATGTCAGCAACTTCTGGTACTCAAGGCCAGACTTTGATATCTTTACCTCTTTCATTTCCTTCCTCTCAACTTCCTGTTGCTGTAATGTCAACAACTTCTGGTACTCATGGCTAGACTTTGATTTCTTTACCTCTGTCATTTCCTTTTTCTCCACTTCCTTTTGCTTTAATGTCAACAACTTCTGGTCCTCAAGACCAGACTTTGATTTCTTTACCTGCGTCATTTCCTTCTTCTCCACTTCCTGTTGCTGTAATATCAGCAACTTCTGGTACTCAATGCCACTGTTTGATTTCTTTATCTCTGTCATTTCCTTCTTTGCTACTTCATGCTGCTTT
Organism: Deroplatys truncata; assembly: GCA_030765065.1. Classification (NCBI taxonomy): domain Eukaryota; kingdom Metazoa; phylum Arthropoda; class Insecta; order Mantodea; family Mantidae; genus Deroplatys; species Deroplatys truncata. Next base: position 5,605,952 of record CM060978.1, read on the forward strand.
AATGTCAGCAACTTTTGGTACTCAAGGCCAGACTTTGATTAGTTTACCTCTGTCATTTCCTTCTTCTCCACTTCCTGCTGATGTAATTTCAGCAACTTCTTGTCCTCAAGGCCAGACTTGTATTTCTTTACCTCTTTCATTTCCTTCTTCTCAACTTCCTGTTGCTGTAATGTCGGCAACTTCTGGAACTCAAGGCCAGAATTTGATTTCTTTAACTGTGGCTTTTCCTTTTTCTCCACTTCCAGCTGCTGTAATGTCAGCAACGTCAGGTACTCAAGGCCAGACTTTGATTTCTTTACCTGCGTCATTTCCTTCTTCTCCACTTCCTGTTGCTGCAATATCAGCTACTTCTGGTACTCAATGCCACTGTTTGATTTCTTTATCTCTGTCATTTACTTCTTTGCTACTTCGTGCTGCTTTAATGTCAACAACTTTTGGTACTCAAGGCCAGACTTTGATTTCTTTACCTCTGTCATTTCCTTCTTCTCCACTTCCTGCTGCTGTAATGTCAGCAACTTCTGGTACTCAAGGCCAGACTTTGATTTCTTTACCTGTGTCATTTCCTTCTTCTCCACTTCCTGTTGCTGTAATGTCAACAACTTCTGGTACTCATGCCTAGACTTTGATTTCTTTACCTCTGCCATTTCCTTCTTCTCCACTTCCTTTTGCTTTAATGTCAACAACTTCTGGTACTCAAGGCCACTCCTTGATTTCTTTACCTCTGTCATTTCCTTCTTCTCCACTTCCTGCTTCTGTAAGGTCAGCAACTTCTGGTACTCCAGGCCAGACTTTAATTTCTTTACCTCCGTCATTTCCTTCTTCTCAGGTTCCTGTTGCTGTAATATCAGCAGCTTCTGGTACTCTAGGCCACTCTTTGATTTCTTTACCTCTGTCATTTCCTTTTTCTCAGCTCCCTGCTGCTGTAATGTCAGCTACATCTGGCACTCAAGACCACTCTTTGATTTCTTTACCTCTGTCATTTCCTTTTTCTCAGCTTCCTGCTGCTGTAATGTCATCTACGTCTAGTACTCAAGGTTGCTCTGTGATTTCTTTACCTCTGTCATTTCCTTCTTCTCCATTTCCTGCTGCTGTAATGTAAGCTACGTCTGGTACTCAAGGGTGCTCTTTGATTTGTTTACCTCTGTCATTTCCTTCTTCTCCACTTCCTGCTGCTGTAATGTCAGCAGCATCTGGTACTCAAGGCCAGACTTTGATTTCTTTACCTCTGTCATTTCCTTCTTCTCAACTTCCTGTTGCTGTAATGTCAGCAGCTTCTGGTACTCAAGGCCAGACTTTGATTTCTTTACCGCTGTCATTTCCTTCTTCTCAGCTTCCTGTGGCTGTAATATCAGCAACTTCTGGTACTCAAGGCCAAATTTTGATTTCTTTACCTCTATCATTTCCTTCTTCCCCACTTCCTCATGCTGTTATATCAGCAACTTCTGGTCCTCAAGACCAGACTTTGATTTCTTTACCTGCGTCATTTCCTTCTTCTCCACTTCCTGTTGCTGTAATATAAGCTACTTCTTGTACTCAATGCCACTGTTTGATTTCTTTATCTCTGTCATTTCCTTCTTTGCTACTTCGTGCTGCTTTAATGTCAGCAACTTTTGGTACTCAAGGCCAGACTTTGATTTCTTTACCTCTTTCATTTCCTTCTGCTCCACTTCCTGCTGCTGTAATGTAAGCAACTTCTGGTACTCAAGGCCAGACTTTGATTTCTTTACCTCTGTCATTTCCTTCTTCTCCACTTCCTGCTTCTGTAAGGTCAGCCACTTCTGGTACTCCAGGCCACTCTTTGGTTTCTTTACCTCTGTCATTTCCTTTTTCTCAGCTCCCTGCTGCTGTAATGTCAGCTACATCTGGCACTCAAGACCACTCTTTGATTTCTTTACCTCTGTCATTTCCTTCTTCTCAGCTTCCTGTTGCTGTAATGTCAGCTACATGGCACTCAAGGCCACTCTTTGGTTTCTTTACGTCTGTCATTTCCGTCTTTTCTACTTACGGCTGCTGTAATGTCAACAACTTCTGGTACTCAAGGCCACTCTTTGATTTCTTTACCTCTGCCATTTCCTTTTTATCCACTTTCTGCTGCTGTAATGTCAGCAACTTCTGGTACTCTAGGCCACTCTTTGATTTCTTTGTCTCATTCATTTCCTTCTTCTCAGCTTCCTGTTGCTGTAATGTCAGCAGCTTCTGGTACTCTAGGCCACTCTTTGATTTCTTTACCTGTGTCATTTCCTTCTTCTCAGCTTCCTGCTGCTGTAATATCAGCAGCTTCTGGTACTCTAGGCCACTCATTGATTTCTTTACCTGTGTCATTTCGTTTTTCTCAGCTTCGTGCTGCTGTAATGTCAGCTACGTCTAGTACTCAAGGGTGCTCTGTGATTTTTTTACCTCTGTCATTTCCTTCTTCTCAACTTCCTGTTGCTGTAATGTCAGCTACGTCTGGTACTCAAGGGTGCTCTTTGACTTCTTTACCTCTGTCATTTCCTTCTTCTCCAATTCCTGCTGCTGTAATGTCAGCAGTATCTGGTACTCTAGTCCAGACTTTGATTTCTTTACCTCTGTCATTTCCTTCTTCTCAACCTCCTGTTGCTGTAATGTCAGCAACTTCTGGTACTCAAGGCCAGACTTTGATTTCTTTACCGCTGTCATTTCCTTCTTCTCAGCTTCCTGTTGCTGTAATGTCAGAAACTTCTTGTACTCAAGGCCAGACTTTGATTTCTTTACCTCTGTCATTTCCTTCTTTTCCTCTTCCTATTGCTGTAATATCAGCAACTTCTGGTCGTCAAGACCAGATTTTGATTTTTTTACCTGCGTCATTTCCTTCTTCTCCACTTCCTGTTGCTGTAATATCAGCAACTTCTGGTACTCAATGCCACTGTTTGATTTCTTTATCTCTGTCATTTCCTTCTTTGCTACTTCATGCTGCTTTAATGTCAGAACTTTTGGTATTTAAGGCCAGACTTTGATTAGTTTACCTCTGTCATTTCCTTCTTCTCCACCTCCTGCTGATGTAATGTCAGCAACTTCTAGTACTCATGCCTAGACTTTGATTTCTTTACCTCTGTCATTTCCTTCTTCTCCACTTCCTTTTGCTTTAATGTCAACAACTTCTGGTACTCAAGGCCACTCTTTGATTTCTTTACCTCTGTCATTTCCTTCTTCTCCACTTCCTGCTTCTGTAAGGTCAGCAACTTCTGGTACTCCAGGCCAGACTTTGATTTCTTTACCTCTGTCATTTCCTTCTTCTCACGTTCCTGTTGCTGTAATATCTGCAGCTTCTGGTACTCAGGCCACTCTTTGATTTCTTTACCTCTGCCATTTCCTTTTTATCCACTTTCTGCTGCTGTAATGTCAGCAGCTTCTGTTGCTCTAGGCCACTCTTTGATTTCTTTGCCTCATTCATTTCCTTCTTCTCAGCTTCCTGTTGCTGTAATATCAGCAACTTCTGGTACCCAATGCCACTGTTTGATTTCTTTATCTCTGTCATTTCCTTCTTTGCTACTTCATGCTGCTTTAATGTCAGCAACTTTTGGTACTCAAGGCCAGACTTTGATTTCTTTACCTCTGTCATTTCCTTCTTCTCCACTTCCTGCTGATGTAATGTCAGCAGCTTCTGGTACTCTAGGCCACTCTTTGAATCCTTTCCCTCATTCATTTCCTTCTTCTCAGCTTCCTGTTGCTGTAATGTCAGCAGCTTCTGGTACTCTAGGCCACTCTTTGATTTCTTTACCTGTATCATTTCCTTCTTCTCAGCTTCCTGCTGCTGTAATATCAGCAGCTTCTGGTACTCTAGGCCACTCATTGATTTCTTTACCTGTGTCATTTCGTTTTTCTCAGCTTCCTGCTGCTGTAATGTCAGCTACGTCTAGTACACAAGGGTGCTCTGTGATTTTTTTTACCTCTGTCATTTCCTTCTTCTCAACTTCCTGCTGCTGTAATGTCAGCTACGTCTGGTACTCAATGGTGCTCTTTGACTTCTTTACCTCTGTCATTTGCTTCTTCTCCAATTCCTGCTGCTGTAATGTCAGCAGTATCTGGTACTCAAGGCCAGACTTTGATTTCTTTACCTCTGTCATTTCCTTCTTCTCAACTTCCTGTTGCTGTAATGTCAGCAACTTCTGGTACTCAAGGCCAGACTTTGATTTCTTTACCGTTGTCATTTCCTTCTTCTCAGCTTCCTGTTGCTGTAATATCAGCAACTTCTGGTACTAAAGACCGAATTTTGATTTCTTTACGTCTGTCATTTCCTTCTTTTCCACTTCCTATTGCTGTAATATCAGCAACTTCTGGTCCTCAAGACCAGACTTTGATTTCTTTACCTGCGTCATTTCCTTCTTTTCCACTTCCTTTTGCTGTAATATCAGCAAATTCTGGTACTCAATGCCACTGTTTGATTTCTTTATCTCTGTCATTTCCTTCTTTGCTACTTCATGCTGCTTTAATGTCAGCAACTTTTGGTACTCAAGGCCAGACTTTGATTTGTTTACCTCTGTCATTTCCTTCTTCTCCACTTCCTGCTGATGTAATGTCAGCAACTTCTTGTACTCAAGGCCAGACTTTGATTTCTTTACCTCTTTCATTTCCTTCTTCTCAACTTCCTGTTGCTGTAATGTCAACAACGTCTGGTACTCAATGCCACACTTAGATTTGTTTACCTCTGTCGTTTCATTCTTCTCCACATCCTGTTGCTGTAATGTCGGCAACGTCTGGAACTCAAGGCCAGAATTTGATTTCTTTAACTGTGGCTTTTCCTTTTTCTCCACTTCCAGCTGCTGTAATGTCAGCAACGTCAGGTACTCAAGGCCAGACTTTGATTTCTTTACCTGCATCATTTCCTTCTTCTCCACTTCCTGTTGCTGCAATATCAGCTACTTCTGGTACTCAATGCCACTGTTTGATTTCCTTATCTCTGTCATTTACTTCTTTGCTACTTCGTGCTGCTTTAATGTCAGCAACTTCTGGTACTCAAGGCCAGACTTTGATTTCTTTACCTCTGTCATTTCCTTCTTCTCCACTTCCTTTTGCCTTAATGTCAACAACTTCTGGTACTCAAGGCCACTCTTTGATTTCTTTACCTCTGTCATTTCCTTCTTCTCCACTTACTGCTTCTGTAAGGTCAGTAACTTCTGGTACTCCAGGCCAGACTTTGATTTCTTTACCTCTGTCATTTCCTTCTTCTCACGTTCCTGTTGCTGCAATATCAGCAGCTTCTGGTACTCTAGGCCACTCTTTGATTTCTTTACCTCTGTCATTTCCTTTTTCTCAGCTCCCTGCTGCTGTAATGTCAGCTACATCTGGCACTCAAGACCACTCCTTGATTTCTTTACCTCTGTCATTTCCTTCTTCTCAGCTTGCTGTTGCTGTAATGTCAGCTACATCTGGCACTCAAGGCCACTCTTTGATTTCTTTACGTCTGTCATTTCCGTCTTTTCTACTTGCGGCTGTTGTAATGTCAACGACTTCTGGTACTCAAGGCCACTCTTTGATTTCTTTACCTCTGCCATTTCCTTTTAATCCACTTTCTGCTGCAGTAATGTCAGCAGCTTCTGGTACTCTAGGCCACTCTTTGATTTCTTTGCCTCATTCATTTCCTTCTTCTCAGCTTCCCGTTGTTGTAATGTCAGCAGCTTCTGGTACTCTAGGCCACTCTTTGATTTCTTTACCTGTGTCATTTCCTTCTTCTCAGCTTCCTGCTGCTGTAATATCAGCAGCTTCTGGTACTCTAGGCCACTCCTTGATTTCTTTACCTGTGTCATTTCGTTTTTCTCAGCTTCCTGCTGCTGTAATGTCAGCTACGTCTAGTACTCAAGGGTGCTCTGTGATTTCTTTACCTGTGTCATTTCCTTCTTTTCAACTTCCTGCTGCTTTAAGGTCAGCTACGTCTGGTACTTAAGGGTGCTGTTTGATTTCTTTACCTCTGTCATTTCCTTCTTCTCCACTTCCTGCTGCTGTAATGTCAGCAACTTCTGGTACTCAAGGCCAGACTTTGATTTCTTTACCTCTGTCATTTCCTTCTTCTCACGTTCCTGTTGCTGTAATGTCAGCAGCTTCTGGTACTCTAGGCCACTCTTTGATTTCTTTACCTGTGTCATTTCCCTCTTCTCAGCTTCCTGCTGCTGTAATATTAGCAGCTTCTGGTACTCTAGGCCACTGATTGATTTCTTTACCTCTGTCATTTCCTTCTTCTCAGCTTCCTGCTGCTGTAATATCAGCAGCTTCTGGTACTCTAGGCCACTCTTTGATTTCTTTACCTGTGTCATTTCCTTCTTCTCAGCTTCCTGCTGCTGTAATATTAGCAACTTCTGGTACTCTAGGCCACTCATTGATTTCTTCACCTCTGTCATTTCCTTCTTCTCCAACTCCTGCTGCTGTAATGTCAGCAGTATCTGGTACTCAAGGCCAGACTTTGATTTCTTTACCTCTGTCATTTCCTTCTTCTCAACTTCCTGTTGCTGTAATGTCAGCAACTTCTGGTACTCAAGGCCAGACTTTGATTTCTTTACTGCTGTCATTTCCTTCTTCTCAGCTTCCTGTTGCTGTAATATCAGCAACTTCTGGTACTCAATGCCACTGTTTGAATTCTTTATCTCTGTCATTTCCTTCTTTGCTACTTTATGCTGCTTTAATGTCAGCAACTTTTGGTACTCAAGGCCAGACTTTGATTTCTTTACCTCTGTCATTTCCTTCTTCTCCACTTCCTGGTGATGTAATGTTAGCAACTTCCTGTACTCAAGGCCAGACTTTGATTTCTTTACCTCTTTCATTTCCTTCTTCTCAACTTCCTGTTGCTGTAATGTCAACAAAGTCTGGTACTCAATGCCACTCTTTGATTTGTTTACCTCTGTCGTTTCATTCTTCTCCACATCCTGTTGCTGTAATGTCGGCAACTTCTGGAACTCAAGGCCAGAATTTGATTTCTTTACCTCTGTCATTTCCTTCTTCTCCACTTCCTGGTGATGTAATGTTAGCAACTTCTTGTACTCAAGGCCAGACTTTGATTTCTTTACCTGCGTCATTTCCTTCTTCTCCACTTCCTGTTGCTGCAATATCAGCTACTTCTGGTACTCAATGCCACTGTTTGATTTCTTTATCTCTGTCATTTACTTCTTTGCTACTTCGTGCTGCTTTAATGTCAGCAACCTTTGGTACTCAAGGTCAGTCTTTGATTTCTTTACCTCTGTCATTTCCTTCTTCTCCACTTCCTGCTGCTGTAATGTCAGCAACTTCTGGTCCTCAATGCCACTGTTTGATTTCTTTATCTCTGTCATTTCCTTCTTTGCTACTTCATGCTGCTTTAATGTCAGCAACTTTTGGTACTCAAGGCCAGACTTTGATTTCTTTACCTCTGTCATTTCCATCTTCTCCACTTCCTGCTGATGTAATGTCAGCAACTTCTTGTACTCAAGGCCAGACTTTGATTTCTTTACCTCTTTCATTTCCTTCTTCTCAACTTCCTGTTGCTGTAATGTCAACAACTCCTGGTACTCATGGCTAGAATTAGATTTCTTTACCTCTGTCATTTCCTTTTTCTCCACTTCCTTTTGCTTTAATGTCAACAACTTTGGTCCTCAAGACCAGACTTTGATTTCTTTACCTGCGTCATTTCCTTCTTCTCCACTTCCTGTTGCTGTAATATCAGCAACTTCTGGTACTCAATGCCACTGTTTGATTTCCTTATCTTTGTCATTTCCTTCTTTGCTACTTCATGCTGCTTTAATGTCAGAACTTTTGGTATTTAAGGCCAGACTTTGATTAGTTTACCTCTGTCATTTCCTTCTTCTCCACCTCCTGCTGATGTAATGTCAGCAACTTCTGGTACTCATGCCTAGACTTTGATTTCTTTACCTCTGTCATTTCCTTCTTCTCCACTTCCTTTTGCTTTAATGTCAACAACTTCTGGTACTCAAGGCCACTCTTTGATTTCTTTTCCTCTGTCATTTCCTTCTTCTCCACTTCCTGCTTCTGTAACGTCAGCAACTTCTGGTACTCAAGGCCAGACTTTGATTTCTTTACCTCTGTCATTTCCTTCTTCTCACGTTCCTGTTGCTGTAATATCAGCAGCTTCTGGTACTCAGGCCACTCTTTGATTTCTTTACCTCTGCCATTTCCTTTTTATCCACTTTCTGCTGCTGTAATGTCAGCAGCTTCTGGTACTCTAGGCCACTCTTTGATTTCTTTGCCTCATTCATTTCCTTCTTCTCAGCTTCCTGTTGCTGTAATATCAGCAACTTCTGGTACCCAATGCCACTGTTTGATTTCTTTATCTCTGTCATTTCCTTCTTTGCTACTTCATGCTGCTTTAATGTCAGCAACTTTTGGTACTCAAGGCCAGACTTTGATTTCTTTACCTCTGCCATTTCCTTCTTCTCCACTTCCTGCTGATGTAATGTCAGCAGCTTCTGGTACTCTAGGCCACTCTTTGAATCCTTTCCCTCATTCATTTCCTTCTTCTCAGCTTCCTGTTGCTGTAATGTCAGCAGCTTCTGGTACTCTAGGCCACTCTTTGATTTCTTTACCTGTATCATTTCCTTCTTCTCAGCTTCCTGCTGCTGTAATATCAGCAGCTTCTGGTACTCTAGGCCACTCATTGATTTCTTTACCTGTGTCATTTCGTTTTTCTCAGCTTCCTGCTGCTGTAATGTCAGCTACGTCTAGTACTCAAGGGTGCTCTGTGATTTCTTTACCTCTGTCATTTCCTTCTTCTCAACTTCCTGCTGCTGTAATGTCAGCTACGTCTGGTACTCAATGGTGCTCTTTGACTTCTTTACCTCTGTCATTTGCTTCTTCTCCAATTCCTGCTGCTGTAATGTCAGCAGTATCTGGTACTCAAGGCCAGACTTTGATTTCTTTACCTCTGTCATTTCCTTCTTCTCAACTTCCTGTTGCTGTAATGTCAGCAACTTCTGGTACTCAAGGCCAGACTTTGATTTCTTTACCGCTGTCATTTCCTTCTTCTCAGCTTCCTGTTGCTGTATAATCAGCAACTTCTGGTACGAAAGGCCGAATTTTGATTTCTTTACGTCTGTCATTTCCTTCTTTTCCACTTCCTATTGCTGTAATATCAGCAACTTCTGGTCCTCAAGACCAGACTTTGATTTCTTTACCTGCGTCATTTCCTTCTTCTCCACTTCCTTTTGCTGTAATATCAGCAAATTCTGGTACTCAATGCCACTGTTTGATTTCTTTATCTCTGTCATTTCCTTCTTTGCTACTTCATGCTGCTTTAATGTCAGCAACTTTTGGTACTCAAGGCCAGACTTTGATTTCTTTACCTCTGTCATTTCCTTCTTCTCCACTTCCTGCTGATGTAATGTCAGCAACTTCTTGTACTCAAGGCCAGACTTTGATTTCTTTACCTCTTTCATTTCCTTCTTCTCAACTTCCTGTTGCTGTAATGTCAACAACGTCTGGTACTCAATGCCACTCTTTGATTTGTTTACCTCTGTCGTTTCATTCTTCTCCACATCCTGTTGCTGTAATGTCGGCAACGTCTGGAACTCAAGGCCAGAATTTGATTTCTTTAACTGTGGCTTTTCCTTTTTCTCCACTTCCAGCTGCTGTAATGTCAGCAACGTCAGGTACTCAAGGCCAGACTTTGATTTCTTTACCTGCGTCATTTCCTTCTTCTCCACTTCCTGTTGCTGCAATATCAGCTAGTTCTGGTACTCAATGCCACTGTTTGATTTCCTTATCTCTGTCATTTACTTCTTTGCTACTTCGTGCTGCTTTAATGTCAGCAACTTCTGGTACTCAAGGCCACTCTTTGATTTCTTTACCTCTGTCATTTCCTTCTTCTCCACTTACTGCTTCTGTAAGGTCAGTAACTTCTGGTACTCCAGGCCAGACTTTGATTTCTTTACCTCTGTCATTTCCTTCTTCTCACGTTCCTGTTGCTGCAATATCAGCAGCTTCTGGTACTCTAGGCCACTCTTTGATTTCTTTACCTCTGTCATTTCCTTTTTCTCAGCTCCCTGCTGCTGTAATGTCAGCTACATCTGGCACTCAAGACCACTCCTTGATTTCTTTACCTCTGTCATTTCCTTCTTCTCAGCTTGCTGTTGCTGTAATGTCAGCTACATCTGGCACTCAAGGCCACTCTTTGATTTCTTTACGTCTGTCATTTCCGTCTTTTCTACTTGCGGCTGTTGTAATGTCAACGACTTCTGGTACTCAAGGCCACTCTTTGATTTCTTTACCTCTGCCATTTCCTTTTAATCCACTTTCTGCTGCAGTAATGTCAGCAGCTTCTGGTACTCTAGGCCACTCTTTGATTTCTTTGCCTCATTTATTTCCTTCTTCTCAGCTTCCCGTTGTTGTAATGTCAGCAGCTTCTGGTACTCTAGGCCACTCTTTGATTTCTTTACCTGTGTCATTTCCTTCTTCTCAGCTTCCTGCTGCTGTAATATCAGCAGCTTCTGGTACTCTAGGCCACTCCTTGATTTCTTTACCTGTGTCATTTCGTTTTTCTCAGCTTCCTGCTGCTGTAATGTCAGCTACGTCTAGTACTCAAGGGTGCTCTGTGATTTCTTTACCTGTGTCATTTCCTTCTTTTCAACTTCCTGCTGCTTTAATGTCAGCTACGTCTGGTACTTAAGGGTGCTGTTTGATTTCTTTACCTCTGTCATTTCCTTCTTCTCCACTTCCTGCTGCTGTAATGTCAGCAACTTCTGGTACTCAAGGCCAGACTTTGATTTCTTTACCTCTGTCATTTCCTTCTTCTCACGTTCCTGTTGCTGTAATGTCAGCAGCTTCTGGTACTCTAGGCCACTCTTTGATTTCTTTACCTGTGTCATTTCCTTCTTCTCAGCTTCCTGCTGCTGTAATATTAGCAGCTTCTGGTACTCTAGGCCACTCATTGATTTCTTTACCTGTGTCATTTCCTTCTTCTCAACTTCCTGCTGCTGTAATGTCAGCTACGTCTGGTACTCAAGGGTGGTCTTTGACTTCTTTACCTCTGTCATTTCCTTCTTCTCCAATTCCTGCTGCTGTAATGTCAGCAGTATCTGGTACTCAAGGCCAGACTTTGATTTCTTTACCTCTGTCATTTCCTTCTTCTCAACTTCCTGTTGCTGTAATGTCAGCAACTTCTGGTACTCAAGGCCAGACTTTGATTTCTTTACTGCTGTCATTTCCTTCTTCTCAGCTTCCTGTTGCTGTAATATCAGCAACTTCTGGTACTCAATGCCACTGTTTGAATTCTTTATCTCTGTCATTTCCTTCTTTGCTACTTCATGCTGCTTTAATGTCAGCAACTTTTGGTACTCAAGGCCAGACTTTGATTTCTTTACCTCTGTCATTTCCTTCTTCTCCACTTCCTGGTGATGTAATGTTAGCAACTTCCTGTACTCAAGGCCAGACTTTGATTTCTTTACCTCTTTCATTTCCTTCTTCTCAACTTCCTGTTGCTGTAATGTCAACAAAGTCTGGTACTCAATGCCACTCATTGATTTGTTTACCTCTGTCGTTTCATTCTTCTCCACATCCTGTTGCTGTAATGTCGGCAACTTCTGGAACTCAAGGCCAGAATTTGATTTCTTTACCTCTGTCATTTCCTTCTTCTCCACTTCCTGTTGCTGTAATGTCAACAAAGTCTGGTACTCAATGCCACTCATTGATTTGTTTACCTCTGTCGTTTCATTCTTCTCCACATCCTGTTGCTGTAATGTCGGCAACTTCTGGAACTCAAGGCCAGAATTTGATTTCTTTAACTGTGGCTTTTCCTTTTTCTCCACTTCCAGCTGCTGTAATGTCAGCAACGTCATGTACTCAAGGCCAGACTTTGATTTCTTTACCTGCGTCATTTCCTTCTTCTCCACTTCCTGTTGCTGCAATATCAGCTACTTCTGGTACTCAATGCCACTGTTTGATTTCTTTATCTCTGTCATTTACTTCTTTGCTACTTCGTGCTGCTTTAATGTCAGCAACCTTTGGTACTCAAGGTCAGTCTTTGATTTCTTTACCTCTGTCATTTCCTTCTTCTCCACTTCCTGCTGCTGTAATGTCAGCAACTTCTGGTACTCAAGGCCAGACTTTGATTTCTTTACCTGTGTCATTTCCTTCTTCTCCACTTCCTGTTGCTGTAATGTCAACAACTTCTGGTACTCATGGCTAGACTTTGATTTCTTTACCTCTGTCATTTCCTTCTTCTCCACTTCCTTTTGCTTTAATGTCAACAACTTCTGGTACTCAAGGCCACTCTTTGATTTCTTTACCTCTGTCATTTCCTTCTTCTCAACTTCCCGCTTCTGTAAGGTCAGTAACTTCCGGTACTCCAGGCCAGACTTTGATTTCTTTACCTCTGTCATTTCCTTCTTCTCACGTTCCTGTTGCTGTAATGTCAGCGTCTTCTGGTACTCATGGCCAGACTTTGATTTCTTTACCTCTCTCATTTCCTTCTTCTCAGCTTCCTGTTGCTGTAATGTCAGCTACGTCTGGCACTCAATGCCACTCTTAGATTTTTTACGTCTGTCGTTTCCGTCTTTTCTACTTGCGGCTGCTGTAATGTTAACAACTTCTGGTACTCAAGGCCACTCTTTGATTTCTTTAAATCTGCCATTTCCTTTTTATCCACTTTCTGCTGCTGTAATGTCAGCAGCTTCTGGTACTCTAGGCCACCCTTTGATTTCTTTGCCTCTGTCATTTACTTCTTCTCAGCTTCCTGTTGCTGTAATGTCAGCAGCTTCTGGTACTCTAGGCCACTCTTTGAATCCTTTCCCTCATTCATTTCCTTCTTCTCAGCTTCCTGTTGCTGTAATGTCAGCAGCTTCTGTTACTCTAGGCCACTCTTTGATTTCTTTACCTGTGTCATTTCCTTCTTCTCAGCTTCCTTCTGCTGTAATGTCAGCAACGTCAGGTACTCAAGGCCAGACTTTGATTTCTTTACCTGCGTCATTTCCTTCTTCTCCACTTCCTGTTGCTGTAATATCAGCTACTTCTGGTACTCAATGCCACTGTTTGATTTCTTTATCTCTGTCATTTACTTGTTTGCTACTTCGTGCTGCTTTAATGTCAGCACCTTTGGTACTCAAGGCCAGACTTTGATTTCTTTACCTCTGTCATTACCTTCTTCTCCACTTCCTGCTGCTGTAATGTCAGCAACTTCTGGTACTCAAGGCCAGACTTTGATTTCTTTACCTCTTTTATTTCCTTCTTCTCAACTTCCGGTTGCTGTAATATCAGCAGCTTCTGTTACTCAATGCCACACTTTGATTTGTTTACCTCTGTCATTTCATTCTTCTCCACATCCTTTTGCTCTAATGTCGGCAACTTCTGGAACTCAAGGCCAGAATTTGATTTCTTTAACTGTGGCTTTTCCTTTTTTCACGTTCCTGTTGCTGTAATATCAGCAGCTTCTGGTACTCTAGGCCACTCTTTGATTTCTTATCCTCTGTCAGTTCCTTTTTCTCAGCTTCCTGTTTCTGTAATGTCAGCACCTTCTGGTATTTAGGCCACTCTTTGATATCTTTACCTCTGTCATTTCCTTTTTCTCAGCTTCCTGCTGCTGTAATGTCAGCTACGTCTAGTACTCAAGGTTGCTCTATGATTTCTTTACCTCTGTCAGTTCCTTTTTCTCAGCTTCCTGTTTCTGTAATGTCAGCACCTTCTGGTATTTAGGCCACTCTTTGATATCTTTACCTCTGTCATTTCCTTTTTCTCAGCTTCCTGCTGCTGTAATGTCAGCTACGTCTAGTACTCAAGGTTGCTCTATGATTTCTTTACCTCTGTCATTTCCTTCTTCTCCATTTCCTGCTGCTGTAATGTCAGCTACGTCTGGTACTCAAGGGTGCTCTGTGATTTGTTTACCTGTGTCATTTCCTTCTTCTCCACTTCCTGCTGCTGTAATGGCAGCTATGTCTGGTACTCAAGGGTGCTCTTTGATTTGTTTACCACTGTCATTTCCTTCTTCTCCACTTCCTGCTGCTGTAATGTCACCTACGTCTGGCACTCAAGGGTGCTCTGTGATTTCTTTACCTCTGTCATTTCCTTCTTCTCCATTTCCTGCTGCTGTAATGTCAGCTACGTCTGGTACTCAAGGGTAATCTGTGATTTCTTTACCACTGTCATTTCCTTTTTCTCCACTTCCTGCTGCTGTAATGTCAGCTTCATCTGGCACTCAAGACCACTCTTTGATTTCTTTACCTCTGTCATTTCCTTCTTCTCAGATTCCTGTTGCTGTAATGTCAGCTACATCTGGCACTCAAGGCCACACTTTGATTTCTTTACGTCTGTCATTTCCATCTTTTCTACTTGGGGCTGCTGTAATGTCAACAACTTCTGGTATTCATGGCCACTCTTTGATTTCTTTACCTGTGCCATTTCCTTTTTATCCACTTTCTGCTGCTGTAATGTCAGCAGCTTCTGGTACTCTAGGCCACTCTTTGATTTCTTTGCCTCATTCATTTCCTTCTTCTCAGCTTCCTTTTGCTGTAATGTCAGCAGCTTCTGGTACTCTAGGCCACTCATTGATTTCTTTACCTGTGTCATTTCGTTTTTCTCAGCTTCCTACTTCTTTAATGTCAGCTACGTCTAGTACTCAAGGGTGCTCTGTGACTTCTTTACCTCTGTCATTTCCTTCTTCTCAACTTCCTGCTGCTGTAATGTCACCTACGTCTGGTACTCAAGGCCAGACTTTGATTTCTTTACCTCTGTCATTTCCTTCTTCTCAACTTCCTGTTGCTGTAATGTCAGCAACTTCTGGTACTCAAGGCCAGACTTTGATTTCTTTACCGCTGTCATTTCCTTCTTCTCAGCTTCCTGTGGCTGTAATATCAGCAACTTCCGTTACTCAAGGCCAAATTTTGATTTCTTTACCTCTGTCATTTCCTTATTCTCCACTTCCTGATGCTGTAATATCAGCAACCTCCGATCCTCAAGACCAGACTTTGATTTCTTTACCTGCGTCATTTCCTTCTTCTCCACTTCCTGTTGCTGTAATATCAGCTACTTCTGGTACTCAATGCCACTGTTTGATTTCTTTATCTCTGTCATTTCCTTCTTTGCAACTTCATGCTGCTTTAATGTCAGCAACTTTTGGTACTCAAGGCCAGACTTTGATTTCTTTACCTCTGTCATTTCCTTCTTCTCCACTTCCTTTTGCTGTAATGTCAACAACTTCTGGTACTCAAGGCCACTCTTTGATTTCTTTACCTCTTTCATTTCCTTCTTCTCCACTTCCTATTTCTGTAAGGTCAGCAACTTCTGGTACTCCAGGCCAGACTTTGATTTCTTTACCTCTGTCATTTCCTTCTTCTCACGTTCCTGTTGCTGTAATATCAGCAGCTTCTGGTACTCTAGGCTACTCTGTCATTTCCTTTTCCTCAGCTCCCTGCTGCTGTAATGTCAGCTACATCTAGCACTCAAGACCACTCTTTGATTTCTTTACCTCTGTCATTTCCTTCTTCTCAGCTTCCGTTTGCTGTAATGACAGCTACATCTGGTACTCAATGCCACTGTTTGATTTCTTTACCTCTGTCATTTTCTTCTTCTCCACTTCCTGCTGCTGTAATGTCAGCAACTTCTGGTACTCAAGGCCAGACTTTGATATCTTAACCGCTGTCATTTCCTTCTTCTCAGTTTCCTGTTGCTGTAATATCAGCAACTTCTGGTACTCAATGCCACTGTTTGATTTCTTTATCTCTGTCATTTCCTTCTTTGCTACTTCATGCTACTTTAATGTCAGCAACTTTTGGTACTCAAGGCCAGACTTTGATTTCTTTACCGCTGTCATTTCCTTCTTTTCAATTTCCTGTTGCTGTAATATCAGCTACTTCTGGTACTCAATGCCACTATTTGATTTCTTTACCTCTGTCATTTCCTTGTTCTCCACTTCCTGCTGCTGTAATGTCAGCAACTTCTGGTACTCAAGGCCAGGCTTTGATTTCTTTACCTGTGTCATTTCCTTCTTCTCTAATTCCTTTTGCTGTAATGTCAACAACTTCTGGTACTCATGGCTAGACTTTGATTTCTTTACCTCTGTCATTTCCTTCTTCTCCACTTCCTGCTTCTGTAAGGTCAGCAACTTCTGGTACTCCAGGCCAGATTTTGCTTTCTTTACCGCTGTCATTTCCTTCTTCTCACGTTCCTGTTGGTGTAATATCAGCAGCTTCTGTTACTCAAGGCCAAATTTTGATTTCTTTACCTCTGTCATTTCCTTCTTCTCCACTTCCTGTAATATCAGCTACTTCTGGTACTCAATGCCACTGTTTGATTTCTTTATCTCTGTCATTTCCTTCTTTGCAACTTGATGCTGCTTTAATGTCAGCAACTTTTGGTACTCAAGGCCAGACTTTGATTTCTTTACCTCTGTCATTTCCTTCTTCTCAGCTTCCTGCTGCTGTAATGTCAGCTACGTCTGGTACTCAAGGGTGCTCTGTGATTTCTTTACCTCTGTCATTTCCTTCTTCTCAACTTCCTGCTGCGGTAATGTCAGAAACTTCTGGTACTCTAGGCCACTCATTGATTTCTTTACCTGTGTCATTTCGTTTTTCTCAGCTTCCTGCTGCTGTAATGTCAGCAACTTCTGGTACTGAAGGCTAGCTTTTTATTTCTTTACCTCTGTCATTTCCTTCTTCTCAACTTCCTGTTGCAGTAATGTCAGCAACTTCTGGTACTCAAGGCCAGACTTTGATTTCTTTACCGCTGCCATTTCCTTCTTCTCAGCTTACTGTTGCTGTAATATCAGCAACTTCTGGTACTAAAGGCCGAATTTTGATTTCTTTACCTCTGTCATTTCCTTCTTCTCCACTTCCTATTGCTGTAATATCAGCAACTTCTGGTCCTCAAGACCAGACTTTGATTTCTTTACCTGCGTCATTTCCTTCTTCTCCACTTCCTGTTGCTGTAATGTCAGCAACTTCTGGTACTCAAGGCCAGACTTTGATTTCTTTAGCTGCGTCATTTCCTTCTTCTCCACCTCCTATTGCTGTAATATCAGCAACTTCTGGTCCTCAAGACCAAACTTTGATTTCTTTACCTGCGTCATTTCCTTCTTCTCCACTTCCTGTTGCTGTAATATCAGCAACTTCTGGTACTCAATGCCACTGTTTGATTTCTTTATCTCTGTCATTTCCTTCTTCGCTACTTCATGCTACTTTAATGTCAGCAACTTTTGGTACTCAAGGCCAGACTTTGATTTCTTTACCTCTGTCATTTCCTTCTTCTCCAATTCCTCCTGATGTAATGTCAGCAACATCTTGTACTCAAGGCCAGACTTTGATTTCTTTACCTCTTTCATTTCCTTGTTCTCAACTTCCTGTTGCTGTAATGTCAACAACTTCTGGTACTCAATGCCACTCTTTGAGTTGTTTACCTCTGTCATTTCATTCTTCTCCACTTCCTCCTGATGTAATGTCAGCAACATCTTGTACTCAAGGCCTGACTTTGATTTCTTTACCTCTGTCATTTCCTTCTTCTCCACATCCTGTTGCTGTAATGTCGGCAACTTCTGGAACTCAAGGCCCGAATCTGATTTCTTTAACTGTGGCTTTTCCATTTTCTCCACTTCCAGCTGCTGTAATGTCAGCAACGTCAGGTACTCAAGGCCAGACTTTGATTTGTTTACATCTGTCATTTCCTTCTTCTCACGTTCCTGTTGCTGTAATATCAGCAGCTTCTGGTACTCTAGGCCACTCTTTGATTTCTTTACCTCTGTCATTTCCTTCTTCTCCACTTCCTGCTGCTGTAATGTCAGCAGCATCTGGTACTCAAGTCCCGACTTTGATTTCTTTACCTCTGTCATTTCCTTCTTCTCAACTTCCTGTTGCTGTAATGTTAGCCACTTCTGGTACTCAAGGCCAGACTTTGATTTCTTTACCGCAGTCATTTGCTTCTTCTCAGCTTCCTGTTGCTGTAATATCAGCAACTTCTGGTACTCAAGGCCAAATTTTGATTTCTTTACCTCTGTCATTTCCTTCTTTTCCACTTCCTATTGCTGTAATATCAGCAGCTTCTGGTCCTCAAGACCAGACTTTGATTTCTTTACCTGCCTCATTTCCTTTTCCACTTCCTGTTGCTGTAATATCAGCTACTTCTGGTACTCAATGCCACTGTTTGATTTCTTTACCTCTGTCATTTCCTTCTTCTCCACTTCCTGCAGCTGTAATGTCAGTAACTTCTGGTACTCAAGGCCAGACTTTGATTTCTTTACCGCTGACATTTCCTTCTTTCCAGCTTCCTGTTGGTGTAATATCAGCTGCTTCTGGTACTCAATGCCACTGTTTGATTTCTTTACCTCTGTCATTTCCTTCTTCTCCGCTTCCTGCTGCTGTAATGTCAGCAACTTCTGGTACTCAAGGCCAGACTTTGATTTCTTTACCTGTGTCATTTCCTTCTTCTCCACTTCCTTTTGCTGTAATGTCAACAACTTCTGGTACTCATGGCTAGACTTTGATTTCTTTACCTCTGTCATTTCCTTCTTCTCCACCTCCATTTGCTTTAATGTCAACAACTTCTGGTACTCAAGGCCACTCTTTGATTTCATTACCTCTGTCATTTCCTTCTTCTCCACTTCCTGCTTCTGTAAGGTCCGCAACTTTTGGACTCCAGGCCAGATTTTGCTTTCTTTACCTATGTCATTTCCTTCTTCTCACGTTCCTGTTGCTGTAATATCAGCAGCTTCTGGTACTCTAGGCCACTCTTTGATTTCTTTACCTTCGTCGTTTTCTTCTTCTCAGCTTCCTGTTGCTGTAATGTCAGCTACATCTGGCACTCAAGGCCACTCTTTGATTTCTTTACGTCTGTCATTTCCGTCTTTTCTACTTCGGCTGCTGTAATGTCAACAACTTCTGGTACTCAGGGCCACTCTTTGATTTCTTTACCTCTGCCATTTCCTTTTTATCCACTTTCTGCTGCTGTAATGTCAGCAGCTTCTGGTACTCTAGGCCACTCTTTGATTTCTTTGCCTCTGTCATTTCCTTCTTCTCAGATTCCTGTTGCTGTAATGTCAGCAGCTTCTGGTACTCCAGGCCACTCTTTGATTTCTTTGCCTCATTCATTTCCTTTTTCTCAGCTTCCTGTTGCTGTAATGTCAGCAGCTTCTGGTACTCTAGGCCACTCTTTGATTTCTTTACCTGTGTCATTTCCTTCTTCTCAGCTTCCTGCTGCTGTAATATCAGCAGCTTCTGGTACTCTAGGCCACTCATTGATTTCTTTACCTGTGTCATTTCGTTTTTCTCAGCTTCCTGTGCTGTAATATCAGCTACTTCTGGTACTCAATGCCATTGTTTGATTTCTTTATCTCTGTCATTTACTTCTTTGCTACTTCATGCTGCTTTAATGTCAGCAACTTTTGGTACTCAAGGCCAGACTTTGATTTCTTTACCTCTGTCATTTCCTTCTTCTCCACTTCCTGCTGATGTAATGTCAGCAACTTCTGGTACTCAAGGCCAGACTTTGATTTCTTTACGTCTTTCATTTCCTTCTTCTCAAATTCCTGTAGCTGTAATGTCAACAACTTCTGGTACTCAAGGCCAGACTTTGATTTCTTTACCTCTTTCATTTCCTTCTTCTCCACTTCCTGTTGCTGTAATGTCAACAACTTCTTGTACTCAAGGCCAGACTTTGATTTCTTTACCTCTGTCATTTCCTTCTTTTCCACTTCCTGCTGATATAATGTCAGCAACTTCTTGTACTCAAGGGAGACTTTGATTTCTTTACCTCTGTCATTTCCTTCTTCTCCACTTCCTGCTGATGTAATATCAGCAACTTCTTGTACTCAAGGCCAGACTTTGATTTCTTTACCTCTGTCATTTCCTTCTTCTCCACTTCCTGCTGATGTAATGTCAGCAACTTCTGGTACTCAACGCCAGACTTTGATTTCTTTACCTCTTTCATTTCCTTCTTCTCAACTTCCTGTTGCTGTAATGTCAACAACTTCTGGTACTCAATGCCACTCTTTGATTTGTTTACCTCTGTCATTTCCTTCTTTGCTAATAATAATACACATAAATTGTGTGCTTTAACGTCCTTGTACAGTAAGGCTTCGTTTCCTACGGTTTCACAGTTGTACAAAAGACATTCACAATGAGACTACTTCACAGCAATTCCCAGAAAATTGAAATTATAAATTTTATTTGTCATGCAGATATGTTAAACATACCGTACCGTAATCAAAAGGCAAAAAAGTTATTTCAAATAAATTGTGTGTGTTTTTAAAGAGATCTAAATTTTTTGTATTCTATGTTTTTCTCAAACCTTAGCAGTTATACAAGATCATAGAAAATTTCTTCCGAATCAAGAGGACTTCACAGGCTATTTCCACAAAATTCAAGATATACATTTTATTTTTCATATAAATGTCTTTAATATATGGTGTTGTAATTAAAATCGTCAGAGACAATTTTAGAAAATAAAACATTTCGGAAAATAGTTCATGTAAAGGGTAGTTTGGGGTGGAGGGGTTTTCTTGAAACTCTCTGTGTCGTATCTTTGGAAGGTACTCAACCTAAATACCAAGTTTAGTATTTATCCGACTTTTCATTTTTGAGTTATGCTGCTCTGACACATACACACAGAATTTTCTAAAAATGTTTTTATTCAGGGGACCTCAAAACAAGTATTTAGTTTTCCAGTGAAATCTCAATATTGAATATTTGGATGCATTGTATTGTGCATATGTTTCATTTAAATACCCACAAACTGGGTCTGTGATTATTACTTATTGTTTTTATGTGTTTCAGTGGGTGAATAATAATTAGTTTGTTGGTATCGTTATTACAGTGCTGTTTCACTTGTGAAATTCCGTTCTCTTTGTATGAAAATGAAAAAAGAAAAGTTAAAAGAATGACGAGTTTTAGTGAGAAAGGTCTAAAGCTTTTAAACATTAAAATCAACATGCAAACTTTGTAAATAGACAACGCCACAAAGTAATAATAATAATAATAATAATAATAATAATAATAATACACATAAATTGTGTGCTTTAACGTCCTTGTACAGTAAGGCTTCGTTTCCTACGGTTTAACAGTTGTACAAAAGACATTCACAATGAGACTACTTCACAGCAATTCCCAGAAAATTGAAGTTATACATTTTATTTGTCATGCAGATATCTTAAACATACCGTACCGTAATCAAAAGGGGTTAGAGCCATTTTTAAAACAATAAAAATAATGAACTTTCTCCCGCTAAACGGGTAGTTTGCGGTGTGGGAATTTTCTTGAAAATCTACGGTTTGTTAAATTTTTTTATACGCTACTATTTTAGTGTGTGTGTGTGTGTGTTTGTGTGTGTGTGTGTGTGCGAGTATGTGCCTAGTGTCCGTGCGCCACAAGCCAAAACGATGACATTATAGAAAAACTTTATCATCTGCCTACCGGACAGGGAAAACGCGAAAAAACCTGAAAAAAGCTCTAAGAGTATTCTAACGCTTACCGACCTGGAAAACCCATGAAAACAAGATAGTACACTTTTTTAATTTTCTCAAAAATGGCTATGACGATTTTGATGAAAATATCATATGTTTAAGATAATGTCATGATATAGACAAAATTTTACTACACAAAAAATGTAGATCGCGTTAAAATACACAACTTATGTCATATACATTTCTTTTGTCGAGTGAACCGTTTTCGAGATATTGCTTGCTATTTCCTTAAATTTTCCAATACTTATACTTTTTACTTTCTCTACTACGTATAGTAAGTAGGGGAAGTATTGCATTCCACCCAAAAATTCGATACCGAGATTTCACTGGAAATACACGTTTTGAGACCTCCCGAATCCTAAAAAAAAGCATTTTTGGAAACATGTCCGTGTGTGTGTCTGTGTGTGTGTGTGTGCCAGTATGTGCCTAGTATCCGTACGCCACAAGCCAAAACGACGACATTATAGAAAAACTTTATCATCTGCCTACCGGACAGGGTCAACCACTAAAAACCCTGACAAAACCTCGAAAATTAGAAACGGCTTCGTCAACCACTACAGAAAACGCCTACCAACCAGGGAAAACCTATGAAAAAGCACAAAGCACTTGCATTCGTTTACCAACCGCAGAAAACCTCCAAAAAAACTAGTTGTTTTTTTAAAAAAACAAAAGACGAATAATATAAGTATGGCAGCTGCAACGGGTGTGTGTGTGTGCGAGTATGTGCCTAGGATCCGTGCGCCACAAGCCAAAACGACGACATTATAGAAAAACTTTATCATCTGCCTACCGGCCAGGGACAACCACTAAAAAAAAAACCTGAAAAAACCTCGAAAATTAGAAACGGCTTCGTCATCCACTACAGAAAACGCCTACCAACCAGGGAAAACCTATGAAAAAGCAGAAAGCACTTGCATTCGTTTACCAACCGCAGAAAACCTCCAAAAAACTAGTTATTTTTTTTTAAAAAAAGAAAAGACGAATAATATAAGTATGGCAGCTGCAACGGGTGTGTGTGTGCGCGCGAGTATGTGCCTAGTATCCGTGCGCCGACAAGGTAAAACTTCATCATTTGCCTACCGGGCAGGGACAACCGCTAAAAAACCTGAGAAAACCTCGAAAATTAGAAACGCCTTCGTCAACCAGTACAGAAAACGCCTACCAACCAGGGAAAACCTATGAAAGAGCAGAAAGAGCTTGCATTCGTTTACCATCCGCAGAAAACCCCCAAAAACTAGTTATTTTTAAAAAAAACAACAAGCAAAAACTTCATCATTTGCCTACCGGGCAGGGACAACCACGAAAAACCTGAAAAACCTCGAAAATTAGAAAGGGCTTCGTCAACCACTACAGCAAACGCCTACCAACCAGGGAAAACCTGTGAAAAAGCAGAAAGAGCTTGCATTCGTCTACCAACCAGAGAAAACCCCCGAAAAACTAATTATTTTTTTTTAAAAACAAACGTAAAAAAAAGAAAAACAAAAGAAAGACGGATAATATAAGTATGGCAACTGTAACGGTTTACGGTAAACGCGCGCGCGCAATGCGTCACGGCGGGCAATATTTTTCAAGTTATCGCGCAGTTTGCAGCTCTTTCATCGCAGCGGGCCTATCGCCACGCACATCGTCTGCTGAAATTGCTGATGAGTTCTGGAGAGGCTTTTGCAAATCTTGTTGGTAGCAAAACTTACCTTTCCCATCACCTCCAACATACCCCACTCCCACACCTTTTTCTTTCCACCAATCACAATCTCTCTTATTCTTACCAATCAACAACTTTCAGTTGTTCCTTTCCACCAATAACATCACTTCTTATTCCCACCAATCACAACTTCACACGTCACTTTCTGTTATACTTTTTATCCCTCGTTCGCCATCTTTTCCCTCTTTCAGTCCCAACCTCCGCACAGACAACACCTCGCCGCTCCGCTCCACTCCATCACGTGTCCTCCATACTCTTTTATCTTCCTTCCTTCATCTTCCACCCGAATTAACGCACCAATCATATTTCGTCTTATTTTTACCAATCAAAACACTCCACGTCACTTCCTGTTTTCCTTCATCTTTCCCTAATCCTCAATTCTATCTCCTCGTCACCATCTGTTGCGTTCGACATCTTTCGCATGTTGACCATAACCTCAAACCTCTTCGTCCCTCCACTTCTTGCCTCCGCCATCTTGTTTAGTTCCCATTTTCACCACCACGCCACCGCCATCTTGGTTTAAGCTCTCCACGTTTACCTCAATTTTTAACCTCAACTTCATGCCTCCGCTATCTTATTTAGTTCCCATTTTTACCACCGCGCCTCACATCTCCTCGTCCCACCCTTGCCTCCGCCATCTTGGATTTAGTTCCCCTTCTTACGTCCTGTTTTAACCTAAAAATCTTAACCTCAAGTCTCCTTGCCCACCACCTCTTGCGACCGCCATGTTCACCACTAACCTCGAAATCTCCTCGTCCTTACACTTTTTGTCTTCGTCATCTTGTTTAGTTCCCATTTTCGCCACCGCACCTCACATCTCCTCGTCCACACCAATGCCTTCGCCATCTTGGATTTCGTTCCCATGCTTACGCCCTGTTTTAACCTAAAAATCTTAACCTCAAATCTCCTTACCCTCCTCTTGCGTCCGCCATCTTGTTTAGTTCTCACCGCATCTCCTTGTCGCCAACCCTCCGCCATTTTAGTTCCCACTATTTTAACCTCAAAATCTGCTCTTCTAAGCTCTTGCTACCGCCATCTTCTTTTAGTTCCCATTCTCACCACCGCGTCTCTTTGCCCCCACCTCTTGCGACCGCCATGTTCACCACTAACCTCCAAATTTCCTCGTCCTTAAACCTCTTGTCTCAACCATCTTGTTTAGTTCCCATTTTCGCCACCGCATCTCATATCGCACCATCTCTCTATCCACTCAAGAAAACTACCATCCAACGTTCAAAAATTGCTGATCAGTTCTCGACAGGCTTTTGCAAATCCTGTTGCTAGCAAAACTTACCTTTCCCATCACCTCCAACATACCCCACTCCCACACCTTTTTCTTTCCCACCAATCATAATCTCTCTTATTCTTACCAATCAACAACTTTCATGTGCTCCTTTCCACCAATAAAATCACTTCTTATTCCCACCAATCACAACTTCACACGTCACTTTCTGTTATACTTTTTATCCCTCGCTCCCCATCTTTTCCCTCTTTCAGTCCCGACCTCCGCACAGACAACACCTCGCCGCTGCTCACATCTCCGAACCAGATTACCGGCGAGAACAGATCTCGTTTATTCACACCTCGACGGTTGACTCGACAGCAGCTACTGCGAACACCTACGTCGTACACGTTTTTGACCGCTTTCGACCGGCTATGAGAACCCTGCTCCTACGTACGCTAGCGACCATCACGATGGTCCAGTACCAGGTTTTTGGTATAGTTAAATTACGCCTCTGCAAAGGGTGTCTGTACCGCTTTAAAAACCTAGGTATATCAGTGCGTAGTGATGTTGGTTGATCTTAAAGCTGGTTAAGCATTTTCAAAAACAGTTTGCTTTTATTTTTTCGCGTCGCGTGCCGCGCTTTTGGTGACGCATCCACACCGGTAACAGGTAAGTACCACACGCATAATTATTTTTCGGACCTGCTTGGCGTAGGAATATATCCTTTCGTGTTTTGGTACTGTAACCTCAAATCTCCTTACCCTGCTCTTGCGTCCACCATCTTATTTAGTTCTCACCGCATCTCCTTGTCGCAGAACCTCCGCCATTTTTAGTTCCCACTATTTTAACCTCAAAATCTACTCTTCTAACCTCTTGCTACCGCCATCTTCTTTTAGTTCCCATTCTCACCACCGCGTCTCCTTGCCCCACCTCTTGCAACCGCCATATTCACCACTAACCTCCAAATTTCCTCGCCCTTAAACCTCTTGTCTCAACCATCTTGTTTAGTCCCCATTTTCGCCACCGCATCTCATATCGCCCCATCTCTCTATCCACTCAAGAAAACTACCATCCAACGTTCAAAAATTGCTGATCAGTTCTCCACAGGCTTTTCCAAATCCTGTTGCTAGCAAAACTTACCTTTCCCATCACCTCCAACATACCCCACTCCCACACCTTTTTCTTTCCCACCAATCATAATCTCTCTTATTCTTACCAATCAACAACTTTCATTTGCTCCTTTCCACCAATAAAATCACTTCTTATTCCCACCAATCACAACTTCACACGTCACTTTCTGTTATACTTTTATCCCTCGCTCCCCATCTTTTCCCTCTTTCAGTCCCGACCTCCGCACAGACAACACCTCGCCGCTGCTCACATCTCCGAACCAGATTGCCGGCGAGAACAGATCTCGTTTATTCACACCTCGACGGTTGACTCGACAGCAGCTACTGTGAACACCTACGTCGTACACGTTTTTAACCGCTTTCGACCGGCTATGAGAACCCTGCTCCTACGTACGCTAGCGACCATCACGATGGTCCAGTACCAGGTTTTTGGTATAGTTAAATTACGCCTCTGCAAAGGGTGTCTGTACCGCTTTAAAAACCTAGGTATATCAGTGCGTAGTGATGTTGGTTGATCTTAAAGCTGGTTAAGCATTTTCAAAAACAGTTTACTTTTATTTTTTCGCGTCGCGTGCCGCGCTTTTGGTGACGCATCCACACCGGTAACAGGTAAGTACCACACGCATAATTATTTTTCGGACCTGCTTGGCGTAGGAATATATCCTTTCGTGTTTTGGTACTGTAACCTCAAACCTCCTTACCCACCTCTTGCGTCCGCCATCTTGTTTAGTTCTCACCGCATCTCCTTGTCGCAGACCCTCCGCCATTTTTAGTTCCCACTATTTTAACCTCAAAATCTACTCTTCTAAGCTCTTGCTACCGCCATCTTCTTTTAGTTCCCATTCTCACCACCGCATCTCCTTATCCCCACCTCTTGCGACCGCCATGTTCACCACTAACCTCCAAATTTCCTCGTCCTTAAACCTCTTGTCTCAACCACCTTGTTTAGTTCCCATTTTCGCCACCGCATCTCATATCATCCCATCTCTCTATCCACTCAAGAAAACTACCATCCAACGTTCAAAAAAAATTGCTGATCAGTTCACGACAGGCTTTTGCAAATCTTGTTGCTAGCAAAACTTACCTTTCCCATCACCTCCAACATACCCCACTCCTTTTTCTTTCCACCAATCATAATCTCTCTTATTCTTACCAATCAACAACCTTCATTTGCTCCTTTCCACCAATAACATCACTTCTTATTCCCACCAATCACAACTTCACACGTCACTTTCTGTTACACTTTTTATCCCTCGCTCCCCCATATTTTCCCTCTTTCAGTCCCGACCTCCGCACAGACAACACCTCGCCAACCAGCTCCTCTCCATCACGCGACCTCCATACTCTTCCATCTTCCTTCCTCCATCTTCCACCCAAATTAACGAACCAATCAAAACACTCCACGTCACTTCCTCTTCTTCCTTCACCTTACCCTAATCCTCAATTCTTTCAACTCGTCCCGGATGAACCAATTGCAATAACCATAATCCTACCGCTCAGGGCGCTTTTCAAACTTACCGCCGCCGCCGTCGCACGCACCGACACTAGCGACACCATCGCCCCTAGCGGCAGGATTATCGTTAAAACAATTGGCTCATCCGGGACTAATACTACTGTCGTTTCCTTCTTTTCCACTTCCTATTGCTGTAATATCAGCAACTTCTGGTCCTCAAGACCAGACTTTGATTTCTTTACCTGCGTCATTTCCTTCTTCTCCACTTCCTATTGCTGTAATATCAGCAACTTCTGGTACTCAATGCCACTGTTTGATTTCTTTACCTCTGTCATTTCCTTCTTCTCCACTTCCTGCTGCTGTAATGTCAGCAGTATCTGGTACTCAAGGCCAGACTTTGATTTCTTTACCTCTGTCATTTCCTTCTTCTCCACTTCCTGATGCTGTAATATCACCAACTTCTGGTCCTCAAGACAAGACTTTGATTTCTTTACCTGCGTCATTTCCTTCTTCTCCACTTCCTGTTGGTGTAATATCAGCTACTTCTGGTACTCAATGCCACTCTTTGATTTGTTTACCTCTGTCATTTCATTCTTCTCCACATCCTGTTGCTGTAATGTCGGCAACTTCTGGAACTCAAGGCCAGAATTTGATTTCTTTAACTGTGGCTTTTCCTTTTTCTCCACTTCCAGCTGCTGTAATGTCAGCAACCTCAGGTACTCAAGGCCAGAGTTGTATTTGTTTACCTGGGTCATTTCCTTCTTCTCCACTTCCTGTTTCTGTAATATCAGCTAGTTCTTGTACGCAATGCCACTGTTTGATTTCTTTATCTCTGTGTTTTCCTGCTTTGCTACTTCGTGCTGCTTTAATGTCAGCAACTTTTGGTACTCAAGGCCAGACTTTGATTTCTTTACCTCTGTCATTTCCTTTTTCTCCACTTCCTGCTGCTGTAATCTCAGCAACTTCTGGTACTCAAGGCCAGAATTTGATTTCTTTACCTGTGTCATTTCCTTCTTCTCCACTTCCTGTTGCTGTTATGTCAACAGCTTCTGGTACTCATGGCTAGACTTTGATTTCTTTACCTCTGTCATTTCCTTCTTCTCCATTTCCTTTTGCTTTAATGTCAACAACTTCTGGTACTCAAGGCCACTCTTTTATTTCTTTACCTCTGTCATTTGCTTCTTCTCTACTTCCTGCTTCTGTAAGGTCAGCAACTTCTGGTACTCAAGGACAGATTTTGATTTCTTTACCTCTTTCATTTCCTTTTTCTCAACTTCCTGTTGCTGTAATGTCAAAAACCTCTGGTACTCAATGCCACTCTTTGATTTGTTTACCTCTGTCATTTCCTTCTTCTCCACTTCCAGCTGCTGTAATGTCAGCAACGTCAGGTACTCAAGGCCAGACTTTGATTTCTTTACCTCTGTCATTTCCTTCTTCTCACGTTCCTGTTGCTGTAATATCAGCAGCTTCTGGTACTCTAGGCCACTTTTGATTTCTTTACCTCTGTCATTTCCTTTTTCTCAGCTTCCTGTTTCTGTAATGTCAGCAGCTTCTGGTACTCTAGGCCACCCTTTGATATCTTTACCTCTGTCATTTCCTTTTTCTTAGCATCCTGCTGCTGTAATGTCAGCTACGTCTAGTACTCAAGGTTGCTCTGTGATTTCTTTACCTCTGTCATTTCCTTCTTTGCTACTTCATGCTGTTTTAATGTCAGCAACTTTTGGTACTCAAGGCCAGACTTTGATTTCTTTACCTCTGTCATTTCCTTCTTCTCCACTTCCTGCTGCTGTAATGTCAGCAACTTCTGGTACTCAAAGGCCAGACTTTGATTTCTTTACCTCTGTCATTTCCTTTTTCTCCACTTCCTGTTGCTGTAATGTCAACAACTTCTGGTACTCATGGCTAGACTTTGATTTCTTTACCTCTGTCATTTCCTTCTTCTCCACTTCCTTTTGCTGTAATGTCAACAACTTCTGGTACTCAAGGCCACTCTTTGATTTCTTTACCTCTGTCATTTCCTTCTTCTCCACTTCCTGCTTCTGTAACGGCAGCAACTTCTGGTACTCCAGGCCAGACTTTGATTTCTTTACCTCTGTCATTTCCTTCTTCTCACGTTCCTGTTGCTGTAATATCAGCAGCTTCTGGTACTCTAGGCCACTCTTTGATTTCTTTACCTCTGTCATTTCCTTTTTCTCAGCTCCCTGCTGCTGTAATGTCAGCTACATCTGGCACTCAAGACCACTCTTTGATTTCTTTATCTCTGTCATTTCCTTCTTCTCAGCTTCCTGTTGCTGTAATGTCAGCTACATCTGGCACTCAAGGCCACTCTTTGCTTTCTTTACGTCTGTCCATTCCGTCTTTTCTACTTGCGGCTGCTGTAATGTAAACAACTTCTGGTACTCAAGGCCACTCTTTGATTTCTTTACCTCTGACATTTCCTTTTTATCCACTTTCTGCTGCTGTAATGTCAGCAAGTTCTGGTACTCTAGGCCACTCTTTGATTTCTTTGCCTCATTCATTTCCTTCTTCTCAGCTTCCTGTTGCTGTAATGTCAGCAGCTTCTGGTACTCTAGGCCACTCTTTGATTTCTTTGCCTCTGTCATTTCCTTCTTCTCAGCTTCCTGTTGCTGTAATGTCAGCAGCTTCTGGTACTCTAGGCCACTCTTTGATTTCTTTGCTTCATTCGTTTCCTTCTTCACAGCTTCCTGTTGCTGTAATGTCAGCAGCTTCCGGTAATCTAGGCCACTCTTTGATTTCTTTACCTGTGTCATTTCCTTCTTCTCAGCTTCCTGCTGCTGTAATATCTGCAGCTTCTGGTACTCTAGGCCACTCATTGATTTCTTTACCTGTGTCATTTCCTTCTTCTCCACTTCCTGCTGCTGTAATGTCAGCTACGTCTGGTACTCTAGGCCACTCTTTGATTTCTTTACCTCTGTCATTTCCTTCTTCTCCACTTCCTGCTGCTGTAATGTCAGCTACGTCTGGTACTCAAGGGTGCTCTTTGATTTCTTTACCTCTGTCATTTCCTTCTTCTCCAATTCCAGCTGCTGTAATGTCAGCAGTATCTGGTACTCAAGGCCAGACTTTGATTTCCTTACCTCTGTCATTTCCTTCTTCTCAACTTCCTGTTGCTGTAATGTCAGCAACTTCTGGTACTCAAGGCCAGACTTTGATTTATTTATCGCTGTCATTTCCTTCTTCTTAAGCTTCCTGTTGCTGTAATATCAGCAACTTCTGGTACTAAAGGCCGAATTTTGATTTCTTTACCTCTGTCGTTTCCTTCTTTTCCACTTCCTATTGCTGTAATATCAGCAACTTCTGGTCCTCAAGACCAGACTTTGATTTCTTTACCTGCGTCATTTCCTTCTTCTCCACTTCCTATTAATGTAATATCAGCAACTTCTGGTACTCAATGCCACTGTTTGATTTCTTTACCTCTGTCATTTCCTTCTTCTCCACTTCCTGCTGCTGTAATGTCAGCAGTATCTGGTACTCAAGGCCAGACTTTGATTTCTTTACCTCTGTCATTTCCTTCTTCTCCACTTCCTGATGCTGTAATATCACCAACTTCTGGTCCTAGAGACCAGACTTTGATTTCTTTACCTGCGTCATTTCCTTCTTCTCCACTTCCTGTTGCTGTATAATCAGCTACTTCTGGTACTCAATGCCACTCTTTGATTTGTTTACCTCTGTCATTTCATTCTTCTCCACATCCTGTTGCTGTAATGTCGGCAACTTCTGGAACTCAAGGCCAGAATTTGATTTCTTTACCTGGGTCATTTCCTTCTTCTCCACTTCCTGCTGCTGTAATGTCAGCAGTATCTGGTACTCATGGCCAGACTTTGATATCTTTACTTCTGTCATTTCCTTCTTCTCAACTTCCTGTGGCTGTAATGTCAGCAACTTCTGGTACTCAAGGCCAGACTTTGATTTCTTTACCGCTGTCATTTCGTTCTTCTCAGCTTCCTGTTGCTGTAATATCAGCAACTTCTGGTACTAAAGGCCAAATTTTGATTTCTTTACCTGCGTCATTTCCTTCTTCTCCACTTCCTGTTGCTGTAATATCAGCAACTTCTGGTACTCAATGCCACTGTTTGATTTCTTTATCTCTGTCATTTCCTTCTTTGCTCGTTCATGCTGCTTTAATGTCAGCAACTTTTGGTACTCAAGGCCAGACTTTGATTGCTTTACCTCTGTCATTTCCTTCTTCTCCACTTCCTGCTGATGTAATGTAGCAACTTTTGGTACTCAAGGCCAGACTTTGATTTATTTACCTCTTTCATTTCCTTCTTCTCAACTTCCTGTTGCTGTAATGTCAACAACTTCTGGTACTCAATGCCACTCTTTGATTTGTTTACGTCTGTTATTTCATTCTTCTCCACATCCTGTTGCGGTAATGTCGGCAACTTCCGGAACTCAAGGCCAGAATTTGATTTCTTTAACTGTGGCTTTTCCTTTTTCTCCACTTCCAGCTGCTGTAATGTCAGCAACGTCAGGTACTCAAGGCCAGACTTTGATTTCTTTACCTCTGTCATTTCCTTCTTCTCACGTTCCTGTTGCTGTAATATCAGCTGTTTCTGGTACTCTAGGCCACTCTTTGATTTCTTTACCTCTGTCATTTCCTTTTTCTCAGCTTCCTGTTTCTGTAATGTCAGCAGCTTCTAGTACTCTAGGCCACTCTTTGATATCTTTACCTCTGTCATTTCGTTTTTCTCAGCTTCCTGCTGCTGTAATGTCAGCTACGTCTAGTACTCAAGGTTGCTCTTTAATTTGTTTACCTCTGTCATTTCCTTCTTCTCCACTTCCTGCTGCTGTAATGTCAGCAGCATCTGGTACTCATGGCCAGACTTTGATTTCTTTACCTCTGTCATTTCCTTCTTCTCAACTTCCTGTTGCTGTAATGTCAGCAACTTCTGGTACTCAAGACCAGACTTTGAATTCTTTACCGCTGTCATTTCCTTCTTCTCAGCTTCCTGTGGCTGTAATATCAGCAACTTCTGGTACGCAAGGCCAAATTTTGATTTCTTTACCTCTGTCATTTCCTTCTTCTCCACTTCCTGATGCTGTAATATCAGCAACTTCTGTTCCTCAAGACCAGACTTTGATTTCTTTACCTGCGTCATTTCCTTCTTCTCCACTTCCTGTTGCTGTAATATCAGCTACTTCTTGTACTCAATGCCACTGTTTGATTTCTTTATCTCTGTGTTTTCTTTCTTCTCCACTTCCTGCTGCTGTAATCTCAGCAACTTCTGGTACTCAAGGCCAGAATTTGATTTCTTTACCTGTGTCATTTCCTTCTTCTCCACTTCCTGGTGCTGTAATCTCAGCAACTTCTGGTACTCAAGGCCAGAATTTGATTTCTTTACCTGTGTCATTTCCTTCTTCTCCACTTCCTGCTGCTGTAATCTCAGCAACTTCTGGTACTCAAGGCCAGAATTTGATTTCTTTACCTGTGTCATTTCCTTCTTCTCCACTTCCTGTTGCTGTAATGTCAACAACTTCTGGTACTCATGGCTAGACTTTGATTTCTTTACCTCTGTCATTTCCTTCTTCTCCATTTCCTTTTGCTTTAATGTCAACAACTTCTGGTACTCAAGGCCACTCTTTGATTTCTTTACCTCTGTCATTTGCTTCTTCTCCACTTCCTGCTTCTGTAAGGTCAGCAACTTCTGGTACTCCAGGCCAGACTTTGATTTCTTTACCTCTGTCATTTCCTTCTTCTCACGTTCCTGTTGCTGTAATATCAGCAGCTTCTGGTACTCTAGGCCACTCTTTGATTTCTTTACCTCTGTCATTTCCTTCTTCTCAGCTTCCTGTTGCTGTAATGTCAGCTACATCTGGCACTCAAGGCCACTCTTTGATTTCTTTACGTCTGTCATTTCCGTCTCTTCTACTTGCGGCTGCTGTAATGTCAACAACTTCTGGTACTCAAAGCCACTCTTTGATTTCTTTACCTCTGCCATTTCCTTTTTATCCACTTTCTGCTGCTGTAATGTCAGCAGCTTCTGGTACTCTAGGCCACTCTTTGATTTCTTTGCCTCATTCATTTCCTTCTTCTTAGCTTCCTGTTGCTGTTATGTCAGCAGCTTCTCGTACTCTAGGCCACTCTTTGATTTCTTTACCTCTGTCATTTCCTTCTTCTCAGCTTCCTGCTGCTGTAATATCAGCAGCTTCTGGTACTCTAGGCCACTCTTTGATTTCTTTACCTCTGTCATTTCCTTCTTCTCAGCTTCCTGCTGCTGACATGTCAGCTACGTCTAGTACTCAAGGGTGCTCTGTGATTTCTTTACCTCTGTCATTTCCTTCTTCTCCACTTCCTGCTGCTGTAATGTCAGCTACGTCTGGTACTCTAGGCCACTCTTTGATTTCTTTACCTCTGTCATTTCCTTCTTCTCCACTCCCTGCTGCTGTAATGTCAGCTACATCTGGTACTCAAGGGTGCTCTGTGATATCTTTACCTCTGCCATTTCCTTCTTCTTCAGTTCCTGCTGCTGTAATGTCAGCTACGTCTGGTACTCAAGTGTGCTCTTTGTTTTCTTTACCTCTGTCATTTCCTTCTTCTCCAATTCCAGCTGCTGTAATGTCAGCAGTATCTGGTACTCAAGGCCAGACTATGATTTCTTTACCTCTGTCACTTCCTTCTTCTCAACTTCCTGTTGCTGTAATGTCAGCAACTTCTGGTCCTCAAGGCCAGACTTTGATTTCTTTACCTGTGTCATTTCCTTCTTCTCAGCTTCCTGCTGCTCTTATATCAGCAGCTTCTGGTACTCTAGGCCACTCTTTGATTTCTTTATCTGTGTCATTTCGTTTTTCTCAGCTTCGTGCTGCTGTAATGTCAGCTACGTCTAGTACTCAAGGGTGCTCTGTTATTTCTTTACCTCTTTCATTTCCTTCTTCTCCACTTCCTGTTGCTGTAATGTCAGCTACGTCTGGTACTCAAGGGTGCTCTGTTATTTCTTTACCTCTTTCATTTCCTTCTTCTCCACTTCCTGTTGCTGTAATGTCAGCTACGTCTGGTACTCAAGGGTGCTTTTTGATTTCTTTACCTCTGTCATTTCCTTCTTCTCCAATTCCTGCTGCTGTAATGTCAGCAGTATCTGGTACTCAAGGCCAGACTTTGATTTCTTTACCGCTGTCATTTCCTTCTTCTCAGCTTCCTATTGCTGTAATATCAGCAACTTCTGGTACTCAATGCCACTGTTTGATTTCTTTATCTCTGTCATTTCCTTCTTTGCTACTTCATGCTGCTTTAATGTCAGCAACTTTTGGTACTCAAGGCCAGACTTTGATTTCTTTACCTCTGTCATTTCCTGCTTCTCCACTTCCTGCTGATGTAATGTCAGCAACTTCTTGTACTCAAGGCCAGACTTTGAATTCTTTACCTCAGTCATTCCTTCTTCTCAGCTTCCTGCTGCTGTAATATCTTCAGCTTCTGGTACTCTAGGCCACTCATTGATTTCTTTACCTGTGTCATTTCCTTCTTCTCAGCTTCCTGCTGCTGTAATGTCAGCTACGTCTAGTACTCAAGGGTGCTCTGTGATTTCTTTACCTCTGTCATTTCCTTCTTCTCCACTTCCTGCTGCTGTAATGTCAGCTACGTCTGGTACTCAAGGGTGCTCTTTGATTTCTTTACCTCTGTCATTTCCTTCTTCTGCAATTCCAGCTGCTGTAATGTCAGCAGTATCTGGTACTCAAGGCCAGACTTTGATTTCTTTACCTCTGTCATTTCCTTCTTCTCAACTTCCTATTGCTGTAATATCAGCAACTTCTGGTACTCAATGCCACTGTTTGATTTCTTTACCTCTGTCATTTCCTTCTTCTCCACTTCCTGCTGCTGTAATGTCAGCAGTATCTGGTACTCAAGGCCAGACTTTGATTTCTTTACCTCTGTCATTTCCTTCTTCTCCACTTCCTGATGCTGTAATATCACCAACTTCTGGTCCTCAAGACCAGACTTTGATTTCTTTACCTGCGTCATTTCCTTCTTCTCCACTTCCTGTTGCTGTAATATCAGCTACTTCTGGTACTCAATGCCACTCTTTGATTTGTTTACCTCTGTCATTTCATTCATCTCCACATCCTGTTGCTGTAATGTCGGCAACTTCTGGAACTCAAGGCCAGAATTTGATTTCTTTAACTGTGGCTTTTCCTTTTTCTCCACTTCCTGCTGCTGTAATGTCAGCAGTATCTGGTACTCATGGCCAGACTTTGATTTCTTTACCTCTGTCATTTCCTTCTTCTGACGTTCCTGTTGCTGTAATATCAGCTGTTTCTGGTACTCTAGGCACTCTTTGATGTCTTTACCTCTGTCATTTCCTTTTTCTCAGCTTCCTGTTTCCGTAATGTCAGCAGCTTCTGGTACTCTAGGCCACTCTTTGATATCTTTACCTCTGTCATTTCCTTTTTCTCAGCTTCCTGCTGCTGTAATATCAGCTACGTCTACTACTCAAGGTTGCTCAGTGATTTCTTTACCTCCTTCATTTCCTTCTTCTCCATTTCCTGCTGCTGTAATGTCAGCTACGTCTGGTACTCAAGGGTGGTCTTTAATTTGTTTACCTCTGTCATTTCCTTCTTCTCCACCTCCTGCTGCTGTAATGTCAGCAGCATCTGGTACTAAAGGCCAAATTTTGATTTCTTTACCTCTGTCATTTCCTTCTTTTCCACTTCCTATTGCTGTAATATCAGCAACTTCTGGTCCTCAAGACCAGACTTTAATTTCTTTACCTGCGTCATTTCCTTCTTCTCCACTTCCTGTTGCTGTAATATCAGCAACTTCTGGTACTCAATGCCACTGTTTGATTTCTTTATCTCTGTCATTTCCTTCTTTGCTACTTCATGCTGCTTTAATGTCAGCAACTTTTGGTACTCAAGGCCAGGCTTTGATTTCTTTACCTCTGTCATTTCCTTCTTCTCCACTTCCTGCTGATGTAATGTAAGCAACTTCTGGTACTAAAGGCCAGACTTTGATTTCTTTGCCTCATTCATTTCCTTCTTCTCAGCTTCCTGTTGCTGTAATGTCAGCAGCTTCTCGTACTCTAGGCCACTCTTTGATTTCTTTACCTCTGTCATTTCCTTCTTCTCAGCTTCCTGCTGCTGTAATATCAGCAGCTTCTGGTACTCTAGGGCACTGATTGATTTCTTTACCTGTGTCATTTCCTTCTTCTCAGCTTCCTGCTGCTGTAATGTCAGCTACGTCTAGTACTTAAGGGTGTTCTGTGATTTCTTTACCTCTGTCATTTCCTTCTTCTCCACTTCCTGCTGCTGTAATGTCAGCTACGTCTGGTACTCTAGGCCACTCTTTGATTTCTTTACCTCTGTCATTTCCTTCTTCTCCACTTCCTGCTGCTGTAATGTCAGCTACGTCTGGTACTCAAGGGTGCTCTGTGATTTCTTTACCTCTGTCATTTCCTTCTTCTTCACTTCCTGCTGCTGTAATGTCAGCTACGTCTGGTACTCAAGGGTGCTCTTTGATTTCTTTACCTCTGTCATTTCCTTTTTCTCCAATTCCAGCTGCTGTAATGTCAGCAGTATCTGGTACTCAAGGCCAGACTATGATTTCTTTACCTCTGTCATTTCCTTCTTCCCGACTTCGTGTTGCTGTAATGTCAGCAACTTCTGGTACTCAAGGCCAGACTTTGATTTCTTTACCTGTGTCATTTCCTTTTTCTCCACTTCCTGTTGCTGTAATATCAGCAACTTCTGGTACTCAATGCCACTGTTTGATTTCTTTATCTCTGTCATTTCCTTCTTTGCTACTTCATGCTGCTTTAATGTCAGCAACTTTTGGTACTCAAGGCCAGACTTTGATTTCTTTACCTCTGTCATTTCCTGCTACTCCACTTCCTGCTGATGTAATGTCAGCAACTTCTTGTACTCAAGGCCAGACTTTGAATTCTTTACCTCAGTCATTTCCTTCTTCTCAGCTTCCTGCTGCTGTAATATCTTCAGCTTCTGGTACTCTAGGCCACTCATTGATTTCTTTACCTGTGTCATTTCCTTCTTCTCAGCTTCCTGCTGCTGTAATGTCAGCTACGTCTAGTACTCAAGGGTGCTCTGTGATTTCTTTACCTCTGTCATTTCCTTCTTCTCCACTTCCTGCTGCTGTAATGTCAGCTACGTCTGGTACTCTAGGCCACTCTTTGATTTCTTTACCTCTGTCACTTCCTTCTTCTCCACTTCCTGCTGCTGTAATGTCAGCTACGTCTGGTACTCAAGGGTGCTCTGTGATTTCTTTATCTCTGTCATTTCCTTCTTCTCCACTTCCTGCTGCTGTAATGTCAGCTACGTCTGGTACTCAAGGGTGCTCTTTGATTTCTTTACCTCTGTCACTTCCTTCTTCTGCAATTCCAGCTGCTGTAATGTCAGCAGTATCTGGTACTCAAGGCCAGACTTTGATTTCTTTACCTCTGTCATTTCCTTCTTCTCAACTTCCTGTTGCTGTAATGTCAGCAACTTCTGGTACTCAAGGCCAGACTTTGATTTCTTTACCGCTGTCATTTCCTTCTTCTTAAGCTTCCTGTTCTGTAATATCAGCAACTTCTGGTACTAAAGGCCGAATTTTGATTTCTTTACCTCTGTCATTTCCTTCTTTTCCACTTCCTATTGCTGTAATATCAGCAACTTCTGGTCCTCAAGACCAGACTTTGATTTCTTTACCTGCGTCATTTCCTTCTTCTCCACTTCCTATTGCTGTAATATCAGCAACTTCTGGTACTCAATGCCACTGTTTGATTTCTTTACCTCTGTCATTTCCTTCTTCTCCACTTCCTGCTGCTGTAATGTCAGCAGTATCTGGTACTCAAGGCCAGACTTTGATTTCTTTACCTCTGTCATTTCCTTCTTCTCCACTTCCTGATGCTGTAATATCACCCACTTCTGGTACTCAAGACCAGACTTTGATTTCTTTACCTGCGTCATTTCCTTCTTCTCCACTTCCTGTTGCTGTAATATCAGCTACTTCTGGTGCTCAATGCCACTCTTTGATTTGTTTACCTCTGTCATTTCATTCTTCTCCACATCCTGTTGCTGTAATGTCGGCAACTTCTGGAACTCAAGGCCAGAATTTGATTTCTTTAACTGTGGCTTTTCCTTTTTCTCCACTTCCTGCTGCTGTAATGTCAGCAGTATCTGGTACTCATGGCCAGACTTTGATTTCTTTACCTCTGTCATTTCCTTCTTCTGACGTTCCTGTTGCTGTAATATCAGCTGTTTCTGGTACTCTAGGCCACTCTTTGGTGTCTTTACCTCTATCATTTCCTTTTTCTCAGCTTCCTGTTTCTGTAATGTCAGCAGCTTCTGGTACTCTAGGCCACCCTTTGATATCTTTACCTCTGTCATTTCCTTTTTCTCAGCTTCCTGCTGCTGTAATGTCAGCTACGTCTAGTACTCAAGGTTGCTCTGTGATTTCTTTACCTCCTTCATTTCCTTCTTCTCCATTTCCTGCTGCTGTAATGTCAGCTACGTCTGGTACTCAAGGGTGGTCTTTAATTTGTTTACCTCTGTCATTTCCTTCTTCTCCACCTCCTGCTGCTGTAATGTCAGCAGCATCTGGTACTAAAGGCCAAATTTTGATTTCTTTACCTCTGTCATTTCCTTCTTTTCCACTTCCTATTGCTGTAATATCAGCAACTTCTGGTCCTCAAGACCAGACTTTGATTTCTTTAGCTGCGTCATTTCCTTCTTCTCCACTTCCTGTTGCTGTAATATCAGCAACTTCTGGTACTCAATGCCACTGTTTGATTTCTTTATCTCTGTCATTTCCTTCTTTGCTACTTCATGCTGCTTTAATGTCAGCAACTTTTGGTACTCAAGGCCAGACTTTGATTTCTTTACCTCTGTCATTTCCTTCTTCTCCACTTCCTGCTGATGTAATGTAAGCAACTTCTGGTACTAAAGGCCAGACTTTGATTTCTTTACCTCTTTCATTTCCTTCTTCTCAAGTTCGTGTTGCTGTAATGTCAACAACTTCTGGTACTCAATGCCACTCTTTGATTTGTTTACCTCTGTCATTTCATTCTTCTCCACATCCTGTTGCTGTAATGTCGGCAACTTCTTGAACTCAAGGCCAGAATTTCATTTCTTTAACTGTGGCTTTTCCTTTTTCTCCACTTCCAGCCGCTGTAATGTCAGCAACGTCAGGTACTCAAGGCCAGACTTTGATTTCTTTACCTCTGTCATTTCCTTCTTCTCACGTTCCTGTTGCTGTAATATCAGCAGTTTCTGGTACTCAAGGCCAGACTTTGATTTCTTTACCTGTGTCATTTCCTTTTTCTCAGCTTCCTGTTTCTGTAATGTCAGCAGCTTCTGGTACTCTAGGCCACTCTTTAATATCTTTACCTCTGTCATTTCCTTTTTATCAGCTTCCTGCTGCTGTAATGTCAGCTACGTCTAGTACTCAAGGTTGCTCTGTGATTTCTTTACCTCTGTCATTTGCTTCTTCTCCACTTCCTGCTTCTGTAAGGTCAGCAACTTCTGGTACTCCAGGCCAGACTTTGATTTCTTTACCTCTGTCATTTCCTTCTTCTCACGTTCCTGTTGCTGTAATATCAGCAGTTTCTGGTACTCAAGGCCAGAATTTGATTTCTTTACCTGTGTCATTTCCTTCTTCTCCACTTCCTGTTGCTGTAATCTCAACAGCTTCTGGTACTCATGGCTAGACTTTGATTTCTTTACCTCTGTCATTTCCTTCTACTCCATTTCCTTTTGCTTTAATGTCAACAACTTCTGGTACTCAAGGCCACTCTTTTATTTCTTTATCTCTGTCATTTGCTTCTTCTCCACTTCCTGCTTCTGTAAGGTCAGCAACTTCTGGTACTCCAGGCCAGACTTTGATTTCTTTACCTCTGTCATTTCCTTCTTCTCAGCTTCCTGTTGCTGTAATGTCAGCTACATCTGGCACTCAAGGCCACTGTTTGATTTCTTTACGTCTGTCATTTCCGTCTCTTCTACTTGCGGCTGGTGTAATGTCAACAACTTCTGGTACTCAAGGCCACTCTTTGAATTCTTTACCTCTGCCATTTCCTTTTTATCCACTTTCTGCTGCTGTAATGTCAGCAGCTTCTGGTACTCTAGGCCACTCTTTGATTTCTTTGCCTCATTCATTTCCTTCTTCTCAGCTTCCTGTTGCTGTAATGTCAGCAGCTTCTCGTACTCTAGGCCACTCTTTGATTTCTTTACCTCTGTCATTTCCTTCTTCTCAGCTCCCTGCTGCTGTAATATCAGCAGCTTCTGGTACTCTAGGCCACTGATTGATTTCTTTACCTGTGTCATTTCCTTCTTCTCAGCTTCCTGCTGCTGTAATGTCAGCTACGTCTAGTACTTAAGGGTGCTCTGTGATTTCTTTACCTCTGTCATTTCCTTCTTCTCCACTTCCTGCTGCTGTAATGTCAGCTACGTCTGGTACTCTAGGCCACTCTTTGATTTTATACCTCTGTCATTTCCTTCTTCTCCACTTCCTGCTGCTGTAATGTCAGCTACGTGTGGTACTCAAGGGTGCTCTGTGATTTCTTTACCTCTGTCATTTCCTTTTTCTCCAATTCCAGCTGCTGTAATGTCAGCAGTATCTGGTACTCAAGGCCAGACTATGATTTCTTTACCTCTGTCATTTCCTTCTTCCCGACTTCGTGTTGCTGTAATGTCAGCAACTTCTGGTACTCAAGGCCAGACTTTGATTTCTTTACCTGTGTCATTTCCTTTTTCTCCACTTCCTGTTGCTGTAATATCAGCAACTTCTGGTACTCAATGCCACTGTTTGATTTCTTTATCTCTGTCATTTCCTTCTTTGCTACTTCATGCTGCTTTAATGTCAGCAACTTTTGGTACTCAAGGCCAGACTTTGATTTCTTTACCTCTGTCATTTCGTGGTTCTCCACTTCCTGCTGATGTAATGTCAGCAACTTCTTGTACTCAAGGCCAGACTTTGAATTCTTTACCTCAGTCATTTCCTTCTTCTCAGCTTCCTGCTGCTGTAATATCTTCAGCTTCTGGTACTCTAGGCCACTCATTGATTTCTTTACCTGTGTCATTTCCTTCTTCTCAGCTTCCTGCTGCTGTAATGTCAGCTACGTCTAGTACTCAAGGGTGCTCTGTGATTTCTTTACCTCTTTCATTTCCTTCTTCTCCACTTCCTGCTGCTGTAATGTCAGCTACGTCTGGTACTCTAGGCCACTCTTTGATTTCTTTACCTCTGTCACTTCCTTCTTCTCCACTTCCTGCTGCTGTAATGTCAGCTACGTCTGGTACTCAAGGGTGCTCTGTGATTTCTTTATCTCTGTCATTTCCTTCTTCTCCACTTCCTGCTGCTGTAATGTCAGCTACGTCTGGT
The DNA here is from genome assembly GCA_030765065.1 of Deroplatys truncata. Classification (NCBI taxonomy): domain Eukaryota; kingdom Metazoa; phylum Arthropoda; class Insecta; order Mantodea; family Mantidae; genus Deroplatys; species Deroplatys truncata. The sequence continues at coordinate 5,647,152 of CM060978.1, forward strand.
ACTCAAGGGTGCTGTTTGATTTCTTTACCTCTGTCATTTCCTTCTTCTGCAATTCCAGCTGCTGTAATGTCAGCAGTATCTGGTACTCAAGGCCAGACTTTGATTTCTTTACCTCTGTCATTTCCTTCTTCTCAACTTCCTGTTGCTGTAATGTCAGCAACTTCTGGTACTCAAGGCCAGACTTTGATTTCTTTACCGCTGTCATTTCCTTCTTCTTAAGCTTCCTGTTGCTGTAATATCAGCAACTTCTGGTACTAAAGGCCGAATTTTGATTTCTTTACCTCTGTCATTTCCTTCTTTTCCACTTCCTATTGCTGTAATATCAGCAACTTCTGGTCCTCAAGACCAGACTTTGATTTCTTTACCTGCGTCATTTCCTTCTTCTCCACTTCCTATTGCTGTAATATCAGCAACTTCTGGTACTCAATGCCACTGTTTGATTTCTTTACCTCTGTCATTTCCTTCTTCTCCACTTCCTGCTGCTGTAATGTCAGCAGTATCTGGTACTCAAGGCCAGACTTTGATTTCTTTACCTCTGTCATTTCCTTCTTCTCCACTTCCTGATGCTGTAATATCACCCACTTCTGGTCCTCAAGACCAGACTTTGATTTCTTTACCTGCGTCATTTCCTTCTTTTCCACTTCCTGTTGCTGTAATATCAGCTACTTCTGGTACTCAATGCCACTCTTTGATTTGTTTACCTCTGTCATTTCATTCTTCTCCACATCCTGTTGCTGTAATGTCGGCAACTTCTGGAACTCAAGGCCAGAATTTGATTTCTTTAACTGTGGCTTTTCCTTTTTCTCCACTTCCTGCTGCTGTAATGTCAGCAGTATCTGGTACTCATGGCCAGACTTTGATTTCTTTACCTCTGTCATTTCCTTCTTCTGACGTTCCTGTTGCTGTAATATCAGCTGTTTCTGGTACTCTAGGCCACTCTTTGATGTCTTTACCTCTGTCATTTCCTTTTTCTCAGCTTCCTGTTTCTGTAATGTCAGCAGCTTCTGGTACTCTAGGCCACCCTTTGATATCTTTACCTCTGTCATTTCCTTTTTCTCAGCTTCCTGCTGCTGTAATGTCAGCTACGTCTAGTACTCAAGGTTGCTCTGTGATTTCTTTACCTCCTTCATTTCCTTCTTCTCCATTTCCTGCTGCTGTAATGTCAGCTACGTCTGGTACTCAAGGGTGGTCTTTAATTTGTTTACCTCTGTCATTTCCTTCTTCTCCACCTCCTGCTGCTGTAATGTCAGCAGCATCTGGTACTAAAGGCCAAATTTTGATTTCTTTACCTCTGTCATTTCCTTCTTTTCCACTTCCTATTGCTGTAATATCAGCAACTTCTGGTCCTCAAGACCAGACTTTGATTTCTTTACCTGCGTCATTTCCTTCTTCTCCACTTCCTGTTGCTGTAATATCAGCAACTTCTGGTACTCAATGCCACTGTTTGATTTCTTTATCTCTGTCATTTCCTTCTTTGCTACTTCATGCTGCTTTAATGTCAGCAACTTTTGGTACTCAAGGCCAGACTTTGATTTCTTTACCTCTGTCATTTCCTTCTTCTCCACTTCCTGCTGATGTAATGTAAGCAACTTCTGGTACTAAAGGCCAGACTTTGATTTCTTTACCTCTGTCATTTCCTTCTTCTCCACTTCCTGATGCTGTAATATCACCCACTTCTGGTCCTCAAGACCAGACTTTGATTTCTTTACCTGCGTTATTTCCTTCTTCTCCACTTGCTGTTGCTGTAATATCAGCTACTTCTGGTACTCAATGCCACTCTTTGATTTGTTTACCTCTGTCATTTCATTCTTCTCCACATCCTGTTGCTGTAATGTCGGCAACTTCTGGAACTCAAGGCCAGAATTTCATTTCTTTAACTGTGGCTTTTCCTTTTTCTCCACTTCCCGCCGCTGTAATGTCAGCAACGTCAGGTACTCAAGGCCAGACTTTGATTTCTTTACCTCTGTCATTTCCTTCTTCTCACGTTCCTGTTGCTGTAATATCAGCAGTTTCTGGTACTCAAGGCCAGACTTTGATTTCTTTACCTCTGTCATTTCCTTTTTCTCAGCTTCCTGTTTCTGTAATGTCAGCAGCTTCTGGTACTCTAGGCCACTCTTTGATATCTTTACCTCTGTCATTTCCTTTTTATCAGCTTCCTGCTGCTGTAATGTCAGCTACGTCTAGTACTCAAGGTTGCTCTGTGATTTCTTTACCTCTGTCATTTGCTTCTGCTTCCTGCTTCTGTAAGGTCAGCAACTTCTGGTACTCCAGGCCAGACTTTGATTTCTTTACCTCTGTCATTTCCTTCTTCTCACGTTCCTGTTGCTGTAATATCAGCAGTTTCTGGTACTCAAGGCCAGAATTTGATTTCTTTACCTGTGTCATTTCCTTCTTCTCCACTTCCTGTTGCTGTAATCTGAACAGCTTCTGGTACTCATGGCTAGACTTTGATTTCTTTACCTCTGTCATTTCCTTCTACTCCATTTCCTTTTGCTTTAATGTCAACAACTTCTGGTACTCAAGGCCACTCTTTTACTTCTTTATCTCTGTCATTTGCTTCTTCTCCACTTCCTGCTTCTGTAAGGTCAGCAACTTCTGGTACTCCAGGCCAGACTTTGATTTCTTTACCTCTGTCATTTCCTTCTTCTCACGTTCCTGTTGCTGTAATATCAGCAACTTCTGGTACTCTAGGCCACTCTTTGATTTCTTTACCTCTGTCGTTTCCTTCTTCTCAGCTTCCTGTTGCTGTAATGTCAGCTACATCTGGCACTCAAGGCCACTCTTTGATTTCTTTACGTCTGTCATTTCCGTCTCTTCTACTTGCGGCTGGTGTAATGTCAACAACTTCTGGTACTCAAGGCCACTCTTTGAATTCTTTACCTCTGCCATTTCCTTTTTATCCACTTTCTGCTGCTGTAATGTCAGCAGCTTCTGGTACTCTAGGCCACTCTTTGATTTCTTTGCCTCATTCATTTCCTTCTTCTCAGCTTCCTGTTGCTTTAATGTCAGCAGCTTCTCGTACTCTAGGCCACTCTTTGATTTCTTTACCTCTGTCATTTCCTTCTTCTCAGCTTCCTGCTGCTGTAATATCAGCAGCTTCTGGTACTCTAGGCCACTGATTGATTTCTTTACCTGTGTCATTTCCTTCTTCTCAGCTTCCTGCTGCTGTAATGTCAGCTACGTCTAGTACTTAAGGGTGCTCTGTGATTTCTTTACCTCTGTCATTTCCTTCTTCTCCACTTCCTGCTGCTGTAATGTCAGCTACGTCTGGTACTCTAGGCCACTCTTTGATTTCTTTACCTCTGTCATTTCCTTCTTCTCCACTTCCTGCTGCTGTAATGTCAGCTACGTCTGGTACTCAAGGGTGCTCTGTGATTTCTTTACCTCTGTCATTTCCTTCTTCTTCACTTCCTGCTGCTGTAATGTCAGCTACGTCTGGTACTCAAGGGTGCTCTTTGATTTCTTTACCTCTGTCATTTCCTTTTTCTCCAATTCCAGCTGCTGTAATGTCAGCAGTATCTGGTACTCAAGGCCAGACTATGATTTCTTTACCTCTGTCATTTCCTTCTTCCCGACTTCGTGTTGCTGTAATGTCAGCAACTTCTGGTACTCAAGGCCAGACTTTGATTTCTTTACCTCTGTCATTTCCTTCTTCCCGACTTCGTGTTGCTGTAATGTCAGCTACGTCTAGTACTCAAGGGTGCTCTGTTATTTCTTTACCTCTTTCATTTCCTTCTTCTCCACTTCCTGTTGCTGTAATGTCAGCTACTTCTGGTACTCAAGGGTGCTCTTTGATTTCTTTACCTCTGTCATTTCCTTCTTCTCCAATTCCTGCTGCTGTAATCTCAGCAGTATCAGGTGCTCAAGGCCAGACTTTGATTTCTTTACCGCTGTCATTTCCTTCTTCTCAGCATCCTATTGCTGTAATATCAGCAACTTCTGGTCCTCAAGACCAGACTTTGATTTCTTTACCTGCGTCATTTCCTTCTTCTCCACTTCCTGTTGCTGTAATATCAGCAACTTCTGGTACTCAATGCCACTGTTTGATTTCTTTGTCTCTGTCATTTCCTTCTTTGCTATTTCATGCTGCTTTAATGTCAGCAACGTTTGGTACTCAAGGCCAGACTTTGATTTCTTTACCTCTGTCATTTCCTTCTTCTCCACTTCCTGCTGATGTAATGTCAGCAACTTCTTGTACTCAAGGCCAGACTTTGATTTCTTTACCTCTGTCATTTCCTTTTTCTCAGCTTCCTGTTTCTGTAATGTCAGCAGCTTCTGCTACTCTAGGCCACTCTTTGATATCTTTACCTCTGTCATTTCCTTTTTCTTAGCTTCATGCTGCTGTAATGTCAGCTACGTCTAGTACTCAAGGTTGCTCTGTGATTTCTTTATTTCTGTCATTTCCTTCTTCTCAACTTCCTGCTGCTGTAATGTCAGCAGCTTCTGGTACTCAAGGCCAGACTTTGATTTCTTTACCTCTGTCATTTCCTTCTTCTCCACTTCCTGCTGATGTAATGTCAGCAACTTCTGGTACTCAAGGCCAGACTTTGATTTCTTTACCTCTTTCATTTCCTTCTTCTCAACTTCCTGTTGCTGTAATGTCAACAACTTCTGGTACTCAATGCCACTCTTTGATTTGTTTACCTCTGTCATTTCATTCTTCTCCACATCCTGTTGCTGTAATGTCGGCAACTTCTGGAACTCAAGGCCAGAATTTGGTTTCTTTAACTGTGGCTTTTCCTTTTTCTCCACTTCCAGCTGCTGTAATGTCAGCAACGTCAGGAATCAAAGCCAGACTTTGATTTCTTTACCTCTGTCATTTCCTTCTTCTCACGTTCCTGTTGCTGTAATATCAGCAGCTTTTGGTACTCTAGGTCACTCTTTGATTTCTTTACCTCTGTCATTTCCTTTTTTTCAGCTTCCTGTTTCTGTAATGTCAGCAGCTTCTGGTACTCTAGGCCACTCTTTGATATCTTTACCTCTGTCATTTCCTTTTTCTCAGCTTCCTGCTGCTGTAATGTCAGCTACGTCTAGTACTAAGGTTGCTCTGTGATTTCTTTACCTCTGTCATTTCCTTCTTCTCCACTTCCTGCTGCTGTAATGTAAGCAGCATCGGGTACTCAAGGCCAGACTTTGATTTCTTTACCTCTGTCATTTCCTTCTTCTCAACTTCCTGTTGCTGTAATGTTAGCAACTTCTGGTACTCAAGGCCAGACTTTGATTTCTTTACCGCGGTCATTTGCTTCTTCTCAGCTTCCTGTTGCTGTAATATCAGCAACTTCTGACATTCAAGGCCAAATTTTGATTTCTTTACCTCTGTCATTTCCTTCTTTTCCACTTCCTATTGCTGTAATATCAGCAACTTCTGGTCCTCAAGACCAGACTTCGATTTCTTTACCTGCGTCATTTCCTTCTCCACTTCCTGTTGCTGTAATATCAGCTACTTCTGGTACTCAATGCCACTGTTTGATTTCTTTACCTCTGTCATTTCCTTCTTCTCCACTTCCTGCTGCTGTAATGTTAGTAACTTCTGGTACTCAAGGCCAGACTGATTTCTTTACCTGTATCATTTCCTTCTTCTCCACTTCCTGTTGCTGTAATGTCAACAACTTCTGGTACTCATGGCTAGACTTTGATTTCTTTACCTCTGTCATTTCCTTCTTCTCCACTTCCTTTTGCTTTATTGTCAGCAACTTCTGGTACTCCAGGCCAGATTTTGCTTTCTTGACCTCTGTCATTTCCTTCTTCCCGACTTCCTGTTGCTGTAATGTAAACAACTTCTGGTACTCAAGGCCACTCTTTGAATTCTTTACCTCTGACATTTCCTTTTTATCCACTTTCTGTTGCTGTAATGTCAGCAGCTTCTGGTACTCTAGGCCACTCTTTGATTTCTTTACCTGTGTCATTTCCTTCTTCTCAGCTTCCTGCTGCTGTAATATCAGCAGCTTCTGGTACTCTAGGCCACTCATTGATTTCTTTACCAGTGTCATTTCGCTTTTCTCAGCTTTCTGCTGCTGTAATGTCAGCTATGTCTAGTACTCAAGGGTGTTCTGTGATTTCTTTACCTCTGTCATTTCCTTCTTCTCAACTTCCTGCTGCTGTAATGTCAGCTACGTCTGGTACTCAAGGGTGCTCTTTGATTTCTTTACCTCTGTCATTTCCTTCTTCTCCACTTCCTGCTGCTGTAATGTCAGCAGTATCTGGTACTCAAGGCCAGACTTTGATTTCTTTACCGCTGTCATTTCCTTCTTCTCAGCTTCCTGTGGCTGTAATGTCAGCAACTTCTGGTACTCAAGGCCAGACTTTGATTTCTTTACCGCTGTCATTTCCTTCTTCTCATCTTCCTGTGGCTGTAATGTCAGCTACGTCTGGTACTCAAGGCCAGACTTTGATTTCTTTACCTCTGTCATTTCCTTCTTCTCCACTTCCTGCTGCTGTAATGTCAGCAGCTTCTGGGACTCAAGGCCAGACTTTGATTTCTTTACCTCTGTCATTTCGTTCTTCTCAACTCCCTGTTTCTGTAATGTCAGCAACTTCTGGTACGCAAGGCCAGACTTTGATTTCTTTACCGCTGTCATTTCCTTCTTCTCAGCTTCCTGTTGCTGTAATATCAGCAACTTTTGGTACTCAAGGCCAAATTTTGATTTCTTTACCTCTGTCATTTCCTTCTTTTCCACTTCCTATTGCTGTAATATCAGCATCTTCTGGTCCTCAAGACCAGACTTTGATTTCTTTACCTCTGTCATTTCCTTCTTCTCCACTTCCTGCTGCTGTAATGTCAGCAGCTTCTGGTACTCAAGGCCAGACTTTGATTTCTTTACCTCTGTCATTTCCTTCTTCTCAACTCCCTGTTTCTGTAATGTCAGCAACTTCTGGTACGCAAGGTCAGACTTTGATTTCTTTACCGCTGTCATTTCCTTCTTCTCAGCTTCCTGTTGCTGTAATATCAGCAACTTTTGGTACTCAAGGCCAAATTTTGATTTCTTTACCTCTGTCATTTCCTTCTTTTCCACTTCCTATTGCTGTAATATCAGCAACTTCTGGTCCTCAAGACCAGACTTTGATTTCTTTACCTGCGTCATTTCCTTCTTCTCCACTTGCTGTTGCTGTATATCAGCAACTTCTGGTACCCAATGCCACTGTTTGATTTCTTTATCTCTATCATTTCCTTCTTTGCTACTTCATGCTGCTTTAATGTCAGCAACTTTTGGTACTCAAGGCCAGACTTTGATTTCTTTACCTCTGTCATTTCCTTCTTCTCCACTTCCTGCTACTGTAATGTCAGCAGTATCTGGTACTCAAGGCCAGACTTTTATTTCTTTACCGCTGTCATTTCCTTCTTCTCAGCTTCCTGTTGCTGTAATATCAGCAACATCTGGTACTCAAGGCCAAATTTTGATTTCTTTACCTCTGGCATTTCCTTCTTTTCCACTTCCTGTTGCTGTAATATCAGCAACTTCTGGTACTCAAGACCAGACTTTGATTTCTTTACCTGCGTCATTTCCTTCTTCTCCACTTGCTGTTGCTGTAATATCAGCAACTTCTGGTACCCAATGCCACTGTTTGATTTCTTTATCTCTGTCATTTCCTTCTTTGCTACTTCATGCTGCTTTAATGTCAGCAACTTTTGGTACTCAAGGCCAGACTTTGATTTCTTTACCTCTGTCATTTCCTTCTTCTCCACTTCCTGCTGATGTAATGTCAGCAACTTCTGGTATTTAAGGCCAGACTTTGATTTCTTTACCTCTTTCATTTTCTTCTGCTCAACTTTCTGTTGCTGTAATGTCAACAAGTTCTGTTACTCAATGCCACTCTTTGATTTGTTTACCTCTGTCATTTCATTCTTCTCCACATCCTGTTGCTGTAATGTCGGTACTTCTGGAACTCAAGGCCAGAATTTGATTTCTTTAACTGTGGCTTTTCCTTTTTCTCCACTTCCAGCTGCTGTAATGTCAGCAACGTCAGGTACTCAAGGCCAGACTTTGATTTTTTTACCTCTGTCATTTCCTTTTTCTCAGCTCCTGTTTCTGTAATGTCAGCAGCTTCTGGTACTCTAGCCAACTCTTTGATATCTTTACCTCTGTCATTTCCTTTTTCTCAGCTTCCTGTTTCTGTAATGTCAGCAGCTTCTGGTACTCTAGGCCAGACTTTGATTTCTTTACCTCTGTCATTTCCTTCTTCTCAACTTCCTGTTGCTGTAATGTCAGCAACTTCTGGTACTCAAGGCCAGACTTTGATTTCTTTACCACTGTCATTTCCTTCTTCTCAGCTTCCTGTGGCTGTAATATAAGCAACTTCTAGTACTCAAGGCCAAATTTTGATTTCTTTACCTCTGTCATTTCCTTCTTCTCAGCTTACTGATGCTGTAATGTCAGCTACGTCTAGTACTCAAGGTTTCTCTGTGATTTCTTTACCTCTGTCATTTCCTTCTTCTCCATTTCCTGCTGCTGTAATGTCAGCTACGTCTGGTACTCAAGGGTGCTCTTTAATTTGTTTACCTCTGTCATTTCCTTCTTCTCAGCTTCCTGCTGCTGTAATGTCAGCAGCATCTGGTACTCAAGGCCAGACTTTGATTTCTTTACCTCTGTCATTTCCTTCTTCTCAACTTCCTGTTGCTGTAATTTCAGGAACTTCTGGTACTCAAGGCCAGACTTTAATTTCTTTACCGCTGTCATTTCCTTATTCTCAGCTTCCTGTGGCTGTAATATCAGCAACTTCTGGTACGCAAGGCCAAATTTTGATTTCTTTACCTCTGTCATTTCCTTCTTCTCCACTTCCTGATGCTGTAATATCAGCAACTTCTGGTCCTCAAGACCAGACTTTGATTTCTTTACCTGCGTCATTTCCTTCTTCTCCACTTCCTGTTGCTGTAATATCAGCTACTTCTTGTACTCAATGCCACTGTTTGATTTCTTTATCTCTGTCATTTCCTTCTTTGCTACTTCGTGCTGCTTTAATGTCAGCAACTTTTGTTACTCAAGGCCAGACTTTGATTTCTTTATCTCTGTGTGTTCCTTCATTGCTACTTCGTGCTGCTTTAATGTCAGCAACTTTTGGTACTCAAGGCCAGACTTTGATTTCTTTACCTCTGTCATTTCCTTCTTATCCACCTCCTGCTGCTGTAATGTCAACAACTTCTGGTACTCATGGCTAGACTTTGATTTCTTTACCTCTGTCATTTCCTTCTTCTCCACTTCCTTTTGCTTTCATGTCAACAACTTCTGTTACTCAAGGCCACTCTTTGATTTCTTTACCTCTGTCATTTGCTTCTTCTCCACTTCCTGCTTCTGTAAGGTCAGCAACTTCTGGTACTCCAGGCCACACTTTGATTTCTTTACCTCTGTCATTTCCTTCTTCTCACGTTCCTGTTGCTGTAATATCTTCAGCTTCTGGTACTCTAGGCCACTCATTGATTTCTTTACCTGTGTCATTTCCTTCTTCTCAGCTTCCTGCTGCTGTAATGTCAGCTACGTCTGGTACTCTAGGCCACTCTTTGATTTCTTTACCTCTGTCATTTCCTTCTTCTCCACTTCCTGCTGCTGTAATGTCAGCTACGTCTGGTACTCAAGGGTGCTCTGTGATTTCTTTATCTCTGTCATTTCCTTCTTCTCCACTTCCTGCTGCTGTAATGTTTGCTACGTCTGGTACTCAAGGGTGCTCTTTGATTTCTTTGCCTCTGTCATTTCCTTCTTCTCCATTTCCTGATGCTGTAATGTCAGCCACGTCTGGTACTCTAAGCCACTCTTTGATTTCTTTACCTGTGTCATTTCCTTCTTCTCAGCTTCCTGCTGCTGTAATGTCAGCTACGTCTAGTACTCAAGGGTGCTCTGTGATTTCTTTACCTCTGTCATTTCCTTCTTCTCCACTTCCTGCTGCTGTAATGTCAGCTACGTCTGGTACTCTAGGCCACTCTTTGATTTCTTTACCTCTGTCATTTCCTTCTTCTCCACTTCCTGCTGCTGTAATGTCAGCTACGTCTGATACTCAAGGGTGCTCTGTGATTTCTTTACCTCTGTCATTTCCTTCTTCTTCACTTCCTACTGCTGTAATGTCAGCTACGTCTGGTACTCAAGGGTGCTCTTTGATTTCTTTACCTCTGTCATTTCCTTTTTCTCCAATTCCAGCTGCTGTAATGTCAGCAGTATCTGGTACTCAAGGCCAGACTATGATTTCTTTACCTCTGTCATTTCCTTCTTCCCAACTTCCTGTTGCTGTAATGTCAGCAACTTCTGATACTCAAGGCCAGACTTTGATTTCTTTACCTGTGTCATTTCCTTCTTCTCAGCTTCCTGCTGCTCTAATATCAGCAGCTTCTGGTACTCTAGGCCACTCTTTGATTTCTTTATCTGTGTCATTTCGTTTTTCTCAGCTTCCTGCTGCTGTAATGTCAGCTACGTCTAGTACTCAAGGGTGCTCTGTTATTTCTTTACCTCTTTCATTTCCCTCTTCTCCACTTCCTGTTGCTGTAATTTCAGCTACGTCTGGTACTCAAGGGTGCTCTTTGATTTCTTTACCTCTGTCATTTCCTTCTTCTCCAATTCCTGCTGCTGTAATGTCAGCAGTATCTGGTACTCAAGGCCAGACTTTGATTTCTTTACCGCTGTCATTTCCTTCTTCTCAGCTTCCTATTGCTGTAATATCAGCTACTTCTGGTACTCAATGCCACTGTTTGATTTCTTTATCTCTGTCATTTCCTTCTATGCTACTTCATGCTGCTTTAATGTCAGCAACTTTTGGTACTCAAGGCCAGATGACGCTGACCTCTGACTCATCAGCTGTGTTGTCCCTGGCAGTTGCTTCAATGGACTCAGAGTCCTGGGTTCGTTGGTTGGATGACAGGGATTTGGGATTTGATTCGGTAGAGCTGAGGTTCTTGTTTTTCAGGGGTGGTGACACTGCCTTGATGAGATTAATAATACTGCCGGAGAAGTTTGGGTGATATCTTTATTTTGTTACGTAGATTCCAATCTGGTCAACCCGCCACCTTCGTCGTCGAAACCACTGTTATTCTTATTACTCTCGAAGTCGCTACTTATGTGTTTCTCCGACTAGCCTCGAATTGCCTAGATTTCACAACTTCACTTTTACGCTATAAATCTTCTGATTATTTTCTTCTAATTCTGTTTCGTCGCGTCCTCGTGGTTAATTTGTACCGGAATGTGCCTCGGCCGTTGTCATGGTTAGTTTTGTACCCGACTGTCTCGGCGTGTCTTTCCTCCTTCACGCCTTTCGCCAAACTGTAGAATTTTCCCCTCTCCCTTTCTTAAGTTTCGTTCTGTTTTAAGTTCAAAACGTACCATGTGATGCCTACGCGATCTTTCGATTGGCTATAATTTTTGTTTCATGATTTTTTTGTTATTGGCTTCCCCCACGTGACAACTTTCACATCTGCTTCTCACAGCTTATTTTGAGTTTTAAAATCTTCCCCCGAACATTCTTAGATCGTAGATAAGGCACATCTACTTCCTCACCCTTTTAAGCCTTGAGAACCGTTGTAAACCCTGTCCGAGCCAAAAGTATAAAGGCGAGACTTCCGGTATGCAGGTTCGTTGACCATCGCAGGTAAAATACCTCTGCTTCGAGGGAACAAACTTTGTTTCTCTGTCTTCCCGACAAAACCCATTCCTAATATGAATTCAGCACATTTTCGTCGCTATGTTCGATCGTATATTATTATTATTATTATTATTATTATTATTATTATTATTATTATTATTATTATTATTATTATTATTATTTCTCCTGGGTCTCGATAACCAGCTTCATATGCCCTGACGGTAAACTTATCATCGGACCTTTAGGTTGGATGATGGGTTTATCGTTAATGTCCCATCTAAGCTAATCTAAAGTCCCTCTCTCCCTCTATTCCTTTCATTTATCATTTTATTTATTTATTCATTCATTTATTTAGTCAGTGGCTTACGACGATTTGATGGCGAGCCCACCGTTACACATTTATTCTGTTCACAATACATTTCAATCACTGTACACAATACAATTTCAAATTTACACAAGTATTTTCACCAAGTAAAAGAAAAACAATCTACATAATATCTGGCCGTCAACAACCAGGCTACAAAACATTTACATTTAAGAAATCTGTTTATACACACAATACATTCTTCAAACAATTTTTTTTTTAATTTAATTACACATCTTAGTTCCATCTTTCTCTCTCTCTCTCTCTCTCTCTCTCTCTCTCTCTCTCTTGCACATTACATACAATACTGTTTTTCTTGAAGCTATTAGCAGCCTCCACACTCAAGACACCTTTTGATACCTTTTTTTTGCCAGGTATACGTTCTGTCCGGTTTTCTTACTGTATGTCATTAACATCGTGAATGTCAAGCACACTGTTTTAACAGGACATTGCTATCCCGAAGCTACCAATTTGTTTGTAAACAATGTTCGCATATATGACTTTCCTTACTCGTGTTCCGAGTGCGTTTGTACATTTTCCCTATCCGACTCTACTAAATTTCCTTGATCCTGCTTGAATGGACGAATCAATGATAGATGGTACCTACCGATTATTTTCCCGGTCCTTAACTGTTGGAGTTGAAATATCCTGTCCCCGAAGGTTTGTGATATCCGATAAGGACCTTTCCAACACATATGCATACGTCTGTATTCCCTTTTTACTAGCGAAGATTTGTCAAAGTTCCTCACTAGTACGAGGTCACCTGCTGCCGGAGTCCAGGTACGTGTGTATCTCTTGGCCTTCTGTCTCCTTTCTCTGCTTTGGCTTTTAATTTCTCAAAGGCGTTCTTAATCCTTTCCGCGTCCGATTCCACGATAGTTTCAATCGCTCGTGGTACACCCGGAATAATACTATTTGGTTCATTCCCTGTGTGTAGTTGCAGTGGCGTGTATCCATGGTTACAGTTTAGACTGTTATTGAATACATTCTCGATGTATTCAATGTATCCGGGCCAACTAGTATGTTTCTGATTCGCTAAAATCGTAACGCGATACTCAGGTCCCGCATCTGTCTTTCGCAAGGATTTGAACTTGGATGATAAGCGCTAATATTGTACACTTTTATGCCTGCTTCGAGTAGTCTTTCCCGAAATATCCTTCCCTTATGTGCCGGTGCATTGTCCACCAAGATCGCCGCCATTTTTCCATAATTTGGTACGTAGTGATCAACTATTTTGCTCGCGCAGATAGCGCTGGTCAGCTTCTTGACTGGGTATAGCTTCACAAATTTGCTCATCACGTCGACTAATACAAAAACATATTTTAATCCTGTTCTTCCGGTGGGCATGGGGCCGTGGCCGTCGGCCGTGATTAACTGCAGAGGGCGATCCCTCAGAATCGTCTGTGGTGGTAAATCATATCGGACGTTCAGCGGCTTAGCTTTCTGACACATTGCACAATTTGCAACAAAGGCCCTCAACTTCTTACCAAGCCTTGGAATATAAAAGTGCCCATTAATGACCAGGTTTGTCTTCTCCACTCCGGCATGTATGAGTGCGCGATGATATGCATCCATAACTAATTCTTCCAATACAGCAGGTACGAACACTCGCCATGTCGGCCTTTCTCTTCCACACAGTTTATATATCACATCGTTTAGAATGCCGTACTTCCCCGTGTTTTGTTTACTGATCGGCGTGGCTATCTTCATTATTTCGGCTATCTTCTCATCTGCCCTTTGGAGCTGAGGCAGCCTCTTCATTTCGTCTGCTAAGCGTTTGTTTAACGTTAGGTCTAGTTTCATCACGCAAACCTCTCTTTGTGTATTTCCCTGCGTTTCGGGGAACTGCCCCCCTCTCTTTAGTCTGGACAACATGTCACTGAACGTATTCAAGCGCCCTGGTATGTGGCGGATTTCTATATTGTAAGCCATTATCTCGTGTATGTATCGAGAAATTTTGCTGCTCGTTAATTTACAGTTCTTGATGAATGACAAACTTATATGGTCTGTGAATACGATAATCTGCCTGTTGTACACAAAGTGTTTAAATTTTTGCAGGGCAAAGAAGATGGCCCCTATTTCTTGCTGGCTAACACAAGCGATTCTTTCGGCTTTTGTTAATGCTCTGGAAGCTGTAGCTATTACATGTAATTCCTTGTTTTCGTCAACTTGGGCTAGTACACACCCGTAAGCAATTGACGAGGCGTCAGAATAAATATGATAAGGAAGGTCCATACGCGGGCGTTTTAACAGTATCGATTCACTGAACAGCTGCTTTAGCCTGTTAAATGCATTTTCCTCGGCTTCGGTCCACCTCCATTTCCTGTTCTTTTCTAGTAACGCTCGTAATGGGGCAGTATGCTCGGCGTATCTGATTACAAACCGACTTTGATAACCAAGTACACCTAGGAACTTTCGCACCTGCTTCGGGTTCTTGGGGCGGGGAATTTTCTGAATTGCTTCCACGCGCTCGGGGTCAGGCGAGACGGTTTCTCCAGAAATTATATAACCTAAGAATTTCACTGATGTAGCGAAGAAAGCGCATTTATCCCAGTTTAATGTCAAACCACCGTTTGCAAGTCTTCCAAGAACTTCGTCAAGGTGTTGGAGGTGTGACTCTATGTCTAAATCATGTATTAGGATGTCGTCCACATATTGTGACACATACCCTTCAGTTTGTGTGCCTAAAATCTGGTGTAATGCCCGGAGTAGTGCACCACCGCTAACATTTATTCCAAAGGGACAGCGCGTAAAATTATACAAACATCCAGAATGATAGAAGGCCGTATATTTGCGCAAGTGGGGGGCCAGTTTGATTTGCAGGTATGAATTTGTCAAATCCAATGAAGTAAACCATTTTTGTCGCCCGATACTTGCTAAGATTTGCTCTACATTCTGCGTGCAGAACCTGTCGGGACGGATAAACTTGTTTACATGTCGGCCATCGATAGTTAGCCGAACGCTCCCATTTCTCTTACGTACTATACATAATGCATTTACATACACCGAATCTGACAGTTCAATAATGTTCTCTCGTAGCAGTTCTTGGATTTTCTCGTCTACCGCACTTCGCAATTCGAGTGGGATTCCCCTACACTTATGTTTGAAAGGCGTGACGTCAGATATTTCAAATGTATATTCATAGTCATGGTATACTCCTGTCCTTGGGGTGAACACATCTTTGTGTTTTACAAGAATGTTGTAAAAGTCTTCTTTCTGTTGGTGGTTTAAGCAGGCTATTGATGCTACATATTCGTGTATACCTGATAGGGTCATGTTTTGATCACTGACTACCTGCAAGTCGTCCGGTCTCTCACCGAAATAACATTTTCATTTTCTGTGTTTAACTCACAATACTGGGGTGCTTGACCTACTTCCGATTCATCAGCTGACTGCAGAGGCGTGTCGTTAAGATCTCTCCCTTCGCACAGTTGTTGCGTGAAAATTCTTACCACGTTAATGCCTTTTCCCAATGTGCAAATATTCAATAAAAATGGTTCTTCTGGTATTTTTGTTCTCGTTCCCTGTGTAATGCGAGAACCTGCGCGCATTCTCCGAGGTTGAGCCTGGGAACGCTACAATTCTTCCTGTCTCCAGTTTTCCGACCGTCGTGGCCACGATCCTTGACTGGGGCCTATCCCTTGGCCTATGCTTTGTCCTGCCATTGCCCCGCTTCGGTAACCTATCGCGTCATCCATTTCGCGGTGGACATTTTGCGGCTGTCGTGTCTGTGATAGATACGCGCTCGGCGTCCATGCGTAGCTGTACGTAGGCATGCTTGAGAGCCCATGGTCCTCATCTCTACGTCGTGGGGTCGCTGGCCGGCTTGGAGGTGTTCTTGGCCTGTTCGGAGGTGTCCTTGGCCTGTTCGGGGGAGTTTCTGGGCAATTCGGAGGCGTTCTTGGCCTGTTCGGAGGTGTCCTAGGCCTGCCCGGGGTGTTTCCAGGTCGGTTCGGGGGAGTTTCTGGGCGGTTCGGAGGCGTTCTTGGCCTATCCGCTGTTCCACCGTGGAGGTTATTTCCCCAGTGTTGTCTACTATTCGCCGGGTACCTGGAGAATCTCAGGTAGTGAACGGGATACTCCTCATGTTGCCTCGGTGGCCTACCCGTGCCCGTTTGGTTCCAGGGCCTATAGCTTCTCTCCCGATTTCTTGCAAATGGCTCTTGATAACGCTGTCGGACTGTGGAGTAGTTGTTCAACGCACCTTGTGCCCTCGTCCCATCATTACGATGCGAATTTATCCGATCACTGTGTCTGCCTTCAGTCCTGATTCTGGGCCTATCTTCTTCCCGCGTTCCGTACCCCTGCAGAGCGGTAAGTAGTTCAATGGCTTCGCTCAGCGTCCTCGGACGTGCTACCACGAGGTGATGACGTATAACGTCTGGGAAGTGTCGTGTCAGGAGGGATACAAATTCACCTTCGGGCATCGGTGGGTCCAGGAGTTGGCTTAATTGGCCGAGTCGCAAGAAGTAGTCAACCATCGACTCACGCTTCTCTTCCCTGTATCGGCCATTATTTATTTCTGCGCGCACTCTGTACTGTGCAACGCCACTCCAATATTTTTCCAAAAATGCAGACCTAAAATGTTCATATTGTGCATGCTCGCCTACCGTCAATCGAAACCAACTCAGGGACGGGCCTATCAAGCTCCTTTTTATAATTACCATTTTAAAACGGTCGGGAATTCCCCTAAGCGCGAAATAAGATTCGAGGTCATTAATGAACTGCTTCGCATTATCGACTTCACTGTTGAACTTGGGGATTGGCAGTTCATTCAAAAATTGTATAGGTATATTGCATTGTTGCAGGGGCCCTACGGTGCTTGACATTTCACTTGCCGGGTGCGGTGAGGCCGAAGGAGTGCAGGCAGGTTCGTTCGACCTCGGTTCGCTAATTGGGTTGTTACACTGGAACGACGAAAGCGCGGAAACCTGAGAGGTAATTCGCGCGTCCGTGGCTCCCTGGGGTCGCGGTTCGATTTCCGCTAGTGCGTCCCTGCGAGCATTGACGGTCTGTGTCAGTTCCTCCCTTAATTTAGCGATCTCGCTTATCTGCGAGCTACTCTGTGCCTCTATGGTCTCCCTTATTTTGTTAATTTTATCATTTACCCCTGCTTCCACTGCCTGCTGCTTATTCTGTAATGCTACACAGACTGTCATTGCTTCTTCCCTTGCCTTATCACTAATTGTACATATTAAGTTTTCATTGCTTACAATTTGTTGTGCCCTGATGGCGTCTATTTCCACGACAAGTTCCTTCCTTACTACCTCTACACTATTCTGTGTTGCTTTTAGTTCGTTTCTTATATATTCTACATCCTCGTAGATTACATTTTGACTTGCTCTAATTTCTAACAAGACACCCTGTATTTTATTTTCTAAGCCCTGGCTGATTTCCTTATGTTGGATGCTTAATTGTGAGGCTATCTGCTGCTGCAATGTTTGTTCTTGGGTGGACAATTGTTGTTTTAGTGTTTGCTCCTGTACTGTTAATCGCTGTGTTAGTGTTTGCTCTAGTGTTTGCTCTTGTTCTGATAATCGTTGAGTCAGTGTTTGCCCAAGTGTTTGCTCTTGTTCTGATAATCGTTGAGTCAGAGTTTGCCCTATTGTTCGCTCTTGTTCTGATAATCGTTGAGCCAGTGTTTGCTCTTGTTCTGATAATCGTTGAGTCAAAGTTTGCCCTATTGTTTGCTCTTGTTCTGATAATCGTTGAGCCAGTGTTTGCTCTTGTTCTGATAATCGTTGAGTCAAAGTTTGCCCTATTGTTTGCTCTTGTTCTGATATTTTAGTGTTGAGGAGGCTCAATTGAGCCAACATTTGTTGCATCATTTCGCTCGTGTTAAGCGATCCGGTAACTTGGTTTTCTAATGTTTCGCTATCTCCATTTTCTACACCTACCCGCGTGCTATTGTTAGTGAAATTTTCCCCTTGTTCATTGCTATTACCTTCCATCTCGTTGCCGGTTAATTTCTTGTTTCTTAACAGCATTTACAAACATACATAACCCAGTTTACTTATATCTATTGCATATACACTCCCCTCCAAAATTTTATTAACCTATGTATCATGCAGTTAACACTTACTCGGTGCTGGGTTGAGCTGCTGCGAAGTGTTGTAATAGTTCACAAAACACTTCACTACACTTACACACTTTTTGAACACTGATGATGTCTGCGCTGAATGTCTGCTTCCTTGTTGTAATGGAGCGGCGTCGATGTCGTTTGTTGCCCCACGTCTATCGGTACACTCTGCTGCTGGTGGTTGCTGATGTCGTCATCGGCGTCGTCTTCCTTCCGTTGTCGGTTCTCCGGGTGCGTTATCCGCTGGCAGTATTTCGAGCCCCACGTTGGGCGCCAAATGACGCTGACCTCTGACTCATCAGCTGTGTTGTCCCTGGCAGTTGCTTCAATGGACTCAGAGTCCTGGGTTCGTTGGTTGGATGACAGGGATTTGGGATTTGATTCGGTAGAGCTGAGGTTCTTGTTTTTCAGGGGTGGTGACACTGCCTTGATGAGATTAATAATACTGCCGGAGAAGTTTGGGTGATATCTTTATTTTGTTACGTAGATTCCAATCTGGTCAACCCGCCACCTTCGTCGTCGAAACCACTGTTATTCTTATTACTCTCGAAGTCGCTACTTATGTGTTTCTCCGACTAGCCTCGAATTGCCTAGATTTCACAACTTCACTTTTACGCTATAAATCTTCTGATTATTTTCTTCTAATTCTGTTTCGTCGCGTCCTCGTGGTTAATTTGTACCGGAATGTGCCTCGGCCGTTGTCATGGTTAGTTTTGTACCCGACTGTCTCGGCGTGTCTTTCCTCCTTCACGCCTTTCGCCAAACTGTAGAATTTTCCCCTCTCCCTTTCTTAAGTTTCGTTCTGTTTTAAGTTCAAAACGTACCATGTGATGCCTACGCGATCTTTCGATTGGCTATAATTTTTGTTTCATGATTTTTTTGTTATTGGCTTCCCCCACGTGACAACTTTCACATCTGCTTCTCACAGCTTATTTTGAGTTTTAAAATCTTCCCCCGAACATTCTTAGATCGTAGATAAGGCACATCTACTTCCTCACCCTTTTAAGCCTTGAGAACCGTTGTAAACCCTGTCCGAGCCAAAAGTATAAAGGCGAGACTTCCGGTATGCAGGTTCGTTGACCATCGCAGGTAAAATACCTCTGCTTCGAGGGAACAAACTTTGTTTCTCTGTCTTCCCGACAAAACCCATTCCTAATATGAATTCAGCACATTTTCGTCGCTATGTTCGATCGTATATTATTATTATTATTATTATTATTATTATTATTATTATTATTATTATTATTATTATTATTTCTCCTGGGTCTCGATAACCAGCTTCATAGACTTTGATTTCTTTACCTCTGTCATTTCCTTCTTCTCCACTTCCTGCTGATGTAATGTCAGCAACTTCTTGTACTCAAGGCCAGACTTTGATTTCTTTACCTTTGTCATTTCCTTTTTCTCAGCTTCCTGTTTCTGTAATGTCAGCAGCTTCTGGTACTCTAGGCCACTCTTTGTAATCTATACCTCTGTCATTTCCTTTTTCTTAGCTTCCTGCTGCTGTAATGTCAGCTACGTCTAGTACTCAAGGTTGCTCTGTGATTTCTTTACCTGTGTCATTTCATTCTTCTCAACTTCCTACTGCTGTAATGTCAGCAGCTTCTGGTACTCAAGGCCAGACTTTGATTTCTTTACCTCTGTCATTTCCTTCTTCTCCACTTCCTGCTGATGTAATGTCAGCAACTTCTGGTACTCAAGGCCAGAGTTTGATTTCTTTACCTCTTTCATTTCCTTCTTCTCAACTTCCTGTTGCTGTAATGTCAACAACTTCTGGTACTCAATGCCACTCTTTGATTTGTTTACCTCTGTCATTTCATTCTTCTCCACATCCTGTTGCTGTAATGTCGGCAACTTCTGGAACTCAAGGCCAGAATTAGATTTCTTTAACTGTGGCTTTTCCTTTTTCTCCACTTCCAGCTGCTGTAATGTCAGCAACGTCAGGTACTCAAAGCCAGACTTTGATTTCTTTACCTCTGTCATTTCCTTCTTCTCACGTTCCTGTTGCTGTAATATCAGCAGCTTTTGGTACTCTAGGTCACTCTTTGATTTCTTTACCTCTGTCATTTCCTTTTTTTCAGCTTCCTGTTTCTGTAATGTCAGCAGCTTCTGGTACTCTAGGCCACTCTTTGATATCTTTGCCTCTGTCATTTCCTTTTTCTCAGCTTCCTGCTGCTGTAATGTCAGCTACGTCTAGTACTCAAGGTTGCTCTGTGATTTCTTTACCTCTGTCATTTCCTTCTTCTCCATTTCCTGCTGCTGTAATGTCAGCTACGTCTGGTACTCAAGGGTGCTCTTTGATTTCTTTACCTCTGTCATTTCCTTCTTCTCCACTTCCTGCTGCTGTAATGTAAGCAGCATCGGGTACTCAAGGCCAGACTTTGATTTCTTTACCTCTGTCATTTCCTTCTTCTCAACTTCCTGTTGCTTTAATGTTAGCAACTTCTGGTACTCAAGGCCAGACTTTGATTTCTTTACCGCAGTCATTTCCTTCTTCTCAGCTTCCTGTTGCTGTAATATCAGCAACTTCTGACATTCAAGGCCAAATTTTGATTTCTTTACCTCTGTCATTTCCTTCTTTTCCACTTCCTATTGCTGTAATATCAGCAACTTCTGGTCCTCAAGACCAGACTTCGATT
The DNA here is from genome assembly GCA_030765065.1 of Deroplatys truncata. Taxonomy (NCBI): domain Eukaryota; kingdom Metazoa; phylum Arthropoda; class Insecta; order Mantodea; family Mantidae; genus Deroplatys; species Deroplatys truncata. The sequence goes on from CM060978.1 coordinate 5,667,790, forward strand.
TCTTTACCTGCGTCATTTCCTTCTCCACTTCCTGTTGCTGTAATATCAGCTACTTCTGGTACTCAATGCCACTGTTTGATTTCTTTACCTCTTTCATTTCCTTCTTCTCCACTTCCTGCTGCTGTAATGTTAGTAACTTCTGGTACTCAAGGCCAGACTTTGATTTCTTTACCTGTATCATTTCCTTCTTCTCCACTTCCTGTTGCTGTAATGTCAACAACTTCTGGTACTCATGGCTAGACTTTGATTTCTTTACCTCTGTCATTTCCTTCTTCTCCACTTCCTTTTGCTTTAATGTCAACAACTTCTGGTACTCAAGGCCACTCTTTGATTTCTTTACCTCTGTCATTTCCTTCTTCTCCACTTCCTGCTTCTGTAAGGTCAGCAACTTCTGGTACTCCAGGCCAGATTTTGCGCTCTTTACCTCTGTCATTTCCTTCTTCTCACGTTCCTGTTGCTGTAATATCAGCAGCTTCTGGTACTCTAGGCCACTCTTTGATTTCTTTACCTCTGTCATTTCCTTTTTCTCAGCTCCCTGCTGCTGTAATGTCAGCTACATCTGGCACTCAAGACCACTCTTTGATTTCTTTACCTCTGTCATTTCCTTCTTCTCAGCTTCCTGTTGCTGTAATGTCAGCTACATCTGGCACTCAAGGCCACTCTTTGATTTCTTTACGTCTGTCATTTCCGTCTTTTCTACTTGCGGCTGCTGTAATGTAAACAACTTCTGGTACTCAAGGCCACTCTTTGATTTCTTTACCTCTGACATTTCCTTTTTATCCACTTTCTGCTGATGTAATGTCAGCAGCTTCTGGTACTCTAGGCCACTCTTTGATTTCTTTGCCTCATTCATTACCTTCTTCTCAGCTTCCTGTTGCTGTAATGTCAGCAGCCTCTGGTACTCTAGGCCACTCTTTAATTTCTCTGCCTCTGTCATTTCCTTCTTCTCAGCTTCCTGTTGCTGCAATGTCAGCAGCTTCTGGTACTCTAGGCCACTCTTTGATTTCTTTACCTGTGTCATTTCCTTCTTCTCAGCTTCCTGCTGCTGTAATATCAGCAGCTTCTGGTACTCTAGGCCACTCATTGATTTCTTTACCTGTGTCATTTCGTTTTTCTCAGCTTCCTGCTGCTGTAATGTCAGCTACGTCTGGTACTCAAGGGTGCTCTTTGATTTCTTTACCTCTGTCATTTCCTTCTTCTCCACTTCCTGCTGCTGTAATGTTAGTAACTTCTGGTACTCAAGGCCAGACTTTGATTTTTTTACCTGTATAATTTCCTTCTTCTCCACTTCCTGTTGCTGTAATGTCAACAACTTCTGGTACTCATGGCTAGACTTTGATTTCTTTACCTCTGTCATTTCCTTCTTGTCCACCTCCTTTTGCTTTAATGTCAACAACTTCTGGTACTCAAGGCCACTCTTTGATTTCTTTACCTCTGTCATTTCCTTCTTCTCCACTTCCTGCTTCTGTAAGGTCAGCAACTTCTGGTACTCCAGGCCAGATTTTGCTTTCTTTACCTCTGTCATTTCCTTCTTCTCACGTTCCTGTTGCTGTAATATCAGCAGCTTCTGGTACTCTAGGCCACTCTTTGATTTCTTTACCTTTGTCATTTCGTTTTTCTCAGCTTCCTGCTGCTGTAATGTCAGCTACGTCTAGTACTCAAGGCCATTTTTGGATTTCTTTACCTCTGTCATTTCCTTCTTCTCCACTTCCTGCTTCTGTAAGGTCAGCAACTTCTGGTACTCCAGGCCAGATTTTGCTTTCTTTACCTCTGTCATTTCCTTCTTCTCACGTTCCTGTTGCTGTAATATCAGCAGCTTCCGGTACTCTAGGCCACTCTTTGATTTCTTTACCTCTGTCATTTCCTTTTTCTCAGCTCCCTGCTGCTGTAATGTCAGCTACATCTGGCACTCAAGACCACTCTTTGATTTATTTACCTCTGTCATTTCCTTCTTCTCAGCTTCCTGTTGCTGTAATGTCAGCTACATCTGGCACTCAAGGCCACTCTTTGATTTCTTTAGGTCTGTCATTTCCGTCTTTTCTACTTGCGGCTGCTGTAATGTAAACAACTTCTGGTACTCAAGGCCACTCTTTGATTTCTTTACCTCTGACATTTCCTTTTTATCCACTTTCTGCTGCTGTAATGTCAGCAGCTTCTGGTACTCTAGGCCACTCTTTGATTTCTTTGCCTCATTCATTTCCTTCTTCTCAGCTTCCTGTTGCTGTAATGTCAGCAGCCTCTGGTACTCTAGGCCACTCTTTGATTTCTTTGCCTCTGTCATTTCCTTCTGCTCAGCTTCCTGTTGCTGTAATGTCAGCAGCTTCTGGTACTCTAGGCCACTCTTTGATTTCTTTGCCTAATTCATCTCCTTCTTCTCAGCTTCCTGTTGCTGTAATGTCAGCAGCTTCTGGTACTCTAGGCCACTCTTTGATTTCTTTACCTGTGTCATTTCCTTCTTCTCAGCTTCCTGCTGCTGTAATATCAGCAGCTTCTGGTACTCTAGGCCACTCATTGATTTCTTTACCTGTGTCATTTCTTTTTTCTCAGCTTCCTGCTGCTGTAATGTCAGCTACGTCTAGTACTCAAGGGTGTTCTGTGATTTCTTTACCTCTGTCATTTCCTTCTTCTCAACTTCCTGCTGCTGTAATGTCAGCTACGTCTGGTACTCAAGGGTGCTCTTTGATTTCTTTACCTCTGTCATTTCCTTCTTCTCCACTTCCTGCTGCTGAAATGTCAGCAGTATCTGGTACTCAAGGCCAGACTTTGATTTCTTTACCGCTGTCATTTCCTTCTTCTCAGCTTCCTGTGGCTGTAATATCAGCAACGTCTGGTACTCAAGGCCAGACTTTGATTTCTTTACCGCTGTCATTTCCTTCTTCTCAGCTTCCTGTGGCTGTAATGTCAGCAACTTCTGGTACTCAAGGCCAGACTTTGATTTCTTTACCGCTGTCATTTCCTTCTTCTCATCTTCCTGTGGCTGTAATGTCAGCTACGTCTGGTACTCAAGGCCAGACTTTGATTTCTTTACCTCTGTCATTTCCTTCTTCTCCATTTCCTGCTGCTGTAATGTCAGCAGCTTCTGGTACTCAAGGCCAGACTTTGATTTCTTTACCTCTGTCATTTCCTTCTTCTCAACTCCCTGTTGCTGTAATGTCAGCAACTTCTGGTACGCAAGGCCAGACTTTGATTTCTTTACCGCTGTCATTTCCTTCTTCTCAGCTTCCTGTTGCTGTAATATCAGCAACTTTTGGTACTCAAGGCCAAATTTTGATTTCTTTACCTCTGTCATTTCCTTCTTTTCCACTTTCTATTGCTGTAATATCAGCAACTTCTGGTCCTCAAGACCAGACTTTGATTTCTTTACCTGCGTCATTTCCTTCTTCTCCACTTGCTGTTGCTGTAATATCAGCAACTTCTGGTACTCAATGCCACTGTTTGATTTCTTTATCTCTGTCATTTCCTTCTTTGCTACTTCATGCTGCTTTAATGTCAGCAACTTTTGGTACTCAAGGCCAGACTTTGATTTCTTTACCTCTGTCATTTCCTTCTTCTCCACTTCCTGCTACTGTAATGTCAGCAGTATCTGGTACTCAAGGCCAGACTTTTATTTCTTTACCGCTGTCATTTCCTTCTTCTCAGCTTCCTGTTGCTGTAATATCAGCAACATCTGGTACTCAAGGCCAAATTTTGATTTCTTTACCTCTGGCATTTCCTTCTTTTCCACTTCCTGTTGCTGTAATATCAGCAACTTCTGGTACTCAAGACCAGACTTTGATTTCTTTACCTGCGTCATTTCCTTCTTCTCCACTTGCTGTTGCTGTAATATCAGCAACTTCTGGTACCCAATGCCACTGTTTGATTTCTTTATCTCTGTCATTTCCTTCTTTGCTACTTCATGCTGCTTTAATGTCAGCAACTTTTGGTACTCAAGGCCAGACTTTGATTTCTTTACCTCTGTCATTTCCTTCTTCTCCACTTCCTGCTGATGTAATGTCAGCAACTTCTGGTATTTAAGGCCAGACTTTGATTTCTTTACCTCTTTCATTTTCTTCTGCTCAACTTTCTGTTGCTGTAATGTCAACAACTTCTGTTACTCAATGCCACTCTTTGATTTGTTTACCTCTGTCATTTCATTCTTCTCCACATCCTGTTGCTGTAATGTCGGTACTTCTGGAACTCAAGGCCAGAATTTGATTTCTTTAACTGTGGCTTTTCCTTTTTCTCCACTTCCAGCTGCTGTAATGTCAGCAACGTCAGGTACTCAAGGCCAGACTTTGATTTTTTTACCTCTGTCATTTCCTTTTTCTCAGCTCCTGTTTCTGTAATGTCAGCAGCTTCTGGTACTCTAGCCAACTCTTTGATATCTTTACCTCTGTCATTTCCTTTTTCTCAGCTTCCTGTTTCTGTAATGTCAGCAGCTTCTGGTACTCTAGGCCAGACTTTGATTTCTTTACCTCTGTCATTTCCTTCTTCTCAACTTCCTGTTGCTGTAATGTCAGCAACTTCTGGTACTCAAGGCCAGACTTTGATTTCTTTACCACTGTCATTTCCTTCTTCTCAGCTTCCTGTGGCTGTAATATAAGCAACTTCTAGTACTCAAGGCCAAATTTTGATTTCTTTACCTCTGTCATTTCCTTCTTCTCAGCTTACTGATGCTGTAATGTCAGCTACGTCTAGTACTCAAGGTTTCTCTGTGATTTCTTTACCTCTGTCATTTCCTTCTTCTCCATTTCCTGCTGCTGTAATGTCAGCTACGTCTGGTACTCAAGGGTGCTCTTTAATTTGTTTACCTCTGTCATTTCCTTCTTCTCAGCTTCCTGCTGCTGTAATGTCAGCAGCATCTGGTACTCAAGGCCAGACTTTGATTTCTTTACCTCTGTCATTTCCTTCTTCTCAACTTCCTGTTGCTGTAATTTCAGGAACTTCTGGTACTCAAGGCCAGACTCTAATTTCTTTACCGCTGTCATTTCCTTATTCTCAGCTTCCTGTGGCTGTAATATCAGCAACTTCTGGTACGCAAGGCCAAATTTTGATTTCTTTACCTCTGTCATTTCCTTCTTCTCCACTTCCTGATGCTGTAATATCAGCAACTTCTGGTCCTCAAGACCAGACTTTGATTTCTTTACCTGCGTCATTTCCTTCTTCTCCACTTCCTGTTGCTGTAATATCAGCTACTTCTTGTACTCAATGCCACTGTTTGATTTCTTTATCTCTGTCATTTCCTTCTTTGCTACTTCGTGCTGCTTTAATGTCAGCAACTTTTGTTACTCAAGGCCAGACTTTGATTTCTTTATCTCTGTGTGTTCCTTCATTGCTACTTCGTGCTGCTTTAATGTCAGCAACTTTTGGTACTCAAGGCCAGACTTTGATTTCTTTACCTCTGTCATTTCCTTCTTATCCACTTCCTGCTGCTTTAATGTCAGCAACTTCTGGTACTCAAGGGCAGAATTTGATTTCTTTACCTCTGTCATTTCCTTCTTATCCACCTCCTGCTGCTGTAATGTCAACAACTTCTGGTACTCATGGCTAGACTTTGATTTCTTTACCTCTGTCATTTCCTTCTTCTCCACTTCCTTTTGCTTTCATGTCAACAACTTCTGTTACTCAAGGCCACTCTTTGATTTCTTTACCTCTGTCATTTGCTTCTTCTCCACTTCCTGCTTCTGTAAGGTCAGCAACTTCTGGTACTCCAGGCCACACTTTGATTTCTTTACCTCTGTCATTTCCTTCTTCTCACGTTCCTGTTGCTGTAATATCTTCAGCTTCTGGTACTCTAGGCCACTCATTGATTTCTTTACCTGTGTCATTTCCTTCTTCTCAGCTTCCTGCTGCTGTAATGTCAGCTACGTCTGGTACTCTAGGCCACTCTTTGATTTCTTTACCTCTGTCATTTCCTTCTTCTCCACTTCCTGCTGCTGTAATGTCAGCTACGTCTGGTACTCAAGGGTGCTCTGTGATTTCTTTATCTCTGTCATTTCCTTCTTCTCCACTTCCTGCTGCTGTAATAATTGCTACGTCTGGTACTCAAGGGTGCTCTTTGATTTCTTTGCCTCTGTCATTTCCTTCTTCTCCATTTCCTGATGCTGTAATGTCAGCCACGTCTGGTACTCTAGGCCACTCTTTGATTTCTTTACCTGTGTCATTTCCTTCTTCTCAGCTTCCTGCTGCTGTAATGTCAGCTACGTCTAGTACTCAAGGGTGCTCTGTGATTTCTTTACCTCTGTCATTTCCTTCTTCTCCACTTCCTGCTGCTGTAATGTCAGCTACGTCTGGTACTCTAGGCCACTCTTTGATTTCTTTACCTCTGTCATTTCCTTCTTCTCCACTTCCTGCTGCTGTAATGTCAGCAGTATCTGGTACTCAAGGCCAGACTATGATTTCTTTACCTCTGTCATTTCCTTCTTCCCAACTTCCTGTTGCTGTAATGTCAGCAACTTCTGATACTCAAGGCCAGACTTTGATTTCTTTACCTGTGTCATTTCCTTCTTCTCAGCTTCCTGCTGCTCTAATATCAGCAGCTTCTGGTACTCTAGGCCACTCTTTGATTTCTTTATCTGTGTCATTTCGTTTTTCTCAGCTTCCTGCTGCTGTAATGTCAGCTACGTCTAGTACTCAAGGGTGCTCTGTTATTTCTTTACCTCTTTCATTTCCCTCTTCTCCACTTCCTGTTGCTGTAATTTCAGCTACGTCTGGTACTCAAGGGTGCTCTTTGATTTCTTTACCTCTGTCATTTCCTTCTTCTCCAATTCCTGCTGCTGTAATGTCAGCAGTATCTGGTACTCAAGGCCAGACTTTGATTTCTTTACCGCTGTCATTTCCTTCTTCTCAGCTTCCTATTGCTGTAATATCAGCTACTTCTGGTACTCAATGCCACTGTTTGATTTCTTTATCTCTGTCATTTCCTTCTATGCTACTTCATGCTGCTTTAATGTCAGCAACTTTTGGTACTCAAGGCCAGACTTTGATTTCTTTACCTCTGTCATTTCCTTCTTCTCCACTTCCTGCTGATGTAATGTCAGCAACTTCTTGTACTCAAGGCCAGACTTTGATTTCTTTACCTTTGTCATTTCCTTTTTCTCAGCTTCCTGTTTCTGTAATGTCAGCAGCTTCTGGTACTCTAGGCCACTCTTTGTAATCTATACCTCTGTCATTTCCTTTTTCTTAGCTTCCTGCTGCTGTAATGTCAGCTACGTCTAGTACTCAAGGTTGCTCTGTGATTTCTTTACCTGTGTCATTTCCTTCTTCTCAACTTCCTGCTGCTGTAATGTCAGCAGCTTCTGGTACTCAAGGCCAGACTTTGATTTCTTTACCTCTGTCATTTCCTTCTTCTCCACTTCCTGCTGATGTAATGTCAGCAACTTCTGGTACTCAAGGCCAGAGTTTGATTTCTTTACCTCTTTCATTTCCTTCTTCTCAACTTCCTGTTGCTGTAATGTCAACAACTTCTGGTACTCAATGCCACTCTTTGATTTGTTTACCTCTGTCATTTCATTCTTCTCCACATCCTGTTGCTGTAATGTCGGCAACTTCTGGAACTCAAGGCCAGAATTAGATTTCTTTAACTGTGGCTTTTCCTTTTTCTCCACTTCCAGCTGCTGTAATGTCAGCAACGTCAGGTACTCAAAGCCAGACTTTGATTTCTTTACCTCTGTCATTTCCTTCTTCTCACGTTCCTGTTGCTGTAATATCAGCAGCTTTTGGTACTCTAGGTCACTCTTTGATTTCTTTACCTCTGTCATTTCCTTTTTTTCAGCTTCCTGTTTCTGTAATGTCAGCAGCTTCTGGTACTCTAGGCCACTCTTTGATATCTTTGCATCTGTCATTTCCTTTTTCTCAGCTTCCTGCTACTGTAATGTCAGCTACGTCTAGTACTCAAGGTTGCTCTGTGATTTCTTTACCTCTGTCATTTCCTTCTTCTCCATTTCCTGCTGCTGTAATGTCAGCTACGTCTGGTACTCAAGGGTGCTCTTTGATTTCTTTACCTCTGTCATTTCCTTCTTCTCCACTTCCTGCTGCTGTAATGTAAGCAGCATCGGGTACTCAAGGCCAGACTTTGATTTCTTTACCTCTGTCATTTCCTTCTTCTCAACTTCCTGTTGCTTTAATGTTAGCAACTTCTGGTACTCAAGGCCAGACTTTGATTTCTTTACCGCAGTCATTTCCTTCTTCTCAGCTTCCTGTTGCTGTAATATCAGCAACTTCTGACATTCAAGGCCAAATTTTGATTTCTTTACCTCTGTCATTTCCTTCTTTTCCACTTCCTATTGCTGTAATATCAGCAACTTCTGGTCCTCAAGACCAGACTTCGATTTCTTTACCTGCGTCATTTCCTTCTCCACTTCCTGTTGCTGTAATATCAGCTACTTCTGGTACTCAATGCCACTGTTTGATTTCTTTACCTCTTTCATTTCCTTCTTCTCCACTTCCTGCTGCTGTAATGTTAGTAACTTCTGGTACTCAAGGCCAGACTTTGATTTCTTTACCTATATCATTTCCTTCTTCTCCACTTCCTGTTGCTGTAATGTCAACAACTTCTGGTACTCATGGCTAGACTTTGATTTCTTTACCTCTGTCATTTCCTTCTTCTCCACTTCCTTTTGCTTTAATGTCAACAACTTCTGGTACTCAAGGCCACTCTTTGATTTCTTTACCTCTGTCATTTCCTTCTTCTCCACTTACTGCTTCTGTAAGGTCAGCAACTTCTGGTACTCCAGGCCAGATTTTGCGCTCTTTACCTCTGTCATTTCCTTCTTCTCACGTTCCTGTTGCTGTAATATCAGCAGCTTCTGGTACTCTAGGCCACTCTTTGATTTCTTTACCTCTGTCATTTCCTTTTTCTCAGCTCCCTGCTGCTGTAATGTCAGCTACATCTGGCACTCAAGACCACTCTTTGATTTCTTTACCTCTGTCATTTCCTTCTTCTCAGCTTCCTGTTGCTGTAATGTCAGCTACATCTGGCACTCAAGGCCACTCTTTGATTTCTTTACGTCTGTCATTTCCGTCTTTTCTACTTGCGGCTGCTGTAATGTAAACAACTTCTGGTACTCAAGGCCACTCTTTGATTTCTTTACCTCTGACATTTCCTTTTTATCCACTTTCTGCTGATGTAATGTCAGCAGCTTCTGGTACTCTAGGCCACTCTTTGATTTCTTTGCCTCATTCATTACCTTCTTCTCAGCTTCCTGTTGCTGTAATGTCAGCAGCCTCTGGTACTCTAGGCCACTCTTTAATTTCTCTGCCTCTGTCATTTCCTTCTTCTCAGCTTCCTGTTGCTGCAATGTCAGCAGCTTCTGGTACTCTAGGCCACTCTTTGATTTCTTTACCTGTGTCATTTCCTTCTTCTCAGCTTCCTGCTGCTGTAATATCAGCAGCTTCTGGTACTCTAGGCCACTCATTGATTTCTTTACCTGTGTCATTTCGTTTTTCTCAGCTTCCTGCTGCTGTAATGTCAGCTACGTCTGGTACTCAAGGGTGCTCTTTGATTTCTTTACCTCTGTCATTTCCTTCTTCTCCACTTCCTGCTGCTGTAATGTAAGCAGCATCGGGTACTCAAGGCAAGACTTTGATTTCTTTACCTCTGTCATTTCCTTCTTCTCAACTTCCTGTTGCTGTAATGTCAGCAACTTCTGGTAGTCAAGGCCAGACTTTGATTTCTTAACCACTGTCATTTCCTTCTTCTCAGCTTCCTGTGGCTGTAATATAAGCAACTTCTAGTACTCAAGGCCAAATTTTGATTTCTTTACCTCTGTCATTTCCTTCTTCTCAGCTTACTGATGCTGTAATGTCAGCTACGTCTAGTACTCAAGGGTGCTCTTTAATTTGCTTACCTCTGTCATTTCCTTCTTCTCCACTTCCTGCTGCTGTAATGTCAGCAGCATCTGGTACTCAAGGCCAGACTTTGATTTCTTTACCTCTGTCATTTCCTTCTTCTCAACTTCCTGTTGCTGTAATTTCAGGAACTTCTGGTACTCAAGGCCAGACTTTGATTTCTTTACCGCTGTCATTTCCTTATTCTCAGCTTCCTGTGGCTGTAATATCAGCAACTTCTGGTACGCAAAGCCAAATTTTGATTTCTTTACCTCTGTCATTTCCTTCTTCTCCACTTCCTGATGCTGTAATATCAGCAACTTCTGGTCCTCAAGACCAGACTTTGATTTCTTTACCTGCGTCATTTCCTTCTTCTCCACTTCCTGTTGCTGTAATATCAGCTACTTCTTGTACTCAATGCCACTGTTTGATTTCTTTATCTCTGTGTTTTCCTTCTTTGCTATTTCGTGCTGCTTTAATGTCAGCAACTTTTGGTACTCAAGTCCAGACTTTGATTTCTTTACCTCTGTCATTTCCTTCTTCTCCACTTCCTGCTGCTGTAATGTCAGCAACTTCTGGTACTCAAGGGCAGAATTTGATTTCTTTACCTGTGTCATTTCCTTCTTCTCCACTTCCTGTTGCTGTAATGTAAACAACTTCTGGTACTCATGGCTAGACTTTGATTTCTTTACCTCTGTCATTTCCTTCTTCTCCATTTCCTTTTGCTTAAATGTCAACAACTTCTGTTACTCAAGGCCACTCTTTGATTTCTTTACCTCTGTCATTTGCTTCTTATCCACTTCCTGCTTCTGTAAGGTCAGCAACTTCTGGTACTCCAGGCCAGACTTTGATTTCTTTACCTCTGTCATTTCCTTCTTCTCACGTTCCTGTTGCTGTAATATCTTCAGCTTCTGGTACTCTAGGCCACTCATTGATTTCTTTACCTGTGTCATTTCCTTCTTCTCAGCTTCCTGCTGCTGTAATGTCAGCTACGTCTAGTACTCAAGGGTGCTCTGTGATTTCTCTACCTCTGTCATTTCCTTCTTCTCCACTTCCTGCTGCTGTTATGTCAGCTACGTCTGGTACTCTAGGCCACTCTTTGATTTCTTTACCTCTGTCATTTCCTTCTTCTCCACTTCCTGCTGCTGTAATGTCAGCTACGTCTGGTACTCAAGGATGCTCTGTGATTTCTTTATCTCTGTCATTTCCTTCTTCTCCACTTCCTGCTGCTGTAATGTCAGCTACGTCTGGTACTCAAGGGTGCTCTTTGATTTCTTTACCTCTGTCATTTCCTTCTTCTCCAATTCCAGCTGCTGTAATGTCAGCAGTATCTGGTACTCAAGGCCAGACTTTGATTTCTTTACCTCTGTCATTTCCTTCTTCTCAACTTCCTGTTGCTGTAATGTCAGCAACTTCTGGTACTCAAGGCCAGACTTTGATTTCTTTACCGCTGTCATTTCCTTCTTCTTAAGCTTCCTGTTGCTGTAATATCAGCAACTTCTGGTACTAAAGGCCGAATTTTGATTTCTTTACCTCTGTCATTTCCTTCTTTTCCACTTCCTATTGCTGTAATATCAGCAACGTCTGGTCCTCAAGACCAGACTTTGATTTCTTTACCTCTGTCATTTCCTTCTTCTCCAATTCCTGCTGATGTAATGTCAGCAACTTCTTGTACTCAAGGCCAGACTTTGATTTCTTTACCTCTGTCATTTCCTTCTTCTCCACTTCCTGCTGCTGTAATGTCAGCTACGTCTGGTACTCAAGGATGCTCTGTGATTTCTTTATCTCTGTCATTTCCTTCTTCTCCACTTCCTGCTGCTGTAATGTCAGCTACGTCTGGTACTCAAGGGTGCTCTTTGATTTCTTTACCTCTGTAATTTCCTTCTTCTCCAATTCCAGCTGCTGTAATGTCAGCAGTATCTGGTACTCAAGGCCAGACTTTGATTTCTTTACCTCTGTCATTTCCTTCTTCTCAACTTCCTGTTGCTGTAATGTCAGCAACTTCTGGTACTCAAGGCCAGACTTTGATTTCTTTACCGCTGTCATTTCCTTCTTCTTAAGCTTCCTGTTGCTGTAATATCAGCAACTTCTGGTACTAAAGGCCGAATTTTGATTTCTTTACCTCTGTCATTTCCTTCTTTTCCACTTCCTATTGCTGTAATATCAGCAACGTCTGGTCCTCAAGACCAGACTTTGATTTCTTTACCTCTGTCGTTTCCTTCTTCTCCAATTCCTGCTGATGTAATGTCAGCAACTTCTTGTACTCAAGGCCAGACTTTGATTTCTTTACCTCTGTCATTTCCTTCTTCTCCACTTCCTGCTGATGTAATGTCAGCAACTTCTGGTACTCAAGGCCAGACTTTGATTTCTTTACCTCTTTCATTTCCTTCTTCTCAACTTCCTGTTGCTGTAATGTCAACAACTTCTGGTACTCAATGCCACTCTTTGATTTGTTTACCTCTGTCATTTCATTCTTCTCCACATCCTGTTGCTGTAATGTCGGCAACTTCTGGAACTCAAGGCCAGAATTTGATTTCTTTAACTGTGGCTTTTCCTTTTTCTCCACTTCCAGCTGCTGTAATGTCAGCAACGTCAGGTACTCAAAGCCAGACTTTGATTTCTTTACCTCTGTCATTTCCTTTTTTTTCAGCTTTCTGTTTCTGTAATGTCAGCAGCTTCTGGTACTCTAGGTCACTCTTTGATATCTTTACCTCTGTCATTTCCTTTTTCTCAGCTTCCTGCTGCTGTAATGTCAGCTACGTCAGGTACTCAAGGCCCGACTTTGATTTCTTTACTTCTGTCATTTCCTTCTTCTCAACTTCCTGTTGCTGTAATGTTAGCAACTTCTGGTACTCAAGGCCAGACTTTGATTTCTTTACCGCAGTCATTTCCTTCTTCTTAGCTTCCTGTTGCTGTAATATCAGCAACTTCTGGTACTCAAGGCCAAATTTTGATTTCTTTACCTCTGTCTTTTCCTTCTTTTCCACTTCCTATTGCTGTAATATCAGCAGCTTCTGGTCCTCAAGACCAGACTTTGATTTCTTTACCTGCGTCATTTCCTTCTCCACTTCCTGTTGCTGTAATATCAGCTACTTCTGGTACTCAATGCCACTGTTTGATTTCTTTACCTCTGTCATTTCCTTCTTCTCCACTTCCTGCTGCTGTAATGTTAGTAACTTCTGGTACTCAAGGCCAGACTTTGATTTTTTTACCTGTATAATTTCCTTCTTCTCCACTTCCTGTTGCTGTAATGTCAACAACTTCTGGTACTCATGGCTAGACTTTGATTTCTTTACCTCTGTCATTTCCTTCTTGTCCACCTCCTTTTGCTTTAATGTCAACAACTTCTGGTACTCAAGGCCACTCTTTGATTTCTTTACCTCTGTCATTTCCTTCTTCTCCACTTCCTGCTTCTGTAAGGTCAGCAACTTCTGGTACTCCAGGCCAGATTTTGCTTTCTTTACCTCTGTCATTTCCTTCTTCTCACGTTCCTGTTGCTGTAATATCAGCAGCTTCTGGTACTCTAGGCCACTCTTTGATTTCTTTACCTTTGTCATTTCGTTTTTCTCAGCTTCCTGCTGCTGTAATGTCAGCTACGTCTAGTACTCAAGGCCATTTTTGGATTTCTTTACCTCTGTCATTTCCTTCTTCTCCACTTCCTGCTTCTGTAAGGTCAGCAACTTCTGGTACTCCAGGCCAGATTTTGCTTTCTTTACCTCTGTCATTTCCTTCTTCTCACGTTCCTGTTGCTGTAATATCAGCAGCTTCCGGTACTCTAGGCCACTCTTTGATTTCTTTACCTCTGTCATTTCCTTTTTCTCAGCTCCCTGCTGCTGTAATGTCAGCTACATCTGGCACTCAAGGCCACTCTTTGATTTATTTACCTCTGTCATTTCCTTCTTCTCAGCTTCCTGTTGCTGTAATGTCAGCTACATCTGGCACTCAAGGCCACTCTTTGATTTCTTTACGTCTGTCATTTCCGTCTTTTCTACTTGCGGCTGCTGTAATGTAAACAACTTCTGGTACTCAAGGCCACTCTTTGATTTCTTTACCTCTGACATTTCCTTTTTATCCACTTTCTGCTGCTGTAATGTCAGCAGCTTCTGGTACTCTAGGCCACTCTTTGATTTCTTTGCCTCATTCATTTCCTTCTTCTCAGCTTCCTGTTGCTGTAATGTCAGCAGCCTCTGGTACTCTAGGCCACTCTTTGATTTCTTTGCCTCTGTCATTTCCTTCTTCTCAGCTTCCTGTTGCTGTAATGTCAGCAGCTTCTGGTACTCTAGGCCACTCTTTGATTTCTTTGCCTAATTCATCTCCTTCTTCTCAGCTTCCTGTTGCTGTAATGTCAGCAGCTTCTGGTACTCTAGGCCACTCTTTGATTTCTTTACCTGTGTCATTTCCTTCTTCTCAGCTTCCTGCTGCTGTAATATCAGCAGCTTCTGGTACTCTAGGCCACTCATTGATTTCTTTACCTGTGTCATTTCTTTTTTCTCAGCTTCCTGCTGCTGTAATGTCAGCTACGTCTAGTACTCAAGGGTGTTCTGTGATTTCTTTACCTCTGTCATTTCCTTCTTCTCAACTTCCTGCTGCTGTAATGTCAGCTACGTCTGGTACTCAAGGGTGCTCTTTGATTTCTTTACCTCTGTCATTTCCTTCTTCTCCACTTCCTGCTGCTGAAATGTCAGCAGTATCTGGTACTCAAGGCCAGACTTTGATTTCTTTACCGCTGTCATTTCCTTCTTCTCAGCTTCCTGTGGCTGTAATATCAGCAACGTCTGGTACTCAAGGCCAGACTTTGATTTCTTTACCGCTGTCATTTCCTTCTTCTCAGCTTCCTGTGGCTGTAATGTCAGCAACTTCTGGTACTCAAGGCCAGACTTTGATTTCTTTACCGCTGTCATTTCCTTCTTCTCATCTTCCTGTGGCTGTAATGTCAGCTACGTCTGGTACTCAAGGCCAGACTTTGATTTCTTTACCTCTGTCATTTCCTTCTTCTCCATTTCCTGCTGCTGTAATGTCAGCAGCTTCTGGTACTCAAGGCCAGACTTTGATTTCTTTACCTCTGTCATTTCCTTCTTCTCAACTCCCTGTTGCTGTAATGTCAGCAACTTCTGGTACGCAAGGCCAGACTTTGATTTCTTTACCGCTGTCATTTCCTTCTTCTCAGCTTCCTGTTGCTGTAATATCAGCAACTTTTGGTACTCAAGGCCAAATTTTGATTTCATTACCTCTGTCATTTCCTTCTTTTCCACTTTCTATTGCTGTAATATCAGCAACTTCTGGTCCTCAAGACCAGACTTTGATTTCTTTACCTGCGTCATTTCCTTCTTCTCCACTTGCTGTTGCTGTAATATCAGCAACTTCTGGTACTCAATGCCACTGTTTGATTTCTTTATCTCTGTCATTTCCTTCTTTGCTACTTCATGCTGCTTTAATGTCAGCAACTTTTGGTACTCAAGGCCAGACTTTGATTTCTTTACCTCTGTCATTTCCTTCTTCTCCACTTCGTGCTACTGTAATGTCAGCAGTATCTGGTACTCAAGGCCAGACTTTTATTTCTTTACCGCAGTCATTTCCTTCTTCTCAGCTTCCTGTTGCTGTAATATCAGCAACATCTGGTACTCAAGGCCAAATTTTGATTTCTTTACCTCTGTCATTTCCTTCTTTTCCACTTCCTGTTGCTGTAATATCAGCAACTTCTGGTACTCAATGCCACTGTTTGATTTCTTTATCTCTGTCATTTCCTTCTCTGCTACTTCATGCTGCTTTAATGTCAGCAACTCTTGGTACTCAAGGCCAGACTTTGATTTCTTTACGTCTGTCATTTCCTTCTTCTCCACTTCCTGCTACTGTAATGTCAGCAGTATCTGGTACTCAAGGCCAGACTTTTATTTCTTTACCTGCGTCATTTCCTTCTTCTCCACTTCCTGTTGCTGTAATATCAGCTACTTCTTGTACTCAATGCCACTGTTTGATTTCTTTATCTCTGTGTTTTCCTTCTTCTCCACTTCCTGCTGCTGTAATCTCAGCAACTTCTGGTACTCAAGGCCAGAATTTGATTTCTTTACCTGTGTCATTTCCTTCTTCTCCACTTCCTGTTGCTGTAATGTCAAGAACTTCTGGTACTCATGGCTAGACTTTGATTTCTTTACCTCTGTCATTTCCTTCTTCTCCATTTCCTTTTGCTTTAATGTCAACAACTTCTGGTACTCAAGGCCACTCTTTGAATTCTTTACCTCTGCCATTTCCTTTTTATCCACTTTCTGCTGCTGTAATGTCAGCAGCTTCTGGTACTCTAGGCCACTCTTTGATTTCTTTGCCTCATTCATTTCCTTCTTCTCAGCTTCCTGTTGCTGTAATGTCAGCAGCTTCTCGTACTCTAGGCCACTCTTTGATTTCTTTACCTCTGTCATTTCCTTCTTCTCAGCTTCCTGCTGCTGTAATATCAGCAGCTTCTGGTACTCTAGGCCACTGATTGATTTCTTTACCTGTGTCATTTCCTTCTTCTCAGCTTCGTGCTGCTGTAATGTCAGCTACGTCTAGTACTCAAAGGTGCTCTGTGATTTCTTTACCTCTGTCATTTCCTTCTTCTCCACTTTCTGCTTCTGTAATGTCAGCTACGTCTGGTACTCTAGGCCACTCTTTGATTTCTTTACCTCTGTCATTTCCTTCTTCTCCACTCCCTGCTGCTGTAATGTCAGCTACGTCTGGTACTCAAGGGTGCTCTGTGATTTCTTTACCTCTGTCATTTCCTTCTTCTTCACTTCCTGCTGCTGTAATGTCAGCTACGTCTGGTACTCAAGGGTGCTCTTTGATTTCTTTACCTCTGTCATTTCCTTCTTCTCCAATTCCAGCTGCTGTAATGTCAGCAGTATCTGGTACTCAAGGCCAGACTATGATTTCTTTACCTCTGTCATTTCCTTCTTCTCAACTTCCTGTTGCTGTAATGTCAGCAACTTCTGGTACTCAAGGCCAGACTTTGATTTCTTTACCTGTGTCATTTCCTTCTTCTCAGCTTCCTGCTGCTCTAATATCAGCAGCTTCTGGTACTCTAGGCCACTCTTTGATTTCTTTATCTGTGTCATTTCGTTTTTCTCAGCTTCCTGCTGCTGTAATGTCAGCTACGTCTAGTACTCAAGGGTGCTCTGTTATTTCTTTACCTCTTTCATTTCCTTCTTCTCCACTTCCTGTTGCTGTAATGTCAGCTACGTCTGGTACTCAATGGTGCTCTTTTATTTCTTTACCTCTTTCATTTCCTTCTTCTCCAATTCCTGCTGCTGTAATGTCAGCAGTATCTGGTACTCAAGGCCAGACTTTGATTTCCTTACCGCTGTCATTTCCTTCTTCTCAGCTTCCTATTGCTGTAATATCAGCAACTTCTGGTCCTCAAGACCAGACTTTGATTTCTTTACCTGCGTCATTTCCTTCTTCTCCACTTCCTGTTGCTGTAATATCAGCAACTTCTGGTACTCAATGCCACTGTTTGATTTCTTTATCTCTGTCATTTCCTTCTTTCCTACTTCATGCTGCTTTAATGTCATTAACTTTTGGTACTCAAGGCCAGACTTTGATTTCTTTACCTCTGTCATTTCCTTCTTCTCCACTTGCTGCTGATGTAATGTCAGCAACTTCTTGTACTCAAGGCCAGACTTTGATTTCTTTACCTCTGTCATTTCCTTCTTCTCAGCTTCCTGCTGCTGTAATATCTTCAGCTTCTGGTACTCTAGGCCACTCATTGATTTCTTTACCTGTGTCATTTCCTTCTTCTCAGCTTCCTGCTGCTGTAATGTCAGCTACGTCTAGTACTCAAGGGTGCTCTGTGATTTCTTTACCTCTGTCATTTCCTTCTTCTCCACTTCCTGCTGCTGTAATGTCGGCAACTTCTGGAACTCAAGGCCAGACTTTGATTTCTTTACCTCTGTCATTTCCTTCTTCTCACGTTCCTGTTGCTGTAATATCAGCAGCTTTTGGTACTCTAGGTCACTCTTTGATTTCTGTACCTCTGTCATTTCCTTTTTTTCAGCTTTCTGTTTCTGTAATGTCAGCAGCTTCTGGTACTCTAGGCCACTCTTTGATATCTTTACCTCTGTCATTTCCTTTTTCTCAGCTTCCTGCTGCTGTAATGTCAGCTACGTCTAGTACTCAAGGTTGCTCTGTGATTTCTTTACCTCTGTCATTTCCTTCTTCTCCATTTCCTGCTACTGTAATGTCAGCGACGTCTGGTACTCAAGGGTGCTCTTTGATTTCTTTACCTCTGTCATTTCCTTCTTCTCCACTTCCTGCTGCTGTAATGTAAGCAGCATCGGGTACTCAAGGCCAGACTTTGATTTCTTTACCTCTGTCATTTCCTTCTTCTCAACTTCCTGTTGCTGTAATGTTAGCAACTTCTGGTACTCAATGCCAGACTTTGATTTCTTTACCGCAGTCATTTCCTTCTTCTCAGCTTCCTGTTGCTGTAATATCAGCAACTTCTGACATTCAAGGCCAAATTTTGATTTCTTTACCTCTGTCGTTTCCTTCTTCTCCACTTCCTATTGCTGTAATATCAGCAACTTCTGGTCCTCAAGACCAGACTTCGATTTCTTTACCTGCGTCATTTCCTTCTCCACTTCCTGTTGCTGTAATATCAACTACTTCTGGTACTCAATGCCACTGTTTGATTTCTTTACCTCTGTCATTTCCTTCTTCTCCACTTCCTGCTGCTGTAATGTTAGTAACTTCTGGTACTCAAGGCCAGACTTTGATTTCTTTACCTGTATCATTTCCTTCTTCTCCACTTCCTGTTGCTGTAATGTCAACAACTTCTGGTACTCATGGCTAGACTTTGATTTCTTTACCTCTGTCATTTCCTTCTTCTCCACTGCCTTTTGCTTTAATGTCAACAACCTCTGGTACTCAAGGCCACTCTTTGATTTCTTTACCTCTGTCATTTCCTTCTTCTCCACTTCCTGCTTCTGTAAGGTCAGCAACTTCTGGTACTCCAGGCCAGATTTTGCTTTCTTTACCTCTGTCATTTCCTTCTTCTCACGTTCCTGTTGCTGTAATATCAGCAGCTTCCGGTACTCTAGGCCACTCTTTGATTTCTTTACCTCTGTCGTTTCCTATTTCTCAGCTCCCTGCTGCTGTAATGTCAGCTACATCTGGCACTCAAGACCACTCTTTGATTTCTTTACCTCTGTCATTTCCTTCTTCTCAGCTTCCTGTTGCTGTAATGTCAGCTACATCTGGCACTCAAGGCCACTCTTTGATTTCTTTACGTCTGTCATTTCCGTCTTTTCTACTTGCGGCTGCTGTAATGTAAACAACTTCTGGTACTCAAGGCCACTCTTTGATTTCTTTACCTCTGACATTTCCTTTTTATCCACTTTCTGCTGCTGTAATGTCAGCAGCTTCTGGTACTCTAGGCCACTCTTTGATTTCTTTGCCTCATTCATTTCCTTCTTCTCAGCTTCCTGTTGCTGTAATGTCAGCAGCTTCTGGTACTCTAGGCCACTCTTTGATTTCTTTGCCTCTGTCATTTCCTTCTTCTCAGCTTCCTGTTGCTGTAATGTCAGCAGCTTCTGGTACTCTAGGCCACTCTTTGATTTCTTTGCCTCATTCATCTCCTTCTTCTCAGCTTCCTGTTGCTGTAATGTCAGCAGCTTCTGGTACTCTAGGCCACTCTTTGATTTCTTTACCTGTGTCATTTCCTTCTTCTCAGCTTCCTGCTGCTGTAATATCAGCAGCTTCTGGTACTCTAGGCCACTCATTGATTTCTTTACCTGTGTCATTTCGTTTTTCTCAGCTTCCTGCTGCTGTAATGTCAGCTACGTCTAGTACTCAAGGGTGTTCTGTGATTTCTTTACCTCTGTCATTTCCTTCTTCTCAACTTCCTGCTGCTGTAATGTCAGCTACGTCTGGTACTCAAGGGTGCTCTTTGATTTCTTTACCTCTGTCATTTCCTTCTTCTCCACTTCCTGCTGCTGAAATGTCAGCAGTATCTGGTACTCAAGGCCAGACTTTGATTTCTTTACCGCTGTCATTTCCTTCTTCTCAGCTTCCTGTGGCTGTAATATCAGCAACGTCTGGTACTCAAGGCCAGACTTTGATTTCTTTACCGCTGTCATTTCCTTCTTCTCAGCTTCCTGTGGCTGTAATGTCAGCAACTTCTGGTACTCAAGGCCAGACTTTGATTTCTTTACCGCTGTCATTTCCTTCTTCTCATCTTCCTGTGGCTGTAATGTCAGCTACGTCTGGTACTCAAGGCCAGACTTTGATTTCTTTACCTCTGTCATTTCCTTCTTCTCCATTTCCTGCTGCTGTAATGTCAGCAGCTTTTGGTACTCAAGGCCAAATTTTGATTTCTTTACCTGTGTCATTTCCTTCTTTTCCACTTTCTATTGCTGTAATATCAGCAACTTCTGGTCCTCAAGACCAGACTTTGATTTCTTTACCTGCGTCATTTCCTTCTTCTCCACTTGCTGTTGCTGTAATATCAGCAACTTCTGGTACTCAATGCCACTGTTTGATTTCTTTATCTCTGTCATTTCCTTCTTTGCTGCTTCATGCTGCTTTAATGTCAGCAACTTTTGGTACTCAAGGCCAGACTTTGATTTCTTTACCTCTGTCATTTCCTTCTTCTCCACTTCCTGCTACTGTAATGTCAGCAGTATCTGGTACTCAAGGCCAGACTTTTATTTCTTTACCGCTGTCATTTCCTTCTTCTCAGCTTCCTGTTGCTGTAATATCAGCAACATCTGGTACTCAAGGCCAAATTTTTATTTCTTTACCTCTGTCATTTCCTTCTTTTCCACTTCCTGTTGCTGTAATATGAGCAACTTCTGGTACTCAATGCCACTGTTTGATTTCTTTATCTCTGTCATTTCCTTCTTCTCAGCTTCCTGTTGCTGTAATATCAGCAACATCTGGTACTCAAGGCCAAATTTTTATTTCTTTACCTGCGTCATTTCCTTCTTCTCCACTTCCTGTTGCTGTAATATCAGCAACTTCTGGTACTCAATGCCACTGTTTGATTTCTTTATCTCTGTCATTTCCTTCTCTGCTACTTCATGCTGCTTTAATGTCAGCAACTCTTGGTACTCAAGGCCAGACTAAGATTTCTTTACCTCTGTCATTTCCTTCTTCTCCACTTCCTGCTACTGTAATGTCAGCAGTATCTGGTACTCAAGGCCAGACTTTTATTTCTTTACCTGCGTCATTTCCTTCTTCTCCACTTCCTGTTGCTGTAATATCAGCTACTTCTTGTACTCAATGCCACTGTTTGATTTCTTTATCTCTGTGTTTTCCTTCTTCTCCACTTCCTGCTGCTGTAATTTCAGCAGCTTCTCGTACTCTAGGCCACTCTTTGATTTCTTTACCTCTGTCATTTCCTTCTTCTCAGCTTCCTGCTGCTGTAATATCAGCAGCTTCTGGTACTCTAGGCCACTGATTGATTTCTTTACCTGTGTCATTTCCTTCTTCTCAGCTTCGTGCTGCTGTAATGTCAGCTACGTCTAGTACTCAAGGGTGCTCTGTGATTTCTTTACCTCTGTCATTTCCTTCTTCTCCACTTTCTGCTTCTGTAATGTCAGCTACGTCTGGTACTCTAGGCCACTCTTTGATTTCTTTACCGCTGTCATTTCCTTCTTCTTAAGCTTCCTGTTGCTGTAATATCAGCAACTTCTGGTACTAAAGGCCGAATTTTGATTTCTTTACCTCTGTCATTTCCTTCTTTTCCACTTCCTATTGCTGTAATATCAGCAACTTCTGGTCCTCAAGACCAGACTTTGATTTCTTTACCTGCGTCATTTCCTTCTTCTCCACTTCCTGCTGATGTAATGTCAGCAACTTCTTGTACTCAAGGCCAGACCTTGATTTCTTTACCTCTGTCATTTCCTTCTTCTCCACTTCCTGCTGATGTAATGTCAGCAACTTCTTGTACTCAAGTCCAGACTTTGATTTCTTTACCTTGTCATTTCCTTCTTCTCCACTTCCTGCTGATGTAATGTCAGCAACTTCTGGTACTCAAGGCCAGACTTTGATTTCTTTACCTCTTTCATTTCCTTCTTCTCAACTTCCTGTTGCTGTAATGTCAACAACTTCTGGTACTCAATGCCACTCTTTGATTTGTTTACCTCTGTCATTTCATTCTTCTCCACATCCTGTTGCTGTAATGTCGGCAACTTCTGGAACTCAAGGCCAGAATTTGATTTCTTTAACTGTGGCTTTTCCTTTTTCTCCACTTCCAGCTGCTGTAATGTCAGCAACGTCAGGTACTCAAAGCCAGACTTTGATTTCTTTACCTCTCTCATTTCCTTTTTTTCAGCTTCCTGTTTCTGTAATGTCAGCAGCTTCTGGTACTCTAGGTCACTCTTTGATATCTTTACCTCTGTCATTTCTTTTTCTCAGCTTCCTGCTGCTGTAATGTCAGCTACGTCTAGTACTCAAGGTTGCACTGTGATTTCTTTACCTCTGTCATTTCCTTCTTCTCCATTTCCTGCTGCTGTAATGTCAGCTACGTCTGGTCCTCAAGGGTGCTCTTTGATTTCTTTACCTCTGTCATTTCCTTCTTCTCCACTTCCTGCTGCTGTAATGTCAGCAGCATCTGGTACTCAAGGCCCGACTTTGATTTCTTTACCTCTGTCATTTCCTTCTTCTCAACTTCTGTTGCTGTAATGTTAGCAACTTCTGGTACTCAAGGCCAGACTTTGATTTCTTTACCGCAGTCATTTCCTTCTTCTCAGCTTCCTGTTGCTGTAATATCAGCAACTTCTGGTACTCAAGGCCAAATTTTGATTTCTTTACCTCTGTCATTTATTTCTTTTCCACTTCCTATTGCTGTAATATCAGCAGCTTCTGGTCCTCAAGACCACACTTTGATTTCTTTACCTGCGTCATTTCCTTCTCCAGTTCCTGTTGCTGTAATATCAGCTACTTCTGGTACTCAATGCCACTGTTTGATTTCTTTACCTCTGTCATTTCCTTCTTCTCCAATTCCTGCTGCTGTAATGTTAGTAACTTCTGGTACTCAAGGCCAGACTTTGATTTCTTTACCTGTATCATTTCCTTCTTCTCCACTTCCTGTTGCTGTAATGTCAACAACTTCTGGTACTCATGGCTAGACTTTGATTTCTTTACCTCTGTCGTTTCCTTCTTCTCCACTTCCTTTTGCTTTAATGTCAACAACTTCTGGTACTCAAGGCCACTCTTTGATTTCTTTACCTCTGTCATTTCCTTCTTCTCCACTTCCTGCTTCTGTAAGGTCAGCAACTTCTGGTACTCCAGGCCAGATTTTGCTTTCTTTACCTCTGTCATTTCCTTCTTCTCACGTTCCTGTTGCTGTAATATCAGCAGCTTCTGGTACTCTAGGCCACTCTTTGATTTCTTTACCTTTGTCATTTCCTTCTTCTCAGCTTCCGGTTGCTGTAATGTCAGCTACATCTGGCACTCAAGGCCACTCTTTGATTTCTTTACGTCTGTCATTTCCGTCTTTTCTACTCGGCGGCTGTAATGTCAACAACTTCTGGTACTCTAGGCCACTCTTTGATTTCTTTGCCTCTGTCATTTCCTTCTTCTCAGCTTCCTGTTGCTGTAATGTCAGCAGCTTCTGGTACTCTAGGCCACTCTTTGATTTCTTTGCCTCATTCATTTCCTTCTTCTCAGCTTCCTGTTGCTGTAATGTCAGCAGCTTCTGGTACTCTAGGACACTCACTGATTTCTTTACCTGTGTCATTTCGTTTTTCTCAGCTTCCTGCTGCTGTAATGTCAGCTACGTCTAGTACTCAAGGGTGCTCTTTGATTTCTTTATCTCTGTCATTTCCTTCTTCTCCACTTCCTGCTGCTGTAATGTCAGCTACGTGTGGTACTCAAGGGTGCTCTTTGATTTCTTTACCTCTGTCAGTTCCTTCTTCTCCACTTCCTGCTGCTGTAATGTCAGCAGTATCTGGTACTCAAGGCCAGACTTTGATTTCTTTACCTCTGTCATTTCCTTCTTCTCAACTTCCTGTTGCTGTAATGTCAGCAACTTCTGGTACTCAAGGCCAGACTTTGACTTCTTTACCGCTGTCATTTCCTACTTCTCAGGTTCCTGTTGCTGTAATATCAGCAACTTCTGGTACTCAATGCCACTGTTTGATTTCTTTATCTCTGGCATTTCCTTCTTTGCTACTTCATGCTGCTTTAATGTCAGCAACTTTGTACTCAAGGCCAGACTTTGATTTCTTTACCTCTGTCATTTCCTTCTTCTCCACTTCCTGCTGATGTAATGTCAGCAACTTCTTGTACTCAAGGAAAGACTTTGATTTCTTTACCTCTGTCATTTCCTTTTTCTCAGCTTCCTGTTTCTGTAATGTCAGCAGCTTCTGGTACTCTAGGCCACTCTTTGATATCTTTACCTCTGTCATTTCCTTTTTCTTAGCTTCCTGCTGCTGTAATGTCAGCTACGTCTAGTACTCAAGGTTGCTCTGTGATTTCTTTACCTCTGTCATTTCCTTCTTCTCAACTTCCTGTTGCTGTAATGTCAAAAACTTCTGGTACTCAATGCCACTCTTTGATTTGTTTACCTCTGTCATTTCATTCTTCTCCACATCCTGTTGCTGTAATGTCGGCAACTTCTGGAACTCAAGGCCAGAATTTGATTTCTTTAACTGTGGCTTTTCCTTTTTCTCCACTTCCAGCTGCTGTAATGTCAGCAACGTCAGGTACTCAAAGCCAGACTTTGATTTCTTTACCTCTGTCATTTCCTTCTTCTCACGTTCCTGTTGCTGTAATATCAGCAGCTTTTGGTACTCTAGGTCACTCTTTGATTTCTGTACCTCTGTCATTTCCTTTTTTTCAGCTTTCTGTTTCTGTAATGTCAGCAGCTTCTGGTACTCTAGTCCACTCTTTGATATCTTTACCTCTGTCATTTCCTTTTTCTCAGCTTCCTGCTGCTGTAATGTCAGCTACGTCTAGTACTCAAGGTTGCTCTGTGATTTCTTTACCTCTGTCATTTCCTTCTTCTCCATTTCCTGCTGCTGTAATGTCAGCGACGTCTGGTACTCAAGGGTGCTCTTTGATTTCTTTACCTCTGTCATTTCCTTCTTCTCCACTTCCTGCTGCTGTAGTGTAAGCAGCATCGGGTACTCAAGGCCAGACTTTGATTTCTTTACCTCTGTCATTTCCTTCTTCTCAACTTCCTGTTGCTGTAATGTTAGCAACTTCTGGTACTCAATGCCAGACTTTGATTTCTTTACCGCAGTCATTTCCTTCTTCTCAGCTTCCTGTTGCTGTAATATCAGCAACTTCTGACATTCAAGGCCAAATTTTGATTTCTTTACCTCTGTCGTTTCCTTCTTCTCCACTTCCTATTGCTGTAATATCAGCAACTTCTGGTCCTCAAGACCAGACTTCGATTTCTTTACCTGCGTCATTTCCTTCTCCACTTCCTGTTGCTGTAATATCAACTACTTCTGGTACTCAATGCCACTGTTTGATTTCTTTACCTCTGTCATTTCCTTCTTCTCCACTTCCTGCTGCTGTAATGTTAGTAACTTCTGGTACTCAAGGCCAGACTTTGATTTCTTTACCTGTATCATTTCCTTCTTCTCCACTTCCTGTTGCTGTAATGTCAACAACTTCTGGTACTCATGGCTAGACTTTGATTTCTTTACCTCTGTCATTTCCTTCTTCTCCACTTCCTTTTGCTTTAATGTCAACAACCTCTGGTACTCAAGGCCACTCTTTGATTTCTTTACCTCTGTCATTTCCTTCTTCTCCACTTCCTGCTTCTGTAAGGTCAGCAACTTCTGGTACTCCAGGCCAGATTTTGCTTTCTTTACCTCTGTCATTTCCTTCTTCTCACGTTCCTGTTGCTGTAATATCAGCAGCTTCCGGTACTCTAGGCCACTCTTTGATTTCTTTACCTCTGTCATTTCCTTTTTCTCAGCTCCCTGCTGCTGTAATGTCAGCTACATCTGGCACTCAAGACCACTCTTTGATTTCTTTACCTCTGTCATTTCCTTCTTCTCAGCTTCCTGTTGCTGTAATGTCAGCTACATCTGGCACTCAAGGCCACTCTTTGATTTCTTTACGTCTGTCATTTCCGTCTTTTCTACTTGCGGCTGCTGTAATGTAAACAACTTCTGGTACTCAAGGCCACTCTTTGATTTCTTTACCTCTGACATTTCCTTTTTATCCACTTTCTGCTGCTGTAATGTCAGCAGCTTCTGGTACTCTAGGCCACTCTTTGATTTCTTTGCCTCATTCATTTCCTTCTTCTCAGCTTCCTGTTGCTGTAATGTCAGCATCCTCTGGTACTCTAGGCCACTCTTTGATTTCTTTGCCTCTGTCATTTCCTTCTTCTCAGCTTCCTGTTGCTGTAATGTCAGCAGCTTCTGGTACTCTAGGCCACTCTTTGATTTCTTTGCCTCATTCATCTCCTTCTTCTCAGTTTCCTTTTGCTGTAATGTCAGCAGCTTCTGGTACTCTAGGCCACTCTTTGATTTCTTTACCTGTGTCATTTCCTTCTTCTCAGCTTCCTGCTGCTGTACTATCAGCAGCTTCTGGTACTCTAGGCCACTCATTGATTTCTTTACCTGTGTCATTTCGTTTTTCTCAGCTTCCTGCTGCTGTAATGTCAGCTACGTCTAGTACTCAAGGGTGTTCTGTGATTTCTTTACCTCTGTCATTTCCTTCTTCTCAACTTCCTGCTGCTGTAATGTCAGCTACGTCTGGTACTCAAGGGTGCTCTTTGATTTCTTTACCTCTGTCATTTCCTTCTTCTCCACTTCCTGCTGCTGAAATGTCAGCAGTATCTGGTACTCAAGGCCAGACTTTGATTTCTTTACCGCTGTCATTTCCTTCTTCTCAGCTTCCTGTGGCTGTAATATCAGCAACGTCTGGTACTCAAGGCCAGACTTTGATTTCTTTACCGCTGTCATTTCCTTCTTCTCAGCTTCCTGTGGCTGTAATGTCAGCAACTTCTGGTACTCAAGGCCAGACTTTGATTTCTTTACCGCTGTCATTTCCTTCTTCTCATCTTCCTGTGGCTTTAATGTCAGCTACGTCTGGTACTCAAGGCCAGACTTTGATTTCTTTACCTCTGTCATTTCCTTCTTCTCCATTTCCTGCTGCTGTAATGTCAGCAGCTTCTGGTACTCAAGGCCAGACTTTGATTTCTTTACCTCTGTCATTTCCTTCTTCTCAACTCCCTGTTGCTGTAATGTCAGCAACTTCTGGTACGCAAGGCCAGACTTTGATTTCTTTACCGCTGTCATTTCCTTCTTCTCAGCTTCCTGTTGCTGTAATATCAGCAACTTTTGGTACTCAAGGCCAAATTTTGATTTCTTTACCTCTGTCATTTCCTTCTTTTCCACTTTCTATTGCTGTAATATCAGCAACTTCTGGTCCTCAAGACCAGACTTTGATTTCTTTACCTGCGTCATTTCCTTCTTCTCCACTTGCTGTTGCTGTAATATCAGCAACTTCTGGTACTCAATGCCACTGTTTGATTTCTTTATCTCTGTCATTTCCTTCTTTGCTACTTCATGCTGCTTTAATGTCAGCAACTTTTGGTACTCAAGGCCAGACTTTGATTTCTTTACCTCTGTCATTTCCTTCTTCTCCACTTCGTGCTACTGTAATGTCAGCAGTATCTGGTACTCAAGGCCAGACTTTTATTTCTTTACCGCTTTCATTTCCTTCTTCTCAGCTTCCTGTTGCTGTAATATCAGCAACATCTGGTACTCAAGGCCAAATTTTTATTTCTTTACCTCTGTCATTTCCTTCTTTTCCACTTCCTGTTGCTGTAATATGAGCAACTTCTGGTACTCAATGCCACTGTTTGATTTCTTTATCTCTGTCATTTCCTTCTCTGCTACTTCATGCTGCTTTAATGTCAGCAACTCTTGGTACTCAAGGCCAGACTAAGATTTCTTTACCTCTGTCATTTCCTTCTTCTCCACTTCCTGCTACTGTAATGTCAGCAGTATCTGGTACTCAAGGCCAGACTTTTATTTCTTTACCTGCGTCATTTCCTTCTTCTCCACTTCCTGTTGCTGTAATATCAGCTACTTCTTGTACTCAATGCCACTGTTTGATTTCTTTATCTCTGTGTTTTCCTTCTTCTCCACTTCCTGCTGCTGTAATCTCAGCAACTTCTGGTACTCAAGGCCAGAATTTGATTTCTTTACCTGTGTCATTTCCTTCTTCTCCACTTCCTGTTGCTGTAATGTCAACAACTTCTGGTACTCATGGCTAGACTTTGATTTCTTTACCTCTGTCATTTCCTTCTTCTCCATTTCCTTTTGCTTTAATGTCAACAACTTCTGGTACTCAAGGCCACTCTTTGATTTCTTTACCTCTGTCATTTCCTTCTTCTTAGCTTCCTGTTGCTGTAATGTCAGCTACATCTGGCACTCAAGGCCACTCTTTGATTTCTTTACGTCTGTCATTTCCGTCTCTTCTACTTGCGGCTGGTGTAATGTCAACAACTTCTGGTACTCAAGGCCACTCTTTGAATTCTTTCACTCTGCCATTTCCTTTTTATCCACTTTCTGCTGCTGTAATGTCAGCAGCTTCTGGTACTCTAGGCCACTCTTTGATTTCTTTGCCTCATTCATTTCCTTCTTCTCAGCTTCCTGTTGCTGTAATGTCAGCAGCTTCTCGTACTCTAGGCCACTCTTTGATTTCTTTACCTCTGTCATTTCCTTCTTCTCAGCTACCTGCTGCTGTAATATCAGCAGCTTCTGGTACTCTAGGCCACTGATTGATTTCTTTACCTGTGTCATTTCCTTCTTCTCAGCTTCGTGCTGCTGTAATGTCAGCTACGTCTAGTACTCAAGGGTGCTCTGTGATTTCTTTACCTCTGTCATTTCCTTCTTCTCCACTTCCTGCTTCTGTAATGTCAGCTACGTCTGGTACTCTAGGCCACTCTTTGATTTCTTTACCTCTGTCATTTCCTTCTTCTCCACTCCCTGCTGCTGTAATGTCAGCTACGTCTGGTACTCAAGGGTGCTCTGTGATTTCTTTACCTCTGTCATTTCCTTCTTCTTCACTTCCTGCTGCTGTAATGTCAGCTACGTCTGGTACTCAAGGGTGCTCTTTGATTTCTTTACCTCTGTCATTTCCTTCTTCTCCAATTCCAGCTGCTGTAATGTCAGCAGTATCTGGTACTCAAGGCCAGACTATGATTTCTTTACCTCTGTCATTTCCTTCTTCTCAACTTCCTGTTGCTGTAATGTCAGCAACTTCTGGTACTCAAGACCAGACTTTGATTTCTTTACCTGCGTCATTTCCTTCTTCTCCACTTCCTGTTGCTGTAATATCAGCAACTTCTGGTACTCAATGCCACTGTTTGATTTCTTTATCTCTGTCATTTCCTTCTTTCCTACTTCATGCTGCTTTAATGTCATTAACTTTTGGTACTCAAGGCCAGACTTTGATTTCTTTACCTCTGTCATTTCCTTCTTCTCCACTTCCTGCTGATGTAATGTCAGCAACTTCTTGTACTCAAGGCCAGACTTTGATTTCTTTACCTCTGTCATTTCCTTCTTCTCAGCTTCCTGCTGCTGTAATATCTTCAGCTTCTGGTACTCTAGGCCACTCATTGATTTCTTTACCTGTGTCATTTCCTTCTTCTCAGCTTCCTGCTGCTGTAATGTCAGCTACGTCTGGTACTCTAGGCCACTCTTTGATTTCTTTACCTCTATCATTTCCTTCTTCTCCACTTCCTGCTGCTGTAATGTCAGCTACGTCTGGTACTCAAGGGTGCTCTGTGATTTCTTTATCTCTGTCATTTCCTTCTTCTCCACTTCCTGCTGCTGTAATGTCAGCTACGTCTGGTACTCAAGGGTGCTCTTTGATTTCTTTACCTCTGTCATTTCCTTCTTCTCCAATTCCAGCTGCTGTAATGTCAGAGGTATCTGGTACTCAAGGCCAGACTTTGATTTCTTTACCTCTGTCATTTCCTTCTTCTCAACTTCCTGTTGCTGTAATGTCAGCAACTTCTGGTACTCAAGGCCATACTTTGATTTCTTTACCTCTGTCATTTCCTTCTTTTCCACTTCCTATTGCTGTAATATCAGCAACTTCTGGTCCTCAAGACCAGACTTTGATTTCTTTACCTGCGTCATTTCCTTCTTCTCCACTTCCTGCTGATGTAATGTCAGCAACTTCTTGTACTCAAGGCCAGACCTTGATTTCTTTACCTCTCTCATTTCCTTCTTCTCCACTTCCTGCTGATGTAATGTCAGCAACTTCTTGTACTCAAGTCCAGACTTTGATTTCTTTACCTCTGTCATTTCCTTCTTCTCCACTTCCTGCTGATGTAATGTCAGCAACTTCTGGTACTCAAGGCCAGACTTTCATTTCTTTACCTCTTTCATTTCCTTCTTCTCAACTTCCTGTTGCTGTAATGTCAACAACTTCTGGTACTCAATGCCACTCTTTGATTTGTTTACCTCTGTCATTTCATTCTTCTCCACATCCTGTTGCTGTAATGTCGGCAACTTCTGGAACTCAAGGCCAGAATTTGATTTCTTTAACTGTGGCTTTTCCTTTTTCTCCACTTCCAGCTGCTGTAATGTCAGCAACGTCAGGTACTCAAAGCCAGACTTTGATTTCTTTACCTCTCTCATTTCCTTTTTTTCAGCTTCCTGTTTCTGTAATGTCAGCAGCTTCTGGTACTCTAGGTCACTCTTTGATATCTTTACCTCTGTCATTTCCTTTTTCTCAGCTTCCTGCTGCTGTAATGTCAGCTACGTCTAGTACTCAAGGTTGCACTGTGATTTCTTTACCTCTGTCATTTCCTTCTTCTCCATTTCCTGCTGCTGTAATGTCAGCTACGTCTGGTCCTCAAGGGTGCTCTTTGATTTCTTTACCTCTGTCATTTCCTTCTTCTCCACTTCCTGCTGCTGTAATGTCAGCAGCATCTGGTACTCAAGGCCCGACTTTGATTTCTTTACCTCTGTCATTTCCTTCTTCTCAACTTCCTGTTGCTGTAATGTTAGCAACTTCTGGTACTCAAGGCCAGACTTTGATTTCTTTACCGCAGTCATTTCCTTCTTCTCAGCTTCCTGTTGCTGTAATATCAGCAACTTCTGGTACTCAAGGCCAAATTTTGATTTCTTTACCTCTGTCATTTATTTCTTTTCCACTTCCTATTGCTGTAATATCAGCAGCTTCTGGTCCTCAAGACCACACTTTGATTTCTTTACCTGCGTCATTTCCTTCTCCACTTCCTGTTGCTGTAATATCAGCTACTTCTGGTACTCAATGCCACTGTTTGATTTCTTTACCTCTGTCATTTCCTTCTTCTCCAATTCCTGCTGCTGTAATGTTAGTAACTTCTGGTACTCAAGGCCAGACTTTGATTTCTTTACCTGTATCATTTCCTTCTTCTCCACTTCCTGTTGCTGTAATGTCAACAACTTCTGGTACTCATGGCTAGACTTTGATTTTTTTACCTCTGTCGTTTCCTTCTTCTCCACTTCCTTTTGCTTTAATGTCAACAACTTCTGGTACTCAAGGCCACTCTTTGATTTCTTTACCTCTGTCATTTCCTTCTTCTCCACTTCCTGCTTCTGTAAGGTCAGCAACTTCTGGTACTCCAGGCCAGATTTTGCTTTCTTTACCTCTGTCATTTCCTTCTTCTCACGTTCCTGTTGCTGTAATATCAGCAGCTTCTGGTACTCTAGGCCACTCTTTGATTTCTTTACCTTTGTCATTTCCTTCTTCTCAGCTTCCGGTTGCTGTAATGTCAGCTACATCTGGCACTCAAGGCCACTCTTTGATTTCTTTACGTCTGTCATTTCCGTCTTTTCTACTCGGCGGCTGTAATGTCAACAACTTCTGGTACTCTAGGCCACTCTTTGATTTCTTTGCCTCTGTCATTTCCTTCTTCTCAGCTTCCTGTTGCTGTAATGTCAGCAGCTTCTGGTACTCTAGGCCACTCTTTGATTTCTTTGCCTCATTCATTTCCTTCTTCTCAGCTTCCTGTTGCTGTAATGTCAGCAGCTTCCGGTACTCTAGGCCACTCTTTGGTTTCTTTACCTGTGTCATTTCCTTCTTCTCAGCTTCCTGCTGCTGTAATATCAGCAGCTTCTGGTACTCTAGGACACTCACTGATTTCTTTACCTGTGTCATTTCGTTTTTCTCAGCTTCCTGCTGCTGTAATGTCAGCTACGTCTAGTACTCAAGGGTGCTCTTTGATTTCTTTACCTCTGTCATTTCCTTCTTCTCCACTTCCTGCTGCTGTAATGTCAGCTACGTGTGGTACTCAAGGGTGCTCTTTGATTTCTTTACCTCTGTCAGTTCCTTCTTCTCCACTTCCTGCTGCTGTAATGTCAGCAGTATCTGGTACTCAAGGCCAGACTTTGATTTCTTTACCTCTGTCATTTCCTTCTTCTCAACTTCCTGTTGCTGTAATATCAGCAACTTCTGGTACTCAAGGCCAGACTTTGACTTCTTTACCGCTGTCATTTCCTACTTCTCAGGTTCTGTTGCTGTAATATCAGCAACTTCTGGTACTCAAGGCCAAATTTTGATTTCTTTACCTCTGTCATTTCCTTCTTTTCCACTTCCTAATCTGTAATATCAGCAACTTCTGGTCCTCAAGTTCAGACTTTGATTTCTTTACCTGCGTCAATTCCTTCTTCTCCACTTCCTGTTGCTGTAATATCAGCAACTTATAGTACTCAATGCCACTGTTTGATTTCTTTATCTCTGTTATTTCCTTCTTTGCTACTTCATGCTGCTTTAATGTCAGCAGCTTTTGGTACTCAAGGCCAGACTTTGATTTCTTTACCTCTGTCATATCCTTCTTCTCCACTTCCTGCTGCTGTAATGTCAACAACTTCTGGTACTCAAGGCCAGATTTTGATTTCTTTACCTCTTTCATTTCCTTTTTCTCAACTTCCTGTTGCTGTAATGTCAAAAACCTCTGGTACTCAATGCCACTCTTTGATTTGTTTACCTCTGTCATTTCCTTCTTCTCCACTTCCAGCTGCTGTAATGTCAGCAACGTCAGGTACTCAAGGCCAGACTTTGATTTCTTTACCTCTGTCATTTCCTTCTTCTCACGTTCCTGTTGCTGTAATATCAGCAGCATCTGGTACTCTAGGCCACTTTTGATTTCTTTACCTCTGTCATTTCCTTTTTCTCAGCTTCCTGTTTCTGTAATGTCAGCAGCTTCTGGTACTCTAGGCCACTCTTTGATATCTTTACCTCTGTCATTTCCTTTTTCTTAGCTTCCTGCTGCTGTAATGTCAGCTACGTCTAGTACTCAAGGTTGCTCTGTGATTTCTTTACCTCTGTCATTTCCTTCTTCTCCACTTCCTGCTGCTGTAATGTCAGCAGCTTCTGGTACTCAAGGCCAGACTTTGATTTCTTTACCTCTGTCATTTCCTTCTTCTCCACTTCCTGCTTCTGTAATGTGAGCAGCTTCTGGTACTCAAGGCCAGACTTTGATTTCTTTACCTCTGTCATTTCCTTCTTCTCAACTTTCGGTTGCTGTAATGTCATCAACTTCTGGTACTCAAGGCCAGACTTTGATTTCTTTACCGCTGTCATTTCCTTCTTCTCAGCTTCCTGTGGCTGTAATATCAGCAACTTCTGTTACTCAAGGCCAAATTTTGATTTCTTTACCTCTGTCATTTCCTTCTTCTCCACTTCCTGATGCTGTAATATAAGCAACTTCTGGTCCTCAAGACCAGACTTTGATTTCTTTACCTGCGTCATTTCCTTCTTCTCCACTTCCTGTTGCTGTAATATCAGCTACTTCTGTTACTCAATGCCACTGTTTGATTTCTTTATCTCTGTCATTTCCTTCTTTGCTACTTCATGCTGTTTTGATGTCAGCAACTTTTGGTACTCAAGGCCAGACTTTGATTTCTTTACCTCTGTCATTTCCTTCTTCTCCACTTCCTGCTGCTGTAATGTCAGCAACTTCTGGTACTCAAAGGCCAGACTTTGATTTCTTTACCTCTGTCATTTCCTTCTTCTCCACTTCCTGCTTCTGTAACGGCAGCAACTTCTGGTACTCCAGGCCAGACTTTGATTTCTTTACCTCTGTCATTTCCTTCTTCTCCACTTCCTGCTACTGTAATGTCAGCAGTATCTGGTACTCAAGGCCAGACTTTTATTTCTTTACCTGCGTCATTTCCTTCTTCTCCACTTCCTGTTGCTGTAATATCAGCTACTTCTTGTACTCAATGCCACTGTTTGATTTCTTTATCTCTGTGTTTTCCTTCTTCTCCACTTCCTGCTGCTGTAATCTCAGCAACTTCTGGTACTCAAGGCCAGAATTTGATTTCTTTACCTGTGTCATTTCCTTCTTCTCCACTTCCTGTTGCTGTAATGTCAACAACTTCTGGTACTCATGGCTAGACTTTGATTTCTTTACCTCTGTCATTTCCTTCTTCTCCATTTCCTTTTGCTTTAATGTCAACAACTTCTGGTACTCAAGGCCACTCTTTGATTTCTTTACCTCTGTCATTTCCTTCTTCTTAGCTTCCTGTTGCTGTAATGTCAGCTACATCTGGCACTCAAGGCCACTCTTTGATTTCTTTACGTCTGTCATTTCCGTCTCTTCTACTTGCGGCTGGTGTAATGTCAACAACTTCTGGTACTCAAGGCCACTCTTTGAATTCTTTCACTCTGCCATTTCCTTTTTATCCACTTTCTGCTGCTGTAATGTCAGCAGCTTCTGGTACTCTAGGCCACTCTTTGATTTCTTTGCCTCATTCATTTCCTTCTTCTCAGCTTCCTGTTGCTGTAATGTCAGCAGCTTCTCGTACTCTAGGCCACTCTTTGATTTCTTTACCTCTGTCATTTCCTTCTTCTCAGCTACCTGCTGCTGTAATATCAGCAGCTTCTGGTACTCTAGGCCACTGATTGATTTCTTTACCTGTGTCATTTCCTTCTTCTCAGCTTCGTGCTGCTGTAATGTCAGCTACGTCTAGTACTCAAGGGTGCTCTGTGATTTCTTTACCTCTGTCATTTCCTTCTTCTCCACTTCCTGCTTCTGTAATGTCAGCTACGTCTGGTACTCTAGGCCACTCTTTGATTTCTTTACCTCTGTCATTTCCTTCTTCTCCACTCCCTGCTGCTGTAATGTCAGCTACGTCTGGTACTCAAGGGTGCTCTGTGATTTCTTTACCTCTGTCATTTCCTTCTTCTTCACTTCCTGCTGCTGTAATGTCAGCTACGTCTGGTACTCAAGGGTGCTCTTTGATTTCTTTACCTCTGTCATTTCCTTCTTCTCCAATTCCAGCTGCTGTAATGTCAGCAGTATCTGGTACTCAAGGCCAGACTATGATTTCTTTACCTCTGTCATTTCCTTCTTCTCAACTTCCTGTTGCTGTAATGTCAGCAACTTCTGGTACTCAAGACCAGACTTTGATTTCTTTACCTGCGTCATTTCCTTCTTCTCCACTTCCTGTTGCTGTAATATCAGCAACTTCTGGTACTCAATGCCACTGTTTGATTTCTTTATCTCTGTCATTTCCTTCTTTCCTACTTCATGCTGCTTTAATGTCATTAACTTTTGGTACTCAAGGCCAGACTTTGATTTCTTTACCTCTGTCATTTCCTTCTTCTCCACTTCCTGCTGATGTAATGTCAGCAACTTCTTGTACTCAAGGCCAGACTTTGATTTCTTTACCTCTGTCATTTCCTTCTTCTCAGCTTCCTGCTGCTGTAATATCTTCAGCTTCTGGTACTCTAGGCCACTCATTGATTTCTTTACCTGTGTCATTTCCTTCTTCTCAGCTTCCTGCTGCTGTAATGTCAGCTACGTCTGGTACTCTAGGCCACTCTTTGATTTCTTTACCTCTATCATTTCCTTCTTCTCCACTTCCTGCTGCTGTAATGTCAGCTACGTCTGGTACTCAAGGGTGCTCTGTGATTTCTTTATCTCTGTCATTTCCTTCTTCTCCACTTCCTGCTGCTGTAATGTCAGCTACGTCTGGTACTCAAGGGTGCTCTTTGATTTCTTTACCTCTGTCATTTCCTTCTTCTCCAATTCCAGCTGCTGTAATGTCAGAGGTATCTGGTACTCAAGGCCAGACTTTGATTTCTTTACCTCTGTCATTTCCTTCTTCTCAACTTCCTGTTGCTGTAATGTCAGCAACTTCTGGTACTCAAGGCCATACTTTGATTTCTTTACCTCTGTCATTTCCTTCTTTTCCACTTCCTATTGCTGTAATATCAGCAACTTCTGGTCCTCAAGACCAGACTTTGATTTCTTTACCTGCGTCATTTCCTTCTTCTCCACTTCCTGCTGATGTAATGTCAGCAACTTCTTGTACTCAAGGCCAGACCTTGATTTCTTTACCTCTCTCATTTCCTTCTTCTCCACTTCCTGCTGATGTAATGTCAGCAACTTCTTGTACTCAAGTCCAGACTTTGATTTCTTTACCTCTGTCATTTCCTTCTTCTCCACTTCCTGCTGATGTAATGTCAGCAACTTCTGGTACTCAAGGCCAGACTTTCATTTCTTTACCTCTTTCATTTCCTTCTTCTCAACTTCCTGTTGCTGTAATGTCAACAACTTCTGGTACTCAATGCCACTCTTTGATTTGTTTACCTCTGTCATTTCATTCTTCTCCACATCCTGTTGCTGTAATGTCGGCAACTTCTGGAACTCAAGGCCAGAATTTGATTTCTTTAACTGTGGCTTTTCCTTTTTCTCCACTTCCAGCTGCTGTAATGTCAGCAACGTCAGGTACTCAAAGCCAGACTTTGATTTCTTTACCTCTCTCATTTCCTTTTTTTCAGCTTCCTGTTTCTGTAATGTCAGCAGCTTCTGGTACTCTAGGTCACTCTTTGATATCTTTACCTCTGTCATTTCCTTTTTCTCAGCTTCCTGCTGCTGTAATGTCAGCTACGTCTAGTACTCAAGGTTGCACTGTGATTTCTTTACCTCTGTCATTTCCTTCTTCTCCATTTCCTGCTGCTGTAATGTCAGCTACGTCTGGTCCTCAAGGGTGCTCTTTGATTTCTTTACCTCTGTCATTTCCTTCTTCTCCACTTCCTGCTGCTGTAATGTCAGCAGCATCTGGTACTCAAGGCCCGACTTTGATTTCTTTACCTCTGTCATTTCCTTCTTCTCAACTTCCTGTTGCTGTAATGTTAGCAACTTCTGGTACTCAAGGCCAGACTTTGATTTCTTTACCGCAGTCATTTCCTTCTTCTCAGCTTCCTGTTGCTGTAATATCAGCAACTTCTGGTACTCAAGGCCAAATTTTGATTTCTTTACCTCTGTCATTTATTTCTTTTCCACTTCCTATTGCTGTAATATCAGCAGCTTCTGGTCCTCAAGACCACACTTTGATTTCTTTACCTGCGTCATTTCCTTCTCCACTTCCTGTTGCTGTAATATCAGCTACTTCTGGTACTCAATGCCACTGTTTGATTTCTTTACCTCTGTCATTTCCTTCTTCTCCAATTCCTGCTGCTGTAATGTTAGTAACTTCTGGTACTCAAGGCCAGACTTTGATTTCTTTACCTGTATCATTTCCTTCTTCTCCACTTCCTGTTGCTGTAATGTCAACAACTTCTGGTACTCATGGCTAGACTTTGATTTTTTTACCTCTGTCGTTTCCTTCTTCTCCACTTCCTTTTGCTTTAATGTCAACAACTTCTGGTACTCAAGGCCACTCTTTGATTTCTTTACCTCTGTCATTTCCTTCTTCTCCACTTCCTGCTTCTGTAAGGTCAGCAACTTCTGGTACTCCAGGCCAGATTTTGCTTTCTTTACCTCTGTCATTTCCTTCTTCTCACGTTCCTGTTGCTGTAATATCAGCAGCTTCTGGTACTCTAGGCCACTCTTTGATTTCTTTACCTTTGTCATTTCCTTCTTCTCAGCTTCCGGTTGCTGTAATGTCAGCTACATCTGGCACTCAAGGCCACTCTTTGATTTCTTTACGTCTGTCATTTCCGTCTTTTCTACTCGGCGGCTGTAATGTCAACAACTTCTGGTACTCTAGGCCACTCTTTGATTTCTTTGCCTCTGTCATTTCCTTCTTCTCAGCTTCCTGTTGCTGTAATGTCAGCAGCTTCTGGTACTCTAGGCCACTCTTTGATTTCTTTGCCTCATTCATTTCCTTCTTCTCAGCTTCCTGTTGCTGTAATGTCAGCAGCTTCCGGTACTCTAGGCCACTCTTTGGTTTCTTTACCTGTGTCATTTCCTTCTTCTCAGCTTCCTGCTGCTGTAATATCAGCAGCTTCTGGTACTCTAGGACACTCACTGATTTCTTTACCTGTGTCATTTCGTTTTTCTCAGCTTCCTGCTGCTGTAATGTCAGCTACGTCTAGTACTCAAGGGTGCTCTTTGATTTCTTTACCTCTGTCATTTCCTTCTTCTCCACTTCCTGCTGCTGTAATGTCAGCTACGTGTGGTACTCAAGGGTGCTCTTTGATTTCTTTACCTCTGTCAGTTCCTTCTTCTCCACTTCCTGCCTCTGTAATGTCAGCAGTATCTGGTACTCAAGGCCAGACTTTGATTTCTTTACCTCTGTCATTTCCTTCTTCTCAACTTCCTGTTGCTGTAATATCAGCAACTTCTGGTACTCAAGGCCAGACTTTGACTTCTTTACCGCTGTCATTTCCTACTTCTCAGGTTCTGTTGCTGTAATATCAGCAACTTCTGGTACTCAAGGCCAAATTTTGATTTCTTTACCTCTGTCATTTCCTTCTTTTCCACTTCCTAATCTGTAATATCAGCAACTTCTGGTCCTCAAGTTCAGACTTTGATTTCTTTACCTGCGTCAATTCCTTCTTCTCCACTTCCTGTTGCTGTAATATCAGCAACTTATAGTACTCAATGCCACTGTTTGATTTCTTTATCTCTGTTATTTCCTTCTTTGCTACTTCATGCTGCTTTAATGTCAGCAGCTTTTGGTACTCAAGGCCAGACTTTGATTTCTTTACCTCTGTCATATCCTTCTTCTCCACTTCCTGCTGCTGTAATGTCAACAACTTCTGGTACTCAAGGCCAGATTTTGATTTCTTTACCTCTTTCATTTCCTTTTTCTCAACTTCCTGTTGCTGTAATGTCAAAAACCTCTGGTACTCAATGCCACTCTTTGATTTGTTTACCTCTGTCATTTCCTTCTTCTCCACTTCCAGCTGCTGTAATGTCAGCAACGTCAGGTACTCAAGGCCAGACTTTGATTTCTTTACCTCTGTCATTTCCTTCTTCTCACGTTCCTGTTGCTGTAATATCAGCAGCATCTGGTACTCTAGGCCACTTTTGATTTCTTTACCTCTGTCATTTCCTTTTTCTCAGCTTCCTGTTTCTGTAATGTCAGCAGCTTCTGGTACTCTAGGCCACTCTTTGATATCTTTACCTCTGTCATTTCCTTTTTCTTAGCTTCCTGCTGCTGTAATGTCAGCTACGTCTAGTACTCAAGGTTGCTCTGTGATTTCTTTACCTCTGTCATTTCCTTCTTCTCCACTTCCTGCTGCTGTAATGTCAGCAGCTTCTGGTACTCAAGGCCAGACTTTGATTTCTTTACCTCTGTCATTTCCTTCTTCTCCACTTCCTGCTGCTGTAATGTGAGCAGCTTCTGGTACTCAAGGCCAGACTTTGATTTCTTTACCTCTGTCATTTCCTTCTTCTCAACTTTCGGTTGCTGTAATGTCATCAACTTCTGGTACTCAAGGCCAGACTTTGATTTCTTTACCGCTGTCATTTCCTTCTTCTCAGCTTCCTGTGGCTGTAATATCAGCAACTTCTGTTACTCAAGGCCAAATTTTGATTTCTTTACCTCTGTCATTTCCTTCTTCTCCACTTCCTGATGCTGTAATATAAGCAACTTCTGGTCCTCAAGACCAGACTTTGATTTCTTTACCTGCGTCATTTCCTTCTTCTCCACTTCCTGTTGCTGTAATATCAGCTACTTCTGTTACTCAATGCCACTGTTTGATTTCTTTATCTCTGTCATTTCCTTCTTTGCTACTTCATGCTGTTTTGATGTCAGCAACTTTTGGTACTCAAGGCCAGACTTTGATTTCTTTACCTCTGTCATTTCCTTCTTCTCCACTTCCTGCTGCTGTAATGTCAGCAACTTCTGGTACTCAAAGGCCAGACTTTGATTTCTTTACCTCTGTCATTTCCTTCTTCTCCACTTCCTGCTTCTGTAACGGCAGCAACTTCTGGTACTCCAGGCCAGACTTTGATTTCTTTACCTCTGTCATTTCCTTCTTCTCCACTTCCTGCTACTGTAATGTCAGCAGTATCTGGTACTCAAGGCCAGACTTTTATTTCTTTACCGCTGTCATTTCCTTCTTCTCAGCTTCCTGTTGCTGTAATATCAGCAACATCTGGTACTCAAGGCCAAATTTTTATTTCTTTACCTCTGTCATTTCCTTCTTTTCCACTTCCTGTTGCTGTAATATGAGCAACTTCTGGTACTCAATGCCACTGTTTGATTTCTTTATCTCTGTCATTTCCTTCTCTGCTACTTCATGCTGCTTTAATGTCAGCAACTCTTGGTACTCAAGGCCAGACTAAGATTTCTTTACCTCTGTCATTTCCTTCTTCTCCACTTCCTGCTACTGTAATGTCAGCAGTATCTGGTACTCAAGGCCAGACTTTTATTTCTTTACCTGCGTCATTTCCTTCTTCTCCACTTCCTGTTGCTGTAATATCAGCTACTTCTTGTACTCAATGCCACTGTTTGATTTCTTTATCTCTGTGTTTTCCTTCTTCTCCACTTCCTGCTGCTGTAATCTCAGCAACTTCTGGTACTCAAGGCCAGAATTTGATTTCTTTACCTGTGTCATTTCCTTCTTCTCCACTTCCTGTTGCTGTAATGTCAACAACTTCTGGTACTCATGGCTAGACTTTGATTTCTTTACCTCTGTCATTTCCTTCTTCTCCATTTCCTTTTGCTTTAATGTCAACAACTTCTGGTACTCAAGGCCACTCTTTGATTTCTTTACCTCTGTCATTTCCTTCTTCTTAGCTTCCTGTTGCTGTAATGTCAGCTACATCTGGCACTCAAGGCCACTCTTTGATTTCTTTACGTCTGTCATTTCCGTCTCTTCTACTTGCGGCCGGTGTAATGTCAACAACTTCTGGTACTCAAGGCCACTCTTTGAATTCTTTCACTCTG
Source organism: Deroplatys truncata (assembly GCA_030765065.1). NCBI lineage: Eukaryota > Metazoa > Arthropoda > Insecta > Mantodea > Mantidae > Deroplatys > Deroplatys truncata. The sequence goes on from CM060978.1 coordinate 5,708,673, forward strand.
CCATTTCCTTTTTATCCACTTTCTGCTGCTGTAATGTCAGCAGCTTCTGGTACTCTAGGCCACTCTTTGATTTCTTTGCCTCATTCATTTCCTTCTTCTCAGCTTCCTGTTGCTGTAATGTCAGCAGCTTCTCGTACTCTAGGCCACTCTTTGATTTCTTTACCTCTGTCATTTCCTTCTTCTCAGCTACCTGCTGCTGTAATATCAGCAGCTTCTGGTACTCTAGGCCACTGATTGATTTCTTTACCTGTGTCATTTCCTTCTTCTCAGCTTCGTGCTGCTGTAATGTCAGCTACGTCTAGTACTCAAGGGTGCTCTGTGATTTCTTTACCTCTGTCATTTCCTTCTTCTCCACTTCCTGCTTCTGTAATGTCAGCTACGTCTGGTACTCTAGGCCACTCTTTGATTTCTTTACCTCTGTCATTTCCTTCTTCTCCACTCCCTGCTGCTGTAATGTCAGCTACGTCTGGTACTTAAGGGTGCTCTGTGATTTCTTTACCTCTGTCATTTCCTTCTTCTTCACTTCCTGCTGCTGTAATGTCAGCTACGTCTGGTACTCAAGGGTGCTCTTTGATTTCTTTACCTCTGTCATTTCCTTCTTCTCCAATTCCAGCTGCTGTAATGTCAGCAGTATCTGGTACTCAAGGCCAGACTATGATTTCTTTACCTCTGTCATTTCCTTCTTCTCAACTTCCTGTTGCTGTAATGTCAGCAACTTCTGGTACTCAAGACCAGACTTTGATTTCTTTACCTGCGTCATTTCCTTCTTCTCCACTTCCTGTTGCTGTAATATCAGCAACTTCTGGTACTCAATGCCACTGTTTGATTTCTTTATCTCTGTCATTTCCTTCTTTCCTACTTCATGCTGCTTTAATGTCATTAACTTTTGGTACTCAAGGCCAGACTTTGATTTCTTTACCTCTGTCATTTCCTTCTTCTCCACTTCCTGCTGATGTAATGTCAGCAACTTCTTGTACTCAAGGCCAGACTTTGATTTCTTTACCTCTGTCATTTCCTTCTTCTCAGCTTCCTGCTGCTGTAATATCTTCAGCTTCTGGTACTCTAGGCCACTCATTGATTTCTTTACCTGTGTCATTTCCTTCTTCTCAGCTTCCTGCTGCTGTAATGTCAGCTACGTCTAGTACTCAAGGGTGCTCTGTGATTTCTTTACCTCTGTCATTTCCTTCTTCTCCACTTCCTGCTGCTGTAATGTCAGCTACGTCTGGTACTCTAGGCCACTCTTTGATTTCTTTACCTCTGTCATTTCCTTCTTCTCCACTTCCTGCTGCTGTAATGTCAGCTACGTCTGGTACTCAAGGGTGCTCTGTGATTTCTTTATCTCTGTCATTTCCTTCTTCTCCACTTCCTGCTGCTGTAATGTCAGCTACGTCTGGTACTCAAGGGTGCTCTTTGATTTCTTTACCTCTGTCATTTCCTTCTTCTCCAATTCCAGCTGCTGTAATGTCAGAAGTATCTGGTACTCAAGGCCAGACTTTGATTTCTTTTCCTCTGTCATTTCCTTCTTCTCAACTTCCTGTTGCTGTAATGTCAGCAACTTCTGGTACTCAAGGCCATACTTTGATTTCTTTACCTCTGTCATTTCCTTCTTTTCCACTTCCTATTGCTGTAATATCAGCAACTTCTGGTCCTCAAGACCAGACTTTGATTTCTTTACCTGCGTCATTTCCTTCTTCTCCACTTCCTGCTGATGTAATGTCAGCAACTTCTTGTACTCAAGGCCAGACCTTGATTTCTTTACCTCTCTCATTTCCTTCTTCTCCACTTCCTGCTGATGTAATGTCAGCAACTTCTTGTACTCAAGTCCAGACTTTGATTTCTTTACCTCTGTCATTTCCTTCTTCTCCACTTCCTGCTGATGTAATGTCAGCAACTTCTGGTACTCAAGGCCAGACTTTCATTTCTTTACCTCTTTCATTTCCTTCTTCTCAACTTCCTGTTGCTGTAATGTCAACAACTTCTGGTACTCAATGCCACTCTTTGATTTGTTTACCTCTGTCATTTCATTCTTCTCCACATCCTGTTGCTGTAATGTCGGCAACTTCTGGAACTCAAGGCCAGAATTTGATTTCTTTAACTGTGGCTTTTCCTTTTTCTCCACTTCCAGCTGCTGTAATGTCAGCAACGTCAGGTACTCAAAGCCAGACTTTGATTTCTTTACCTCTCTCATTTCCTTTTTTTCAGCTTCCTGTTTCTGTAATGTCAGCAGCTTCTGGTACTCTAGGTCACTCTTTGATATCTTTACCTCTGTCATTTCCTTTTTCTCAGCTTCCTGCTGCTGTAATGTCAGCTACGTCTAGTACTCAAGGTTGCACTGTGATTTCTTTACCTCTGTCATTTCCTTCTTCTCCATTTCCTGCTGCTGTAATGTCAGCTACGTCTGGTCCTCAAGGGTGCTCTTTGATTTCTTTACCTCTGTCATTTCCTTCTTCTCCACTTCCTGCTGCTGTAATGTCAGCAGCATCTGGTACTCAAGGCCCGACTTTGATTTCTTTACCTCTGTCATTTCCTTCTTCTCAACTTCCTGTTGCTGTAATGTTAGCAACTTCTGGTACTCAAGGCCAGACTTTGATTTCTTTACCGCAGTCATTTCCTTCTTCTCAGCTTCCTGTTGCTGTAATATCAGCAACTTCTGGTACTCAAGGCCAAATTTTGATTTCTTTACCTCTGTCATTTATTTCTTTTCCACTTCCTATTGCTGTAATATCAGCAGCTTCTGGTCCTCAAGACCACACTTTGATTTCTTTACCTGCGTCATTTCCTTCTCCACTTCCTGTTGCTGTAATATCAGCTACTTCTGGTACTCAATGCCACTGTTTGATTTCTTTACCTCTGTCATTTCCTTCTTCTCCAATTCCTGCTGCTGTAATGTTAGTAACTTCTGGTACTCAAGGCCAGACTTTGATTTCTTTACCTGTATCATTTCCTTCTTCTCCACTTCCTGTTGCTGTAATGTCAACAACTTCTGGTACTCATGGCTAGACTTTGATTTTTTTACCTCTGTCGTTTCCTTCTTCTCCACTTCCTTTTGCTTTAATGTCAACAACTTCTGGTACTCAAGGCCACTCTTTGATTTCTTTACCTCTGTCATTTCCTTCTTCTCCACTTCCTGCTTCTGTAAGGTCAGCAACTTCTGGTACTCCAGGCCAGATTTTGCTTTCTTTACCTCTGTCATTTCCTTCTTCTCACGTTCCTGTTGCTGTAATATCAGCAGCTTCTGGTACTCTAGGTCACTCTTTGATTTCTTTACCTTTGTCATTTCCTTCTTCTCAGCTTCCGGTTGCTGTAATGTCAGCTACATCTGGCACTCAAGGCCACTCTTTGATTTCTTTACGTCTGTCATTTCCGTCTTTTCTACTCGGCGGCTGTAATGTCAACAACTTCTGGTACTCTAGGCCACTCTTTGATTTCTTTGCCTCTGTCATTTCCTTCTTCTCAGCTTCCTGTTGCTGTAATGTCAGCAGCTTCTGGTACTCTAGGCCACTCTTTGATTTCTTTGCCTCATTCATTTCCTTCTTCTCAGCTTCCTGTTGCTGTAATGTCAGCAGCTTCCGGTACTCTAGGCCACTCTTTGGTTTCTTTACCTGTGTCATTTCCTTCTTCTCAGCTTCCTGCTGCTGTAATATCAGCAGCTTCTGGTACTCTAGGACACTCACTGATTTCTTTACCTGTGTCATTTCGTTTTTCTCAGCTTCCTGCTGCTGTAATGTCAGCTACGTCTAGTACTCAAGGGTGCTCTTTGATTTCTTTACCTCTGTCATTTCCTTCTTCTCCTCTTCCTGCTGCTGTAATGTCAGCTACGTGTGGTACTCAAGGGTGCTCTTTGATTTCTTTACCTCTGTCAGTTCCTTCTTCTCCACTTCCTGCTGCTGTAATGTCAGCAGTATCTGGTACTCAAGGCCAGACTTTGATTTCTTTACCTCTGTCATTTCCTTCTTCTCAACTTCCTGTTGCTGTAATGTCAGCAACTTCTGGTACTCAAGGCCAGACTTTGACTTCTTTACCGCTGTCATTTCCTACTTCTCAGGTTCTGTTGCTGTAATATCAGCAACTTCTGGTACTCAAGGCCAAATTTTGATTTCTTTACCTCTGTCATTTCCTTCTTTTCCACTTCCTAATCTGTAATATCAGCAACTTCTGGTCCTCAAGTTCAGACTTTGATTTCTTTACCTGCGTCAATTCCTTCTTCTCCACTTCCTGTTGCTGTAATATCAGCAACTTATAGTACTCAATGCCACTGTTTGATTTCTTTATCTCTGTTATTTCCTTCTTTGCTACTTCATGCTGCTTTAATGTCAGCAGCTTTTGGTACTCAAGGCCAGACTTTGATTTCTTTACCTCTGTCATATCCTTCTTCTCCACTTCCTGCTGCTGTAATGTGAACAACTTCTGGTACTCAAGGCCAGATTTTGATTTCTTTACCTCTTTCATTTCCTTTTTCTCAACTTCCTGTTGCTGTAATGTCAAAAACCTCTGGTACTCAATGCCACTCTTTGATTTGTTTACCTCTGTCATTTCCTTCTTCTCCACTTCCAGCTGCTGTAATGTCAGCAACGTCAGGTACTCAAGGCCAGACTTTGATTTCTTTACCTCTGTCATTTCCTTCTTCTCACGTTCCTGTTTCTGTAATATCAGCAGCATCTGGTACTCTAGGCCACTTTTGATTTCTTTACCTCTGTCATTTTCTTTTTCTCAGCTTCCTGTTTCTGTAATGTCAGCAGCTTCTGGTACTCTAGGCCACTCTTTGATATCTTTACCTCTGTCATTTCCTTTTTCTTAGCTTCCTGCTGCTGTAATGTCAGCTACGTCTAGTACTCAAGGTTGCTCTGTGATTTCTTTACCTCTGTCATTTCCTTCTTCTCCACTTCCTGCTGCTGTAATGTCAGCAGCTTCTGGTACTCAAGGCCAGACTTTGATTTCTTTACCTCTGTCATTTCCTTCTTCTCCACTTCCTGCTGCTGTAATGTGAGCAGCTCCTGGTACTCAAGGCCAGACTTTGATTTCTTTACCTCTGTCATTTCCTTCTTCTCAACTTTCGGTTGCTGTAATGTCAGCAACTTCTGGTACTCAAGGCCAGACTTTGATTTCTTTACCGCTGTCATTTCCTTCTTCTCAGCTTCCTGTGGCTGTAATATCAGCAACTTCTGTTACTCAAGGCCAAATTTTGATTTCTTTACCTCTGTCATTTCCTTCTTCTCCACTTCCTGATGCTGTAATATAAGCAACTTCTGGTCCTCAAGACCAGACTTTGATTTCTTTACCTGCGTCATTTCCTTCTTCTCCACTTCCTGTTGCTGTAATATCAGCTACTTCTGTTACTCAATGCCACTGTTTGATTTCTTTATCTCTGTCATTTCCTTCTTTGCTACTTCATGCTGTTTTGATGTCAGCAACTTTTGGTACTCAAGGCCAGACTTTGATTTCTTTACCTCTGTCATTTCCTTCTTCTCCACTTCCTGCTGCTGTAATGTCAGCAACTTCTGGTACTCAAAGGCCAGACTTTGATTTCTTTACCTCTGTCATTTCCTTCTTCTCCACTTCCTGCTTCTGTAACGGCAGCAACTTCTGGTACTCCAGGCCAGACTTTGATTTCTTTACCTCTGTCATTTCCTTCTTCTCACGTTCCTGTTGCTGTAATATCAGCAGCTTCTGGTACTCTAGGCCACTCTTTGATTTCTTTACCTCTGTCATTTCCTTTTTCTCAGCTCCCTGCTGCTGTAATGTCAGCTACATCTGGCACTCAAGACCACTCTTTGATTTCTTTATCTCTGTCATTTCCTTCTTCTCAGCTTCCTGTTGCTGTAATGTCAGCTACATCTGGCACTCAAGGCCACTCTTTGCTTTCTTTACGTCTGTCATTTCCGTCTTTTCTACTTGCGGCTGCTGTAATGTAAACAACTTCTGGTACTCAAGGCCACTCTTTGATTTCTTTACCTCTGACATTTCCTTTTTATCCACTTTCTGCTGCTGTAATGTCAGCAAGTTCTGGTACTCTAGGCCACTCTTTGATTTCTTTGCCTCATTCATTTCCTTCTTCTCAGCTTCCTGTTGCTGTAATGTCAGCAGCTTCTGGTACTCTAGGCCACTCTTTGATTTCTTTGCCTCTGTCATTTCCTTCTTCTCAGCTTCCTGTTGCTGTAATGTCAGCAGCTTCTGGTACTCTAGGCCACTCTTTGATTTCTTTGCCTCATTCATTTCCTTCTTCACAGCTTCCTGTTGCTGTAATGTCAGCAACTTCTGGTACTCTAGGCCACTCTTTGATTTCTTTACCTGTGTCATTTCCTTCTTCTCAGCTTCCTGCTGCTGTAATATCTGCAGCTTCTGGTACTCTAGGCCACTCATTGATTTCTTTACCTGTGTCATTTCCTTCTTCTCCACTTCCTGCTGCTGTAATGTCAGCTACGTCTGGTACTCTCGGCCACTCTTTGATTTCTTTACCTCTGTCATTTCCTTTTTCTCCACTTCCTGCTGCTGTAATGTCAGCTACGTCTGGTACTCAAGGGTGCTCTTTGATTTCTTTACCTCTGTCATTTCCTCCTTCTCCAATTCCAGCTGCTGTAATGTCAGCAGTATCTGGTACTCAAGGCCAGACTTTGATTTCCTTACCTCTGTCATTTCCTTCTTCTCAACTTCCTGTTGCTGTAATGTCAGCAACTTGTGGTACTCAAGGCCAGACTTTGATTTATTTATGGCTGTCATTTCCTTCTTCTTAAGCTTCCTGTTGCTGTAATATCAGCAACTTCTGGTACTAAAGGCCGAATTTTGATTTCTTTACCTCTGTCGTTTCCTTGTTTTCCACTTCCTATTGCTGTAATATCAGCAACTTCTGGTCCTCAAGACCAGACTTTGATTTCTTTACCTGCGTCATTTCCTTCTTCTCCACTTCCTATTAATGTAATATCAGCAACTTCTGGTACTCAATGCCACTGTTTGATTTCTTTACCTCTGTCATTTCCTTCTTCTCCACTTCCTGCTGCTGTAATGTCAGCAGTATCTGGTACTCAAAGCCAGACTTTGATTTCTTTACCTCTGTCATTTCCTTCTTCTCCACTTCCTGATGCTGTAATATCACCAACTTCTGGTCCTAGAGACCAGACTTTGATTTCTTTACCTGCGTCATTTCCTTCTTCTCCACTTCCTGTTGCTGTATAATCAGCTACTTCTGGTACTCAATGCCACTCTTTGATTTGTTTACCTCTGTCATTTCATTCTTCTCCACATCCTGTTGCTGTAATGTCGGCAACTTCTGGAACTCAAGGCCAGAATTTGATTTCTTTAACTGTGGCTTTTCCTTTTTCTCCACTTCCAGCTGCTGTGATGTCAGCAACGTCAGGTACTCAAGGCCAGACTTGTATTTCTTTACCTGGGTCATTTCCTTCTTCTCCACTTCCTGCTGCTGTAATGTCAGCAGTATCTGGTACTCATGGCCAGACTTTGATTTCTTTACTTCTGTCATTTCCTTCTTCTCAACTTCCTGTGGCTGTAATGTCAGCAACTTCTGGTACTCAAGGCCAGACTTTGATTTCTTTACCGCTGTCATTTCGTTCTTCTCAGCTTCCTGTTGCTGTAATATCAGCAAGTTCTGGTACTAAAGGCCAAATTTTGATTTCTTTACCTGCGTCATTTCCTTCTTCTCCAGTTCCTGTTGCTGTAATATCAGCAACTTCTGGTACTCAATGCCACTGTTTGATTTCTTTATCTCTGTCATTTCCTTCTTTGCTACTTCATGCTGCTTTAATGTCAGCAACTTTTGGTACTCAAGGCCAGACTTTGATTTCTTTATCTCTGTCATTTCCTTCTTCTCCACTTCCTGCTGATGTAATGTAGCAACTTTTGGTACTCAAGGCCAGACTTTGATTTCTTTACCTCTTTCATTTCCTTCTTCTCAACTTCCTGTTGCTGTAATGTCAACAACTTCTGGTACTCAATGCCACTCTTTGATTTGTTTACGTCTGTCATTTCATTCTTCTCCACATCCTGTTGCGGTAATGTCGGCAACTTCTGGAACTCAAGGCCAGAATTTGGTTTCTTTAACTGTGGCTTTTCCTTTTTCTCCACTTCCAGCTGCTGTAATGTCAGCAACGTCAGGTACTCAAGGCCAGACTTTGATTTCTTTACCTCTGTCATTTCCTTCTTCTCACGTTCCTGTTGCTGTAATATCAGCTGTTTCTGGTACTCTAGGCCACTCTTTGATTTCTTTACCTCTGTCATTTCCTTTTTCTCAGCTTCCTGTTTCTGTAATGTCAGCTACGTCTAGTACTCAAGGTTGCTCTGTGATTTCTTTACCTCTGTCATTTCCTTCTTCTCCATTTCCTGCTGCTGTAATGTCAGCTACGTCTGGTTCTCAAGGGTGCTCTTTAATTTGTTAACCTCTGTCATTTCCTTCTTCTCCACCTCCTGCTGCTGTAATGTCAGCAGCATCTGGTACTAAAGGCCAAATTTTGATTTCTTTACCTCTGTCATTTCCTTCTTTTCCACTTCCTATTGCTGTAATATCAGCAACTTCTGGTCCTCAAGACCAGACTTTGATTTCTTTACCTGCGTCATTTCCTTCTTCTCCACTTCCTGTTGCTGTAATATCAGCAACTTCTGGTACTCTATGCCACTGTTTGATTTCTTTATCTCTATCATTTCCTTCTTTGCTACTTCATGCTGCTTTAATGCCAGCAACTTTTGGTACTCAAGGCCAGACTTTGATTTCTTTACCTCTGTCATTTCCTTCTTCTCCACTTCCTGCTGATGTAATGTCAGCAACTTCTGGTACTCAAGGCCAGACTTTGATTTCTTTACCTCTTTCATTTCCTTCTTCTCAAGTTTCTGTTGCTGTAATGTCAACAACTTCTGATACTCAATGCCACTCTTTGATTTGTTTACCTCTGTCATTTCATTCTTCTCCACATCCTGTTGCTGTAATGTCGGCAACTTCTGGAACTCAAGGCCAGAATTTGGTTTCTTTAACTGTGGCTTTTCCTTTTTCTCCACTTCCAGCTGCTGTAATGTCAGCAACGTCAGGAATCAAAGCCAGACTTTGATTTCTTTACCTCTGTCATTTCCTTCTTCTCACGTTCCTGTTGCTGTAATGTCAGCAGCTTCTGGTACTCTAGGCCACTCTTTGATATCTTTACCTCTGTCATTTCCTTTTTCTCAGCTTCCTGCTGCTGTAATGTCAGCTACGTCTAGTACTAAGGTTGCTCTGTGATTTCTTTACCTCTGTCATTTCCTTCTTCTCCATTTCCTGCTGCTGTAATGTCAGCTACGTCTGGTACTCAACGGTGCTCTTTGATTTCTTTACCTCTGTCATTTCCTTCTTCTCCACTTCCTGCTGCTGTAATGTAAGCAGCATCGGGTACTCAAGGTCAGACTTTGATTTCTTTACCTCTGTCATTTCCTTCTTCTCAACTTCCTGTTGCTGTAATGTTAGCAACTTCTGGTACTCAAGGCCAGACTTTGATTTCTTTACCGCAGTCATTTACTTCTTCTCAGCTTCCTGTTGCTGTAATATCAGTAACTTCTGACATTCAAGGCCAAATTTTGATTTCTTTACCTCTGTCATTTCCTTCTTTTCCACTTCCTATTGCTGTAATATCAGCAACTTCTGGTCCTCAAGACCAGACTTCGATTTCTTTACCTGCGTCATTTCCTTCTCCACTTCCTGTTGCTGTAATATCAGCTACTTCTGGTACTCAATGCCACTGTTTGATTTCTTTACCTCTGTCATTTCCTTCTTCTCCACTTCCTGCTGCTGTAATGTTAGTAACTTCTGGTACTCAAGGCCAGACTGATTTCTTTACCTGTATCATTTCCTTCTTCTCCACTTCCTGTTGCTGTAATGACAACACCTTCTGGTACTCATGGCTAGACTTTGATTTCTTTACCTCTGTCATTTCCTTCTCCACTTCCTTTTGCTTTATTGTCAGCAACTTCTGGTACTCCAGGCCAGATTTTGCTTTCTTTACCTCTGTCATTTCCTTCTTCCCGACTTCCTGTTGCTGTAATGTAAACAACTTCTGGTACTCAAGGCCACTCTTTGAATTCTTTACCTCTGACATTTCCTTTTTATCCACTTTCTGCTGCTGTAATGTCAGCAGCTTCTGGTACTCTAGGCCACTCTTTGATTTCCTTGCCTCATTCATTTCCTTCTTCTCAGCTTCCTGTTGCTGTAATGTCAGCAGCCTCTGGTACTCTAGGCCACTCTTTGATTTCTTTGCCTCTGTCATTTCCTTCTTCTCAGCTTTCTGTTGCTGTAATGTCAGCAGCTTCTGGTACTCTAGGCCACTCTTTGATTTCTTTGCCTCATTCATCTCCTTCTTCTCAGCTTCCTGTTGCTGTAATGTCAGCAGCTTCTGGTACTCTAGGCCACTCTTTGATTTCTTTACCTGTGTCATTTCCTTCTTCTCAACTTCCTGCTGCTGTAATATCAGCAGCTTCTGGTACTCTAGGCCACTCATTGATTTCTTTACCAGTGTCATTTCGTTTTTCTCAGCTTCCTGCTGCTGTAATGTCAGCTACGTCTAGTACTCAAGGGTGTTCTGTGATTTCTTTACCTCTGTCATTTCCTTCTTCTCAACTTCCTGCTGCTGTAATGTCAGCTACGTCTGGTACTCAAGGGTGCTCTTTGATTTCTTTACCTCTGTCATTTCCTTCTTCTCCACTTCCTGCTGCTGTAATGTCAGCAGTATCTGGTACTCAAGGCCAGACTTTGATTTCTTTACCGCTGTCATTTCCTTCTTCTCAGCTTCCTGTGGCTGTAATGTCAGCAACTTCTGGTACTCAAGGCCAGACTTTGATTTCTTTACCGCTGTCATTTCCTTCTTCTCATCTTCCTGTGGCTGTAATGTCAGCTACGTCTGGTACTCAAGGCCAGACTTTGATTTCTTTACCTCTGTCATTTCATTCTTCTCCACTTCCTGCTGCTGTAATGTCAGCAGCTTCTGGTACTCAAGGCCAGACTTTGATTTCTTTACCTCTGTCATTTCCTTCTTCTCAACTCCCTGTTTCTGTAATGTCAGCAACTTCTGGTACGCAAGGCCAGACTTTGATTTCTTTACCGCTGTCATTTCCTTCTTCTCAGCTTCCTGTTGCTGTAATATCAGCAACTTTTGGTACTCAAGGCCAAATTTTGATTTCTTTACCTCTGTCATTTCCTTCTTTTCCACTTCCTATTGCTGTAATATCAGCAACTTCTGGTCCTCAAGACCAGACTTTGATTTCTTTACCTGCGTCATTTCCTTCTTCTCCACTTGCTGTTGCTGTAATATCAGCAACTTCTGGTACCCAATGTCACTGTTTGATTTCTTTATCTCTATCATTTCCTTCTTTGCTACTTCATGCTGCTTTAATGTCAGCAACTTTTGGTACTCAAGGCCAGACTTTTATTTCTTTACCGCTGTCATTTCCTTCTTCTCAGCTTCCTGTTGCTGTAAAATCAGCAACATCTGGTACTCAAGGCCAAATTTTGATTTCTTTACCTCTGGCATTTCCTTCTTTTCCACTTCCTGTTGCAGTAATATCAGCAACTTCTGGTACTCAATGCCACTGTTTGATTTCTTTATCTCTGTCATTTCCTTCTTTCCTACTTCATGCTGCTTTAATGTCAGCAACTTTTGGTACTCAAGGCCAGACTTTGATTTCTTTAGCTCTGTCATTTCCTTCTTCTCCACTTCCTGCTGATGTAATGTCAGCAACTTCTGGTATTAAAGGCCAGACTTTGATTTCTTTACCTCTTTCATTTCCTTCTTCTCAACTTTCTGTTGCTGTAATGTCAACAACTTCTGTTACTCAATGCCACTCTTTGATTTGTTTACCTCTGTCATTTCCTTTTTCTCAGCTTCCTGTTTCTGTAATGTCAGCGGCTTCTGGTACTCTAGGCCAGACTTTGATTTCTTTACCTCTGTCATTTCCTTCTTCTCAACTTCCTGTTGCTGTAATGTCAGCAACTTCTGGTACTCAAGGCCAGACTTTGATTTCTTTACCACTGTCATTTCCTTCTTCTCAGCTTCCTGTGGCTGTAATATAAGCAACTTCTAGTACTCAAGGCCAAATTTTGATTTCTTTACCTCTGTCATTTCCTTCTTCTCAGCTTACGGATGCTGTAATGTCAGCTACGTCTAGTACTCAAGGTTTCTCTGTGATTTTTTACCTCTGTCATTTCCTTCTTCTCCATTTCCTGCTGCTGTAATGTCAGCTACGTCTGGTACTCAAGGGTGCTCTTTAATTTGTTTACCTCTGTCATTTCCTTCTTCTCAGCTTCCTGCTGCTGTAATGTCAGCAGCATCTGGTACTCAAGGCCAGACTTTGATTTCTTTACCTCTGTCATTTCCTTCTTCTCAACTTCCTGTTGCTGTAATTTCAGGAACTTCTGGTACTCAAGGCCAGACTTTGATTTCTTTACCGCTGTCATTTCCTTATTCTCAGCTTCCTGTGGCTGTAATATCAGCAACTTCTGGTACGCAAGGCCAAATTTTGATTTCTTTACCTCTGTCATTTCCTTCTTCTCCACTTCCTGATGCTATAATATCAGCAACTTCTGGTCCTCAAGACCAGACTTTGATTTCTTTACCTGCGTCATTTCCTTCTTCTCCACTTCCTGTTGCTGTAATATCAGCTACTTCTTGTACTCAATGCCACTGTTTGATTTCTTTATCTCTGTGTGTTCCTTCATTGCTACTTCGTGCTGCTTTAATGTCAGCAACTTTTGGTACTCAAGGCCAGACTTTGATTTCTTTACCTCTGTCATTTCCTTCTTCTCCACTTCCTGCTGCTGTAATGTCAGCAACTTCTGGTACTCAAGGGCAGAATTTGATTTCTTTACCTGTGTCATTTTCTTCTTCTCCACTTCCTGTTGCTGTAATGTCAACAACTTCTGGTACTCATGGCTAGACTTTGATTTCTTTACCTCTGTCATTTCCTTCTTCTCCATTTCCTTTTGCTTTCATGTCAACAACTTCTGTTACTCAAGGCCACTCTTTGATTTCTTTACCTCTGTCATTTGCTTCTTCTCCACTTCCTGCTTCTGTAAGGTCAGCAACTTCTGGTACTCCAGGCCACACTTTGATTTCTTTACCTCTGTCATTTCCTTCTTCTCACGTTCCTGTTGCTGTAATATCTTCAGCTTCTGGTACTCTAGGCCACTCATTGATTTCTTTACCTGTGTCATTTCCTTCTTCTCAGCTTCCTGCTGCTGTTATGTCAGCTACGTCTGGTACTCTAGGCCACTCTTTGATTTCTTTACCTCTGTCATTTCCTTCTTCTCCACTTCCTGCTGCTGTAATGTCAGCTACGTCTGGTACTCAAGGGTGCTCTGTGATTTCTTTATCTCTGTCATTTCCTTCTTCTCCACTTCCTGCTGCTGTAATGTTTGCTACGTCTGGTACTCAAGGGTGCTCTTTGATTTCTTTACCTCTGTCATTTCCTTCTTCTCCACTTCCTGCTGCTGTAATGTCAGCCACGTCTGGTACTCTAGGCCACTCTTTGATTTCTTTACCTGTGTCATTTCCTTCTTCTCAGCTTCCTGCTGCTGTAATGTCAGCTACGTCTAGTACTCAAGGGTGCTCTGTGATTTCTTTACCTCAGTCATTTCCTTCTTCTCCACTTCCTGCTGCTGTAATGTCAGCTACGTCTGGTACTCTAGGCCACTCTTTGATTTCTTTACCTCTGTCATTTCCTTCTTCTCCACTTCCTGCTGCTGTAATGTCAGCTACGTCTCATACTCAAGGGTGCTCTGTGATTTCTTTACCTCTGTCATTTCCTTCTTCTTCACTTCCTGCTGCTGTAATCTCAGCTACGTCTGGTACTCAAGGGTGCTCTTTGATTTCTTTACCTCTGTCATTTCCTTTTTCTCCAATTCCAGCTGCTGTAATGTCAGCAGTATCTGGTACTCAAGGCCAGACTATGATTTCTTTACCTCTGTCATTTCCTTCTTCCTAACTTCCTGTTGCTGTAATGTCAGCAACTTCTGATACTCAAGGCCAGACTTTGATTTCTTTACCTCTGTCATTTCCTTCTTCTCAACTTCCTCATGCTTTAATGTTAGCAACTTCTGGTACTCAAGGCCAGACTTTGATTTCTTTACCGCAGTCATTTCCTTCTTCTCAGCTTCCTGTTGCTGTAATATCAGCAACTTCTGACATTCAAGGCCAAATTTTGATTTCTTTACCTCTGTCATTTCCTTCTTTTCCACTTCCTATTGCTGTAATATCAGCAACTTCTGGTCCTCAAGACCAGACTTCGATTTCTTTACCTGCGACATTTCCTTCTCCACTTCCTGTTGCTGTAATATCAGCTACTTCTGGTACTCAATGCCACTGTTTGATTTCTTTACCTCTTTCATTTCCTTCTTCTCCACTTCCTGCTGCTGTAATGTTAGTAACTTCTGGTACTCAAGGCCAGACTTTGATTTCTTTACCTGTATCATTTCCTTCTTCTCCACTTCCTGTTGCTGTAATGTCAACAACTTCTGGTACTCATGGCTAGACTTTGATTTCTTTACCTCTGTCATTTCCTTCTTCTCCACTTCCTTTTGCTTTAATGTCAACAACTTCTGGTACTCAAGGCCACTCTTTGGTTTCTTTACCTCTGTCATTTCCTTCTTCTCCACTTCCTGCTTCTGTAAGGTCAGCAACTTCTGGTACTCCAGGCCAGATTTTGCGCTCTTACCTCTGTCATTTCCTTCTTCTCACGTTCCTGTTGCTGTAATATCAGCAGCTTCTGGTACTCTAGGCCACTCTTTGATTTCTTTACCTCTGTCATTTCCTTTTTCTCAGCTCCCTGCTGCTGTAATGTCAGCTACATCTGGCACTCAAGACCACTCTTTGATTTCTTTACCTCTGTCATTTCCTTCTTCTCAGCTTCCTGTTGCTGTAATGTCAGCTACATCTGGCACTCAAGGCCACTCTTTGATTTCTTTACGTCTGTCATTTCCGTCTTTTCTACTTGCGGCTGCTGTAATGTAAACAACTTCTGGTACTCAAGGCCACTCTTTGATTTCTTTACCTCTGACATGTCCTTTTTATCCACTTTCTGCTGATGTAATGTCAGCAGCTTCTGGTACTCTAGGCCACTCTTTGATTTCTTTGCCTCATTCATTACCTTCTTCTCAGCTTCCTGTTGCTGTAAAGTCAGCAGCCTCTGGTACTCTAGGCCACTCTTTGATTTCTTTGCCTCTGTCATTTCCTTCTTCTCAGCTTCCTGTTGCTGTAATGTCAGCAGCTTCTGGTACTCTAGGCCACTCTTTGATTTCTTTACCTGTGTCATTTCCTTCTTCTCAGCTTCCTGCTGCTGTAATATCAGCAGCTTCTGGTACTCTAGGCCACTCATTGATTTCTTTACCTGTGTCATTTCGTTTTTCTCAGCTTCCTGCTGCTGTAATGTCAGCTACGTCTAGTACTCAAGGGTGTTCCGTGATTTCTTTACCTCTGTCATTTCCTTCTTCTCAACTTCCATCTGCTGTAATGTCAGCTACGTCTGGTACTCAAGGAAGCTCTTTGATTTCTTTACCGCTGTCATTTCCTTCTTCTCAGCTTCCTGTGGCTGTAATATCAGCAACGTCTGGTACTCAAGGCCAGACTTTGATTTCTTTACCGCTGTCATTTCCTTCTTCTCAGCTTCCTGTGGCTGTAATGTCAGCAACTTCTGGTACTCAAGGCCAGACTTTGGTTTCTTTACCGCTGTCATTTCCTTCTTCTCATCTTCCTGTGGCTGTAATGTCAGCTACGTCTGGTACTCAAGGCCAGACTTTGATTTCTTTACCTCTGTCATTTCCTTCTTCTCCACTTCCTGCTGCTGTAATGTCAGCAGCTTCTGGTACTCAAGGCCAGACTTTGATTTCTTTACCTCTGTCATTTCCTTCTTCTCAACTCCCTGTTTCTGTAATGTCAGCAACTTCTGGTACGCAAGGCCAGACTTTGATTTCTTTACCGCTGTCATTTCCTTCTTCTCAGCTTCCTGTTGCTGTAATATCAGCAACTTTTGGTACTCAAGGCCAAATTTTGATTTCTTTACCTCTGTCATTTCCTTCTTTTCCACTTCCTATTGCTGTAATATCAGCAACTTCTGGTCCTCAAGACCAGACTTTGATTTCTTTACCTGCGTCATTTCCTTCTTCTCCACTTGCTGTTGCTGTAATATCAGCAACTTCTGGTACCCAATGCCACTGTTTGATTTCTTTATCTCTGTCATTTCCTTCTTTGCTACTTCATGCTGCTTTAATGTCAGCAACTTTTGGTACTCAAGGCCAGACTTTGATTTCTTTACCTCTGTCATTTCCTTCTTCTCCACTTCCTGCTACTGTAATGTCAGCAGTATCTGGTACTCAAGGCCAGACTTTTATTTCTTTACCGCTGTCATTTCCTTCTTCTCAGCTTCCTGATGCTGTGATATCAGCAACATCTGGTACTCAAGGCCAAATTTTGATTTCTTTACCTCTGGCATTTCCTTCTTTTCCACTTCCTGTTGCTGTAATATCAGCAACTTCTGGTACTCAATGCCACTGTTTGATTTCTTTATCTCTGTCATTTCCTTCTTTGCTACTTCATGCTGCTTTAATGTCAGCACCTTTTGGTACTCAAGGCCAGACTTTGATTTCTTTACCTCTGTCATTTCCTTCTCCACTTCCTGCTGATGTAATGTCAGCAACTTCTGGTATTTAAGGCCAGACTTTGATTTCTTTACCTCTTTCATTTCCTTCTTCTCAACTTCCTGTTGCTCTAATGTCAACAACTTCTGGTACTCAATGCCACTCTTTGATTTGTTTACCTCTGTCATTTCATTCTTCTCCACATCCTGTTGCTGTAATGTCGGCAACTTCTGGAACTCAAGGCCAGAATTTGATTTCTTTAACTGTGGCTTTTCCTTTTTCTCCACTTCCAGCTGCTGTGATGTCAGCAACGTCAGGTACTCAAGGCCAGACTTGTATTTCTTTACCTGGGTCATTTCCTTCTTCTCCACTTCCTGCTGCTGTAATGTCAGCAGTATCTGGTACTCATGGCCAGACTTTGATTTCTTTACTTCTGTCATTTCCTTCTTCTCAACTTCCTGTGGCTGTAATGTCAGCAACTTCTGGTACTCAAGGCCAGACTTTGATTTCTTTACCGCTGTCATTTCGTTCTTCTCAGCTTCCTGTTGCTGTAATATCAGCAAGTTCTGGTACTAAAGGCCAAATTTTGATTTCTTTACCTGCGTCATTTCCTTCTTCTCCACTTCCTGTTGCTGTAATATCAGCAACTTCTGGTACTCAATGCCACTGTTTGATTTCTTTATCTCTGTCATTTCCTTCTTTGCTACTTCATGCTGCTTTAATGTCAGCAACTTTTGGTACTCAAGGCCAGACTTTGATTTCTTTATCTCTGTCATTTCCTTCTTCTCCACTTCCTGCTGATGTAATGTAGCAACTTTTGGTACTCAAGGCCAGACTTTGATTTCTTTACCTCTTTCATTTCCTTCTTCTCAACTTCCTGTTGCTGTAATGTCAACAACTTCTGGTACTCAATGCCACTCTTTGATTTGTTTACGTCTGTCATTTCATTCTTCTCCACATCCTGTTGCGGTAATGTCGGCAACTTCTGGAACTCAAGGCCAGAATTTGGTTTCTTTAACTGTGGCTTTTCCTTTTTCTCCACTTCCAGCTGCTGTAATGTCAGCAACGTCAGGTACTCAAGGCCAGACTTTGATTTCTTTACCTCTGTCATTTCCTTCTTCTCACGTTCCTGTTGCTGTAATATCAGCTGTTTCTGGTACTCTAGGCCACTCTTTGATTTCTTTACCTCTGTCATTTCCTTTTTCTCAGCTTCCTGTTTCTGTAATGTCAGCTACGTCTAGTACTCAAGGTTGCTCTGTGATTTCTTTACCTCTGTCATTTCCTTCTTCTCCATTTCCTGCTGCTGTAATGTCAGCTACGTCTGGTTCTCAAGGGTGCTCTTTAATTTGTTAACCTCTGTCATTTCCTTCTTCTCCACCTCCTGCTGCTGTAATGTCAGCAGCATCTGGTACTAAAGGCCAAATTTTGATTTCTTTACCTCTGTCATTTCCTTCTTTTCCACTTCCTATTGCTGTAATATCAGCAACTTCTGGTCCTCAAGACCAGACTTTGATTTCTTTACCTGCGTCATTTCCTTCTTCTCCACTTCCTGTTGCTGTAATATCAGCAACTTCTGGTACTCTATGCCACTGTTTGATTTCTTTATCTCTATCATTTCCTTCTTTGCTACTTCATGCTGCTTTAATGCCAGCAACTTTTGGTACTCAAGGCCAGACTTTGATTTCTTTACCTCTGTCATTTCCTTCTTCTCCACTTCCTGCTGATGTAATGTCAGCAACTTCTGGTACTCAAGGCCAGACTTTGATTTCTTTACCTCTTTCATTTCCTTCTTCTCAAGTTTCTGTTGCTGTAATGTCAACAACTTCTGATACTCAATGCCACTCTTTGATTTGTTTACCTCTGTCATTTCATTCTTCTCCACATCCTGTTGCTGTAATGTCGGCAACTTCTGGAACTCAAGGCCAGAATTTGGTTTCTTTAACTGTGGCTTTTCCTTTTTCTCCACTTCCAGCTGCTGTAATGTCAGCAACGTCAGGAATCAAAGCCAGACTTTGATTTCTTTACCTCTGTCATTTCCTTCTTCTCACGTTCCTGTTGCTGTAATGTCAGCAGCTTCTGGTACTCTAGGCCACTCTTTGATATCTTTACCTCTGTCATTTCCTTTTTCTCAGCTTCCTGCTGCTGTAATGTCAGCTACGTCTAGTACTAAGGTTGCTCTGTGATTTCTTTACCTCTGTCATTTCCTTCTTCTCCATTTCCTGCTGCTGTAATGTCAGCTACGTCTGGTACTCAACGGTGCTCTTTGATTTCTTTACCTCTGTCATTTCTTTCTTCTCCACTTCCTGCTGCTGTAATGTAAGCAGCATCGGGTACTCAAGGCCAGACTTTGATTTCTTTACCTCTGTCATTTCCTTCTTCTCAACTTCCTGTTGCTGTAATGTTAGCAACTTCTGGTACTCAAGGCCAGACTTTGATTTCTTTACCGCAGTCATTTACTTCTTCTCAGCTTCCTGTTGCTGTAATATCAGTAACTTCTGACATTCAAGGCCAAATTTTGATTTCTTTACCTCTGTCATTTCCTTCTTTTCCACTTCCTATTGCTGTAATATCAGCAACTTCTGGTCCTCAAGACCAGACTTCGATTTCTTTACCTCTGTCATTTCCTTCTTCTCCACTTCCTGCTGATGTAATGTCAGCAACTTCTGGTATTTAAGGCCAGACTTTGATTTCTTTACCTCTTTCATTTCCTTCTTCTCAACTTCCTGTTGCTCTAATGTCAACAACTTCTGTTACTCAATGCCACTCTTTGATTTGTTTACCTCTGTCATTTCATTCTTCTCCACATCCTGTTGCTGTAATGTCGGTACTTCTGGAACTCAAGGCCAGAATTTGATTTCTTTAACTGTGGCTTTTCCTTTTTCTCCACTTCCAGCTGCTGTAATGTCAGCAACGTCAGGTACTCAAGGCCAGACTTTGATTTCTTTACCTCTGTCATTTCCTTTTTCTCAGCTCCTGTTTCTGTAATGTCAGCAGCTTCTGGTACTCTAGCCAACTCTTTGATATCTTTACCTCTGTCATTTCCTTTTTCTCAGCTTCCTGTTTCTGTAATGTCAGCAGCTTCTGGTACTCTAGGCAAGACTTTGATTTCTTTACCTCTGTCATTTCCTTCTTCTCAACTTCCTGTTGCTGTAATGTCAGCAACTTCTGGTAGTCAAGGCCAGACTTTGGTTTCTTTACCACTGTCATTTCCTTCTTCTCAGCTTCCTGTGGCTGTAATATAAGCAACTTCTAGTACTCAAGGCCAAATTTTGATTTCTTTACCTCTGTCATTTCCTTCTTCTCAGCTTACTGATGCTGTAATGTCAGCTACGTCTAGTACTCAAGGGTGCTCTTTAATTTGTTTACCTCTGTCATTTCCTTCTTCTCCACTTCCTGCTGCTGTAATGTCAGCAGCATCTGGTACTCAAGGCCAGACTTTGATTTCTTTACCTCTGTCATTTCCTTCTTCTCAACTTCTTGTTGCTGTAATTTCAGGAACTTCTGGTACTCAAGGCCAGACTTTGATTTCTTTACCGCTGTCATTTCCTTATTCTCAGCTTCCTGTGGCTGTAATATCAGCAACTTCTGGTACGCAAGGCCAAATTTTGATTTCTTTACCTCTGTCATTTCCTTCTTCTCCACTTCCTGATGCTGTAATATCAGCAACTTCTGGTCCTCAAAACCAGACTTTGATTTCTTTACCTGCGTCATTTCCTTCTTCTCCACTTCCTGTTGCTGTAATATCAGCTACTTCTTGTACTCAATGCCACTGTTTGATTTCTTTACCTCTGTCATTTCCTTCTTCTCCACTACCTGATGCTTTAATGTCAGCAACTTTTGGTACTCAAGTCCAGACTTTGATTTCTTTACCTCTGTCATTACCTTCTTCTCCACTTCCTGCTGCTGTAATGTCAGCAACTTCTGGTACTCAAGGGCAGAATTTGATTTCTTTACCTGTGTCATTTCCTTCTTCTCCACTTCCTGTTGCTGTAATGTCAACAACTTCTGGTACTCATGGCTAGACTTTGATTTCTTTACCTCTGTCATTTCCTTCTTCTCCATTTCCTTTTGCTTTAATGTCAACAACTTCTGTTACTCAAGGCCACTCTTTGATTTCTTTACCTCTGTCATTTGCTTCTTCACCACTTCCTGCTTCTGTAAGGTCAGCAACTTCTGGTACTCCAGGCCAGACTTTGATTTCTTTACCTCTGTCATTTCCTTCTTCTCACGTTCCTGTTGCTGTAATATCTTCAGCTTCTGGTACTCTAGGCCACTCATTGATTTCTTTACCTGTGTCATTTCCTTCTTCTCAGCTTCCTGCTGCTGTAATGTCAGCTACGTCTAGTACTCAAGGGTGCTCTGTGATTTCTCTACCTCTGTCATTTCCTTCTTCTCCACTTCCTGCTGCTGTAATGTCAGCTACGTCTGGTACTCTAGGCCACTCTTTGATTTCTTTACCTCTGTCATTTCCTTCTTCTCCACTTCCTGCTGCTGTAATGTCAGCTACGTCTGGTACTCCAGGATGCTCTGTGATTTCTTTATCTCTGTCATTTCCTTCTTCTCCACTTCCTGCTGCTGTAATGTCAGCTACGTCTGGTACTCAAGGGTGCTCTTTGATTTCTTTACCTCTGTCATTTCCTTCTTCTCCAAATCCAGCTGCTGTAATGTCAGCAGTATCTGGTACTCAAGGCCAGACTTTGATTTCTTTACCTCTGTCATTTCCTTCTTCTCAACTTCCTGTTGCTGTAATGTCAGCAACTTCTGGTACTCAAGGCCAGACTTTGATTTCTTTACCGCTGTCATTTCCTTCTTCTTAAGGTTCCTGTTGCTGTAATATCAGCAACTTCTGGTACTAAAGGCCGAATTTTGATTTCTTTACCTCTGTCATTTCCTTCTTTTCCACTTCCTATTGCTGTAATATCAGCAACGTCTGGTCCTCAAGACCAGACTTTGATTTCTTTACCTGCGTCATTTCCTTCTTCTCCACTTCCTGTTGCTGTAATGTCAGCAACTTCTTGTACTCAAGGCCAGACTTGGATTTCTTTACCTCTGTCATTTCCTTCTTCTCCACTTCCTGCTGATGTAATGTCAGCAACTTCTTGTACTCAAGGCTAGACTTTGATTTCTTTACCTCTGTCATTTCCTTCTTCTCCAATTCCTGCTGATGTAATGTCAGCAACTTCTTGTACTCAAGGCCAGACTTTGATTTCTTTACCTCTGTCATTTCCTTCTTCTCCACTTCGTGCTGATGTAATGTCAGCAATTTCTGGTACTCAAGGCCAGACTTTGATTTCTTTACCTCTTTCATTTCCTTCTTCTCAACTTCCTGTTGCTGTAATGTCAACAACTTCTGGTACTCAATGCCACTCTTTGATTTGTTTACCTCTGTCATTTCATTCTTCTCCACATCCTGTTGCTGTAATGTCGGCAACTTCTGGAACTCAAGGCCAGAATTTGATTTCTTTAACTGTGGCTTTTCCTTTTTCTCCACTTCCAGCTGCTGTAATGTCAGCAAAGTCAGGTACTCAAAGCCAGACTTTGATTTCTTTACCTCTCTCATTTCCTTTTTTTCAGCTTCCTGTTTCTGTAATGTCAGTAGCTTCTGGTACTCTAGGTCACTCTTTGATATCTTTACCTCTGTCATTTCCTTTTTCTCAGCTTCCTGCTGCTGTAATGTCAGCTACGTCTAGTACTCAAGGTTGCACTGTCATTTCTTTACCTCTGTCATTTCCTTCTTCTCCATTTCCTGCTGCTGTAATGTCAGCTACGTCTGGTACTCAAGGGTGCTCTTTGATTTCTTTACCTCTGTCATTTCCTTCTTCTCCACTTCCTGCTGCTGTAATGTCAGCAGCATCTGGTACTCAAGGCCCGACTTTGATTTCTTTACTTCTGTCATTTCCTTCTTCTCAACTTCCTGTGGCTGTAATGTCAGCTACGTCTGGTACTCAAGGCCAGACTTTGATTTCTTTACCTCTGTCATTTCCTTCTTCTCCAATTCCTGCTGCTGTAATGTCAGCAGCTTCTGGTACTCAAGGCCAGACTTTGATTTCTTTACCTCTGTCATTTCCTTCTTCTTAACTCCCTGTTTCTGTAATGTCAGCAACTTCTGGTACGCAAGGCCAGACTTTGATTTCTTTACCGCTGTCATTTCCTTCTTCTCAGCTTCCTGTTGCTGTAATATCAGCAACTTTTGGTACTCAAGGCCAAATTTTGATTTCTTTACCTCTGTCATTTCCTTCTTTTCCACTTCCTATTGCTGTAATATCAGCAACTTCTGGTCCTCAAGACCAGACTTTGATTTCTTTACCTGCGTCATTTCCTTCTTCTCCACTTCTGTTGCTGTAATATCAGCAACTTCTGGTACCCAATGCCACTGTTTGATTTCTTTATCTCTGTCATTTCCTTCTTTGCTACTTCATGCTGCTTTAATGTCAGCAACCTTTGGTACTCAAGGCCAGACTTTGATTTCTTTACCTCTGTCATTTCCTTCTTCTCCACTTCCTGCTACTGTAATGTCAGCAGTATCTGGTACTCAAGGCCAGAGTTTTATTTCTTTACCGCTGTCATTTCCTTCTTCTCAGCTTCCTGTTGCTGTAATATCAGCAACTTTTGGTACTCAAGGCCAAATTTTGATTTCTTTACCTCTGGCATTTCCTACTTTTCACTTCCTGTTGCTGTAATATCAGCAACTTCTGGTACTCAATGCCACTGTTTGATTTCTTTATCTCTGTCATTTCCTTCTTTGCTACTTCATGCTGCTTTAATGTCAGCACCTTTTGGTACTCAAGGCCAGACTTTGATTTCTTTACCTCTGTCATTTCCTTCTTGTCCACTTCCTGCTGCTGTAATGTCAGCAACTTCTGGTATTCAATGCCACGGTTTGATTTCTTTATCTCTGTCATTTCCTTCTTTGCTACTTCATGCTGCTTTAATGTCAGCAACTTTTGGTACTCAAGGCCAGACTTTGATTTCTTTACCTCTGTCATTTCCTTCTTCTCCACTTCCTGCTGATGTAATGTCAGCAACTTCTGGTATTTAAGGCCAGACTTTGATTTCTTTACCTCTTTCATTTCCTTCTTCTCAACTTCCTGTTGCTGTAATGTCAACAACTTCTGTTACTCAATGCCACTCTTTGATTTGTTGACCTCTGTCATTTCATTCTTCTCCACATCCTGTTGCTGTAATGTTGGTTACTCTGGAACTCAAGGCCAGAATTTGATTTCTTTAACTGTGGCTTTTCCTTTTTCTCCACTTCCAGCTGCTGTAATGTCAGCAACGTCAGGTACTCAAGGCCAGACTTTGATTTCTTTACCTCTGTCATTTCCTTCTTCTCACGTTCCTGTTGCTGTAATATCAGCAGCTTCTGGTACTCTAGGCCACCCTTTGATTTCTTTACCTCTGTCATTTCCTTTTTCTCAGCTCCTGTTTCTGTAATGTCAGCAGCTTCTGGTACTCTAGCCAACTCTTTGATATCTTTACCTCTGTCATTTCCTTTTTCTCAGCTTCCTGTTTCTGTAATGTCAGCAGCTTCTGGTACTCTAGGCAAGACTTTGATTTCTTTACCTCTGTCATTTCCTTCTTCTCAACTTCCTGTTTCTGTAATGTCAGCAACTTCTGGTAGTCAAGGCCAGACTTTGATTTCTTTACCACTGTCGTTTCCTTCTTCTCAGCTTCCTTTGGCTGTAATATAAGCAACTTCTAGTGCTCAAGGCCAAATTTTGATTTCTTTACCTCTGTCATTTCCTTCTTCTCAGCTTACTGATGCTGTAATGTCAGCTACGTCTAGTACTCAAGGGTGCTCTTTAATTTGTTTACCTCTGTCATTTCCTTCTTCTCCACTTCCTGCTGCTGTAATGTCAGCAGCATCTGGTACTCAAGGCCAGACTTTGATTTCTTTACCTCTGTCATTTCCTTCTTCTCAACTTCCTGTTGCTGTAATTTCAGGAACTTCTGGTACTCAAGGCCAGACTTTGATTTCTTTACCGCTGTCATTTCCTTATTCTCAGCTTCCTGTGGCTGTAATATCAGCAACTTCTGGTACGCAAGGCCAAATTTTGATTTCTTTACCTCTGTCATTTCCTTCTTCTCCACTTCCTGATGCTGTAATATCAGCAACTTCTGGTCCTCAAGACCAGACTTTGATTTCTTTACCTGCGTCATTTCCTTCTTCTCCACTTCCTGTTGCTGTAATATCAGCTACTTCTTGTACTCAATGCCACTGTTTGATTTCTTTATCTCTGTGTTTTCCTTCTTTGCTACTTCGTGCTGCTTTAATGTCAGCAACTTTTGGTACTCAAGTCCAGACTTTGATTTCTTTACCTCTGTCATTTCCTTCTTCTCCACTTCCTGCTGCTGTAATGTCAGCAACTTCTGGTACTCAAGGGCAGAATTTGATTTCTTTACCTGTGTCATTTCCTTCTTCTCCACTTCCTGTTGCTGTAATGTCAACAACTTCTGGTACTCATGGCTAGACTTTGATTTCTTTACCTCTGTCATTTCCTTCTTCTCCATTTCCTTTTGCTTTAATGTCAACAACTTCTGTTACTCAAGGCCACTCTTTGATTTCTTTACCTCTGTCATTTGTTTCTTCTCCACTTCCTGCTTCTGTAAGGTCAGCAACTTCTGGTACTCCAGGCCAGACTTTGATTTCTTTACCTCTGTCATTTCCTTCTTCTCACGTTCCTGTTGCTGTAATATCTTCAGCTTCTGGTACTCTAGGCCACTCATTGATTTCTTTACCTGTGTCATTTCCTTCTTCTCAGCTTCCTGCTGCTGTAATGTCAGCTACGTCTAGTACTCAAGGGTGCTCTGTGATTTCTCTACCTCTGTCATTTCCTTCTTCTCCACTTCCTGCTGCTGTAATGTCAGCTACGTCTGGTACTCAAGGATG
This sequence comes from Deroplatys truncata, assembly GCA_030765065.1. NCBI lineage: Eukaryota > Metazoa > Arthropoda > Insecta > Mantodea > Mantidae > Deroplatys > Deroplatys truncata. The sequence continues at coordinate 5,734,154 of CM060978.1, forward strand.
CTCTTTGATTTCTTTATCTCTGTCATTTCCTTCTTCTCCACTTCCTGCTGCTGTAATGTCAGCTACGTCTGGTACTCAAGGGTGCTCTTTGATTTCTTTACCTCTGTCATTTCCTTCTTCTCCAATTCCAGCTGCTGTAATGTCAGCAGTATCTGGTACTCAAGGCCAGACTTTGATTTCTTTACCACTGTCATTTCCTTCTTCTCAACTTCCTGTTGCTGTAATGTCAGCAACTTCTGGTACTCAAGGCCAGACTTTGATTTCTTTACCGCTGTCATTTCCTTCTTCTTAAGCTTCCTGTTGCTGTAATATCAGCAACTTCTGGTACTAAAGGCCGAATTTTGATTTCTTTACCTCTGTCATTTCCTTCTTTTCGACTTCCTATTGCTGTAATATCAGCAACGTCTGGTCCTCAAGACCAGACTTTGATTTCTTTACCTGCGTCATTTCCTTCTTCTCCACTTCCTGTTGCTGTAATGTCAGCAACTTCTTGTACTCAAGGCCAGACTTTGATTTCTTTACCTCTGTCATTTCCTTCTTGTCCACTTCCTGCTGATGTAATGTCAGCAACTTCTTGTACTCAAGGCCAGACTTTGATTTCTTTACCTCTGTCATTTCCTTCTTCTCCAATTCCTGCTGATGTAATGTCAGCAACTTCTTGTACTCAAGGCCAGACTTTGATTTCTTTACCTGTCATTTCCTTCTTCTCCACTTCCTTTTGCTTTAATGTCAACAACTTCTGATACTCAAGGCCAGACTTTGATTTCTTTACCTCTTTCGTTTCCTTCTTCTCAACTTCCTGTTGCTGTAATGTCAACAACTTCTGGTACTCAATGCCACTCTTTGATTTGTTTACCTCTGTCATTTCATTCTTCTCCACATCCTGTTGCTGTAATGTCGGCAACTTCTGGAACTCAAGGCCAGAATTTGATTTCTTTAACTGTGGCTTTTCCTTTTTCTCCACTTCCAGCTGCTGTAATGTCAGCAACGTCAGGTACTCAAAGCCAGACTTTGATTTCTTTACCTCTCTCATTTCCTTTTTTTCAGCTTCCTGTTTCTGTAATGTCAGTAGCTTCTGGTACTCTAGGTCACTCTTTGATATCTTTACCTCTGTCATTTCCTTTTTCTCAGCTTCCTGCTGCTGTAATGTCAGCTACGTCTAGTACTCAAGGTTGCACTGTCATTTCTTTACCACTGTCATTTCCTTCTTCTCCATTTCCTGCTGCTGTAATGTCAGCTACGTCTGGTACTCAAGGGTGCTCTTTGATTTCTTTACCTCTGTCATTTCCTTCTTTTCCACTTCCTGCTGCTGTAATGTCAGCAGCATCTGGTACTCAAGGCCCGACTTTGATTTCTTTACTTCTGTCATTTCCTTCTTCTCAACTTCCTGTTGCTGTAATGTTAGCAACTTCTGGTACTCAAGGCCAGACTTTGATTTCTTTACCGCAGTCATTTCCTTCTTCTTAGCTTCCTGTTGCTGTAATATCAGCAACTTCTGGTACTCAAGGCCAAATTTTGATTTCTTTACCTCTGTCTTTTCCTTCTTTTCCACTTCCTATTGCTGTAATATCAGCAGCTTCTGGTCCTCAAGACCAGACTTTGATTTCTTTACCTGCGTCATTTCCTTCTCCACTTCCTGTTGCTGTAATATCAGCTACTTCTGTTACTCAATGCCACTGTTTGATTTCTTTACCTCTGTCATTTCCTTCTTCTCCACTTCCTGCTGCTGTAATGTTAGTAACTTCTGGTACTCATGGCTAGACTTTGATTTCTTTACCTCTGTCATTTCCTTCTTGTCCACCTCCTTTTGCTTTAATGTCAACAACTTCTGGTACTCAAGACCACTCTTTGATTTCTTTACCTCTGTCATTTCCTTCTTCTCCACTTCCTGCTTCTGTAAGGTCAGCAACTTCTGGTACTCCAGGCCAGATTTTGCTTTCTTTACCTCTGTCATTTCCTTCTTCTCACGTTCCTGTTGCTGTAATATCAGCAGCTTCTGGTACTCTAGGCCACTCTTTGATTTCCTTACCTTTGTCATTTCCTTCTTCTCAGCTTCCTGTTGCTGTAATCTCAGCTACATCTGGCACTCAAGGCCACTCTTGGATTTCTTTACGTCTGTCAATTCCGTCTTTTCTACTCGGCTGCTGTAATGTCAACAACTTCTGGTACTCAAGGCCACTCTTTGATTTCTTTACCTCTGCCATTTCCTTTTTATCCACTTTCTGCTGCTGTAATGTCAGCAGCTTCTGGTACTCTAGGCCACTCTTTGTTTTCTTTGCCTCTGTCATTTCCTTCTTCTCAGCTTCCTGTTGCTGTAATGTCAGCAGCTTCTGGTACTCTAGGCCACTCTTTGATTTCTTTGTCTCATTCATTTCCTTCTTCTCAGCTTCCTGTTGCTGTAATGTCAGCAGCTTCTGGTACTCTAGGCCACTCTTTGGTTTCTTTACCTGTGTCATTTCCTTCTTCTCAGCTTCCTGCTGCTGTAATACCAGCAGCTCCTGGTACTCTAGGACACTCATTGATTTCTTTACCTGTGTCATTTCGTTTTTCTCAGCTTCCTGCTGCTGTAATGTCAGCTACGTCTAGTACTCAAGGGTGCTCTTTGATTTCTTTACCTCTGTCATTTCCTTCTTCTCCACTTCCTGCTGCTGTAATGTCAGCTACGTGTGGTACTCAAGGGTGCTCTTTGATTTCTTTACCTTTGTCAGTTCCTTCTTCTCCACTTCCTGCTGCTCTAATGTCAGCAGTATCTGGTACTCAAGGCCAGACTTTGAATACTTTACCTCTGTCATTTCCTTCTTCTCAACTTCCTGTTGCTGTAATGTCAGCAACTTCTGGTACTCAAGGCCAGACTTTGACTTCTTTACCGCTGTCATTTCCTACTTCTCAGGTTCCTGTTGCTGTAATACCAGCAACTTCTGGTACTCAAGGCCAAATTTTGATTTCTTTACCTCTGTCATTTCCTTCTTTTCCACTTCCTTATCTGTAATATCAGCAACTTCTGGTCCTCAAGACCAGACTTTGATTTCTTTACCTGCGTCAGTTCTTTCTTCTCCACTTCCTGTTGCTGTAATATCAGCAACTTATGGTACCCAATGCCACTGTTTGATTTCTTTATCTCTGTTATTTCCTTCTTTGCTACTTCATGCTGCTTTAATGTCAGCAACTTTTGGTACTCAAGGCCAGACTTTGATTTCTTTACCTCTGTCATTTCCTTCTTCTCCACTTCCTGCTGCTGTAATGTCAACAACTTCTGGTACTCAAGGCCAGATTTTGATTTCTTTACCTCTTTCATTTCCTTCTTCTCAACTTCCTGTTGCTGTAATGTCGAAAACCTCTGGTACTCAATGCCACTCTTTGATTTGTTTACCTCTGTCATTTCCTTCTTCTCCACTTCCAGCTGCTGAAATGTCAGCAACGTCAGGTACTCAAGGCCAGACTTTGATTTCTTTACCTCTGTCATTTCCTTCTTCTCACGTTCCTGTTGCTGTAATGTCAACAACTTCTGGTACTCAATGCCACTCTTTGATTTGTTTACATCTGTCATTTCATTCTTCTCCACATCCTGTTGCTGTAATGTCGGCAACTTCTGGAACTCAAGGCCACTCTTTGATTTCTTTACCTCTGTCATTTCCTTTTTCTCAGCTCCTGTTTCTGTAATGTCAGCAGCTTCTGGTACTCTAGCCAACTCTTTGATATCTTTACCTCTGTCATTTCCTTTTTCTCAGCTTCCTGTTTCTGTAATGTCAGCAGCTTCTGGTACTCTAGGCAAGACTTTGATTTCTTTACCTCTGTCATTTCCTTCTTCTCAACTTCCTGTTGCTGTAATGTCAGCAACTTCTGGTAGTCAAGGCCAGACTTTGATTTCTTTACCACTGTCATTTCCTTCTTCTCAGCTTCCTGTGGCTGTAATATAAGCAACTTCTAGTACTCAAGGCCAAATTTTGATTTCTTTACCTCTGTCATTTCCTTCTTCTCAGCTTACTGATGCTGTAATGTCAGCTACGTCTAGTACTCAAGGGTGCTCTTTAATTTGTTTACCTCTGTCATTTCCTTCTTCTCCACTTCCTGCTGCTGTAATGTCAGCAGCATCTGGTACTCAAGGCCAGACTTTGATTTCTTTACCTCTGTCATTTCCTTCTTCTCAACTTCCTGTTGCTGTAATTTCAGGAACTTCTGGTACTCAAGGCCAGACTTTGATTTCTTTACCGCTGTCATTTCCTTATTCTCAGCTTCCTGTGGCTGTAATATCAGCAACTTCTGGTACGCAAGGCCAAATTTTGATTTCTTTACCTCTGTCATTTCCTTCTTCTCCACTTCCTGATGCTGTAATATCAGCAACTTCTGGTCCTCAAGACCAGACTTTGATTTCTTTACCTGCGTCATTTCCTTCTTCTCCACTTCCTGTTGCTGTAATATCAGCTACTTCTTGTACTCAATGCAACTGTTTGATTTCTTTATCTCTGTGTTTTCCTTCTTTGCTACTTCGTGCTGCTTTAATGTCAGCAACTTTTGGTACTCAAGTCCAGACTTTGATTTCTTTACCTCTGTCATTTCCTTCTTCTCCACTTCCTGTTGCTGTAATGTCAACAACTTCTAGTACTCATGGCTAGACTTTGATTTCTTTACCTCTGTCATTTCCTTCTTCTCCATTTCCTTTTGCTTTAATGTCAACAACTTCTGTTACTCAAGGCCACTCTTTGATTTCTTTACCTCTGTCATTTGCTTCTTCTCCACTTCCTGCTTCTGTAAGGTCAGCAACTTCTGGTACTCCAGGCCAGACTTTGATTTCTTTACCTCTGTCATTTCCTTCTTCTCACGTTCCTGTTGCTGTAATATCTTCAGCTTCTGGTACTCTAGGCCACTCATTGATTTCTTTACCTGTGTCATTTCCTTCTTCTCAGCTTCCTGCTGCTGTAATGTCAGCTACGTCTAGTACTCAAGGGTGCTCTGTGATTTCTCTACCTCTGTCATTTCCTTCTTCTCCACTTCCTGCTGCTGTTGTAATGTCAGCTACGTCTGGTACTCTAGGCCACTCTTTGATTTCTTTACCTCTGTCATTTCCTTCTTCTCCACTTCCTGCTGCTGTAATGTCAGCAGCTTCTGGTACTCTAGGCCACTCTTTGATTTCTTTGCCTCATTCATTTCCTTCTTCTCAGCTTCCTGTTGCTGTAATGTCAGCAGCTTCTCGTACTCTAGGCCACTCTTTGATTTCTTTACCTCTGTCATTTCCTTCTTCTCCAATTCCAGCTGCTGTAATGTCAGCAGTATCTGGTACTCAAGGCCAGACTTTGATTTCTTTACCTCTGTCATTTCCTTCTTCTCAACTTCCTGTTGCTGTAATGTCAGCAACTTCTGGTACTCAAGGCCAGACTTTGATTTCTTTACCGCTGTCATTTCCTTCTTCTTAAGCTTCCTGTTGCTGTAATATCAGCAACTTCTGGTACTAAAGGCCGAATTTTGATTTCTTTACCTCTGTCATTTCCTTCTTTTCCACTTCCTATTGCTGTAATATCAGCAACGTCTGGTCCTAAAGACCAGACTTTGATTTCTTTACCTGCGTCATTTCCTTCTTCTCCACTTCCTGTTGCTGTAATGTCAGCAACTTCTTGTACTCAAGGCCAGACTTTGATTTCTTTACCTCTGTCATTTCCTTCTTGTCCACTTCCTGCTGATGTAATGTCAGCAACTTCTTGTACTCAAGGCCAGACTTTGATTTCTTTACCTCTGTCATTTCCTTCTTCTCCAATTCCTGCTGATGTAATGTCAGCAACTTCTTGTACTCAAGGCCAGACTTTGATTTCTTTACCTCTGTCATTTCCTTCTTCTCCACTTCCTTTTGCTTTAATGTCAACAACTTCTGGTACTCAAGGGCAGACTTTGATTTCTTTACCTCTTTCATTTCCTTCTTCTCAACTTCCTGTTGCTGTAATGTCAACAACTTCTGGTACTCAATGCCACTCTTTGATTTGTTTACCTCTGTCATTTCATTCTTCTCCACATCCTGTTGCTGTAATGTCGGCAACTTCTGGAACTCAAGGCCAGAATTTGATTTCTTTAACTGTGGCTTTTCCTTTTTCTCCACTTCCAGCTGCTGTAATGTCAGCAACGTCAGGTACTCAAAGCCAGACTTTGATTTCTTTACCTCTCTAGTTTCCTTTTTTTCAGCTTCCTGTTTATGTAATGTCAGTAGCTTCTGGTACTCTAGGTCACTCTTTGATATCTTTACCTCTGTCATTTCCTTTTTCTCAGCTTCCTGCTGCTGTTATGTCAGCTACGTCTAGTACTCAAGGTTGCACTGTCATTTCTTTACCTCTGTCATTTCCTTCTTCTCCATTTCCTGCTGCTGTAATGTCAGCTACGTCTGGTACTCAAGGGTGCTCTTTGATTTCTTTACCTCTGTCATTTCCTTCTTCTCCACTTCCTGCTGCTGTAATGTCAGCAGCATCTGGTACTCAAGGCCCGACTTTGATTTCTTTACTTCTGTCATTTCCTTCTTCTCAACTTCCTGTTGCTGTAATGTTAGCAACTTCTGGTACTCAAGGCCAGACTTTGATTTCTTTACCGCAGTCATTTCCTTCTTCTTAGCTTCCTGTTGCTGTAATATCAGCAACTTCTGGTACTCAAGGCCAAATTTTGATTTCTTTACCTCTGTCTTTTCCTTCTTTTCCACTTCCTATTGCTGTAATATCAGCAGCTTCTGGTCCTCAAGACCAGACTTTGATTTCTTTACCTGCGTCATTTCCTTCTCCACTTCCTGTTGCTGTAATATCAGCTACTTCTGGTACTCAATGCCACTGTTTGATTTCTTTACCTCTGTCATTTCCTTCTTCTCCACTTCCTGCTGCTGTAATGTTAGTAACTTCTGGTACTCAAGGCCAGACTTTGATTTTTTTACCTGTATAATTTCCTTCTTCTCCACTTCCTGTTGCTGTAATGTCAACAACTTCTGGTACTCATGGCTAGACTTTGATTTCTTTACCTCTGTCATTTCCTTCTTGTCCACCTCCTTTTGCTTTAATGTCAACAACTTCTGGTACTCAAGGCCACTCTTTGATTTCTTTACCTCTGTCATTTCCTTCTTCTCCACTTCCTGCTTCTGTAAGGTCAGCAACTTCTGGTACTCCAGGCCAGATTTTGCTTTCTTTACCTCTGTCATTTCCTTCTTCTCACGTTCCTGTTGCTGTAATATCAGCAGCTTCTGGTACTCTAGGCCACTCTTTGATTTCTTTACCTTTGTCATTTCCTTCTTCTCAGCTTCCTGTTGCTGTAATGTCAGCTACATCTGGCACTCAAGGCCACTCTTTGATTTCTTTACGTCTGTCAATTCCGTCTTTTCTACTCGGCTGCTGTAATGTCAACAACTTCTGGTACTCAAGGCCACTCTTTGATTTCTTTACCTCTGCCATTTCCTTTTTATCCACTTTCTGCTGCTGTATTGTCAGCAGCTTCTGGTACTCTAGGCCACTCTTTGTTTTCTTTGCCTCTGTCATTTCCTTCTTCTCAGCTTCCTGTTGCTGTAATGCCAGCAGCTTCTGGTACTCTAGGCCACTCTTTGATTTCTTTGTCTCATTCATTTCCTTCTTCTCAGCTTCATGTTGCTGCAATGTCAGCAGCTTCTGGTACTCTAGGCCACTCTTTGGTTTCTTTACCTGTGTCATTTCCTTCTTCTCAGCTTCCTGCTGCTGTAATACCAGCAGCTCCTGGTACTCTAGGACACTCATTGATTTCTTTACCTGTGTCATTTCGTTTTTCTCAGCTTCCTGCTGCTGTAATGTCAGCTACGTCTAGTACTCAAGGGTGCTCTTTGATTTCTTTACCTCTGTCATTTCCTTCTTCTCCACTTCCTGCTGCTGTAATGTCAGCTACGTGTGGTACTCAAGGGTGCTCTTTGATTTCTTTACCTTTGTCAGTTCCTTCTTCTCCACTTCCTGCTGCTCTAATGTCAGCAGTATCTGGTACTCAAGGCCAGACTTTGATTTCTTTACCTCTGTCATTTCCTTCTTCTCAACTTCCTGTTGCTGTAATGTCAGCAACTTCTGGTACTCAAGGCCAGACTTTGACTTCTTTACCGCTGTCATTACCTACTTCTCAGGTTCCTGTTGCTGTAATACCAGCAACTTCTGGTACTCAAGGCCAAATTTTGATTTCTTTACCTCTGTCATTTCCTTCTTTTCCACTTCCTTATCTGTAATATCAGCAACTTCTGGTCCTCAAGACCAGACTTTGATTTCTTTACCTGCGTCAGTTCCTTCTTCTCCACTTCCTGTTGCTGTAATATCAGCAACTTATGGTACCCAATGCCACTGTTTGATTTCTTTATCTCTGTCATTTCCTTCTTTGCTACTTCATGCTGCTTTAATGTCAGCAACTTTTGGTACTCAAGGCCAGACTTTGATTTCTTTACCTCTGTCATTTCCTTCTTCTCCACTTCCTGCTGCTGTAATGTCAACAACTTCTGGTACTCAAGGCCAGATTTTGATTTCTTTACCTCTTTCATTTCCTTCTTCTCAACTTCCTGTTGCTGTAATGTCGAAAACCTCTGGTACTCAATGCCACTCTTTGATTTGTTTACCTCTGTCATTTCCTTCTTCTCCACTTCCAGCTGCTGTAATGTCAGCAACGTCAGGTACTCAAGGCCACTCTTTGATTTCTTTACCTCTGTCATTTCCTTCTTCTCACGTTCCTGTTGCTGTAATATCAGCAGCTTCTGGTACCATAGGCCACTTTTGATTTCTTTACCTCTGTCATTTCCTTTTTCTCAGCTTCCTGTTTCTGTAATGTCAGCAGCTTCTGGTACTCTAAGCCACTCTTTGATATCTTTACCTCTGTCGTTTCCTTTTTCTTAGCTTCCTGCTGCTGTAATGTCAGCCACGTCTAGTACTCAAGGTTGCTCTGTGATTTCTTTACCTCTGTCATTTCCTTCTTCTCCACTTCCTGCTGCTGTAATTTCAGCAGCTTCTGGTACTCAAGGCCAGACTTTGATTTCTTTACCTCTGTCATTTCCTTCTTCTCCACTTCCTGCTGCTGTAATGTGAGCAGGTTCTGGTACTCAAGGCCAGACTTTGATTTCTTTACCTCTGTCATTTCCTTCTTCTCAACTTCCGGTTGCTGTAATGTCAGCAACTTCTGGTACTCAAGGCTAGACTTTGATTTCTTTACCTCTGTCATTTCCTTCTTCTCCACTTCCTGATGCTGTAATATAAGCAACTGCTGGTCCTCAAGACCAGGCTTTGATTTCTTTACCTGCGTCGTTTCCTTCTTCTCCACTTCCTGTTGCTGTAATATCAGCTACTTCTGTTACTCAATGCCACTGTTTGATTTCTTTATCTCTGTCATTTCCTTCTTTGCTACTTCATGCTGCTTTAATGTCAGCAACTTTTGGTACTCAAGGCCAGACTTTGATTTCTTTACCTCTGTCATTTCCTTCTTCTCCACTTCCTGCTGCTGTAATGTCAGCAACTTCTGGTACTCAAAGGCCAGACTTTGATTTCTTTACCTCTGTCATTTCCTTCTTCTCCACTTCCTGTTGCTGTAATGTCAACAACTTCTGGTACTCATGGCTAGACTTTGATTTCTTTACCTGTGTCATTTCTTTCTTCTCCACTTCCTTTTGCTGTAATGTCAACAACTTCTGGTACTCAAGGCCACTCTTTGATTTCTTTACCTCTGTCATTTCCTTCTTCTCCACTTCCTGCTTCTGTAACGGCAGCAACTTCTGGTACTCCAGGCCAGACTTTGATTTCTTTACCTCTGTCATTTCCTTCTTCTCACGTTCCTGTTGCTGTAATATCAGCAGCTTCTGGTACTCTAGGCCACTCTTTGATATCTTTACCTCTGTCATTCCTTTTTCTCAGCTCCCTGCTGCTGTAATGTCAGCTACATCTGGCACTCAAGACCACTCTTTGATTTCTTTACCTCTATCATTTCCTTCTTCTCAGCTTCCTGTTGCTGTAATGTCAGCTACATCTGGCACTCAAGTCCACTCTTTGCTTTCTTTACGTCTATCATTTCCGTCTTTTCTACTTGCGGCTGCTGTAATGTAAACAACTTCTGGTACTCAAGGCCACTCTTTGATTTCTTTACCTCTGACATTTCCTTTTTATCCACTTTCTGCTGCTGTAATGTCAGCAGGTTCTGGTACTCTAGGCCACACTTTGATTTCTTTGCCTCATTCATTTCCTTCTTCTCAGCTTCCTGTTGCTGTAATGTCAGCAGCTTCTGGTACTCTAGGCCACTCTTTGATTTCTTTGCCTCTGTCATTTCCTTCTTCTCAGCTTCCTGTTGCTGTAATGTCAGCAGCTTCTGGTACTCTAGGCCACTCTTTGATTTCTTTGCCTCATTCATTTCCTTCTTCTCAGCTTCCTGCTGCTGTAATATCTGCAGCTTCTGGTACTCTAGGCCACTCATTGATTTCTTTACCTGTGTCATTTCCTTCTTCTCCACTTCCTGCTGCTGTAATGTCAGCTACATCTGGTACTCTAGGCCACTCTTTGATTTCTTTACCTCTGTCATTTCCTTCTTCTCCACTTCCTGCTGCTGTAATGTCAGCTACGTCTGGTACTCAAGGGTGCTCTGTGATTTCTTTATCTCTGTCATTTCCTTCTTCTCCAATTCCAGCTGCTGTAATGTCAGCAGTATCTGGGACTCAAGGCCAGACTTTGATTTCTTTACCTCTGTCATTTCCTTCTTCTCAACTTCCTGTTGCTGTAATGTCAGCAACTTCTGGTACTCAAGGCCATACTTTGATTTATTTATCGCTGTCATTTCCTTCTTCTTAAGCTTCCTGTTGGTGTAATATCAGCAACTTCTGGTACTAAAGGCCGAATTTTGATTTCTTTACCTCTGTCGTTTCCTTCTTTTCCACTTCCTATTGCTGTAATATCAGCAACTTCTGGTCCTCAAGACCAGACTTTGATTTCTTTACCTGCGTCATTTCCTTCTTCTCCACTTCCTATTGCTGTAATATCAGCAACTTCTGGTACTCAATGCCACTGTTTGATTTCTTTACCTCTGTCATTTCCTTCTTCTCCACTTCCTGCTGCTGTAATGTCAGAAGTATCTGGTACTCAAGGCCAGACTTTGATTTCTATACCTCTGTCATTTCCTTCTTCTCCACTTCCTGATGCTGTAATATCACGAACATGTGGTCCTCAAGACCAGACTTTGATTTCTTTACCTGCGTCATTTCCTTCTTCTCCATTTCCTGTTGCTGTAATGTCAACAACTTCTGGTACTCATTGCCACTCTTTGATTTGTTTGCCTCTGTCATTTCATTCTTCTCCACATCCTGTTGCTGTAATGTCGGCAACTTCTGGAACTCAAGGCCAGAATTTGATTTCTTTAACTGTGGCTTTTCCTTTTTCTCCACTTCCAGCCGCTGTAATGTCAGCAACGTCAGGTACTCAAGGCCAGACTTTGATTTCTTTACCTCTGGCATTTCCTTCTTCTCACGTTCCTGTTGCTGTAATATAAGCAGTTTCTGGTACTCTAGGCCACTCTTTGATTTCTTTACCTCTGTCATTTCCTTTTTCTCAGCTTCCTGTTTCTGTAATGTCAGCAGCTTCTGGTACTCTAGGCCACTCTTTGATATCTTTACCTCTGTCATTTCCTTTTTCTCAGCTTCCTGCTGCTGTAATGTCAGCTACGTCTAGTACTCAAGGTTGCACTGTCATTTCTTTACCTCTGTCATTTCCTTCTTCTCCATTTCCTGCTGCTGTAATGTCAGCTACGTCTGGTACTCAAGAATGCTCTTTAATTTGTTTACCTCTGTCATTTCCTTCTTCTCCCCTTCCTGCTGCTGTAATGTCAGCAGCATCTGGTTCTCAAGGCCAGACTTTGATTTCTTTACCTCTGTCATTTCCTTCTTCTCAACTTCCTGTTGCTGTAATGTCAGCAACTTCTGGTATTCAAGGCCAGACTTTGATTTCTTTACCGCTGTCATTTCCTTCTTCTCAGCTTCCTGTGGCTGTAATATCAGCAACTTCTGGTACGCAAGGCCAAATTTTGATTTCTTTACCTCTGTCATTTCCTTCTTCTCCACTTCCTGATGCTGTAATATCAGCAACTTCTGTTCCTCAAGACCAGACTTTGATTTCTTTACCTGTGTCATTTCCTTCTTCTCCACTTCCTGTTGCTGTAATATCAGCTACTTCTTGTACGCAATGCCACTGTTTGATTTCTTTATCTCTGTGTTTTCCTGCTTTGCTACTTCGTGCTGCTTTAATGTCAGCAACTTTTGGTACTCAAGGCCAGACTTTGATTTCTTTACCTCTGTCATTTCCTTTTTCTCCACTTCCTGCTGCTGTAATCTCAGCAACTTCTGGTACTCAAGGCCAGAATTTGATTTCTTTACCTGTGTCATTTCCTTCTTCTCCACTTCCTGTTGCTGTAATGTCAACCGCTTCTGGTACTCATGGCTAGACTTTGATTTCTTTACCTCTGTCATTTCCTTCTTCTCCATTTCCTTTTGCTTTAATGTCAACAACTTCTGGTACTCAAGGCCACTCTTTTATTTCTTTACCTCTGTCATTTGCTTCTTCTCCACTTCCTGCTTCTGTAAGGTCAGCAACTTCTGGTACTCCAGGCCAGACTTTGATTTCTTTACCTCTGTCATTTCCTTCTTCTCACGTTCCTGTTGCTGTAATATCAGCAACTTCTGGTACTCTAGGCCACTCTTTGATTTCTTTACCTCTGACATTTCCTTTCTATCCACTTTCTGCTGCTGTAATGTCAGCAGCTTCTGGTACTCTAGGCCACTCTTTGATTTCTTTGCCTCATTCATTTCCTTCTTCTCAGCTTCCTGTTGCTGTAATGTCAGCAGCTTCTCGTACTCTAGGCCACTCTTTGATTTCTTTACCTCTGTCATTTCCTTCTTCTCAGCTTCCTGCTGCTGTAATATCAGCAGCTTCTGGTACTCTAGGCCACTGATTGATTTCTTTACCTGTGTCATTTCCTTCTTCTCAGCTTCCTGCTGCTGTAATGTCAGCTACGTCTAGTACTCAAGAGTGCTCTGTGATTTCTTTACCTCTGTCATTTCCTTCTTCTCCACTTCCTGCTGCTGTAATGTCAGCTACGTCTGGTACTTTAGGCCACTCTTTGATTTCTTTACCTCTGTCATTTCCTTCTTCACCAATTCCTGCTGCTGTAATGTCAGCTAAGTCTGGTACTCAAGGGTGCTCTGTGATTTCTTTACCTCTGTCATTTCCTTCTTCTTCACTTCCTGCTGCTCTAATGTCAGCTACGTCTGGTACTCAAGGGTGCTCTTTGATTTCTTTACCTCTGTCATTTCCTTTTTCTCCAATTCCAGCTGCTGTAATGTCAGCAGTATCTGGTACTCAAGGCCAGACAATGATTTCTTTACCTCTGTCATTTCCTTCTTCCCAACTTCCTGTTGCTGTAATGTCAGCAACTTCTGGTACTCAAGGCCAGACTTTGATTTCTTTACCTCTTTCATTTCCTTCTTCTCAACTTCCTGTTGAGGTAATGTCAACAACTTCTGGTATTCAATGCCACTCTTTGATTTGTTTACCTCTGTCATTTCATTCTTCTCCACATCCTGTTGCTGTAATGTCGGCAACTTCTGGAACTCAAGGCCAGAATTTGATTTCTTTAACTGTGGCTTTTCCTTTTTCTCCACTTCCAGCTGCTGTAATGTCAGCAACGTCAGGTACTCAAAGCCAGACTTTGATTTCTTTACCTCTGTCATTTCCTTCTTCTCACGTTCCTGTTGCTGTAATATCAGCAGCTTTTGGTACTCTAGGTCACTCTTTGATTTCTGTACCTCTGTCATTTCCTTTTTTTCAGCTTCCTGTTTCTGTAATGTCAGCAGCTTCTGGTACTCTAGGCCACTCTTTGATATCTTTACCTCTGTCATTTCCTTTTTCTCAGCTTCCTGCTGCTGTAATGTCAGCTACGTCTAGTACTCAAGGTTGCTCTGTGATTTCTTTACCTCTGTCATTTCCTTCTTCTCCATTTCCTGCTGCTGTAATGTCAGCGACGTCTGGTACTCAAGGGTGGTCTTTGATTTCTTTACCTCTGTCATTTCCTTCTTCTCCACTTCCTGCTGCTGTAATGTAAGCAGCATCGGGTACTCAAGGCCAGACTTTGATTTCTTTACCTCTGTCATTTCCTTCTTCTCAACTTCCTATTGCTGTAATGTTAGCAACTTCTGGTACTCAATGCCACACTTTGATTTCTTTACCGCAGTCATTTCCTTCTTCTCAGCTTCCTGTTGCTGTAATATCAGCAACTACTGACATTCAAGGCCAAATTTTGATTTCTTTACCTCTGTCATTTCCTTCTTTTCCACTTCCTGTTGCTGTAATATCAACTACTTCTGGTACTCAATGCCACTGTTTGATTTCTTTACCTCTGTCATTTCCTTCTTCTCCACTTCCTGCTGCTGTAATGTTAGTAACTTCTGGTACTCAAGGCCAGACTTTGATTTCTTAACCTGTATCATTTCCTTCTTCTCCACTTCCTGTTGCTGTAATGTCAACAACTTCTGGTACTCATGGCTAGACTTTGATTTCTTTACCTCTGTCATTTCCTTCTTCTCCACTTCCTTTTGCTTTAATGTCAACAACCTCTGGTACTCAAGGCCACTCTTTGATTTCTTTACCTCTGTCATTTCCTTCTTCTCCACTTCCTGCTTCTGTAAGGTCAGCAACTTCTGGTACTCCAGGCCAGATTTTGCTTTCTTTACCTCTGTCATTTCCTTCTTCTCACGTTCCTGATGCTGTAATATCAGCAGCTTCCGGTACTCTAGGCCACTCTTTGATTTCTTTACCTCTGTCATTTCCTTTTTCTCAGCTCCCTGCTGCTGTAATGTCAGCTACATCTGGCACTCAAGACCACTCTTTGATTTCTTTACCTCTGTCATTTCCTTCTTCTCAGCTTCCTGTTGCTGTAATGTCAGCTACATCTGGCACTCAAGGCCACTCTTTGATTTCTTTACGTCTGTCATTTCCGTCTTTTCTACTTGCGGCTGCTGTAATGTAAACAACTTCTGGTACTCAAGGCCACTCTTTGATTTCTTTACCTCTGACATTTCCTTTTTATCCACTTTCTGCTGCTGTAATGTCAGCAGCTTCTGGTACTCTAGGCCACTCTTTGATTTCTTTGCCTCATTCATTTCCTTCTTCTCAGCTTCCTGTTGCTGTAATGTCAGCAGCCTCTGGTACTCTAGGCCCCTCTTTGATTTCTTTGCCTCTGTCATTTCCTTCTTCTCAGCTTCCTGTTGCTGTAATGTCAGCAGCTTCTGGTACTCTAGGCCACTCTTTGATTTCTTTGCCTCATTCATCTCCTTCTTCTCAGCTTCCTGTTGCTGTAATGTCAGCAGCTTCTGGTACTCTAGGCCACTCTTTGATTTCTTTACCTGTGTAATTTCCTTCTTCTCAGCTTCCTGCTGCTGTAATATCAGCAGCTTCTGGTACTCTAGGCCACTCATTGATTTCTTTACCTGTGTCATTTCGTTTTTCTCAGCTTCCTGCTGCTGTAATGTCAGCTACGTCTAGTACTCAAGGGTGTTCTGTGATTTCTTTACCTCTGTCATTACCTTCTTCTCAACTTCCTGCTGCTGTAATGTCAGCTACGTCTGGTACTCAAGGGTGCTCTTTGATTTCTTTACCTCTGTCATTTCCTTCCTCTCCACTTCCTGCTGCTGTAATGTCAGCAGTATCCGGTACTCAAGGCCAGACTTTGATTTCTTTACCGCTGTCATTTCCTTCTTCTCAGCTTCCTGTGGCTGTAATATCAGCAACGTCTGGTACTCAAGGCCAGACTTTGATTTCTTTACCGCTGTCATTTCCTTCTTCTCAGCTTCCTGTGGCTGTAATGTCAGCAACTTCTGGTACTCAAGGCCAGACTTTGATTTCTTTACCGCTGTCATTTCCTTCTTCTCATCTTCCTGTGGCTGTAATGTCAGCTACGTCTGGTACTCCAGGCCACACTTTGATTTCTTTACCTCTGAAATTTCCTTCTTCTCCACTTCCTGCTGCTGTAATGTCATCAGCTTCTGGTACTCAAGGCCAGACTTTGATTTCTTTACCTCTGTCATTTCCTTCTTCTCAACTCCCTGTTTCTGTAATGTCAGCAACTTCTGGTACGCAAGGCCAGACTTTGATTTCTTTACCGCTGTCATTTCCTTCTTCTCAGCTTCCTGTTGCTGTAATATCAGCAACTTTTGGTACTCAAGGCCAAATTTTGATTTCTTTACCTCTGTCATTTCCTTCTTTTCCACTTCCTTATCTGTAATATCAGCAACTTCTGGTCCTCAAGACCAGACTTTGATTTCTTTACCTGCGTCAGTTCCTTCTTCTCCACTTCCTGTTGCTGTAATATCAGCAACTTATGGTACCCAATGCCACTGTTTGATTTCTTTATCTCTGTCATTTCCTTCTTTGCTACTTCATGCTGCTTTAACGTCAGCAACTTTTGGTACTCAAGGCTAGACTTTGATTTCTTTACCTCTGTCATTTCCTTCTTCTCCACTTCCTGCTACTGTAATGTCAGCAGTATCCGGTACTCAAGGCCAGACTTTTATTTCTTTACCGCTGTCATTTCCTTCTTCTCAGCTTCCTGTTGCTGTAATATCAGCAACTTCTGGTACTCAAGGCCAGACTTTGATTTCTTTACCTCTGTCATTTCCTTCTTCTCCACTTCCTGCTACTGTAATGTCAGCAGTATCCGGTACTGAAGGCCAGACTTTTATTTCTTTACCTCTGTCATTTCCTTCTTCTTCACTTCCTGCTGATGTAATGTCAGCAACTTCTGGTATTTAAGGCCAGACTTTGATTTCTTTACCTCTTTCATTTCCTTCTTCTCAACTTCCTGTTGCTGTAATGTCAACAACTTCTGTTACTCAATGCCACTCTTTGATTTGTTTACCTCTGTCATTTCATTCTTCTCCACATCCTGTTGCTGTAATGTCGGTACTTCTGGAACTCAAGGCCAGAATTTGATTTCTTTAACTGTGGCTTTTCCTTTTTCTCCACTTCCAGCTGCTGTAATGTCAGCAACGTCAGGTACTCAAGGCCAGACTTTGATTTATTTATCGCTGTCATTTCCTTCTTCTTAAGCTTCCTGTTGCTGTAATATCAGCAACTTCTGGTACTAAAGGCCGAATTTTGATTTCTTTACCTCTGTCGTTTCCTTCTTTTCCACTTCCTATTGCTGTAATATCAGCAACTTCTGGTCCTCAAGACCAGACTTTGATTTCTTTACCTGCGTCATTTCCTTCTTCTCCACTTCCTGCTGCTGTAATGTCAGCAGTATCTGGTACTCACGGCCAGACTTTGATTTCTTTACCTCTGTCATTTCCTTCTTCTCCACTTCCTGATGCTGTAATATCACCAACTTCTGGTCCTCAAGACCAGACTTTGATTTCTTTACCTGCGTCATTTCCTTCTTCTCCACTTCCTGTTGCTGTAATATCAGCTACTTCTGGTACTCAATGCCACTCTTTGATTTGTTTACCTCTGTCATTTCATTCTTCTCCACATCCTGTTGCTGTAATGTCGGCAACTTCTGGAACTCAAGGCCAGAATTTGATTTCTTTAACTGTGGCTTTTCCTTTTTCTCCACTTCCAGCTGCTGTAATGTCAGCAACGTCAGGTACTCAAGGCCAGACTTGTATTTCTTTACCTGGGTCATTTCCTTCTTCTCCACTTCCTGCTGCTGTAATGTCAGCAGTATCTGGTACTCATGGCCAGACTTTGATTTCTTTACTTCTGTCATTTCCTTCTTCTCAACTTCCTGTGGCTGTAATGTCAGCAACTTCTGGTACTCAAGGCCAGACTTTGATTTCTTTACCGCTGTCATTTCGTTCCTCTCAGCTTCCTGTTGCTGTAATATCAGCAACTTCTGGTACTAAAGGCCAAATTTTGATTTCTTTACCTCTGTCATTTCCTTCTTTTCCACTTCCTATTGCTGTAATATCAGCAACTTCTGGACCTCAATGCCACTGTTTGATTTCTTTATCTCTGTCATTTCCTTCTTTGCTACTTCATGCTGCTTTAATGTCAGCAACTTTTGGTACTCAAGGCCAGACTTTGATTTCTTTACCTCTGTCATTTCCTTCTTCTCCACTTCCTGCTGATGTAATGTAGCAACTTTTGGTACTCAAGGCCAGACTTTGATTTCTTTACCTCTTTCATTTCCTTCTTCTCAACTTCCTGTTGCTGTAATGTCAACAACTTCTGGTACTCAATGCCACTCTTTGATTTGTTTACGTCTGTCATTTCATTCTTCTCCACATCCTGTTGCTGTAATGTCGGCAACTTCTGGAACTCAAGGCCAGAGTTTGATTTCTTTAACTGTAGCTTTTCCTTTTTCTCCACTTCCAGCTGCTGTAATGTCAGCAACGTCAGGTACTCAAGACCAGACTTTGATTTCTTTACCTCTGTCATTTCCTTCTTCTCACGTTCCTGTTGCTGTAATATCAGCTGTTTCTGGTACTCTAGGCCACTCTTTGATTTCTTTACCTCTGTCATTTCCTTTTTCTCAGCTTCCTGTTTCTGTAATGTCAGCAGCTTCTGGTACTCTAGGCCACTCATTGATATCTTTACCTCTGTCATTTCCTTTTTCTCAGCTTCCTGCTGCTGTAATGTCAGCTACGTCTAGTACTCAAGGTTGCTCTGTGATTTCTTTACCTCTGTCATTTCCTTCTTCTCCATTTCCTGCTGCTGTAATGTCAGCTACGTCTGGTACTAAAGGGTGCTCTTTAATTTGTTTACCTCTGTCATTTCCTTCTTCTCCACCACCTGCTGCTGTAATGTCAGCAGCATCTGGTACTAAAGGCCAAATTTTGATTTCTTTACCTCTGTCATTTCCTTCTTTTCCACTTCCTATTGCTGTAATATCAGCAACTTCTGGTCCTCAAGACCAGACTTTGATTTCTTTACCTGCGTCATTTCCTTCTTCTCCACTTCCTGTTGCTGTAATATCAGCAACTTCAGGTACTCTATGCCACTGTTTGATTTCTTTATCTCTATCATTTCCTTCTTTGCTACTTGATGCTGCTTTAATGTCAGCAACGTTTGGTACTCAAGGCGAGACTTTGATTTCTTTACCTCTGTCATTTCCTTCTTCTCCACTTCCTGCTGATGTAATGTCAGCAACTTCTGGTACTCAAGGCCAGACTTTGATTTCTTTACCTGTTTCATTTCCTTCTTCTCAAGTTCCTGTTGCTGTAATGTCAACAACTTCTGGTACTCAATGCCACTCTTTGATTTGTTTACCTCTGTCATTTCATTCTTCTCCACATCCTGTTGCTGTAATGTCGGCAACTTCTGGAACTCAAGGCCAGAATTTCATTTCTTTAACTGTGGCTTTTCCTTTTTCTCCACTTCCAGCCGCTGTAATGTCAGCAACGTCAGGTACTCAAGGCCAGACTTTGATTTCTTTACCTCTGTCATTTCCTTTTTCTCACGTTCCTGTTGCTGTAATATCAGCAGTTTCTGGTACTCTAGGCCACTCTTTGATTTCTTTACCTCTGTCATTTCCTTCTTCTCAGCTTCCTGTTTCTGTAATGTCAGCAGCTTCTGGTACTCTAGGCCACTCTTTGATATCTTTACCTCTGTCATTTCCTTTTTATCAGCTTCCTGCTGCTGTAATGTCAGCTACGTCTAGTACTCAAGGTTGCTCTGTGATTTCTTTACCTCTGTCATTTCCTTCTTCTCCATTTCCTGCTGCTGTAATGTCAGCTACGTCTGTTACTCAAGGGTGCTCTTTAATTTGTTTACCTCTGTCATTTCCTTCTTCTCCACTTCCTGCTGCTGTAATGTCAGCAGCATCTGGTACTCATGGCCAGACTTTGATTTCTTTACCTCTGTCATTTCCTTCTTCTCAACTTCCTGTTGCTGTAATGTCAGCAACTTCTGGTACTCAAGGCCAGACTTTGATTTCTTTACCGCTGTCATTTTCTTCTTCTCAGCTTCCTGTGGCTGTAATATCAGCAACTTCTGGTACGCAAGGCCAAATTTTGATTTCTTTACCTCTGTCATTTCCTTCTTCTCCACTTCCTGATGCTGTAATATCAGCAACTTCTGTTCCTCAAGACCAGACTTTGATTTTTTTACCTGCGTCATTTCCTTCTTCTCCACTTCCTGTTGCTGTAATATCTGCTACTTCTTGTACTCAATGCCATTGTTTGATTTCTTTATCTCTGTGTTTTCCTTCTTTGCTACTTCGTGCTGCTTTAATGTCAGCAACTTTTGCTACTCAAGGCCAGACTTTGATTTCTTTACCTCTGTCATTTCCTTCTTCTCCACTTCCTGCTGCTTTAATCTCAGCAACTTCTGGTACTCATGGCTAGACTTTGATTTCTTTACCTCTGTCATTTCCCTCTTCTCCATTTCCTTTTGCTTTAATGTCAACAACTTCTGGTACTCAAGGCCACTCTTTGATTTCTTTACCTCTGTCATTTGCTTCTTCTCCTTTTCCTGCTTCTGTAAGGTCAGCAACTTCTGGTACTCCAGGCCAGACTTTGATTTCTTTACCTCTGTCATTTCCTTCTTCTCACGTTCCTGTTGCTGTAATATCAGCAGCTTCTGGTACTCTAGGCCACTCTTTGATTTCTTTACCTCTGTCATTTCCTTCTTCTCAGCTTCCTGTTGCTGTAATGTCAGCTACATCTGGCACTCAAGGCCACTCTTTGATTTCTTTACGTCTGTCATTTCCGTCTCTTCTACTTGCGGCTGCTGTAATGTCAACAACTTCTGGTACTCAAAGCCACTCTTTGATTTCTTTACCTCTGCCGTTTCCTTTTTATCCACTTTCTGCTACTGTAATGTCAGCAGCTTCTGGTACTCTAGGCCACTCTTTGATTTCTTTGCCTCATTCATTTCCTTCTTCTCAGCTTCCTGTTGCTGTAATGTCAGAAGCTTCTCGTACTCTAGGCCACTCTTTGATTTCTTTACCTCTGTCATTTCCTTCTTCTCAGCTTCCTGCTGCTGTAATATCAGCAGCTTCTGGTACTCTAGGCCACTGATTGATTTCTTTACCTGTGTCATTTCCTTCTTCTCAGCTTCCTGCTGCTGTAATGTCAGCTACGTCTAGTACTCAAGGGTGCTGTGTGATTTCTTTACCTCTGTCATTTCCTTCTTCTCCACTTCCTGCTGCTGTAATGTCAGCTACGTCTGGTACTCTAGGCCACTCTTTGATTTCTTTACCTCTATCATTTCCTTCTTCTCCACTCCCTGCTGCTGTAATGTCAGCTACATCTGGTACTCAAGGGTGCTCTGTGATTTCTTTACCTCTGTCATTTCCTTCTTCTTCACTTCCTGCTGCTGTAATGTCAGCTACGTCTGGTACTCAAGGGTGCTCTTTGATTTCTTTATCTCTGTCATTTCCTTCTTCTCCAATTCCAGCTGCTGTAATGTCAGCAGAATCTGGTACTCAAGGCCAGACTATGATTTCTTTACCTCTGTCATTTCCTTCTTCTCAACTTCCTGTTGCTGTAATGTCAGCAACTTCTGGTACTCAAGGCCAGACTTTGATTTCTTTACCTGTGTCATTTCCTTCTTCTCAGCTTCCTGCTGCTCTAATATCAGTAGCCTCTGGTACTCTAGGCCACTCTTTGATTTCTTTATCTGTGTCATTTCGTTTTTCTCAGCTTCCTGCTGCTGTAATGTCAGCTACGTCTAGTACTCAAGGGTGCTCTGTTATTTCTTTACCTCTTTCATTTCCTTCTTCTCCACTTCCTGTTGCTGTAATGTCAGCTACGTCTGGTACTCAAGGGTGCTCTGTTATTTCTTTACCTCTTTCATTTCCTTCTTCTCCACTTCCTGTTGCTGTAATGTCAGCTACGTCTGGTAGTCAAGGGTGCTCCTTGATTTCTTTATCTCTGTCATTTCCTTCTTTGCTACTTCATGCTGCTTTAATGTCAGCAACTTTTGGTACCCAAGGCCAGACTTTGATTTCTTTACCTCTGTCATTTCCTTCTTCTCCACTTCCTGCTGCTGCAATATCTTCAGCTTCTGGTACTCTAGGCCACTCATTGATTTCTTTACCTGTGTCATTTCCTTCTTCTCAGCTTCCTGCTGCTGTAATGTCAGCTACGTCTAGTACGCAAGGGTGCTCTGTGATTTCTTTACCTCTGTCATTTCCTTCTTCTCCACTTCCTGCTGCTGTAATGTCAGCTAGTCTGGTACTCTAGGCCACTCTTTGATTTCTTTACCTCTGTCATTTCCTTCTTCTCTAATTCCTGCTGCTGTAATGTCAGCTACGTCTGGTACTCAAGGGTGCTCTGTCATTTCTTTATCTCTGTCATTTCCTTCTTCTCCACTTCCTGCTGCTGTAATGTCAGCTACGTCTGGTACTCAAGGGTGCTCTTTGATTTCTTTACCTCTGTTATTTCCTTCTTCTCCAATTCCAGCTGCTGTAATGTCAGCAGTATCTGGTACTCAAGGTCAGACTTTGATTTCTTTACCTCTGCCATTTCCTTCTTCTCAACTTCCTGTTGCTGTAATGTCAGCAACTTCTGGTACTCAAGGCCAGACTTTGATTTCTTTACCGCTGTCATTTCCTTCTTCTTAAGCTTCCTGTTGCTGTAATATCAGCAACTTCTGGTACTAAAGGCCGAATTTTGATTTCTTTACCTCTGTCATTTCCTTCTTTTCCACTTCCTATTGCTGTAATATCAGCAACTTCTGGTCCTCAATGCCACTGTTTGATTTCTTTACCTCTGTCATTTCCTTCTTCTCCACTTCCTGCTGCTGTAATTCAGCAGTATCTGGTACTCAAGGCCAGACTTTGATTTCTTTACCTCTGTCATTTCCTTCTTCTCCACTTCCTGATGCTGTAATATCACCAACTTCTGGTCCTCAAGACCAGACTTTGATTTCTTTACCTGCGTCATTTCCTTCTTCTCCACTTCCTGTTTCTGTAATATCAGCTACTTCTGGTACTCAATGCCACTCTTTGATTTGTTTACCTCTGTCATTTCATTCTTCTCCACATCCTGTTGCTGTAATGTCGGCAACTTCTGGAACTCAAGGCCAGAATTTGATTTCTGTAACTGTGCCTTTTCCTTTTTCTCCACTTCCAGCTGCTGTAATGTCAGCAACGTCAGGTACTCAAGGCCAGACTTGTATTTCTTTACCTGGGTCATTTCCTTCTTCTCCACTTCCTGCTGCTGTAATGTCAGCAGTATCTGGTACTCATGGCCAGACTTTGATTTCTTTACCGCTGTCATTTCGTTCTTCTCAGCTTCCTGTTGCTGTAATATCAGCAACTTCTGGTACTAAAGGCCAAATTTTGATTTCTTTACCTCTGTCGTTTCCTTCTTTTCCACTTCCTATTGCTGTAATATCAGCAACTTCTGGACCTCAAGACCAGACTTTGATTTCTTTACCTGCGTCATTTCCTTCTTCTCCACTTCCTGTTGCTGTAATATCAGCAACTTCTGGTACTCAATGCCACTGTTTGATTTCTTTATCTCTGTCATTTCCTTCTTTGCTACTTCATGCTGCTTTAATGTCAGCAACTTTTGGTACTCAAGGCCAGACTTTGATTTCTTTACCTCTGTCATTTCCTTCTTCTCCACTTCCTGCTGATGTAATGTAGCAACTTTTGATACTCAAGGCCAGAATTTGATTTCCTTACCTCTTTCATTTCCTTCTTCTCAACTTCCTCTTGCTGTAATGTCCACAACTTCTGGTACTCAATGCCACTCTTTGATTTGTTTTACGTCTGTCATTTCATTCTTCTCCACATCCTGTTGCTGTAATGTCGGCAACTTCTGGAACTCAAGGCCAGAATTTGATTTCTTTAACTGTGGCTTTTCCTTTTTCTCCACTTCCAGCTGCTGTAATGTCAGCAACGTCAGGTACTCAAGGCCAGACTTTGATTTCTTTACCTCTGTCATTTCCTTCTTCTCACGTTCCGGTTGCTGTAATATCAGCTGTTTCTGGTACTCTAGGCCACTCTTTGATTTCTTTACCTCTGTCATTTCCTTTTTCTCAGCTTCCTGTTTCTGTAATGTCAGCAGCTTCTGGTACTCTAGGCCACTCTTTGATATCTTTACCTCTGTCATTTCCTTTTTCTCAGCTTCCTGCTGCTGTAATGTCAGCTACGTCTAGTACTCAAGGTTGCTCTGTTTTTTCTTTACCTCTGTCATTTCCTTCTTCTCCATTTCCTGCTGCTGTAATGTCAGCTACGTCTGGTACTCAAGGGTGGTCTTTAATTTGTTTACCTCTGTCATTTCCTTCTTCTCCACCTCCTGCTGCTGTAATGTCAGCAGCATCTGGTACTAAAGGCCAAATTTTGATTTCTTTACCTCTGTCATTTCCTTCTTTTCCACTTCCTATGGCTGTAATATCAGCAACTTCTGGTCCTCAAGACCGGACTTTGATTTCTTTACCTGCGTCATTTCCTTCTTCTCCACTTCCTCTTGCTGTAATATCAGCAACTTCCGGTACTCAATGCCACTGTTTGATTTCTTTATCTCTGTCATTTCCTTCTTTGCTACTTCATGCTCCTTTAATGTCAGCAACTTTTGGTACTCAAGGCCAGACTTTGATTTCTTTACCTCTGTCATTTCCTTCTTTTCCACTTCCTGCTGATGTAATGTAAGCAACTTCTTGTACTCAAGGCCAGACTTTGATTTCTTTACCTCTGTCATTTCCTTTTTCTCAGCTTCCTGTTTCTGTAATGTCAGCAGCTTCTGGTACTCTAGGCCACTCTTTGATATCTTTACCTCTGTCATTTCCTTTTTCTTAGCTTCCTGCAGCTATAATGTCAGCTACGTCTAGTACTCAAGGTTGATCTGTGATTTCTTTACCTCTGTCATTTCCTTCTTCTCCACTTCCTGCTGATGTAATGTCAGCAACTTCTGGTACTCAAGGCCAGACTTTATTTCTTTACCTCTTTCATTTCCTTCTTCTCAACTTCCTGTTGCTGTAATGTCAACAACTTCTGGTACTCAATGCCACTCTTTGATTTGTTTACCTCTGTCATTTCATTCTTCTCCACATCCTGTTGCTGTAATGTCAACAACTTCTGGAACTCAAGGCCAGAATTTGATTTCTTTAACTGTGGCTTTTCCTTTTTCTCCACTTCCAGCTGCTGTAATTTCAGCAACGACAGGTACTCAAAGCCAGACTTTGATTTCTTTACCTCTGTCATTTCCTTCTTCTCATCGTTCCTGTTGCTGTAATATCAGCAGCTTCTGGTACTCTAGGTCACTCTTTGATTTCTTTACCTCTGTCATTTCCTTTTTTTCAGCTTCCTGTTTCTGTAATGTCAGCAGCTTCTGGTACTCTAGGCCACTCTTTGATATCTTTACCTCTGTCATTTCCTTTTTCTCAGCTTCCTGCTGCTGTAATGTCAGCTACGTCTAGTACTCAAGGTTGCTCTGTGATTTCTTTACCTCTGTCATTTCCTTCTTCTCCATTTCCTGCTGCTGTAATGTCAGCTACGTCTGGTACTCAAGGGTGCTCTTTGATTTCTTTACCTCTGTCATTTCCTTCTTCTCCACCACCTGCTGCTGTAATGTAAGCAGCATCGGGTACTCAAGGCCAGACTTTGATTTCTTTACCTGCGTCATTTCCTTCTTCTCCACTTCCTATTGCTGTAATATCAGCAACTTCTGGTACTCAATGCCACTGTTTGATTTCTTTACCTCTGTCATTTCCTTCTTCTCCACTTCCTGCTGCTGTAATGTCAGAAGTATCTGGTACTCAAGGCCAGACTTTGATTTCTATACCTCTGTCATTTCCTTCTTCTCCACTTCCTGATGCTGTAATATCACGAACATCTGGTCCTCAAGACCAGACTTTGATTTCTTTACCTGCGTCATTTCCTTCTTCTCCACTTCCTGTTGCTGTAATGTGAACAACTTCTGGTACTCATTGCCACTCTTTGATTTGTTTGCCTCTGTCATTTCATTCTTCTCCACATCCTGTTGCTGTAATGTCGGCAACTTCTGGAACTCAAGGCCAGAATTTGATTTCTTTAACTGTGGCTTTTCCTTTTTCTCCACTTCCAGCCGCTGTAATGTCAGCAACGTCAGGTACTCAAGGCCAGACTTTGATTTCTTTACCTCTGGCATTTCCTTCTTCTCACGTTCCTGTTGCTGTAATATAAGCAGTTTCTGGTACTCTAGGCCACTCTTTGATTTCTTTACCTCTGTCATTTCCTTTTTCTCAGCTTCCTGTTTCTGTAATGTCAGCAGCTTCTGGTACTCTAGGCCACTCTTTGATATCTTTACCTCTGTCATTTCCTTTTTCTCAGCTTCCTGCTGCTGTAATGTCAGCTACGTCTAGTACTCAAGGTTGCACTGTCATTTCTTTACCTCTGTCATTTCCTTCTTCTCCATTTCCTGCTGCTGTAATGTCAGCTACGTCTGGTACTCAAGAATGCTCTTTAATTTGTTTACCTCTGTCATTTCCTTCTTCTCCCCTTCCTGCTGCTGTAATGTCAGCAGCATCTGGTTCTCAAGGCCAGACTTTGATTTCTTTACCTCTGTCATTTCCTTCTTCTCAACTTCCTGTTGCTGTAATGTCAGCAACTTCTGGTATTCAAGGCCAGACTTTGATTTCTTTACCGCTGTCATTTCCTTCTTCTCAGCTTCCTGTGGCTGTAATATCAGCAACTTCTGGTACGCAAGGCCAAATTTTGATTTCTTTACCTCTGTCATTTCCTTCTTCTCCACTTCCTGATGCTGTAATATCAGCAACTTCTGTTCCTCAAGACCAGACTTTGATTTCTTTACCTGTGTCATTTCCTTCTTCTCCACTTCCTGTTGCTGTAATATCAGCTACTTCTTGTACGCAATGCCACTGTTTGATTTCTTTATCTCTGTGTTTTCCTGCTTTGCTACTTCGTGCTGCTTTAATGTCAGCAACTTTTGGTACTCAAGGCCAGACTTTGATTTCTTTACCTCTGTCATTTCCTTTTTCTCCACTTCCTGCTGCTGTAATCTCAGCAACTTCTGGTACTCAAGGCCAGAATTTGATTTCTTTACCTGTGTCATTTCCTTCTTCTCCACTTCCTGTTGCTGTAATGTCAACCGCTTCTGGTACTCATGGCTAGACTTTGATTTCTTTACCTCTGTCATTTCCTTCTTCTCCATTTCCTTTTGCTTTAATGTCAACAACTTCTGGTACTCAAGGCCACTCTTTTATTTCTTTACCTCTGTCATTTGCTTCTTCTCCACTTCCTGCTTCTGTAAGGTCAGCAACTTCTGGTACTCCAGGCCAGACTTTGATTTCTTTACCTCTGTCATTTCCTTCTTCTCACGTTCCTGTTGCTGTAATATCAGCAACTTCTGGTACTCTAGGCCACTCTTTGATTTCTTTACCTCTGTCATTTCCTTCTTCTTAGCTTCCTGTTGCTGTAATGTCAGCTAAATCTTGCACTCAAGGCCACTCTTTGATTTCTTTACCTCTGACATTTCCTTTCTATCCACTTTCTGCTGCTGTAATGTCAGCAGCTTCTGGTACTCTAGGCCACACTTTGATTTCTTTGCCTCATTCATTTCCTTCTTCTCAGCTTCCTGTTGCTGTAATGTCAGCAGCTTCTCGTACTCTAGGCCACTCTTTGATTTCTTTACCTCTGTCATTTCCTTCTTCTCAGCTTCCTGCTGCTGTAATATCAGCAGCTTCTGGTACTCTAGGCCACTGATTGATTTCTTTACCTGTGTCATTTCCTTCTTCTCAGCTTCCTGCTGCTGTAATGTCAGCTACGTCTAGTACTCAAGAGTGCTCTGTGATTTCTTTACCTCTGTCATTTCCTTCTTCTCCACTTCCTGCTGCTGTAATGTCAGCTACGTCTGGTACTTTAGGCCACTCTTTGATTTCTTTACCTCTGTCATTTCCTTCTTCACCAATTCCTGCTGCTGTAATGTCAGCTAAGTCTGGTACTCAAGGGTGCTCTGTGATTTCTTTACCTCTGTCATTTCCTTCTTCTTCACTTCCTGCTGCTCTAATGTCAGCTACGTCTGGTACTCAAGGGTGCTCTTTGATTTCTTTACCTCTGTCATTTCCTTTTTCTCCAATTCCAGCTGCTGTAATGTCAGCAGTATCTGGTACTCAAGGCCAGACAATGATTTCTTTACCTCTGTCATTTCCTTCTTCCCAACTTCCTGTTGCTGTAATGTCAGCAACTTCTGGTACTCAAGGCCAGACTTTGATTTCTTTACCTCTTTCATTTCCTTCTTCTCAACTTCCTGTTGAGGTAATGTCAACAACTTCTGGTATTCAATGCCACTCTTTGATTTGTTTACCTCTGTCATTTCATTCTTCTCCACATCCTGTTGCTGTAATGTCGGCAACTTCTGGAACTCAAGGCCAGAATTTGATTTCTTTAACTGTGGCTTTTCCTTTTTCTCCACTTCCAGCTGCTGTAATGTCAGCAACGTCAGGTACTCAAAGCCAGACTTTGATTTCTTTACCTCTGTCATTTCCTTCTTCTCACGTTCCTGTTGCTGTAATATCAGCAGCTTTTGGTACTCTAGGTCACTCTTTGATTTCTGTACCTCTGTCATTTCCTTTTTTTCAGCTTCCTGTTTCTGTAATGTCAGCAGCTTCTGGTACTCTAGGCCACTCTTTGATATCTTTACCTCTGTCATTTCCTTTTTCTCAGCTTCCTGCTGCTGTAATGTCAGCTACGTCTAGTACTCAAGGTTGCTCTGTGATTTCTTTACCTCTGTCATTTCCTTCTTCTCCATTTCCTGCTGCTGTAATGTCAGCGACGTCTGGTACTCAAGGGTGGTCTTTGATTTCTTTACCTCTGTCATTTCCTTCTTCTCCACTTCCTGCTGCTGTAATGTAAGCAGCATCGGGTACTCAAGGCCAGACTTTGATTTCTTTACCTCTGTCATTTCCTTCTTCTCAACTTCCTATTGCTGTAATGTTAGCAACTTCTGGTACTCAATGCCACACTTTGATTTCTTTACCGCAGTCATTTCCTTCTTCTCAGCTTCCTGTTGCTGTAATATCAGCAACTACTGACATTCAAGGCCAAATTTTGATTTCTTTACCTCTGTCATTTCCTTCTTTTCCACTTCCTGTTGCTGTAATATCAACTACTTCTGGTACTCAATGCCACTGTTTGATTTCTTTACCTCTGTCATTTCCTTCTTCTCCACTTCCTGCTGCTGTAATGTTAGTAACTTCTGGTACTCAAGGCCAGACTTTGATTTCTTAACCTGTATCATTTCCTTCTTCTCCACTTCCTGTTGCTGTAATGTCAACAACTTCTGGTACTCATGGCTAGACTTTGATTTCTTTACCTCTGTCATTTCCTTCTTCTCCACTTCCTTTTGCTTTAATGTCAACAACCTCTGGTACTCAAGGCCACTCTTTGATTTCTTTACCTCTGTCATTTCCTTCTTCTCCACTTCCTGCTTCTGTAAGGTCAGCAACTTCTGGTACTCCAGGCCAGATTTTGCTTTCTTTACCTCTGTCATTTCCTTCTTCTCACGTTCCTGTTGCTGTAATATCAGCAGCTTCCGGTACTCTAGGCCACTCTTTGATTTCTTTACCTCTGTCATTTCCTTTTTCTCAGCTCCCTGCTGCTGTAATGTCAGCTACATCTGGCACTCAAGACCACTCTTTGATTTCTTTACCTCTGTCATTTCCTTCTTCTCAGCTTCCTGTTGCTGTAATGTCAGCTACATCTGGCACTCAAGGCCACTCTTTGATTTCTTTACGTCTGTCATTTCCGTCTTTTCTACTTGCGGCTGCTGTAATGTAAACAACTTCTGGTACTCAAGGCCACTCTTTGATTTCTTTACCTCTGACATTTCCTTTTTATCCACTTTCTGCTGCTGTAATGTCAGCAGCTTCTGGTACTCTAGGCCACTCTTTGATTTCTTTGCCTCATTCATTTCCTTCTTCTCAGCTTCCTGTTGCTGTAATGTCAGCAGCCTCTGGTACTCTAGGCCACTCTTTGATTTCTTTGCCTCTGTCATTTCCTTCTTCTCAGCTTCCTGTTGCTGTAATGTCAGCAGCTTCTGGTACTCTAGGCCACTCTTTGATTTCTTTGCCTCATTCATCTCCTTCTTCTCAGCTTCCTGTTGCTGTAATGTCAGCAGCTTCTGGTACTCTAGGCCACTCTTTGATTTCTTTACCTGTGTAATTTCCTTCTTCTCAGCTTCCTGCTGCTGTAATATCAGCAGCTTCTGGTACTCTAGGCCACTCATTGATTTCTTTACCTGTGTCATTTCGTTTTTCTCAGCTTCCTGCTGCTGTAATGTCAGCTACGTCTAGTACTCAAGGGTGTTCTGTGATTTCTTTACCTCTGTCATTTCCTTCTTCTCAACTTCCTGCTGCTGTAATGTCAGCTACGTCTGGTACTCAAGGGTGCTCTTTGATTTCTTTACCTCTGTCATTTCCTTCCTCTCCACTTCCTGCTGCTGTAATGTCAGCAGTATCCGGTACTCAAGGCCAGACTTTGATTTCTTTACCGCTGTCATTTCCTTCTTCTCAGCTTCCTGTGGCTGTAATATCAGCAACGTCTGGTACTCAAGGCCAGACTTTGATTTCTTTACCGCTGTCATTTCCTTCTTCTCAGCTTCCTGTGGCTGTAATGTCAGCAACTTCTGGTACTCAAGGCCAGACTTTGATTTCTTTACCGCTGTCATTTCCTTCTTCTCATCTTCCTGTGGCTGTAATGTCAGCTACGTCTGGTACTCCAGGCCACACTTTGATTTCTTTACCTCTGTCATTTCCTTCTTCTCCACTTCCTGCTGCTGTAATGTCATCAGCTTCTGGTACTCAAGGCCAGACTTTGATTTCTTTACCTCTGTCATTTCCTTCTTCTCAACTCCCTGTTTCTGTAATGTCAGCAACTTCTGGTACGCAAGGCCAGACTTTGATTTCTTTACCGCTGTCATTTCCTTCTTCTCAGCTTCCTGTTGCTGTAATATCAGCAACTTTTGGTACTCAAGGCCAAATTTTGATTTCTTTACCTCTGTCATTTCCTTCTTTTCCACTTCCTATTGCTGTAATATCAGCAACTTCTGGTACCCAATGCCACTGTTTGATTTCTTTATCTCTGTCATTTCCTTCTTTGCTACTTCATGCTGCTTTAACGTCAGCAACTTTTGGTACTCAAGGCTAGAGTTTGATTTCTTTACCTCTGTCATTTCCTTCTTCTCCACTTCCTGCTACTGTAATGTCAGCAGTATCCGGTACTCAAGGCCAGACTTTTATTTCTTTACCGCTGTCATTTCCTTCTTCCCAGCTTCCTGTTGCTGTAATATCAGCAACTTCTGGTACTCAAGGCCAGACTTTGATTTCTTTACCTCTGTCATTTCCTTCTTCTCCACTTCCTGCTACTGTAATGTCAGCAGTATCCGGTACTGAAGGCCAGACTTTTATTTCTTTACCTCTGTCATTTCCTTCTTCTTCACTTCCTGCTGATGTAATGTCAGCAACTTCTGGTATTTAAGGCCAGACTTTGATTTCTTTACCTCTTTCATTTCCTTCTTCTCAACTTCCTGTTGCTGTAATGTCAACAACTTCTGTTACTCAATGCCACTCTTTGATTTGTTTACCTCTGTCATTTCATTCTTCTCCACATCCTGTTGCTGTAATGTCGGTACTTCTGGAACTCAAGGCCAGAATTTGATTTCTTTAACTGTGGCTTTTCCTTTTTCTCCACTTCCAGCTGCTGTAATGTCAGCAACGTCAGGTACTCAAGGCCAGACTTTGATTTATTTATCGCTGTCATTTCCTTCTTCTTAAGCTTCCTGTTGCTGTAATATCAGCAACTTCTGGTACTAAAGGCCGAATTTTGATTTCTTTACCTCTGTCGTTTCCTTCTTTTCCACTTCCTATTGCTGTAATATCAGCAACTTCTGGTCCTCAAGACCAGACTTTGATTTCTTTACCTGCGTCATTTCCTTCTTCTCCACTTCCTATTGCTGTAATATCAGCAACTTCTGGTACTCAATGCCACTGTTTGATTTCTTTACCTCTGTCATTTCCTTCTTCTCCACTTCCTGCTGCTGTAATGTCAGCAGTATCTGGTACTCACGGCCAGACTTTGATTTCTTTACCTCTGTCATTTCCTTCTTCTCCACTTCCTGATGCTGTAATATCACCAACTTCTGGTCCTCAAGACCAGACTTTGATTTCTTTACCTGCGTCATTTCCTTCTTCTCCACTTCCTGTTGCTGTAATATCAGCTACTTCTGGTACTCAATGCCACTCTTTGATTTGTTTACCTCTGTCATTTCATTCTTCTCCACATCCTGTTGCTGTAATGTCGGCAACTTCTGGAACTCAAGGCCAGAATTTGATTTCTTTAACTGTGGCTTTTCCTTTTTCTCCACTTCCAGCTGCTGTAATGTCAGCAACGTCAGGTACTCAAGGCCAGACTTGTATTTCTTTACCTGGGTCATTTCCTTCTTCTCCACTTCCTGCTGCTGTAATGTCAGCAGTATCTGGTACTCATGGCCAGACTTTGATTTCTTTACTTCTGTCATTTCCTTCTTCTCAACTTCCTGTGGCTGTAATGTCAGCAACTTCTGGTACTCAAGGCCAGACTTTGATTTCTTTACCGCTGTCATTTCGTTCCTCTCAGCTTCCTGTTGCTGTAATATCAGCAACTTCTGGTACTAAAGGCCAAATTTTGATTTCTTTACCTCTGTCATTTCCTTCTTTTCCACTTCCTATTGCTGTAATATCAGCAACTTCTGGACCTCAATGCCACTGTTTGATTTCTTTATCTCTGTCATTTCCTTCTTTGCTACTTCATGCTGCTTTAATGTCAGCAACTTTTGGTACTCAAGGCCAGACTTTGATTTCTTTACCTCTGTCATTTCCTTCTTCTCCACTTCCTGCTGATGTAATGTAGCAACTTTTGGTACTCAAGGCCAGACTTTGATTTCTTTACCTCTTTCATTTCCTTCTTCTCAACTTCCTGTTGCTGTAATGTCAACAACTTCTGGTACTCAATGCCACTCTTTGATTTGTTTACGTCTGTCATTTCATTCTTCTCCACATCCTGTTGCTGTAATGTCGGCAACTTCTGGAACTCAAGGCCAGAGTTTGATTTCTTTAACTGTAGCTTTTCCTTTTTCTCCACTTCCAGCTGCTGTAATGTCAGCAACGTCAGGTACTCAAGACCAGACTTTGATTTCTTTACCTCTGTCATTTCCTTCTTCTCACGTTCCTGTTGCTGTAATATCAGCTGTTTCTGGTACTCTAGGCCACTCTTTGATTTCTTTACCTCTGTCATTTCCTTTTTCTCAGCTTCCTGTTTCTGTAATGTCAGCAGCTTCTGGTACTCTAGGCCACTCATTGATATCTTTACCTCTGTCATTTCCTTTTTCTCAGCTTCCTGCTGCTGTAATGTCAGCTACGTCTAGTACTCAAGGTTGCTATGTGATTTCTTTACCTCTGTCATTTCCTTCTTCTCCATTTCCTGCTGCTGTAATGTCAGCTACGTCTGGTACTAAAGGGTGCTCTTTAATTTGTTTACCTCTGTCATTTCCTTCTTCTCCACCACCTGCTGCTGTAATGTCAGCAGCATCTGGTACTAAAGGCCAAATTTTGATTTCTTTACCTCTGTCATTTCCTTCTTTTCCACTTCCTATTGCTGTAATATCAGCAACTTCTGGTCCTCAAGACCAGACTTTGATTTCTTTACCTGCGTCATTTCCTTCTTCTCCACTTCCTGTTGCTGTAATATCAGCAACTTCAGGTACTCTATGCCACTGTTTGATTTCTTTATCTCTATCATTTCCTTCTTTGCTACTTGATGCTGCTTTAATGTCAGCAACGTTTGGTACTCAAGGCGAGACTTTGATTTCTTTACCTCTGTCATTTCCTTCTTCTCCACTTCCTGCTGATGTAATGTCAGCAACTTCTGGTACTCAAGGCCAGACTTTGATTTCTTTACCTCTTTCATTTCCTTCTTCTCAAGTTCCTGTTGCTGTAATGTCAACAACTTCTGGTACTCAATGCCACTCTTTGATTTGTTTACCTCTGTCATTTCATTCTTCTCCACATCCTGTTGCTGTAATGTCGGCAACTTCTGGAACTCAAGGCCAGAATTTCATTTCTTTAACTGTGGCTTTTCCTTTTTCTCCACTTCCAGCCGCTGTAATGTCAGCAACGTCAGGTACTCAAGGCCAGACTTTGATTTCTTTACCTCTGTCATTTCCTTTTTCTCACGTTCCTGTTGCTGTAATATCAGCAGTTTCTGGTACTCTAGGCCACTCTTTGATTTCTTTACCTCTGTCATTTCCTTCTTCTCAGCTTCCTGTTTCTGTAATGTCAGCAGCTTCTGGTACTCTAGGCCACTCTTTGATATCTTTACCTCTGTCATTTCCTTTTTATCAGCTTCCTGCTGCTGTAATGTCAGCTACGTCTAGTACTCAAGGTTGCTCTGTGATTTCTTTACCTCTGTCATTTCCTTCTTCTCCATTTCCTGCTGCTGTAATGTCAGCTACGTCTGGTACTCAAGAATGCTCTTTAATTTGTTTACCTCTGTCATTTCCTTCTTCTCCCCTTCCTGCTGCTGTAATGTCAGCAGCATCTGGTTCTCAAGGCCAGACTTTGATTTCTTTACCTCTGTCATTT
This sequence comes from Deroplatys truncata, assembly GCA_030765065.1. Taxonomy (NCBI): domain Eukaryota; kingdom Metazoa; phylum Arthropoda; class Insecta; order Mantodea; family Mantidae; genus Deroplatys; species Deroplatys truncata. Next base: position 5,768,692 of record CM060978.1, read on the forward strand.
CCTTCTTCTCAACTTCCAGCCGCTGTAATGTCAGCAACGTCAGGTACTCAAGGCCAGACTTTGATTTCTTTACCTCTGTCATTTCCTTCTTCTCAGCTTCCTGTTTCTGTAATGTCAGCAGCTTCTGGTACTCTAGGCCACTCTTTGATATCTTTACCTCTGTCATTTCCTTTTTATCAGCTTCCTGCTGCTGTAATGTCAGCTACGTCTAGTACTCAAGGTTGCTCTGTGATTTCTTTACCTCTGTCATTTCCTTCTTCTCCATTTCCTGCTGCTGTAATGTCAGCTACGTCTGTTACTCAAGGGTGCTCTTTAATTTGTTTACCTCTGTCATTTCCTTCTTCTCCACTTCCTGCTGCTGTAATGTCAGCAGCATCTGGTACTCATGGCCAGACTTTGATTTCTTTACCTCTGTCATTTCCTTCTTCTCAACTTCCTGTTGCTGTAATGTCAGCAACTTCTGGTACTCAAGGCCAGACTTTGATTTCTTTACCGCTGTCATTTTCTTCTTCTCAGCTTCCTGTGGCTGTAATATCAGCAACTTCTGGTACGCAAGGCCAAATTTTGATTTCTTTACCTCTGTCATTTCCTTCTTCTCCACTTCCTGATGCTGTAATATCAGCAACTTCTGTTCCTCAAGACCAGACTTTGATTTTTTTACCTGCGTCATTTCCTTCTTCTCCACTTCCTGTTGCTGTAATATCTGCTACTTCTTGTACTCAATGCCATTGTTTGATTTCTTTATCTCTGTGTTTTCCTTCTTTGCTACTTCGTGCTGCTTTAATGTCAGCAACTTTTGCTACTCAAGGCCAGACTTTGATTTCTTTACCTCTGTCATTTCCTTCTTCTCCACTTCCTGCTGCTTTAATCTCAGCAACTTCTGGTACTCAAGGGTGCTCTGTGATTTCTTTACCTCTGTCATTTCCTTCTTCTCCACTCCCTGCTGCTGTAATGTCAGCTACATCTGGTACTCAAGGGTGCTCTGTGATTTCTTTACCTCTGTCATTTCCTTCTTCTTCACTTCCTGCTGCTGTAATGTCAGCTACGTCTGGTACTCAAGGGTGCTCTTTGATTTCTTTACCTCTGTCATTTCCTTCTTCTCCAATTCCAGCTGCTGTAATGTCAGCAGAATCTGGTACTCAAGGCCAGACTATGATTTCTTTACCTCTGTCATTTCCTTCTTCTCAACTTCCTGTTGCTGTAATGTCAGCAACTTCTGGTACTCAAGGCCAGACTTTGATTTCTTTACCTGTGTCATTTCCTTCTTCTCAGCTTCCTGCTGCTCTAATATCAGTAGCCTCTGGTACTCTAGGCCACTCTTTGATTTCTTTATCTGTGTCATTTCGTTTTTCTCAGCTTCCTGCTGCTGTAATGTCAGCTACGTCTAGTACTCAAGGGTGCTCTGTTATTTCTTTACCTCTTTCATTTCCTTCTTCTCCACTTCCTGTTGCTGTAATGTCAGCTACGTCTGGTACTCAAGGGTGCTCTGTTATTTCTTTACCTCTTTCATTTCCTTCTTCTCCACTTCCTGTTGCTGTAATGTCAGCTACGTCTGGTAGTCAAGGGTGCTCCTTGATTTCTTTATCTCTGTCATTTCCTTCTTTGCTACTTCATGCTGCTTTAATGTCAGCAACTTTTGGTACTCAAGGCCAGACTTTGATTTCTTTACCTCTGTCATTTCCTTCTTCTCCACTTCCTGCTGCTGCAATATCTTCAGCTTCTGGTACTCTAGGCCACTCATTGATTTCTTTACCTGTGTCATTTCCTTCTTCTCAGCTTCCTGCTGCTGTAATGTCAGCTACGTCTAGTACGCAAGGGTGCTCTGTGATTTCTTTACCTCTGTCATTTCCTTCTTCTCCACTTCCTGCTGCTGTAATGTCAGCTAGTCTGGTACTCTAGGCCACTCTTTGATTTCTTTACCTCTGTCATTTCCTTCTTCTCTAATTCCTGCTGCTGTAATGTCAGCTACGTCTGGTACTCGAGGGTGCTCTGTCATTTCTTTATCTCTGTCATTTCCTTCTTCTCCACTTCCTGCTGCTGTAATGTCAGCTACGTCTGGTACTCAAGGGTGCTCTTTGATTTCTTTACCTCTGTCATTTCCTTCTTCTCCAATTCCAGCTGCTGTAATGTCAGCAGTATCTGGTACTCAAGGTCAGACTTTGATTTCTTTACCTCTGCCATTTCCTTCTTCTCAACTTCCTGTTGCTGTAATGTCAGCAACTTCTGGTACTCAAGGCCAGACTTTGATTTCTTTACCGCTGTCATTTCCTTCTTCTTAAGCTTCCTGTTGCTGTAATATCAGCAACTTCTGGTACTAAAGGCCGAATTTTGATTTCTTTACCTCTGTCATTTCCTTCTTTTCCACTTCCTATTGCTGTAATATCAGCAACTTCTGGTCCTCAATGCCACTGTTTGATTTCTTTACCTCTGTCATTTCCTTCTTCTCCACTTCCTGCTGCTGTAATTCAGCAGTATCTGGTACTCAAGGCCAGACTTTGATTTCTTTACCTCTGTCATTTCCTTCTTCTCCACTTCCTGATGCTGTAATATCACCAACTTCTGGTCCTCAAGACCAGACTTTGATTTCTTTACCTGCGTCATTTCCTTCTTCTCCACTTCCTGTTTCTGTAATATCAGCTACTTCTGGTACTCAATGCCACTCTTTGATTTGTTTACCTCTGTCATTTCATTCTTCTCCACATCCTGTTGCTGTAATGTCGGCAACTTCTGGAACTCAAGGCCAGAATTTGATTTCTGTAACTGTGCCTTTTCCTTTTTCTCCACTTCCAGCTGCTGTAATGTCAGCAACGTCAGGTACTCAAGGCCAGACTTGTATTTCTTTACCTGGGTCATTTCCTTCTTCTCCACTTCCTGCTGCTGTAATGTCAGCAGTATCTGGTACTCATGGCCAGACTTTGATTTCTTTACCGCTGTCATTTCGTTCTTCTCAGCTTCCTGTTGCTGTAATATCAGCAACTTCTGGTACTAAAGGCCAAATTTTGATTTCTTTACCTCTGTCGTTTCCTTCTTTTCCACTTCCTATTGCTGTAATATCAGCAACTTCTGGACCTCAAGACCAGACTTTGATTTCTTTACCTGCGTCATTTCCTTCTTCTCCACTTCCTGTTGCTGTAATATCAGCAACTTCTGGTACTCAATGCCACTGTTTGATTTCTTTATCTCTGTCATTTCCTTCTTTGCTACTTCATGCTGCTTTAATGTCAGCAACTTTTGGTACTCAAGGCCAGACTTTGATTTCTTTACCTCTGTCATTTCCTTCTTCTCCACTTCCTGCTGATGTAATGTAGCAACTTTTGATACTCAAGGCCAGACTTTGATTTCCTTACCTCTTTCATTTCCTTCTTCTCAACTTCCTCTTGCTGTAATGTCCACAACTTCTGGTACTCAATGCCACTCTTTGATTTGTTTTACGTCTGTCATTTCATTCTTCTCCACATCCTGTTGCTGTAATGTCGGCAACTTCTGGAACTCAAGGCCAGAATTTGATTTCTTTAACTGTGGCTTTTCCTTTTTCTCCACTTCCAGCTGCTGTAATGTCAGCAACGTCAGGTACTCAAGGCCAGACTTTGATTTCTTTACCTCTGTCATTTCCTTCTTCTCACGTTCCGGTTGCTGTAATATCAGCTGTTTCTGGTACTCTAGGCCACTCTTTGATTTCTTTACCTCTGTCATTTCCTTTTTCTCAGCTTCCTGTTTCTGTAATGTCAGCAGCTTCTGGTACTCTAGGCCACTCTTTGATATCTTTACCTCTGTCATTTCCTTTTTCTCAGCTTCCTGCTGCTGTAATGTCAGCTACGTCTAGTACTCAAGGTTGCTCTGTTTTTTCTTTACCTCTGTCATTTCCTTCTTCTCCATTTCCTGCTGCTGTAATGTCAGCTACGTCTGGTACTCAAGGGTGGTCTTTAATTTGTTTACCTCTGTCATTTCCTTCTTCTCCACCTCCTGCTGCTGTAATGTCAGCAGCATCTGGTACTAAAGGACAAATTTTGATTTCTTTACCTCTGTCATTTCCTTCTTTTCCACTTCCTATGGCTGTAATTTCAGCAACTTCTGGTCCTCAAGACCGGACTTTGATTTCTTTACCTGCGTCATTTCCTTCTTCTCCACTTCCTCTTGCTGTAATATCAGCAACTTCCGGTACTCAATGCCACTGTTTGATTTCTTTATCTCTGTCATTTCCTTCTTTGCTACTTCATGCTCCTTTAATGTCAGCAACTTTTGGTACTCAAGGCCAGACTTTGATTTCTTTACCTCTGTCATTTCCTTCTTTTCCACTTCCTGCTGATGTAATGTAAGCAACTTCTTGTACTCAAGGCCAGACTTTGATTTCTTTACCTCTGTCATTTCCTTTTTCTCAGCTTCCTGTTTCTGTAATGTCAGCAGCTTCTGGTACTCTAGGCCACTCTTTGATATCTTTACCTCTGTCATTTCCTTTTTCTTAGCTTCCTGCAGCTATAATGTCAGCTACGTCTAGTACTCAAGGTTGCTCTGTGATTTCTTTACCTCTGTCATTTCCTTCTTCTCCACTTCCTGCTGATGTAATGTCAGCAACTTCTGGTACTCAAGGCCAGACTTTATTTCTTTACCTCTTTCATTTCCTTCTTCTCAACTTCCTGTTGCTGTAATGTCAACAACTTCTGGTACTCAATGCCACTCTTTGATTTGTTTACCTCTGTCATTTCATTCTTCTCCACATCCTGTTGCTGTAATGTCAACAACTTCTGGAACTCAAGGCCAGAATTTGATTTCTTTAACTGTGGCTTTTCCTTTTTCTCCACTTCCAGCTGCTGTAATTTCAGCAACGACAGGTACTCAAAGCCAGACTTTGATTTCTTTACCTCTGTCATTTCCTTCTTCTCATCGTTCCTGTTGCTGTAATATCAGCAGCTTCTGGTACTCTAGGTCACTCTTTGATTTCTTTACCTCTGTCATTTCCTTTTTATCAGCTTCCTGCTGCTGTAATGTCAGCTACGTCTAGTACTCAAGGTTGCTCTGTGATTTCTTTACCTCTGTCATTTCCTTCTTCTCCATTTCCTGCTGCTGTAATGTCAGCTACGTCTGTTACTCAAGGGTGCTCTTTAATTTGTTTACCTCTGTCATTTCCTTCTTCTCCACTTCCTGCTGCTGTAATGTCAGCAGCATCTGGTACTCATGGCCAGACTTTGATTTCTTTACCTCTGTCATTTCCTTCTTCTCAAATTCCTGTTGCTGTAATGTCAGCAACTTCTGGTACTCAAGGCCAGACTTTGATTTCTTTACCGCTGTCATTTTCTTCTTCTCAGCTTCCTGTGGCTGTAATATCAGCAACCTCTGGTACGCAAGGCCAAATTTTGATTTCTTTACCTCTGTCATTTCCTTCTTCTCCACTTCCTGATGCTGTAATATCAGCAACTTCTGTTCCTCAAGACCAGACTTTGATTTTTTTACCTGCGTCATTTCCTTCTTCTCCACTTCCTGTTGCTGTAATATCTGCTACTTCTTGTACTCAATGCCATTGTTTGATTTCTTTATCTCTGTGTTTTCCTTCTTTGCTACTTCGTGCTGCTTTAATGTCAGCAACTTTTGCTACTCAAGGCCAGACTTTGATTTCTTTACCTCTGTCATTTCCTTCTTCTCCACTTCCTGCTGCTTTAATCTCAGCAACTTCTGGTACTCAAGGGTGCTCTGTGATTTCTTTACCTCTGTCATTTCCTTCTTCTCCACTCCCTGCTGCTGTAATGTCAGCTACATCTGGTACTCAAGGGTGCTCTGTGATTTCTTTACCTCTGTCATTTCCTTCTTCTTCACTTCCTGCTGCTGTAATGTCAGCTACGTCTGGTACTCAAGGGTGCTCTTTGATTTCTTTACCTCTGTCATTTCCTTCTTCTCCAATTCCAGCTGCTGTAATGTCAGCAGAATCTGGTACTCAAGGCCAGACTATGATTTCTTTACCTCTGTCATTTCCTTCTTCTCAACTTCCTGTTGCTGTAATGTCAGCAACTTCTGGTACTCAAGGCCAGACTTTGATTTCTTTACCTGTGTCATTTCCTTCTTCTCAGCTTCCTGCTGCTCTAATATCAGTAGCCTCTGGTACTCTAGGCCACTCTTTGATTTCTTTATCTGTGTCATTTCGTTTTTCTCAGCTTCCTGCTGCTGTAATGTCAGCTACGTCTAGTACTCAAGGGTGCTCTGTTATTTCTTTACCTCTTTCATTTCCTTCTTCTCCACTTCCTGTTGCTGTAATGTCAGCTACGTCTGGTACTCAAGGGTGCTCTGTTATTTCTTTACCTCTTTCATTTCCTTCTTCTCCACTTCCTGTTGCTGTAATGTCAGCTACGTCTGGTAGTCAAGGGTGCTCCTTGATTTCTTTATCTCTGTCATTTCCTTCTTTGCTACTTCATGCTGCTTTAATGTCAGCAACTTTTGGTACTCAAGGCCAGACTTTGATTTCTTTACCTCTGTCATTTCCTTCTTCTCCACTTCCTGCTGCTGCAATATCTTCAGCTTCTGGTACTCTAGGCCACTCATTGATTTCTTTACCTGTGTCATTTCCTTCTTCTCAGCTTCCTGCTGCTGTAATGTCAGCTACGTCTAGTACGCAAGGGTGCTCTGTGATTTCTTTACCTCTGTCATTTCCTTCTTCTCCACTTCCTGCTGCTGTAATGTCAGCTAGTCTGGTACTCTAGGCCACTCTTTGATTTCTTTACCTCTGTCATTTCCTTCTTCTCTAATTCCTGCTGCTGTAATGTCAGCTACGTCTGGTACTCGAGGGTGCTCTGTCATTTCTTTATCTCTGTCATTTCCTTCTTCTCCACTTCCTGCTGCTGTAATGTCAGCTACGTCTGGTACTCAAGGGTGCTCTTTGATTTCTTTACCTCTGTCATTTCCTTCTTCTCCAATTCCAGCTGCTGTAATGTCAGCAGTATCTGGTACTCAAGGTCAGACTTTGATTTCTTTACCTCTGCCATTTCCTTCTTCTCAACTTCCTGTTGCTGTAATGTCAGCAACTTCTGGTACTCAAGGCCAGACTTTGATTTCTTTACCGCTGTCATTTCCTTCTTCTTAAGCTTCCTGTTGCTGTAATATCAGCAACTTCTGGTACTAAAGGCCGAATTTTGATTTCTTTACCTCTGTCATTTCCTTCTTTTCCACTTCCTATTGCTGTAATATCAGCAACTTCTGGTCCTCAATGCCACTGTTTGATTTCTTTACCTCTGTCATTTCCTTCTTCTCCACTTCCTGCTGCTGTAATTCAGCAGTATCTGGTACTCAAGGCCAGACTTTGATTTCTTTACCTCTGTCATTTTCTTCTTCTCCACTTCCTGATGCTGTAATATCACCAACTTCTGGTCCTCAAGACCAGACTTTGATTTCTTTACCTGCGTCATTTCCTTCTTCTCCACTTCCTGTTTCTGTAATATCAGCTACTTCTGGTACTCAATGCCACTCTTTGATTTGTTTACCTCTGTCATTTCATTCTTCTCCACATCCTGTTGCTGTAATGTCGGCAACTTCTGGAACTCAAGGCCAGAATTTGATTTCTGTAACTGTGCCTTTTCCTTTTTCTCCACTTCCAGCTGCTGTAATGTCAGCAACGTCAGGTACTCAAGGCCAGACTTGTATTTCTTTACCTGGGTCATTTCCTTCTTCTCCACTTCCTGCTGCTGTAATGTCAGCAGTATCTGGTACTCATGGCCAGACTTTGATTTCTTTACCGCTGTCATTTCGTTCTTCTCAGCTTCCTGTTGCTGTAATATCAGCAACTTCTGGTACTAAAGGCCAAATTTTGATTTCTTTACCTCTGTCGTTTCCTTCTTTTCCACTTCCTATTGCTGTAATATCAGCAACTTCTGGACCTCAAGACCAGACTTTGATTTCTTTACCTGCGTCATTTCCTTCTTCTCCACTTCCTGTTGCTGTAATATCAGCAACTTCTGGTACTCAATGCCACTGTTTGATTTCTTTATCTCTGTCATTTCCTTCTTTGCTACTTCATGCTGCTTTAATGTCAGCAACTTTTGGTACTCAAGGCCAGACTTTGATTTCTTTACCTCTGTCATTTCCTTCTTCTCCACTTCCTGCTGATGTAATGTAGCAACTTTTGATACTCAAGGCCAGACTTTGATTTCCTTACCTCTTTCATTTCCTTCTTCTCAACTTCCTCTTGCTGTAATGTCCACAACTTCTGGTACTCAATGCCACTCTTTGATTTGTTTTACGTCTGTCATTTCATTCTTCTCCACATCCTGTTGCTGTAATGTCGGCAACTTCTGGAACTCAAGGCCAGAATTTGATTTCTTTAACTGTGGCTTTTCCTTTTTCTCCACTTCCAGCTGCTGTAATGTCAGCAACGTCAGGTACTCAAGGCCAGACTTTGATTTCTTTACCTCTGTCATTTCCTTCTTCTCACGTTCCGGTTGCTGTAATATCAGCTGTTTCTGGTACTCTAGGCCACTCTTTGATTTCTTTACCTCTGTCATTTCCTTTTTCTCAGCTTCCTGTTTCTGTAATGTCAGCAGCTTCTGGTACTCTAGGCCACTCTTTGATATCTTTACCTCTGTCATTTCCTTTTTCTCAGCTTCCTGCTGCTGTAATGTCAGCTACGTCTAGTACTCAAGGTTGCTCTGTTTTTTCTTTACCTCTGTCATTTCCTTCTTCTCCATTTCCTGCTGCTGTAATGTCAGCTACGTCTGGTACTCAAGGGTGGTCTTTAATTTGTTTACCTCTGTCATTTCCTTCTTCTCCACCTCCTGCTGCTGTAATGTCAGCAGCATCTGGTACTAAAGGCCAAATTTTGATTTCTTTACCTCTGTCATTTCCTTCTTTTCCACTTCCTATGGCTGTAATTTCAGCAACTTCTGGTCCTCAAGACCGGACTTTGATTTCTTTACCTGCGTCATTTCCTTCTTCTCCACTTCCTCTTGCTGTAATATCAGCAACTTCCGGTACTCAATGCCACTGTTTGATTTCTTTATCTCTGTCATTTCCTTCTTTGCTACTTCATGCTCCTTTAATGTCAGCAACTTTTGGTACTCAAGGCCAGACTTTGATTTCTTTACCTCTGTCATTTCCTTCTTTTCCACTTCCTGCTGATGTAATGTAAGCAACTTCTTGTACTCAAGGCCAGACTTTGATTTCTTTACCTCTGTCATTTCCTTTTTCTCAGCTTCCTGTTTCTGTAATGTCAGCAGCTTCTGGTACTCTAGGCCACTCTTTGATATCTTTACCTCTGTCATTTCCTTTTTCTTAGCTTCCTGCAGCTATAATGTCAGCTACGTCTAGTACTCAAGGTTGCTCTGTGATTTCTTTACCTCTGTCATTTCCTTCTTCTCCACTTCCTGCTGATGTAATGTCAGCAACTTCTGGTACTCAAGGCCAGACTTTATTTCTTTACCTCTTTCATTTCCTTCTTCTCAACTTCCTGTTGCTGTAATGTCAACAACTTCTGGTACTCAATGCCACTCTTTGATTTGTTTACCTCTGTCATTTCATTCTTCTCCACATCCTGTTGCTGTAATGTCAACAACTTCTGGAACTCAAGGCCAGAATTTGATTTCTTTAACTGTGGCTTTTCCTTTTTCTCCACTTCCAGCTGCTGTAATTTCAGCAACGACAGGTACTCAAAGCCAGACTTTGATTTCTTTACCTCTGTCATTTCCTTCTTCTCATCGTTCCTGTTGCTGTAATATCAGCAGCTTCTGGTACTCTAGGTCACTCTTTGATTTCTTTACCTCTGTCATTTCCTTTTTTTCAGCTTCCTGTTTCTGTAATGTCAGCAGCTTCTGGTACTCTAGGCCACTCTTTGATATCTTTACCTCTGTCATTTCCTTTTTCTCAGCTTCCTGCTGCTGTAATGTCAGCTACGTCTAGTACTCAAGGTTGCTCTGTGATTTCTTTACCTCTGTCATTTCCTTCTTCTCCATTTCCTGCTGCTGTAATGTCAGCTACGTCTGGTACTCAAGGGTGCTCTTTGATTTCTTTACCTCTGTCATTTCCTTCTTCTCCACTTCCTGCTGCTGTAATGTAAGCAGCATCGGGTACTCAAGGCCAGACTTTGATTTCTTTACCTCTGTCATTTCCTTCTTCTCAACTTCCTGTTGCTGTAATGTTAGCAACTTCTGGTACTCAAGGCCAGACTTTGATTTCTTTACCGCAGTCATTTCCTTCTTCTCAGCTTCCTGTTGCTGTAATACCAGCAACTTCTGACATTCAAGGCCAAATTTTGATTTCTTTACCTCTGTCATTTCCTTCTTTTCCACTTCCTATTGCTGTAATATCAGCAACTTCTGGTCCTCAAGACCAGACTTCGATTTCTTTACCTGCGTCATTTCCTTCTCCACTTGCTGTTGCTGTAATATCAGCTACTTCTGGTACTCAATGCCACTGTTTGATTTCTTTACCTCTGTCATTTCCTTCTTCTCCACTTCCTGCTGCTGTAATGTTAGTAACTTCTGGTACTCAAGGCCAGACTTTGATTTCTTTACCTGTATCATTTCCTTCTTCTCCACTTCCTGTTGCTGTAATGTCAACAACTTCTGGTACTCATGACTAGACTTTGATTTCTTTACCTCTGTCATTTCCTTCTTCTCCACTTCCTTTTGCTTTAATGTCAACAACTTCTGGTACTCAAGGCCACTCTTTGATTTCTTTACCTCTGTCATTTCCTTCTTCTCCACCTCCTGCTTCTGTAAGGTCAGCAACTTCTGGTACTCCAGGCCAGATTTTTCTTTCTTTACCTCTGTCATTTCCTTCTTCTCACGTTCCTGTTGCTGTAATATCAGCAGCTTCTGGTACTCTAGGCCACTCTTTGATTTCTTTACCTCTGTCATTTCCTTTTTCTCAGATCCCTGCTGCTGTAATGTCAGCTACATCTGGCACTCAAGACCACTCTTTGATTTCTTTACCTCTGTCATTTCCTTCTTCTTAGCTTCCTGTTTCTGTAATGTCAGCTACATCTGGCACTGAAGACCACTCTTCGATTTCTTTACGTCTGTCATTTCCGTCTTTTTTACTTGCGGCTGCTGTAATGTAAACATCTTCTGGTACTCTAGGCCACTCTTTGATTTCTTTGCCTCATTCATCTCCTTCTTCTCAGCTTCCTGTTGCTGTAATGTCAGCAGCTTCTGGTACTCTAGGCCACTATTTGATTTCTTTACCTGTGTCATTTCCTTCTTCTCAGCTTCCTGCTGCTGTAATATCAGCAGCTTCTGGTACTCTAGGCCACTCATTGATTTCTTTACCTGTGTCATTTCGTTTTTCTCAGCTTCCTGCTGCTGTAATGTCAGCTACGTCTAGTACTCAAGGGTGTTCTGTGATTTCTTTACCTCTGTCATTTCCTTCTTCTCAACTTCCTGCTGCTGTAATGTCAGCTACGTCTGGTACTCAAGGGTGCTCTTTGATTTCTTTACCTCTGTCATTTCCTTCTTCTCCACTTCCTGCTGCTGAAATGTCAGCAGTATCTGGTACTCAAGGCCAGACTTTGATTTCTTTACCGCTGTCATTTCCTTCTTCTCAGCTTCCTGTGGCTGTAATATCAGCAACGTCTGGTGCTCAAGGCCAGACTTTGATTTCTTTACCGCTGTCAATTCCTTCTTCTCAGCTTCCTGTGGCTGTAATGTCAGCAACTTCTGGTACTCAAGGCCAGACTTTGATTTCTTTACCGCTGTCATTTCCTTCTTCTCATCTTCCTGTGGCTGTAATGTCAGCTACGTCTGGTACTCAAGGCCAGACTTTGATTTCTTTACCTCTGTCATTTCCTTCTTCTCCATTTCCTGCTGCTGTAATGTCAGCAGCTTCTGGTACTCAAGGCCAGACTTTGATTTCTTTACCTCTGTCATTTCCTTCTTCTCAACTCCCTGTTGCTGTAATGTCAGCAACTTCTGGTACGCAAGGCCAGACATTGATTTCTTTACCGCTGTCATTTCCTTCTTCTCAGCTTCCTGTTGCTGTAATATCAGCAACTTTTGGTACTCAAGGCCAAATTTTGATTTCTTTACCTCTGTCATTTCCTTCTTTTCCACTTTCTATTGCTGTAATATCAGCAACTTCTGGTCCTCAAGACCAGACTTTGATTTCTTTACCTGCGTCATTTCCTTCTTCTCCACTTGCTGTTGCTGTAATATCAGCAACTTCTGGTACTCAATGCCACTGTTTGATTTCTTTATCTCTGTCATTTCCTTCTTTGCTACTTCATGCTGCTTTAATGTCAGCAACTTTTGGTACTCAAGGCCAGACTTTGATTTCTTTACCTCTGTCATTTCCTTCTTCTCCACTTCCTGCTACTGTAATGTCAGCAGTATCTGGTACTCAAGGCCAGACTTTTATTTCTTTACCGCTCTCATTTCCTTCTTCTCAGCTTCCTGTTGCTGTAATATCAGCAACATCTGGTACTCAAGGCCAAATTTTGATTTCTTTACCTCTGTCATTTCCTTCTTCTCCACTTCCTGCTGATGTAATGTCAGCAACTTCTGGTATTTAAGGCCAGACTTTGATTTCTTTACCTCTTTCATTTCCTTCTTCTCAACTTCCTGTTGCTGTAATGTCAACAACTTCTGTTACTCAATGCCACTGTTTGATTTGTTTACCTGTGTCATTTCATTCTTCTCCACATCCTGTTGCTGTAATGTCGGTACTTCTGGAACTCAAGGCCAGAATTTGATTTCTTTAACTGTGGCTTTTCCTTTTTCTCCACTTCCAGCTGCTGTAATGTCAGAAACGTCAGGTACTCAAGGCCAGACTTTGATTTCTTTACCTCTGTCATTTCCTTTTTCTCAGCTCCTGTTTCTGTAATGTCAGCAGCTTCTGGTACTCTAGCCAACTCTTTGATATCTTTACCTCTGTCATTTCCTTTTTCTCAGCTTCCTGTTTCTGTAATGTCAGCAGCTTCTGGTACTCTAGAACAGACTTTGATTTCTTTACCTCTGTCATTTCCTTCTTCTCAACTTCCTGTTGCTGTAATGTCAGCAACTTCTGGTACTCAAGGCCAGACTTTGATTTCTTTACCACTGTCATTTCCTTCTTCTCAGCTTCCTGTGGCTGTAATATAAGCAACTTCTAGTACCCAAGGCCAAATTTTGATTTCTTTACCTCTGTCATTTCCTTCTTCTCAGCTTACTGATGCTGTAATGTCAGCTACGTCTAGTACTCAAGGTTTCTCTGTGATTTCTTTACCTCTGTCATTTCCTTCTTCTCGATTTCCTGCTGCTGTAATGTCAGCTACTTCTGGTACTCAAGGGTGCTCTTTAATTTGTTTACCTCTGTCATTTCCTTCTTCATTTCCTGCTGCTGTAATGTCAGCAGCATCTGGTACTCAAGGCCAGACTTTGATTTCTTTACCTCTGTCATTTCCTTCTTCTCAACTTCCTGTTGCTGTAATTTCAGCAACTTCTGGTACTCAAGGCCAGACTTTGATTTCTTTACCGCTGTCATTTCCTTCTTCTCAGCTTCCTGTGGCTGTAGTATCAGCAACTTCTCGTACGCAAGGCCAAATTTTGATTTCTTTACCTCTGTCATTTCCTTCTTCTCCACTTCCTGATGCTGTAATATCAGCAACTTCTGGTCCTCAAGACCAGACTTTGATTTCTTTACCTGCGTTATTTCCTTCTTCTCCACTTCCTGTTGCTGTAATATCAGCTACTTCTTGTACTCAATGCCACTGTTTGATTTCTTTATCTCTGTGTTTTCCTTCTTTGCTACTTCGTGCTGCTTTAATGTCAGCAACTTTTGGTACTCAAGGCCAGACTTTGATTTCTTTACCTCTGTCATTTCCTTCTTCTCCACTACCTGCTGCTGTAATGTCAGCAACTTCTGGCACTCAAGGCCAGAATTTGATTTCTTTACCTGTGTCATTTCCTTCTTCTCCACTTCCTGTTGCTGTAATGTCAACAACTTCTGGTACTCATGCCTAGACTTTGATTTCTTTACCTCTGTCATTTCCTTCTTCTCCATTTCCTTTTGCTTTAATGTCAACAACTTCTGTTACTCAAGGCCACTCTTTGATTTCTTTACCTCTGTCATTTTCTTTTTATCCACTTTCTGCTGCTGTAATGTCATCAGCTTCTGGTACTCTAGGCCACTCTTTGATTTCTTTGCCTCATTCATTTCCATCTTCTCAGGTTCCTGTTGCTGTAATGTCAGTTACATCTGGCACTCAAGGCCACTCTTTGATTTCTTTACGTCTGTCATTTCCGTCTCTTCTACTTGCGGCTGCTGTAATGTCAACAACTTCTGGTACTCAAGGCCACTCTTTGATTTCTTTACCTCTGCCATTTTCTTTTTATCCACTTTCTGCTGCTGTAATGTCAGCAGCTTCTGGTACTCTAGGCCACTCTTTGATTTCTTTGCCTCATTCATTTCCTTCTTCTCAGCTTCCTGTTGCTGTAATGTCAGCAGTTTCTCGTACTCTAGGCCAATCTTTGATTTCTTTACCTCTGTCATTTCCTTATTCTCAGCTTCCTGCTGCTGTAATGTCAGCTACGTCTAGTACTCAAGGGTGCTTTGTGATTTCTTTACCTCTGTCATTTCCTTCTTCTCCACTTCCTGCTGCTGTAATGTCAGCTACGTCTGGTACTCTAGACCACTCTTTGATTTCTTTACCTCTGTCATTTCGTTTTTCTCAGCTTCCTGCTGCTGTAATGTCAGCTACGTCCAGTACTCAAGGGTGCTCTGTGATTTCTTTACCTCTGTCATTTCCTTCTTCTCAACTTCCTGCTGCTGTAATGTCAGCTACGTCTGGTACTCAAGGGTGCTCTTTGATTTCTTTACCTGTGTTATTTCCTTCTTCTCCACTTCCTGCTGCTGTAATGTCAGCAGTATCTGGTACTCAAGGCCAGACCTTGATTTCTTTACCGCTGTCATTTCCTTCTTCTCAGCTTCCTGTGGCTGTAATGTCAGCAACTTCTGGTACTCAAGACCAGACTTTGATTTCTTTACCGCTGTCATTTCCTTCTTCTCAGCTTCCTGTGGCTGTAATGTCAGCTACGTCTGGTACTCAAGGCCAGACTTTGATTTCTTTACCTCTGTCATTTCCTTCTTCTCCACTTCCTGCTGCTGGAATGTCAGCAGCGTCTGGTACTCAAGGCCAGACTTTGATTTCTTTACCTCTGTCATTTCCTTCTTCTCAACTTCCTGTTGCTGTAATGTCAGCAACTTCTGGTACGCAAGGCCAGACTTTGATTTCTTTACCGCTGTCATTTCCTTCTTCTCAGCTTCCTGTTGCTGTAATATCAGCAACTTTTGGTACTCAAGGCCAAATTTTGATTTCTTTACCTACGTCATTTCCTTCTTCTCCACTTGCAGTTGCTGTAATATCAGCAACTTCTGGTACTCAATGCCACTGTTTGATTTCTTTATCTCTGTCATTTCCTTCTTTGCTACTTCATGCTGCTTTAATGTCAGCAACTTCTGGTACTCAAGGCCAGACTTTGATTTCTTAACCTCTGTCATTTCCTTCTTCTCCACTTCCTGCTACTGTAATGTCAGCAGTATCTGGTACTCAAGGCCAGACTTTTATTTCTTTACCGCTGTCATTTCCTTCTTCTCAGCTTCCTGTTGCTGTAATATCAGCAACTTCTGGTACTCAAGGCCAAATTTTGATTTCTTTACCTGCGTCATTTCCTTCTTCTCCACTTGATGTTGCTGTAATATCATCAACATCTGGTATTCAATGCCACTGTTTGATTTCTTTATCTCTGTCATTTCCTTCTTTGCTACTTCATGCTGCTTTAATGTCAGCAACTTTTGGTACTCAAGGCCAGACTTTGATTTCTTTACCTCTGTCATTTCCTTCTTCTTCACTTCCTGCTGATGTAATGTCAGCAACTTCTGGTACTTAAGGCCAGACTTTGATTTCTTTACCGCTGTCATTTCCTTCTTCTCAGCTTCCTGTGGCTGTAATGTCAGCAACTTCTGGTACTCAAGGCCAGACTTTGATTTCTTTACCTCTGTCATTTCCTTCTTCTCCACTTCCTGCTGATGTAATGTCAGCAACTTCTGGTACTCAAGGCCAGACTTTGATTTCTTTACCGCTGTCATTTCCTTCTTCTCATCTTCCTGTGGCTGTAATGTCAGCTACGTCTAGTACTCAAGGCCAGACTTTGATTTCTTTACCTCTGTCATTTCCTTCTTCTCCACTTCCTGCTGCTGTAATGTCAGCAGCTTCTGGTACTCAAGGCCAGACTTTGATTTCTTTACCTCTGTCATTTCCTTCTTCTCAACTCCCTGTTGCTGTAATGTCAGCAACTTCTGGTACGCAAGGCCAGACTTTGATTTCTTTACCGCTGTCATTTCCTTCTTCTCAGCTTCCTGTAGCTGTAATATCAGCAACTTTTGGTACTCAAGACCAAATTTTGACTTCTTTACCTCTGTCATTTCCTTCTTTTCCACTTCCTATTGCTGTAATATCAGCAACTTCTGGTCCATAAGACCAGACTTTGATTTCTTTACCTGCGTCATTTCCTTCTTCTCCACTTGCTGTTGCTGTAATATCAGCAACTTCTGGTACTCAATGCCACGGTTTGATTTCTTTATCTCTGTCATTTCCTTCTTTGCTACTTCATGCTGCTTTAATGTCAGCAACTTTTGGTACTCAAGGCCAGACTTTGATTTCTTTACCTCTGTCATTTCCTTCTTCTCCACTTCCTGCTACTGTAATGTCAGCAGTATCTGGTACTCAAGGCCAGACTTTTATTTCTTTACCGCTGTCATTTCCTTCCTCTCAGCTTCCTGTTGCTGTAATATCAGCAACATCTGGTACTCAAGGCCAAATTTTGATTTCTTTACCTCTGTCATTTCCTTCTTTTCCACTTCCTGTTGCTGTAATATCAGCAACTTCTGGTACTCAATGCCACTGTTTGATTTCTTTATCTCTGTCATTTCCTTCTCTGCTACTTCATGCTGCTTTAATGTCAGCAACTTTTGGTACTCAAGGCCAGACTTTGATTTCTTTACCTCTGTCATTTCCTTCTTCTCCACTTCCTGCTACTGTAATGTCAGCAGTATCTGGTACTCAAGGCCAGACTTTTATTTCTTTACCGCTGTCATTTCCTTCTTCTCAGCTTCCTGTTGCTGAAATATCAGCAACATCTGGTACTCAAGGCCAAATTTTGATTTCTTTACCTCTGTCATTTCCTTCTTCTCCACTTCCTGCTGATGTAATGTCAGCAACTTCTGGTATTTAAGGCCAGACTTTGATTTCTTTACCTCTTTCATTTCCTTCTTCTCAACTTCCTGTTGCTGTAATGTCAACAACTTCTGTTACTCAATGCCACTCTTTGATTTGTTTACCTCTGTCATTTCATTCTTCTCCACATCCTGTTGCTGTAATGTCGGTACTTCTGGAACTCAAGGCCAGAATTTGATTTCTTTAACTGTGGCTTTTCCTTTTTCTCCACTTCCAGCTGCTGTAATGTCAGCAACGTCAGGTACTCAAGGCCAGAATTTGATTTCTTTACCTCTGTCATTTCCTTTTTCTCAGCTCCTGTTTCTGTAATGTCAGCAGCTTCTGGTACTCTAGCCAACTCTTTGATATCTTTACCTCTGTCATTTCCTTTTTCTCAGCTTCCTGTTTCTGTAATGTCAGCAGCTTCTGGTACTCTAGGCAAGACTTTGATTTCTTTACCTCTGTCATTTCCTTCTTCTCAACTTCCTGTTGCTGTAATGTCAGCAACTTCTGGTAGTCAAGGCCAGACTTTGATTTCTTTACCACTGTCATTTCCTTCTTCTCAGCTTCCTGTGGCTGTAATATAAGCAACTTCTAGTACTCAAGGCCAAATTTTGATTTCTTTACCTCTGTCATTTCCTTCTTCTCAGCTTACTGATGCTGTAATGTCAGCTACGTCTAGTACTCAAGGGTGCTCTTTAATTTGTTTACCTCTGTCATTTCCTTCTTCTCCACTTCCTGCTGCTGTAATGTCAGCAGCATCTGGTACTCAAGGCCAGACTTTGATTTCTTTACCTCTGTCATTTCCTTCTTCTCAACTTCCTGTTGCTGTAATTTCAGGAACTTCTGGTACTCAAGGCCAGACTTTGATTTCTTTACCGCTGTCATTTCCTTATTCTCAGCTTCCTGTGGCTGTAATATCAGCAACTTCTGGTACGCAAGGCCAAATTTTCATTTCTTTACCTCTGTCATTTCCTTCTTCTCCACTTCCTGATGCTGTAATATCAGCAACTTCTGGTCCTCAAGACCAGACTTTGATTTCTTTACCTGCGTCATTTCCTTCTTCTCCACTTCCTGTTGCTGTAATATGAGCTACTTCTTGTACTCAATGCCACTGTTTGATTTCTTTATCTCTGTGTTTTCCTTCTTTGCTACTTCGTGCTGCTTTAATGTCAGCAACTTTTGGTACTCAAGTCCAGACTTTGATTTCTTTACCTCTGTCATTTCCTTCTTCTCCACTTCCTGCTGCTGTAATGTCAGCAACTTCTGGTACTCAAGGGCAGAATTTGATTTCTTTACCACTGTCATTTCCTTCTTCTCCACTTCCTGTTGCTGTAATGTCAACAACTTCTAGTACTCAAGGGCAGAATTTGATTTCTTTACCTCTGTCATTTCCTTCTTCTCCACTTCCTGTTGCTGTAATGTCAACAACTTCTGGTACTCATGGCTAGACTTTGATTTCTTTACCTCTGTCATTTCCTTCTTCTCCACTTCCTGCTGCTGTAATGTCAGCAACTTCTGGTACTCAAGGGCAGAATTTGATTTCTTTACCTGTGTCATTTCCTTCTTCTCCACTTCCTGTTGCTGTAATGTCAACAACTTCTGGTACTCAAGGCCAGACTTTGATTTCTTTACCTCTGTCATTTCCTTCTTCTCCACTTCCTGTTGCTGTAATGTCAACAACTTCTGGTACTCAAGGGCAGAATTTGATTTCTTTACCTGTGTCATTTCCTTCTTCTCCACTTCCTGTTGCTGTAATGTCAACAACTTCTGGTACTCAAGGCCAGACTTTGATTTCTTTACCTGTGTCATTTCCTTCTTCTCAACTTCCTGTTGCTGTAATGTCAACAACTTCTGTTACTCAAGGCCACTCTTTGATTTCTTTACCTCTGTCATTTGCTTCTTCTCCACTTCCTGTTGCTTTAATGTCAACAACTTCTGTTACTCAAGGCCACTCTTTGATTTCTTTACTTCTGTCATTTGCTTCTTCTCCACTTCCTGCTTCTGTAAGGTCAGCAACTTCTGGTACTCCAGGCCAGACTTTGATTTCTTTACCTCTGTCATTTCCTTCTTCTCACGTTCCTGTTGCTGTAATATCTTCAGCTATTGGTACTCTAGGCCACTCATTGATTTCTTTACCTGTGTCATTTCCTTCTTCTCAGCTTCCTGCTGCTGTAATGTCAGCTACGTCTAGTACGCAAGGGTGCTCTGTGATTTCTCTACCTCTGTCATTTCCTTCTTCTCCACTTCCTGCTGCTGTAATGTCAGCTACGTCTTATACTCTAGGCCACTCTTTGATTTCTTTACCTCTGTCATTTCCTTCTTCTCCACTTCCTGCTGCTGTAATGTCAGCTACGTCTGGTACTCATGGATGCTCTGTGATTTCTTTATCTCTGTCATTTCATTCTTCTCCACATCCTGTTGCTGTAATGTCGGTACTTCTGGAACTCAAGGCCAGAATTTGATTTCTTTAACTGTGGCTTTTCCTTTTTCTCCACTTCCAGCTGCTGTAATGTCAGCAACGTCAGGTACTCAAGGCCAGACTTTGATTTCTTTACCTCTGTCATTTCCTTTTTCTCAGCTCCTGTTTCTGTAATGTCAGCAGCTTCTGGTACTCTAGCCAACTCTTTGATATCTTTACCTCTGTCATTTCCTTTTTCTCAGCTTCCTGTTTCTGTAATGTCAGCAGCTTCTGGTACTCTAGGCCAGACTTTGATTTCTTTACCTCTGTCATTTCCTTCTTCTCAACTTCCTGTTGCTGTAATGTCAGCAAGTTCTGGTACTCAAGGCCAGACTTTGATTTCTTTACCACTGTCATTTCCTTCTTCTCAGCTTCCTGTGGCTGTAATATAAGCAACTTCTAGTACCCAAGGCCAAATTTTGATTTCTTTACCTCTGTCATTTCCTTCTTCTCAGCTTACTGATGCTGTAATGTCAGCTACGTCTAGTACTCAAGGTTTCTCTGTGATTTCTTTACCTCTGTCATTTACTTCTTCTCCATTTCCTGCTGCTGTAATGTCAGCTACGTCTGGTACTCAAGGGTGCTCTTTAATTTGTTTACCTCTGTCATTTCCTTCTTCTCCAATGCCTCCTGCTGTAATGTCAGCAGCATCTGGTACTCAAGGCCAGACTTTGATTTCTTTACCTCTGTCATTTCCTTCTTCTCAACTTCCTGTTGCTGTAATTTCAGCAACTTCTGGTACTCAAGGCCAGACTTTGATTTCTTTACCGCTGTCATTTCCTTCTTCTCAGCTTCCTGTTGCTGAAATATCAGCAACATCTGGTACTCAAGGCCAAATTTTGATTTCTTTACCTCTGTCATTTCCTTCTTCTCCACTTCCTGCTGATGTAATGTCAGCAACTTCTGGTATTTAAGGCCAGACTTTGATTTCTTTACCTCTTTCATTTCCTTCTTCTCAACTTCCTGTTGCTGTAATGTCAACAACTTCTGTTACTCAATGCCACTCTTTGATTTGTTTACCTCTGTCATTTCATTCTTCTCCACATCCTGTTGCTGTAATGTCGGTACTTCTGGAACTCAAGGCCAGAATTTGATTTCTTTAACTGTGGCTTTTCCTTTTTCTCCACTTCCAGCTGCTGTAATGTCAGCAACGTCAGGTACTCAAGGCCAGACTTTGATTTCTTTACCTCTGTCATTTCCTTTTTCTCAGCTCCTGTTTCTGTAATGTCAGCAGCTTCTGGTACTCTAGCCAACTCTTTGATATCTTTACCTCTGTCATTTCCTTTTTCTCAGCCTCCTGTTTCTGTAATGTCAGCAGCTTCTGGTACTCTAGGCAAGACTTTGATTTCTTTACCTCTGTCATTTCCTTCTTCTCAACTTCCTGTTGCTGTAATGTCAGCAACTTCTGGTAGTCAAGGCCAGACTTTGATTTCTTTACCACTGTAATTTCCTTCTTCTCAGCTTCCTGTGGCTGTAATATAAGCAACTTCTAGTACTCAAGGCCAAATTTTGATTTCTTTACCTCTGTCACTTCCTTCTTCTCAGCTTACTGATGCTGTAATGTCAGCTACGTCTAGTACTCAAGGGTGCTCTTTAATTTGTTTACCTCTGTCATTTCCTTCTTCTCCACTTCCTGCTGCTGTAATGTCAGCAGCATCTGGTACTCAAGGCCAGACTTTGATTTCTTTACCTCTGTCATTTCCTTCTTCTCAACTTCCTGTTGCTGTAATTTCAGGAACTTCTGGTACTCAAGGCCAGACTTTGATTTCTTTACCGCTGTCATTTCCTTATTCTCAGCTTCCTGTGGCTGTAATATCAGCAACTTCTGGTACGCAAGGCCAAATTTTGATTTCTTTACCTCTGTCATTTCCTTCTTCTCCACTTCCTGATGCTGTAATATCAGCAACTTCTGGTCCTCAAGACCAGACTTTGATTTCTTTACCTGCGTCATTTCCTTCTTCTCCACTTCCTGTTGCTGTAATATGAGCTACTTCTTGTACTCAATGCCACTGTTTGATTTCTTTATCTCTGTGTTTTCCTTCTTTGCTACTTCGTGCTGCTTTAATGTCAGCAACTTTTGGTACTCAAGTCCAGACTTTGATTTCTTTACCTCTGTCATTTCCTTCTTCTCCACTTCCTGCTGCTGTAATGTCAGCAACTTCTGGTACTCAAGGGCAGAATTTGATTTCTTTACCTGTGTCATTTCCTTCTTCTCCACTTCCTGTTGCTGTAATGTCAACAACTTCTGGTACTCATGGCTAGACTTTGATTTCTTTACCTCTGTCATTTCCTTCTTCTCCACTTCCTGCTGCTGTAATGTCAGCAACTTCTGGTACTCAAGGGCAGAATTTGATTTCTTTACCTGTGTCATTTCCTTCTTCTCCACTTCCTGTTGCTGTAATGTCAACAACTTCTGGTACTCAAGGCCAGACTTTGATTTCTTTACCTCTGTCATTTCCTTCTTCTCCACTTCCTGTTGCTGTAATGTCAACAACTTCTGTTACTCAAGGCCACTCTTTGATTTCTTTACCTGTGTCATTTGCTTCTTCTCCACTTCCTGTTGCTTTAATGTCAACAACTTCTGTTACTCAAGGCCACTCTTTGATTTCTTTACATCTGTCATTTGCTTCTTCTCCACTTCCTGCTTCTGTAAGGTCAGCAACTTCTGGTACTCCAGGCCAGACTTTGATTTCTTTACCTCTGTCATTTCCTTCTTCTCACGTTCCTGTTGCTGTAATATCTTCAGCTTCTGGTACTCTAGGCCACTCATTGATTTCTTTACCTGTGTCATTTCCTTCTTCTCAGCTTCCTGCTGCTGTAATGTCAGCTACGTCTAGTACTCAAGGGTGCTCTGTGATTTCTCTACCTCTGTCATTTCCTTCTTCTCCACTTCCTGCTGCTGTAATGTCAGCTACGTCTTATACTCTAGGCCACTCTTTGATTTCTTTACCTCTGTCATTTCCTTCTTCTCCACTTCCTGCTGCTGTAATGTCAGCTACGTCTGGTACTCATGGATGCTCTGTGATTTCTTTATCTCTGTCATTTCATTCTTCTCCACATCCTGTTGCTGTAATGTCGGTACTTCTGGAACTCAAGGCCAGAATTTGATTTCTTTAACTGTGGCTTTTCCTTTTTCTCCACTTCCAGCTGCTGTAATGTCAGCAACGTCAGGTACTCAAGGCCAGACTTTGATTTCTTTACCTCTGTCATTTCCTTTTTCTCAGCTCCTGTTTCTGTAATGTCAGCAGCTTCTGGTACTCTAGCCAACTCTTTGATATCTTTACCTCTGTCATTTCCTTTTTCTCAGCTTCCTGTTTCTGTAATGTCAGCAGCTTCTGGTACTCTAGGCCAGACTTTGATTTCTTTACCTCTGTCATTTCCTTCTTCTCAACTTCCTGTTGCTGTAATGTCAGCAAGTTCTGGTACTCAAGGCCAGACTTTGATTTCTTTACCACTGTCATTTCCTTCTTCTCAGCTTCCTGTGGCTGTAATATAAGCAACTTCTAGTACCCAAGGCCAAATTTTGATTTCTTTACCTCTGTCATTTCCTTCTTCTCAGCTTACTGATGCTGTAATGTCAGCTACGTCTAGTACTCAAGGTTTCTCTGTGATTTCTTTACCTCTGTCATTTACTTCTTCTCCATTTCCTGCTGCTGTAATGTCAGCTACGTCTGGTACTCAAGGGTGCTCTTTAATTTGTTTACCTCTGTCATTTCCTTCTTCTCCAATTCCTCCTGCTGTAATGTCAGCAGCATCTGGTACTCAAGGCCAGACATTGATTTCTTTACCTCTGTCATTTCCTTCTTCTCAACTTCCTGTTGCTGTAATTTCAGCAACTTCTGGTACTCAAGGCCAGACTTTGATTTCTTTACCGCTGTCATTTCCTTCTTCTCAGCTTCCTGTGACTGTAATATCAGCAACTTCTCGTACGCAAGGCCAAATTTTGATTTCTTTACCTCTGTCATTTCCTTCTTCTCCACTTCCTGATGCTGTAATATCAGCAACTTCTGGTCCTCAAGACCAGACTTTGATTTCTTTACCTGCGTTATTTCCTTCTTCTCCACTTCCTGTTGCTGTAATATCAGCAACTTCTTGTACTCAATGCCACTGTTTGATTTCTTTATCTCTGTGTTTTCCTTCTTTGCTACTTCGTGCTGCTTTAATGTCAGCAACTTTTGGTACTCAAGGCCAGACTTTGATTTCTTTACCTCTGTCATTTTCTTTTTATCCACTTTCTGCTGCTGTAATGTCATCAGCTTCTGGTACTCTAGGCCACTCTTTGATTTCTTTGCCTCATTCATTTCCTTCTTCTCAGTTTCCTGTTGCTGTAATGTCAGCTACATCTGGCACTCAAAGCCACTCTTTGATTTCTTTACGTCTGTCATTTCCGTCTCTTCTACTTGCGGCTGCTGTAATGTCAACAACTTCTGGTACTCAAGGCCACTCTTTGATTTCTTTACCTCTGCCATTTTCTTTTTATCCACTTTCTGCTGCTGTAATGTCAGCAGCTTCTGGTACTCTAGGCCACTCTTTGATTTCTTTGCCTCATTCATTTCCTTCTTCTCAGCTTCCTGTTGCTGTAATGTCAGCAGCTTCTCGTACTCTAGGCCACTCTTTGATTTCTTTACCTCTGTCATTTCCTTATTCTCAGCTTCCTGCTGCTGTAATGTCAGCTACGTCTAGTACTCAAGGGTGCTTTGTGATTTCTTTACCTCTGTCATTTCCTTCTTCTCCACTTCCTGCTGCTGTAATGTCAGCTACGTCTGGTACTCTAGGCCACTCTTTGATTTCTTTACCTCTGTCATTTCGTTTTTCTCAGCTTCCTGCTGCTGTAATGTCAGCTACGTCCAGTACTCAAGGGTGCTCTGTGATTTCTTTACCTCTGTCATTTCCTTCTTCTCAACTTCCTGCTGCTGTAATGTCAGCTACGTCTGGTACTCAAGGGTGCTCTTTGATTTCTTTACCTCTGTCATTTCCTTCTTCTCCACTTCCTGCTGCTGTAATGTCAGCAGTATCTTGTACTCAAGGCCAGACTTTGATTTCTTTACCGCTGTCATTTCCTTCTTCTCAGCTTCCTGTGGCTGTAATGTCAGCAACTTCTGTTACTCAAGGCCAGACTTTGATTTCTTTACCGCTGTCATTTCCTTCTTCTCAGCTTCCTGTGGCTGTAATGTCAGCTACGTCTGGTACTCAAGGCCAGACTTTGATTTCTTTACCTCTGTCATTTCCTTCTTCTCCACTTCCTGATGCTGGAATGTCAGCAGCGTCTGGTACTCAAGGCCAGACTTTGATTTCTTTACCTCTGTCATTTCCTTCTTCTCAACTTCCTGTTGCTGTAATGTCAGCAACTTCTGGTACGCAATGCCAGATTTTGATTTCTTTACCGCTGTCATTTCCTTCTTCTCAGGTTCCTGTTGCTGTAATATCAGCAACTTTTGGTACTCAAGGCCAAATTTTGATTTCTTTACCTCTGTCATTTCCTTCTTTTCCACTTCCTATTGCATTAATATCAGCAACTTCTGGTCCTCAAGACCAGACTTTGATTTCTTTACCTGCGTCATTTCCTTCTTCTCCACTTGCTGTTGCTGTAATATCAGCAACTTCTGGTACTCAATGCCACTGTTTGATTTCTTTATCTCTGTCATTTTCTTCTTTTCTACTTCATGCTGCTTTAATGTCAGCAACTTCTGGTACTCAAGGCCAGACTTTGATTTCTTTACCTCTGTCATTTCCTTCTTCTCCACTTCCTGCTACTGTAATGTCAGCAGTATCTGGTACTCAAGGCCAGACTTTTATTTCTTTACCGCTGTCATTTCCTTCTTCTCAGCTTCCTGTTGCTGTAATATCAGCAACTTCTGGTACTCAAGGCCAAATTTTGATTTCTTTACCTCTGTCATTTCCTTCTTTTCCACTTCCTTTTGCTGTAATATCAGCAACATCTGGTACTCAATGCCACTGATTGATTTCTTTATCTCTGTCATTTCCTTCTTTGCTACTTCATGCTGCTTTAATGTCAGCAACTTCTGGTACTCAAGGCCAGACTTTGATTTCTTTACCTCTGTCATTTCCTTCTTCTTCACTTCCTGCTGATGTAATGTCAGCAACTTCTGGTACTTAAGGCCAGACTTTGATTTCTTTACCTCTTTCATTTCATTCTTCTCCACATCCTGTTGCTGTAATGTCGGTACTTCTGGAACTTAAGGCCAGAATTTGATTTCTTTAACTATGGCTTTTCCTTTTTCTCCACTTCCAGCTGCTGTAATGTCAGCAACGTCAGGTACTCAAGGCCAGACTTTGATTTTTCACCTCTGTCATTTCCTTCTTCTCACGTTCCTGTTGCTGTAATATCAGCAGCTTCTGGTACTCTAGGCCACTCTTTGATTTCTTTACCTCTGTCATTTCCTTTTTCTCAGCTTCCTGTTTCTGTAATGTCAGCAGCTTCTGGTACTCTAGGCCACTCTTTGATATCTTTACCTCTGTCATTTCCTTTTTCTCAGCTTCCTGTTTCTGTAATGTCAGCAGCTTCTGGTACTCTAGGCCAGACTTTGATTTCTTTACCTCTGTCATTTCCTTGTTCTCCACTTCCTGCTGCTGTAATGTCAGTAGTATCTGCTACTCAAGGCCAGACCTTGATTTCGTTTCCTCTGTCATTTCCTTGTTCTCAACCTCCTGTTGCTGTAATGTCAGCAACTTCTGGTACTCAAGGCCAGACTTTGATTTCTTTACTACTGTCATTTCCTTCTTCTCAGCTTCCTGTGGCTGTAATATAAGCAACTTCTAGTACTCAAGGCCAAATTTTGATTTCTTTACCTCTGTCATTTCCTTCTTCTCCACTTACTGATGCTGTAATATCAGCACCTTCTGCTCCTCAAGACCAGACTTTGATTTCTTTACCTGCGTCATTTCCTTCTTCTCCACTTCCTGTTGCTGTAATGTTAGCTACTTCTGGTACTCGATGCCACTGTTTGATTTCTTTATCTCTGTCATTTCCTTCTTTGCTACTTCATGCTGCTTTAATGTCACCAACTTTTGGTACTCAAGGCCAGACTTTGATTTCTTTACCTCTGTCATTTCCTTCTTCTCCACTATCTGCAGCTGTAACGTCAGCAACTTCAGGTACTGAAGGCCAGACTTTGATTTCTTTACCTTGTCATTTCCTTCTTCTCCACGTTTTGCAGCTGTAACGTCAGCAACTTCTGATGCTCAAGGCCACTCTTTGATTTCTTTACCTCTGTCATTTCCTTCTTTTCTGGTTGCTGCTGTTGCTGTAATATCAACAACTTCTGGTACTCAAGGCCACTCTTTGATTTCTTTACGTCTGTCATTTCCGTCTTTTCTACTTGCGGCTCCTGTAATGTCAGCAGCTTCTGGTACTCTAGGCCACTCTTTGATATCTTTACCTCTGTCATTTCCTTTTTCTCAGCTTCCTGCTGCTGTAATGTCAGCTACGTCTAGTACTCAAGGTTGCTCTGTGATTTCTTTACCTCTGTCACTTCCTTCTTCTCCATTTCCTGCTGCTGTAATGTCAGCTACGTCTGGTACTCAAGGGTGCTCTTTGATTTCTTTACCTCTGTCATTTCCTTCTTCTCCACTTCCTGGTGCTGTAATGTCAGCAGCATCTGCTACTCAAGGCCAGACTTTGATTTCTTTACCTCTGTCATTTCCTTCTTCTCAACTTCCTGTTGCTGTAATGTCAGCAACTTCTGGTATTCAAGGCCAGACTTTGATTTCTTTACCGCTGTCATTTCCTTCTTCTCAGCTTCCTGTCGCTGTAATATCAGCAACGTCTGTTACTCAAGGCCAAATTTTGATTTCTTTACCTCTGTCATTTCCTTCTTCTCCACTTCCTGATGCTGTAATATAAGAACCTTCTGGTCCTCAAGACCACACTTTGATTTCTTTACCTGCGTCATTTCCTTCTTCTCCACTTCCTGTTGCTGTAATATCAGCTACTTCTGTTACTCAATGCCACTGATTGCTTTCTTTATCTCTGTCATTTCCTTCTTTGCTACTTCATGCTGCTTTAATGTCAGCAACTTTTGGTACTCAAGGCCAGACTTTGATTTCTTTACCTCTGTCATTTCCTTCTTCTCCACTTCCTGTACTGTAATGTCAGCAACTTCTGGTACTCAAGGCCAGACTTTGATATCTTTACCTCTGTCATTTCCTTCTTCTCCACCTCCTTTTGCTGTAATGTCAACAACTTCTGGTACTCAAGGCCACTCTTTGATTTCTTTACCTCTGTCATTTCCTTCTTCTCCACTTCCTGCTTCTGTAAGGTCAGCAACTTCTGGTACTCCAGGCCAGACTTTGATTTCTTTACCTCTGTCATTGCCTTCTTCTCACGTTCCTGTTGCTTTAATATCAGCAGCTTCTGGTACTCTAGGCCACTCTTTGATTTCTTTACCTCTGTCATTTCCTTTTTCTCAGCTCCCTGCTGCTGTAATGTCAGCTAAATCTGGCACTCAAGACTTCTCCTTGATTTCTTTACCTCTGTCATTTCCTTCTTCTCAGCTTCCTGTTGCTGTAATGTCAGCTACATCTGGCACTCAAGGCCACTATTCGATTTCTTTACGTCTGTCATTTCCGTCTTTTCTACTTGCGGCTGCTGTAATGTAAACAACTTCTAATACTCAAGGTCACTCTTTGATTTCTTTACCTCTGACATTTCCTTTTTATCCACTTTCTGCTGCTGTAATGTCAGCAGCTTCTGGTACTCTAGGCCACACTTATATTTCTTTGCCTCTGTCATTTCCTTCTTCTCAGCTTCCTGTTGCTGTAATTTTAGCAGCTTCTGGTACTCTAGGCCACTCTTTGATTTCTTTGCCTCTGTCATTTCCTTCTTCTCAGCTTCCTGTTGCTGTAATGTCAGCAGCTTCTGGTACTCTAGGCCACTCTTTGATTTCTATGCCTCATTCATTTCCTTCTTCTCAGCTTCCTGTTGCTGTAATGTCAGCAGCTTCTGGTACTCTAGGCCACCCTTTGATTTCTTTACCTGTGTCATTTCCTTTTTCTCAGCTTCCTGCTGCTGTAATATCAGCAGCCTCTGGTACTCTGGGCAACTTATTGATTTCTTTACCTGCGTCATTTCGTTTTTCTCAGCTTCCTGCTGCTGTAATGTCAGCTACGTCTAGTAATCAAGGGTGCTCTGTGATTTCTTTACCTCTGTCATTTCCTTTTTCTCAACTTCCTGCTGCTGTAATCTCAGCTACGTCTGGTACTCAAGGGTGCTCTTTGATTTCTTTACCTCTGTCATTTCCTTCTTCTCCACTTCCTGCTGCTGTAATGTCAGCAGTATCTGGAACTCAAGGCCAGACTTTGATTTCTTTACCGCTTTCATTTCCTTCTTCTCAGCTTCCTGTGGCTGTAATATCAGCAACGTCTGGTACTCAAGGCCAGACTTTGATTTCTTTACCGCTGTCATTTCCTTCTTCTCAGCTTCCTGTGGCTGTAATGTCAGCAACTTCTGGTACTCAAGGCCAGACTTTGATTTCTTTACCGCTGTCATTTCCTTCTTCTCAGCTTCCTGTGGCAGTAATGTCAGCTACGTCTGGTACTCAAGGGTGCTCTTTGATTTCTTTACCTCTGTCATTTCCTTCTTGTCCACTTCCTGCTGCTGCAATGTCACAAGCTTCTGGTACTCAAGGCCAGACTTTGATTTATTTACCTCTGTCATTTCCTTCTTCTCAACTTCCTGTTGCTGTAATGTCAGCAACTTCTGGTACTCAAGGCCAGACTTTGATTTCTTTACCGCTGTCATTTCCTTCTTCTCAGCTTCCTGTTGCTGTAATATCCGCAACATTTGGTACTCAAGGCCAAATTTTGATTTCTTTACCTCTGTCATTTCCTTCTTTTCCACTTCCTATTGCTGTAATATCAGCAACTTCTGGTCCTCAAGACCAGACTTTGATTTCTTTACCTGCGTCATTTCCTTCTTCTCCACTTGCTGTTGCTGTAATATCAGCAACTTCTGGTACTCAATGCCACTGTTTGATTTCTTTATCTCTGTCATTTCCTTCTTTGCTACTTCATGCTTCTTTAATGTCAGCAACTTTTGGTACTCAAGGCCAGACTTTGATTTCTATACCTCTGTCATTTCCTTCTTCTCCACTTCCTGCTGATGTAATGTCAGCAACTTCTGGTACTCAAGGCCAGACTTTGATTTCTTTACCTCTTTCATTTCCTTCTTCTCAACTTCCTGTTGCTGTAATGTCAACAACTTCTGGTACTCAAAGCCACTCTTTGATTTGTTTACCTCTGTCATTTCATTCTTCTCCACATCCTGATGCTGTAATGTCGGCAACTTCTGGAACTCAAGGCCAGAATTTGATTTCTTTAACTGTGGCTTTTACTTTTTCTCCACTTCCAGCTGCTGTAATGTCAGCAACGTCAGGTACTCAGGGTCAGACTTTGATTTCTTTACCTCTGTCATTTCCTTCTTCTCACGTTCCTGTTGCTGTAATATCAGCAGCTTCTGGTACTCTAGGCCACTCTTTGATTTCTTTACCTCTGTCATTTCCTTTTTCTCAGCTTCCTGTTTCTGTAATGTCAGCAGCTTCTGGTACTCTAGGCCACTCTTTGATATCTCTACCTCTGTCATTTCCTTTTTCTCAGCTTCCTTTTTCTGTAATGTCAGCAGCTTCTGGTACTCTAGGCCACTCTTTGATTTCTTTACCTGTGTCATTTCCTTTTTCTCAGCTTCCTGCTGCTGTAATGTAAGCTACGTCTAGTACTCAAGGTTGCTCTGTGATTTCTTTACCTCTGTCATTTCCTTCTTCTCCATTTCCTGCTGCTGTAATGTCAGCTACGTCTAGTACTCAAGGTTGCTCTGTGATTTCTTTACCTCTGTCATTTCCTTCTTCTCCATTTCCTGCTGCTGTAATGTCAGCTACGTCTGGTACTCAAGGGTGCTCTTTGATTTCTTACCTCTGTCATTTCCTTCTTCTCCACTTCCTGCTGCTGTAATGTCAGCAGTATCTGGTACTCAAGGCCAGACTTTGATTTTTTTACCGCTGTCATTTCCTTCTTCTCAGCTTCCTGTTGCTGTAATATCAGCAACTTCTGGTACTCAAGGCCAAATTTTGATTTCTTTACCTCTGTCATTTCCTTCTTTTCCACTTCCTTTTGCTGTAATATCAGCAACTTCTGGTACTCAATGCCACTGTTTGATTTCTTTATCTCTGTCATTTCCTTCTTTGCTACTTCATGCTGCTTTAATGTCAGCAACTTTTGGTACTCAAGGCCAGACTTTGATTTCTTTACCTCTGTCATTTCCTTCTTCTCCACTTCCTGCTGCT
The DNA here is from genome assembly GCA_030765065.1 of Deroplatys truncata. Classification (NCBI taxonomy): domain Eukaryota; kingdom Metazoa; phylum Arthropoda; class Insecta; order Mantodea; family Mantidae; genus Deroplatys; species Deroplatys truncata. The sequence continues at coordinate 5,799,608 of CM060978.1, forward strand.
GTAATGTCAGCAGTATCTGGTACTCAAGGCCAGACTTTGATTTTTTTACCGCTGTCATTTCCTTCTTCTCAGCTTCCTGTTGCTGTAATATCAGCAACTTCTGGTACTCAAGGCCAAATTTTGATTTCTTTACCTCTGTCATTTCCTTCTTTTCCACTTCCTTTTGCTGTAATATCAGCAACTTCTGGTACTCAATGCCACTGTTTGATTTCTTTATCTCTGTCATTTCCTTCTTTGCTACTTCATGCTGCTTTAATGTCAGCAACTTTTGGTACTCAAGGCCAGACTTTGATTTCTTTACCTCTGTCATTTCCTTCTTCTCCACTTCCTGCTGATGTAATCTCAGCAACTTCTGGTACTCAAGGCCAGACTTTAATTTCATTACCTCTGTCATTTCCTTCTTCACAACTTCCTGTTTGCTGTAATGTCAGCAACTTCTGGTACTCAAGGCCAGACTTTGATTTCTTTACCTCTGTCATTTCCTTCTTCTCAGCTTCCTATGGCTGTAATGTCAGCAACTTCTGGTACTCAAGGCCAGACTTTGATTTCTTTACCGCTGTCATTTCCTTCTTCTCAGCTTCCTATGGCTGTAATATCAGCAACTTCTAGTACTCAAGGCCAAATTTTGATTTCTTTACCTCTGTCATTTCCTTCTTCTCTACTTCCTGATGCTGTAATATCAGCAACTTCTGGTCCTCAAGACCAGACTTTGATTTCTTTACCTCTGTCATTTCCTTCTTTGCTACTTCATGCTGCTTTAATGTCACCAACTTTTGGTACTCAAGGCCAGACTTTGATTTCTTTACCTGCGTCATTTCCTTCTTCTCCACTTGCTGTTGCTGTAATGTCAGCTACTTCTGGTACTCAATGCCACTGTTTGATTTCTTTATCTCTGTCATTTCCTTCTTTGCTACTTCATGCTTCTTTAATGTCAGCAACTTTTGGTACTCAAGACCAGACTTTGATTTCTTTACCTCTGTCATTTCCTTCTTCTCCACTTCCTGTTGCTGTAATATCAGCTACTTCTGGTACTCAATGCCACTGTTTGATTTCTTTATCTCTGTCATTTCCTTCTTTGCTACTTCATGCTGCTTTAATGTCACCAACTTTTGGTACTCAAGGCCAGACTTTGATTTCTTTACCTGCGTCATTTCCTTCTTCTCCACTTGCTGTTGCTGTAATGTCAGCTACTTCTGGTACTCAATGCCACTGTTTGATTTCTATATCTCTGTCATTTCCTTCTTCTCCACTTCCTTCTGCTGTAATGTCAGCAACTTCTGGTACTCAAGGCCAGACTATGATTTCTTTACCTCTGTCATTTCCTTCTTCTCCACTATCTGCAGCTGTAACGTCAGCAACTTCAGATACTGAAGGCCAGACTTTGATTTCTTTACCTTGTCATTTCCTTCTTCTCCACTTTTTGCTGCTGTAACGTCAGCAACTTCTGGTGCTCAAGGCCACTCTTTGATTTCTTTACCTCTGTCATTTCATTCTTTTCTGCTTGCTGCTGTTGCTGTAATATCAACAAATTCTGGTACTCAAGGCCACTCTTTGATTTCTTTACGTCTGTCATTTCCGTCTTTTCTACTTGCGGCTGCTGTAATGTCAGCAGCTTCTGGAACTCTAGGCCACTCTTTGATATCTTTACCTCTGTCATTTCCTTTTTCTCAGCTTCCTGCTGCTGTAATGTCAGCTACGTCTAGTACTCAAGGTTGCTCTGTGATTTCTTTACCTCTGTCATTTCCTTCTTCTCCATTTCCTGCTGCTGTAATGTCAGCAGCATCTGGTACTCAAGGCCAGACTTTGATTTCTTTACCTCTGTCATTTCCTTCTTCTCCACTTCCTGTTGCTGTAATGTCAGCAACTTC